>CM055899.1:34050317-35250317 GCA_029582155.1 Panopea generosa
AAACAACTAACGGAGTATAACAAGGGTTGCATTCCTTCCACTGTTGAGACGACTACATATAGAACTAATCGGCGTGAACTTGCAACTGTCACCACTGCAAAAATCGAACAAGTGATGTTAAAACATCTGATAATTTGTATGTTTTTCGTCGTTACAAATGATAGTTTAAAAGAGTTAGGCTTACTAAAACCTCTGAATTTACATCACATAAAAAAGAGGAAAAGCACATTCCTGTAATAGCGAAAACGTGATATGAAAATGACTGATTTTTACGAACGGCGAAACGTGTGAGCACAAACAGTGGTCTCTGTGCGAGTTCAAATCACTATTATAATAAAAAAAAGGAAGTGAACTGCAACGTTTCCAGCATTTCTTTTGTTCATATAGATATTTCCGAATCGAACGTCAAGCTGAAATAATGGTATTGAGACCACAACTTTAATTTTCACCTGCATTTTACCCAAAAAATGGCGACCAAAATATATTTATTGTAGCTTGGGACGCTGAGTCGGACTATTTTCATCGTTGCTATGCCGTCCTGTCGTTAAAATAACAAGATTGCGTACTGTAACGACTGTCTGGGTCCTGACTTTATAGGATCATTGACTTATATTTGCGTTTTGCTCTCCAAAGGGAGAGTGCATTTCAAAGAAATTCTTTTGTTGCAGCGCTTCCGTGCCCCCTTATTCTCAAGTAACAATAAACTATGACAAGTATTATGCCACTATTTATTATGACATGTAGTCTTATAACTATACATGTACATTTCCCTACGTGGCTTTGATTTCTCAAACGCTGTCATCTCCACGTTACCACTGTTTTTTGCACCACCTCTAACCTGTGGATTTCAGTCTGAGCAGGTTGACTCCTATTTCACCTTGGGTCGTGCTTATTAGGGACTTATAAGCCATTGGAGCTTGAGGAGAAAACCCCAGTTCCTTCTGAGAATACCTTTGGTAACATCGGCTTTAGAGGTTATATTTTGGATGGAACCCCCTAGGATAGCGAGATGTTTAATAGGAGCCTAATGAGTATTTAACACATGTCACAAGACCCATCTTAGACCTAATTCTTCAGCTGTTTGTCATTTTTTTCCATAATAAACAAAATAATTTTTACATTTACAGAAATATTCCACATTTAAGTAAGGAAAATACACATTAATATGACAATAATATGCATAATTATGACCACCATTATGCGGTTTCGCCCGAGGAAGCTCTCACTTTTCCATAATTGGTGTACAACTCCCACAAGTTTCAACTATCGACGCTGGGTTATACAATGAAGACAATTACTACCGTAACTTTAAATGTTTTATTTAAGAATTCAGATAAGATTGTATTTTGTTTCCACACACTGAACAAGACACATTGAAGTTAAACGTTTGCTATTTTGCTCTCACACGAATGCATATGAATGTTAAATATATGACAAATAGAACATTCATGTTTAGCATTTTGTTCATATGCATAAGCTTTTAACAAATTGCATAATAACGTTTAATATCCTGGTTACACAATATATGACACATCAACGTTAATTTATAGTTATATGTCTCTATTGTTATAATATGGGTCGCATTACTACAGCTGGTGCAGGATGTTTTTAAAATATGTTTATATATATATATATATATCAATTTCTTATAACGTAACAGTTATAAACCGTCTGCTGATAACACTTAAGCCTAGCTGTATCTTAATACGACATACCGGATGGGCCATGCAATATCAGATTAACAAACTGCTCCTCTAACTTTACAACTGTTGAATAGTTGTCGAATCAGCGCAAATGTAAAACGGACGTAACTGTTAAGTGAGACGTTAAATGACACACACTGTTACATTTACGCTGGACACTATTTGCATTTAATGACAAATGTGTCAATGTACTTATCAAGCGTTTATCATTCATCACTGTTCATTTTTTGTTAAATTAACGGTTCTTATCATAACAGGGCACTATTTGATGCTGCTGATTTCGACGTTAAAAGCAAGTCATTCACCGCGAACATATTTGACTGTGCTTCTAGTATATCCGATTTGTTTTTCACAAAACAGAACGATAATTGTCAAAATGATAAAGATAAAACTAATAAAGATTGATTAAATAAACATGAACCATTGCTGTTTTTTTTTAAAAAAAAACCGTAGAAAAATATCAATAAACATGACAGAAAAACATACTCAGCCTATCATAAAAGAATGAAATGAAAAGCTAAACATAGATACAAAACTGGCGAGCGGGGAAATCAAAGATGGGCTCTGAACGGTTAAAGGTTTTGCCAACATTATCTGATTTATTTTTCTTGACACTGCAACATATAAAAAAAACCATTTTACTTTATATTCTTCCGAATACTTTATCAGTATCTCTCGCCTGAGTGTTTAATTTTCTTATCCACAATCCAATCTAGTTAAAGAATTATCGTTTACATATACATGTGCACTACATACTATACACCTTGCAAAAATGATGACATTGACCATACAGCGTGTGTGAAACAAAACGACGATTTCTCGATTTCGGCTTGTACATAATTTTTATATAACTATTCAACACTGTGTTTTTATTTGCCTAACGTTTGATTTATTTAGTTGATCTTTATTCTGTTATCGGTAGGTACACATGAATCTATTTTACAAGTCCTATCTTTCCTGAAGTCGGTAATATATTGGCATTGTTGGGATACAAACTGGCACGTCAAGAAAAGGATTTCAATTAACACAAACGAAACAAAAACTAAAAAACTAAAGAGTATTGCAACATTTCTGTTTGATATATTTCAGATGGTAGAATGTAACGTAAAGGAAAGTTAACGTTGCATTTTCATACTCAGATTAGACAACCCGACAACGTAAACAATTGAGATTGATCAGTCCATTTATATAGTTACTATATCTAGACAAATTGTTAATGGTTAGGTCCGGTTTTTTTTGTGGGTTTATAATGTAGGGGGTATTCATTGCTTGTAGTATATCAGTCGTTTGACTGATACTCATTATTTACAACTGTGTAACATGTACTTAATGTTTAAAATTATACATGTCGATAATCGACTGGTGTAGTCGCTTCCCCACTACACTTATCTTCTTACAACTTGTTTCCTTATATTTGTTTCATTGCATATTCAATTTATTTGAAAACTATATCGATGCAGAATAATAATCTTTGTATCCGTTGTTAACATTTAATTGTGAGTGTGTGACCGTGCATGCACTCAACGTATGCATGCTTCAAAACATACGATTCGCTAGCTCTCGGTTTATCACCATTTGCAGGTGAAAAATGTTACAAAACTTGTTCATTACAAAAATCACAAGACAAGTTAACCAGCAACAACTAACATATGTGTAAGCTGAGTGACAATCAACAATCAGAAGCAGTTGGGATACCGTTATTAATCTTTGATTTTCAAGTGAATAAAAAAGGTCAGGTTTCGTTTTGTGTGTAATTTGTCACGATGATATGCATATTTCACCGTGGAAGGTAGAGTGTTCAATTCAGAAAATGTTTCAACCTTCGTTTGAACCCCTTCCACTTGTTACTTACTATGTGTATTAAATGTATGGATATTATCTATACTGTAAATAGCTATGTTTTGTACAGCACTTAATCTAATAAGCTTGTGCATCAACACGATTGATCAAATGCTTATTGTGGACAACAGGTTAACAACGCGTCCTGTAACATAAATCAAACAAATACAAAAAATATAACCCATAGACTCGCAAGTATTTGATAATTAATACGCGAACATATTTCTATGATAACCAAGTCATTCACAATACAGAAATAATATATATTTAAGTTGGTGTAAAATGACATTCTAATACCGTTATATGACATATCTTATGTTCAGATACTGGGTGGTGGGAGTTGAGCTTTAGACCTTCTAATTGGACATTAAAACATATTTATTATTGGGATAAGTTGTTGTTTTGTTGTTGTTGATGATGATGATTAAATGATAACTGAAATTTATATCGCACGTATGATCGTGTTTAATTATTGATTTTTTTTATAAACATCAACAAATTAAAAATAAAAAACTCTATGTTTCAAAACAGAAATCAAATTCATATATTAAATAAATAAACATTTATACATGATATTTACAAGACGGAGAATTACTCGCTTATGTGAGAGGCGATGCTTCTATTTAAAGGTATAGTAGTATATTGACTTAAATTAATTAAAGTATAGTCAATTAGAAGTACTTCTTAATTTATCAATAACATAGTTCTTATAATTGTTTCAAGAACAATATATTCGGAACATAATTTCTTAAGTTAAAATCATTTAATCGGGACTTAATTTAAAAATGTAACAAGAAGTTATTATAATAATAGATTGATTTAAACAGAATCTTTTGTAATAAAAAAATTTCGCTTAACTGAAATTGATATCCCACAATCGACTGTATTTAATACTTAAATACAGATTTTGGAATTCAGATCACTTATATACACAAAAATCGTCCAGGATATAAACCAGTAAACTGTCTATCTTAGCTGACATTGCAATTTTACCATTGACCTTGTTTTTGCTTAAAGCACAAACTAAACATATCATGTACTTGGGAATCCTTTCCATGTGCAATAAAAATGATTTGATATATAATATATTAACTAAGAGGAAGAGCTCCACGAATATGAATAATAAATCATCTAATATTTCAATAATGATTTATTAAAATAATACCTTAAAACATAAAAATATTTCACAAAATAAAATCTTTGTAAAAAATGATTGTTTTCATTCTGTTTTCGTGGCTGTCTCATTTACTGCGCTCCATGTTGGTTATATATATTCTTGTAATAATCAATCGCTAAGTTTCATTTTTATATATATTTTTAAATCCTTACCACACGACCTCACTCTTTTTATGATCAGTCTCAAATATTGTCTATAACGTTAACTAAAAAATGCGTAGTTGGTGGGAAAAGAAAAAAATAATATTCGAAACGATATTTTCCCCGCATTATTCAGTACAATGGTAATTAACTCTGTCATGTGAGTGGTCAGCTGTCATTCAGGCATTACTTCCCCTGTAAACAGTCTTCATTTAAACTATCCATTTATCCTTTCTGTAGGTTACGTTAAAACGTAAACATTTTTGAATGGGGTTTGACGCTATTATAAACACATTTCAGGTTATATATTGCAGATCCAGCTTAATTGGTAAAGGAAGACCTCAGAATGAATCAAATAAGAACCGCTTTAGACAGCTCGGCCACGGAGGACCGTTGGAACTAAAAACAATTACATTATAATTTTCAGTAAATATATTTTTGAATGGTACTTTAAACTATGTTCACCGTATTACATGTTACATTAGACACATTTACTGCTTGATGGAAAACCTAAGGATAAATCAGAGTAAACGTTTTCACATACATATTTTGGACAAAGCTGCGCTCGAACTCACGACCTCTGTTGTAAAAAGTAAGTCTGACAATATAGTCTTAGACATACAACCAACGAAGGACCCATCTATACCTTTATTAAAACATGTACACTAAATATTATGATAAAAAATAATACATTTACATTGGTGCACCAATTAAAATGTTTAAATGTTAATTATTGGATATACATAGATATTCAAATATTTGTGCAGATACTTTTATATACCTATAGTTACATACCAGCAAATAATTTCATGCATTAAAGTATGAAATGCATGTTTTGAAAACGAAACAATTAACTGTTATCTTAATATAATATGTATAAAATAACAGTATATACAATTTATTGACATAAACGTCTTAATAATGATCATTTCAGGCTCCTATTTCACCAATATATTAAAATAAATAGTACTTAAACTCTTTAAAGAGAAGCACCAAAGTGATCATGTCTTTAGACTGGCTTTAGACATTTTTTATTTGGTTTCATAAAAATGATTAATGAATATTAAAGTATCCAGCCCAAGTTCAGTTCAGTTTTTAAGTTTATAAGTAAAACTTAGACAATGTTGTTGAAACAAGGAACCGGGCCTTTTTTAAAAAAATATTTCAACTTGATGTTTTCCTCAACTAAAATTTTCGAAATGCTGTAACTTTATTCCATTGATTATTTTGAGTTTTTTCCAATGAGTAAATTATTATTATCACTTTAATTCTGTGTGGTCATTTAAAATGTAACAGGTACAAGTAATCATTTAGAGAAGATGAAATATATTAAAATGGAGGTAAATCTCAGCTTAAGATGTTTAGTGAAACCGGTCTCCGGTCCTTCTCACTGCTATATTTTTCAGTAATGGTAGGAGACAAATATAAATGGGAAGTTTAAGAGATAAAATGAAATAATGAAGAAGAAGCAAAAAACGGGAAAGATCATAAGAGAGAGTAAGAAAAATACAAAGAATGAAAAGACGAAATGGAAGACAAATGTTCTGATTTTCTGTTAATATATTAATTTAAAAGTTGGTTTCAGAGGTTTGCATACCTTAAATATCTATCAAAAGTATTAACCTTTGATATCGGCTTTCTCTGGAATTTAGAAATAAAGGCCAAGCACATATTAACATGCATAATTAACTGAAACAATAAATTATTGTTTCTCCCCGGCTGATCAAAAGATCTCTGTCATAAGATCATTGACATATCATCTTTGAATCTGTGTCATGAACTCGTGCCCACCTTAGTCATGGTATCTCAAGTGAGGTGATGCGGACAAGCGATGACTTATTTCATATTCGTTTAACTAAAAATGCTACGAAGTCTTTCTCCACTGTTTTGCATTAAATATAATTAGAAATAAATAGGTTATAGCTGTGAAAGGCAAGCAACGTAGACATACTTCTAATTAACAACACGACTGTTATAATAAACGCACTTGAAACACATGTTATTGCACTGACTGTGCGTGACGTTCAACAATATATTCAGGAAAAACAATTTTGTATACCTCTTGTTTCAATTCTGTGGAGACGTCTATAAGGCAGTAACATTAGTCTGTTGCAAACGTAGCGCATTTGTATCATTAATATTATGCCAACGGAACCGTCCTAAGAGATATCTTGTCATTATGAATGCAATAATTGACAATAACTATTTTACGAACACCAAGTAATTTGTTGGGAGTGTTTATGGCAACAACGGTAAAGTATAATCTTCTCGTTTACAATGGCGCTATCGTACAGTGCATTGGTGCCGCCTTACGACTTATAACAAACTGAAACACGCTGAACAGCTGACGCAGACATATAAACTGACACTTACAGAGACAAATGTTTGGGTGCATATGACCGTTTCATTTATCCAACGTTTTGGGTCCTCCGCGGCCGAGTGGTTTAAGGTGCCGTTTCAAGAGGATTTACTTCTCACCGCTTAAATTACAGGTTCGAGTCCAGGACGGTCCAACCTTTTTATGTCAGAGACTTTGCCAATTTCTTGCAGAAGGACGGAACTTCTAATATAATTCATTTTGAGATCTTCATTCGCCATTAAAACTGGATACGTCAAATATAACCTGAACTCTGTTGAAACTGATGTTAAAACCCATCATCAAACATTTTCATATTGACAACTCGCAATAATAACGAAAATGACTCATTAGTTATTTTTCGCAATTATACTTTCAGTTTATTCATCGTCATATGATCATGACACTTATTTATGGAGATGCATGTTTAAGTAGCTGCCAATTCACAATGTCTGGTTTTGTTATGTGATGTCGAAGAAGAGATCGATGTTTAAGTACTTCATTTTGATTATTTAAATTGTTCATGTTACGTGTAGTGATGTGGTCATAGTTGTGTCACTTTTAAAGCTATGTCTCTAGTTGGCATCTTATTTAAATTGCATGCCAAAGTGAAGTATACTTAAAAAAGTAAACAATCCACAGTATTGTTGCATTGTCTACGTAACAATGCATTGTTCTATGAACTATCTACACTAAGAAATGATCATGGTCATAATCGTTGGACTAATTGCTTATAACATGTACTATATAAACCTTTCGTAGTGAACAAATACAATATACGTGATGGTCAATCTTAAAAAGACACATTTAAGCATTCCATGTGATTTCAAAGGAAATGGTAATCAAGTATACAGAAATTATTTACCCGCATCTCTCTTGCCGATTAACTCCTAGTAACATACTTATTATTGTATAATTAGATTAGTTTTTAACGTCCATATTTTTATATTAAATTAAACAGAATGATGGTTATTTTAATGGAATATTAGTATTTTGCTAAAAAAGTGTATACATTTCAAGTCTAAGTGTAAGTGTTTGGATAGTTTAGAATAGGTTCATCTTGGTGAATGTTTTGAAAGGGTGATGGGGAGGGAAATTCAATCGAGTATTCATCATAGTAAAATCCTTATAATGGGGAACTTATTTTGTTCTCTTTGACATTGAAAATTTAATCTCAATTCATATTGGAAAAATGTTCATACGCTAAGCATTTGCATATACACGTATATATTAGTAAGATTTTTAAAGGTGACTTAAACTGCGTTTTGTATAAATCAAAGTAACAATTCAAATGCATATACGAGTATGTATATATAATATTATATGACCCTATGAAACAGTATATCATTGCAAATGTTGTTTGATGTTTAGCGTTACTCTTAACAATTTTTCATTGTTATCACTGGCATAATGTGGAAAGTCGAAACAACTATTTAGAAAAGTGAAAACCACACCATTATTGTTTCGTTGGTTTGACTTTTCACTATTGTGGTTTCGTTGTTCGTTGTTTCAACTTTACTTAATCTAATACATATGCCGCGATGACCCCCAAAGAGGCACAGTATATTATTGCTTCCAAAGAAACATAGACTAATAAACACAAAGTGTAAGAAAATATGGGTTTCTGCTTGCTAACATATTTTGTTTGAACAAAATTATACGCACTGTACTAATGTATATTAGCTTCCTATCAAATTACCATACTATAATTACAACGCATGTTTTATTGCAGCTGGGTCACCAGTCCAATTAACTTGAACAATCAGAAAACATAAATAAAGGACTGATATAGTAATTCGCGATGCAGATAGTCTCCAAATTTGTCTTGATGCTTGTCGTGGTCATCAGATAATGCAACACGTATCTTCATGTTAAATATAGCTTAGCTTAATATCTTTTTTATCATGGTATTTTTAGTATATGACTTCTCCCATGTAAACCATACGCTTTGCTAACAACTCTTTTGACCAATATTAAACAAAGGATATATTTTAAATCTTTTAATTAAACCTAGTTGTTTTACATCTTATTTGTCTTTGTATACATATTCAGGATATGTGTTTAGCTGTAACCCATGACAACTCATCAATAAACTTTACAAGTCTATATTTGGTTTTACAATCAGACCACTGCTACTTTTGAAAGAGTTCTTACTTCTTTGTTAATTTCGAAACAAAATTAAAAGGATTCATTGGTTTAACATCTCAACTTTTAATTCATTTCTAGTTTTATATTACCTGGACAAATATATACAACAAATTCATTAATTATGCTTGCAAATCTTGCATATATTTATAAAAAAACAACAACTTGTATATCAATATCTTGTTTATTATCTATTAATCATAATACCATTTGGAGTAAATTTAATAGATTTAATTTGAACAGTATTTTTTATTTACAAATTGTATGGTTACTGAGACAAGCCCATTATATAGATAAATGTCTAAGGATCATAACTCATTGAAAGGAATTTATACATGTATATGCCAAATTTAGTCTGCAATGTATAAAGTGCTCTCTAAATATACCATTTACAAATATTAATGAGATAGGATACGAAATGAAACTTAAATGCTATTGAGCTGCAAACGTAATACATACCCCCTTCTTTTTAATTGGCCTTACGCGAGAGCGACTATCGCTCCACCACTGGCCACGTGGTATTGCTTCTCCAAGAAAATACAATGTATTGTTTACTTTGACAACAAAAGTCTGTCTAAGGAAAATGGCGACTTAACAACGATAAATGATTGCTGATTAGATTGTCACTTTTTTTGATTGGCAGCCCGCGTTAGGTCAATTGAATTACCATTATCCATGCTGTGATAATCCGAAATTAGCTTAAATCGAACATGTTAGTAGTTAACTCTGGATAAAAAGTAACTCAATATATCTTAACGAAAATTGTAATTACATATAAACTATATATATAATTTAAAATTATTGAACAATTCAATGACCATAACTACATAAAGACTTTTAGAAGATGACTAATGTCAATGTAAGTATTGTTATGACAATTACTTGAAATAAATTGAGATTGGTTAAAATGTTTAGCCCATTGAACGGAACTTCAATAAAGTTTCACTTTGTACAATTTAAGGGACATTACTTAAGGTGGGATGACCATCTGACGATGGTCAATTTTTAAAGTGTTGTTGTTGTTGTTGTTGTTGTTGCAACCGTAAACGATAGAAATAGTTCAATGTTGTGAGAGTGTAGCGAGTGTTATACTGACTCTTTGCACATTATTCTAAAGTTTAAATACTTCAACTCATTATCCTTATTTTATACTGGACATAATCACATATCTGAAGCACTTCCTGTTTCCAAAAAACGGTGTTATACACAAATATAGTTCAAGCACAAGTCTAGTTCCACAGTTTTATCATAATATATAACACCCATGTTTCTTCTTATTAAGTTTCTTCTGTTGCATTATCACCACTCTTGCTGCTTCATCAAATACTGTTTTTATTCCTTTTTTTTGTTAAGGCGGAACATTCCAAATACTTGGTAGCATTTATATCATTTGCTAAGGCTTGACCCTGGGTTATAGATATAAAGAAAGAGGATTCATTTAATATCAGAGTTCAAACAATATCATATTGCAATTTGAAAATCAATTTGTATACGAGTTTCATAAGATAAAATGGATTTACATATTTAATATCATTTTCCACATAATTTCACAAACCAATTTGAAAAGACATTTTGCATTCTGTTTCAAAAGAGGCATAAAATATTATACACAATTGCATAGCTACATTTAATATAGACTTCAAAGATAGTTAAGATAAAGATATATAAACGTTTGATATTCTGTTTGTACATCAATGCATATGGTAAATTGAATATAACCGTTTATGATATTTGACAAATTATACATTAACATTAAATATTAAATTCCTATCGTTGAAACAAAGCAAACGAGTTTCAAATAGAGGGAATTTGTTACCTGTGAAGTTGAAATTAAGGTTGTTAAATTTTGATTTAATTCTGCGCCATCTTCTCGCTGGTCAAGTTTTGTTCCGACAAGAATTATTGGTGTGTCGGGGCAGTGATGGCGTACTTCAGGGTACTACTGAAAGAGACGATAAGAATTTCAGTCTGAATATTAGTGTTTATGTGGTGATTGCTCATGGACTACTTTAAAAGACAAGTGAGTTGGTGGGATTGACTCACGCCCATAAAGCATCTATGTACTTACTCCATCGAATAACACTATAAATAGAATTTGGTCTCTGGGTTCTAAGCCGCTGTCTCAAGATTACGGACTCTCGTTTATATGAGGTTAATGGTTCGAGTCTCTCGCGTCAATAAATGTTTATGTGATAACTTAATTAGTTACTGCCAGAAAGATATTTTTACTTAGAATGATTGTGAGCATAATTGTCACATAACTTTTTTGTGCATATCCTTAGTATTGATCTAGCCAGTAATATTTTGAGCGTGTGTTATAACTTGTTTTAAAATCGATATAAAATAAATAAGTTTAACTAAATCAACACCTTTTACCTTTATATTTACGTTATAGTAGCTAGCCTCACGTACAAGCGAGAAACACATTATAAACACATCCTGTTAAAAGACAAAAATACAGTTCCTTAAAAAAATGAATAAATGTTCGACACGATGGTATGTTTTTCATGTTTTTGTCTACAAATACAAAAACATTAGATGTTAAGTATTTATATAGAAAATAGAAATCTTTACTGCAAAAGCAAACCGTCTTGAAACTATCAAATACATCCAGCTGAAAAATAACGATAACATTTGACAAAATACCTAAATTACATTATATTGCAATACCAAGATAATGTTGGTTTAAACATAGTCAATGAATAGAACATGTCCAATGGATTCAGTGCAAACCATGCAGGTGCAAAAGAAGTGACAACAGAGGTCATAAAGTGGAACGGTCAGTCGCAAATTATCACAGGGGAGCTTAAACTTGTTTTAATGCCATTTTTAATGGGGTTTAATATAATTTTCAACACATGTTCAGGTTATTTATGAGGGCATAAGCAAACTTCTCAGCGAGACTTGAACCTACGACCTCAGCAATGAGAGGTAAGTGATAATGAGACGGCATATTAGACCACTCGGTCACGGAGGACTCCTCATTCAGATTTTCATCAGTACCATGATCTTGTCTTATGACAACTAAAACGGAACAAATTTGGATGCACATTAAGCGTATTACGCGTGTTACTTGTTGTTTGCATGCTGTTTAATACAGTCCATTGATAATGCACCGCATTGATACAACTGTCCAATATATATTCCTTAGGTTGTTGTTACTATTTTATTTAGATGATTTTGTTCCCTGGTTAGTCATATATTATTCTAACTTCAAATCTGTAGAACGTTTGTATGGAAAATACTAGTTTCTCATAAAGCAACAAGTACATACCGTCTCAGGGTATGAAAGAGGCCTAAGTCTATCATAATCCGACTGACAGGCTGTGTCCCACAACTGTAAGATGACAACATGCCCGTCTACCATCACAGTTACTGAATAGCCGCTGAATCTACGCAAAAATAGAAGAAGAAAAATAGAAACGCACTTGTCTATTTTATTTTCTGATCTTTAAAAAAGGAAGAAATAACACCAATCCGTAGCTGTTTTGAACAAGGACAGAATTACAAATAGCCATTGATTAAAATCTGGAAATTTTTTTTTACTTACTTTTTTCGAACCTAAAACGTGTTAAGGTGAGGCGGATATGCATTGTCATTTGTTAACAATAGACAGCGGGGTGTTATATCATATACCTCTTTACATATAAACTTTTAAAGGGCTTAAAAGTAAAACACATTCTTGTTTTATCAGTAACAAGTAATTTAAACTAACATCATTAAACTGAAACTGCTTCTATAAGCGCCAAGCATTTTAACGATAGTTATAGAACTGGTTGTTCCAGAATACGCATTATGGGTATGATTGAACTCATTTGTTATTACAATGCCGGTCTAAGATTAAATTCACACACACGCCGCAGCTTTATGGGTGTATACTACTACTCTTATATATCCTTTGGGAACTTGGATTGTATTTTGATAATATCAAGCTGAGTAAAAGCCATTTGTGTCTGTGTATATTTTTGCGACTTTATTTTATACCTTAATGTGTTTGTTTTTATTATAGTCTATGATAGAATGGTAATCTTTGTTTTGAAAATGCATATCTTTATTGATAACCAAACGTAGGTTTAGAAACTATAATAGTAAACAACTTTTGTTACAAGCAGCTTTAATCAAACAACATACATATGTGGTACATATCCTCTCGGGAAGTCACCTGAGGTGTAGCTTATCAGCATACATGTTTTTCCAACAGCTCTGTAATATTATCAATATTTTATAATAAAAATTTGTTATTTAAAGTGAATTCTTTTAAATATGAAGAATGTTATCTGTTGGACGCCATTTAGGTGTATCTACATGCTTGCAAAATTGCGTGTTTTTCAAAATTCATTCTTGAGTTTAAGTCTAAAAATATTCTTCATAATGGAATAGTTTAAATTTATTTATTTTACTTCGATTGTGAAAACAAGTTCTTGTAACTAAGGTAAATCACGCACGAAGTCTTCCTGGTAAGAACCTGTACTACACACATGCGGAAGGACACCAGACATAGCCGTGGCGGAGGATCGAACCCAAGACTCCCCGATTAGTGGTTCGGTGATCTACCACTGGGCCACACACTCCACATAATGGAATGACCTTGCCGGAACTGAATAAAACGGATTTATGAATGAAGAGTAGGGAACCCATTTACATACTAAATGTATATAGTCCGGTTTGAGCCACAACAAAATAGTAACACTTCCGATGTCTACAGAGATGGATTTCATGTCCATAGTATCTTTATTATTGCCATGTTCATTATTGTATATTTCATCGACACCTGTCTGGTTCCATGTCGCCAAATGATTGTTGGCAAGAACAGGACATTGTCAACTAATATGTGTGAAGGAAAATGTGTGCTAGAGTATTTGATATACTTTACTGAAACTCTACAGTTATCAAAGTGTTAAGGATTCCGGTCAATTCTCCATGTATCTAGTTGTTGATTTATTTAATCTATACGCAAGCGTGTTTTTGGTGCATGGAGATTTAATCACGAACTATCGTTCTTAAAATCGTTACATGACAATTATGTGTTAATATGCCGTAAAACCACAATTAAATTGAAAAAACAATTTTAACAAAACAAACGCGAAGTGAATAGTGACTTGTTTTGAAATACGAAAAATCTACATCATAACGTTACGTCATATCCTTATCCGGTATGTGAGAATTATTAATTGAGACCACCAATTAGTTACACAAATGTAACATAGAACAATTGAAATAATCTATAGAAGTATGGGCTTTATCTTATATAAGATCAAAATTCCGAATGTGTCATCTAAGGTCTAAGGTCCACCTTCTATCATTTTAAAACTGAACATTTAATATGAGATAATATCATTTAACAATGGAATTAAAACACGAAGTATATTTGTTTGGCTGAATGTCTCGTGTTTTAAAACATTATTTTTTCGCAAATGAAGTATCACTTACCTGTGTGTTTACAGCTATATACGTATACTACGTCATGCTAACTGTATTTACTCTTCCGCATTGTCTATCAAATGATATTTGTTTTTCATGTACAAGCTTATCAAACGTAAAAAAAGTGTATCAATATAGGTCAGTGTTTAGATATTTCACAACCATGTCGTGAGATTACATACTTTTTGAATTGGGTTTAACGCCATTTTCAACACATTTCAGGTTGTATTCGGCTAATCCAGTTGAGGAAGACTTCAAAATTAATCTGAGTAGAACCATCGTTCTTCAGCAAGTACCTAGCAAACTTTTTAACATAAAGTTTATGGGCGAGCATTTGGATGTCCACAGTATTGAGGTCATTCGCCTGCTTACATTTTATGTGATGTGAGGATTGACTTTGATCTTGGTAACAATAAGTTAAAAATAATTGACTTAAACTGATAACAGCCAGTTTAATAAATTTCAACATTTTGCAGTTATATTTACATATATGTTTTTGTTTATCAAAATCAGACAAGCAAAGATGCGCTCTAATCGAGTAGTGATATTGTATTGCCTCGTATATTGACAGTCTGTAATTTATCGGACATCTATTTAAAGCTTACTTACGCTATTTTAGATGTTTTGTTTTGTTTTACATTTCATGTCAAGTAATCATTTACCAAATATTGTATCTTTCAACCAGTGTCATTGTTGACCTAGTTTCATGGCTAGATAAAATGTGTTATCCGTTAACACTTCTCTGTTATTGTTTGACCATGCTTTTATCCGCCATTTTGAATGTTGACAGTATTGCATGATGGGAATTGTTGTCATAGCGACTAGCAAGCATAGTAAACTTTAGAACTTCAGAATCCTTTTATATTTATTAAAAGTTAAAGTTTATAGCAGTGAAGATTGTTATTTAAATGTAAGAATCATATTGAATAGTTATTTGTTTACTTGTAGTAAATTTTGATAATACTTAATTCAATTTAGTGTTTTAATCTTGAAATATAATCAATCAGTAACGCGCGGTTTGAGCGCACAATGTAAATTGTGTGCTTTTTAACGTTAAAGTGCACAGTATAGTTGGTGCTCTCTCTCTAGTGCACATAGTAAGTGGTGCGCCGCACCAATAGTTTCAGTGTGCGTATATAAGGAGTGCACACCTTTAGTAGAGGATTCCGATTTTTACTTCCTTAGGTACTCATAAGTAACCATTTTAAAGTGAAGTTATATATTATACCTTTTAAGCAGTAATTATGGTACTTTAGCTATTTTTAAAGTAACAGTAATTTAAGTAATATTCAGACTCAGTCAAAGTTGATAATTTATTGATTTATTGTATGAGACAACTGGACGCAATATAATTTAAAGCTAATATATATATTTCTGTATCTGATTCATCATATTACAATCTGATAATTTACTCATGGAAATAAAAGAGTAAAACTGCCTGGTTAGTACTTAATTTTAAGTTCCATACTTTTAAGTTATTTATTAATGGAGTTAGTTTTATTTACATCCTGTCTGAGTTTTGACCTAATGGCATAGACCGAATCTTGTACAAAACACGTTACACGAGCACATAACATTTATGATGGCAGCGGTGGGATCTTTTACTTAAAAGATCCAGAGATTCGGATCTACACTTTAAGATTTGTCTTTCAACATTCTGAAACGCTAGCATAGAAGATCAAAATTACAGTGACGGAGAAGTATTTTTTAATGTAGGACATGTACAAGATGAAAGGGAAATATTGCCGTCGAACACAGTGCTCAACGACATCGATTTAGAGCCAGTAGTTTCGAGCCCTGTAAACCAGGAAGAGATGGAGGCTAACTCTAGTCATCAACATAGTGACAACCAGACAGGCCTATTATTACGGGATCTGACAGGGGTACTGAAGGATGTTGTTCTAGAATTGAACGCAATGAAACAAACCCATCATGAACAGCTTTTGCAAAACACATTAATTACTGAACCGCGACATGTGAACCAGTCCAACAACAATACAGAGTACCATTGTGACCAGCCGTATATGCAGAGTGCTAACAGTTACACTTGCCGACAAGAAGCACGTGATCAGCACGTGACACACATGACCAGTAACGACCCTATAGTATCTCCTACAGCTAGCCAGAGGGATCTCCTCGCACGAGATCACGCGCTGCCGACTACGTCAAGATACTGACATTCTCTGGGAAATAGGATTGGCAAGTCTGGATAGCTCGATTTGAGGCGATTGCACAACGTTTTGGCTGGACAGAGGACGACAAGTTAGACCAGATACTGCCAAGGCTGGAAGGTCAAGCGGGTCAGTTTGCTTTTGTGCAGCTTCCGCCAGGTATACTTAGGGACTACCGTGAGTTTACCAAGGAAATGCATAGTCGATTTAGGATGGTAGAAACAGCCATATCTTTTGCGGCAAAGTTTAGCACAGAAGGAACCAGAAACATGGAGAGACAGCAGAGGAGTATGCGGCTGATCTCAAAATGCTATATGACAAAGCGCATGGATACAGGGACAGACGAACACGTGGTGAAGACCTTGTAAAGCGATTTCTAGATGGGTTAAGAAACGATGAGGCAAGGTTTGAAGTCGAATATCATAAGGAACCTGACACAATAGATGATGCAGTATTTCATGTTGAAAACTTAGTCCAAACAAAGAACAGTTACCGCAATGACCCTAAGAATAGAAGCAATTTTAGAACTATGGCAGGTGACGAGATATCTGATGATGAAATCAATGCTAGGGCATACAGAATTCCAATTTCAAAACAACCACAACATGAGGACGGGTCTAGCAATCAAGATCCCGTACATGAATCAGATGCATACAAGTCTCAAGGAAAATTACTCTTGCAAATATTAGGTAGACTCGAGTCCCTGGAAAAGACAAATCTGAATAAAAACCGTCGAGGTCGCAGAAACCAGGACATAGTATGCTATTACTGTCAAAAACAAGGGCATATTGCACGGGACTGTCCAGATGGCCAGAATTATAGTACCAACAAGGAAAGGTACAAACGACAAGACAGAACAAGGGAGTCTAATGCAAACGATAACCAGAAACCTTTAAACTTCAAAGGATCAACTCTCGCGGCCAGGGGGGTGGGGGGGGGGGGGTCCCAGTTAAGCCGCGTAGCGGCCAGGTGACAACTTCTGGTGTGATACCAGAAGCCGATATACATCAAAAAGTGCAAGACCAGGTGCTGACAGAGAAAATAGGCGTTTATGTGACGAGGTTTATATTCATGGGGCAGTGAATGGGAAGCCGTTGCTGTTTACCGCTGATACTGGCGCATCACGTACCGTCATATTAACACGGGTTTATGAAAGGCTAAAGCCTCACAAGCGTCCGCCACTGGGAAGATCGACATGTCTAAGAGGTGCGAGTGAAGCACCTATTAAAGAGCGAGGGAAGGTCAAGTTTACTTTTAGGTTGGGTCCTTTAGAGATAATTGTAGATGCTATGGTAGCAGATATAGAAGATGATGTTCTATTATGATCTGATATCCTAAACGGGTGTGAAAGGGGGCCAGCAGATATCTTGTTAAGTAGGAATAAGATAGTCCTCGACGGAACAGACATACCATGTTTTCAAGTGGGCAGGAGTAAGAAGACGAGACGGGTGGTTGTGGCAGAAGATATAAACGTACCTGGTCAATCGGAGGCCTTGGTTGCTGTATATGTGGAAAGAGTAGAAGAAGACGACGACATTAAGGATGAGGGTTATCTTGTAGAACCAACAGAAAGTTTTCAAGAAAGGTACCACCTTATGATGGCTTCAACTTTAGTAGACATTAATGCGGCAACTACGTGCAAAGTTAGGATTCTAAACCCTTTCTCATCAGGTGTCATTTTGAGGTAAGACGCTGAAATCGGTAAAGCTGAGAAAGTATAAAGGCTGGTCAGCGTAGTGACGGCAGAGGAGAACATCGGGAAGAGTGACAATCTATTCAGAGTAAGAAGAGTTGAGGTAAAGAATAAAATATCCGACATTTCAACAGGTAAAATTTTTTGGAGCTAAATTTGACGAGGTACCCGACCACTTGACAGAGATATTTAAGTGATCAGCTGAGGGGAAGTCTGAGTTTGAACAGCAAGTAAAAGCGGGGATCTTAGTGAAGTTCCAAGGTAATTTCTCTAAAGATGAATGGAACCTAGGACTAACAAACCTAGCTGAGCACCCAATCAACACAGGGGATGCTTATCCTATTAAGCAGAGACCACGGCGAGTACCACTAGCACATGCCGAAGATGAGAAAAATGCCATAGAGATCCTTCTCAAAAAAGGTGTTATTCAAAAAAGTACATCACCCTGGGCAAGTCCAATAGTACTGGTTATAAAAAAATCAGGTGCGATAAGGTCATGTGTAGACTACAGGAAAGTCAACAATCTTGTAAAACCAGATGATTTCCCATTGCCTCGAGTGCAAGATTGTCTCGACGCGGTTGCTGGGTCTAGTTTGTTCAGCAGCTTTGATTTAACAAGTGGTTATTTTCAGATCCCACTAAAAAAGAAGGATATACCGAAGTGATGCTTTTTGCTGTAAATATGGGCACTTTGAAATGATAAGAATGCCATTTGGCTTGAACAACGCGGCTAGCACGTTTCAAAGAACGATGGAGCTGGCACTGGAAGGTCTACTGTGGACAACATGCTTAGTGTACATAGATGACATCATTGTCTATGTAGCAGATTTTTCACAGCATATTCAGAGGGTAGATGAAGTTCTAGTTGGACAATAGGTAGCAGGTTTAAAACTAAAACCCGAAAAATGTAACCTGATTCAAACAGATGTGGTATTTCTTGGTCATGTGGTGTCGGCAAAAGGAGTTAGTCCCGACCCAATCAATGTAGCAAAAAATGTCCAATGGCCAGTACCACTTAATGCCAAGCAAGTAAAACAGTTTGTAGCAACTGGTTCATATTATAGACGATATATACAGGAATTCGCCAAAATGGCAAGGCCATTGCTTGAACTTACAAAGAAAGGTAAAGAACTTATTCGGGACCAATGGTGCGAGCAGGCCTTTTTAAGAATAAAGGAAGCTTTAATTAGCCCGGATGTAATGGGTTACCAAACAAACGAAGCTGGGTCCTTTTATCTAGACGTAGATGCATCAGGAGTTGGAATAAGTGGTCTGCTAGCGCGAATGCGAGATAAAAGGCAAACGAGTCATAGGGTACGCGAGCCGAACACTTAGTTAAGCAAAAAGAAACTAGTGTATTACATAAAACGAATTACTTGCAGTCGTGTTCTTTATACAGTATTTTAGGCAGTATCTATAAGGACGAAAGTTTATAGTAAGAACCAATCATCAAGCCCTAGTTTGGCTATTTAGTTTGACAGAGCCTAGTGGTAAGATTGCGAGGTGGATTGAGATATTGGCTTAATATGATTATGTAATTGAATATCGACCTGGAAAGAAACAAGGCCACTGCTCTATCCAGATGTGTGAATCCCAGAGAATGCTCTTGTAGCTGTGTGGACATGAGTGAACCACTCAAATGTGGACCATGTAAAAAATGCATTAAGAGGGCTAATGACATGATTCTTGAATTAAGGGGTTCACTTAGGTCAAACAATGAAGGGTCTGGGTCTAGTTAAAGCAGCAATAACGAAAACGTCACTGACTCAGTAAGAGTTGTACAGCTGGTCTCGAAACCAGGTACATTAAAGGAAAACATTGACGGCGCTATGCGACCAAGAAGGCAAGTAAGTTGGCTTGGTGGAATCCTGCCGGAAAAACATAGCTACATTCCAAATGAATGATCTTGACATAAGCTACATAATGAATGCAGTCAAAGACCAACAGAAACCAACCAGTGCTGAAATGGTGTCCAAGAGTCCAGTTGCAAGGCACGATTGGGTCATATGGGATGCTCTCACAATAAAGAGTGACACACTGTATAAAAGCTTTAGCCGAGCCGATTGAACCAGTGAAAGTTTACAGCTTATATTTCCAAAAGATCTGAAAAGAGATGTTATGTTTCAAATGCACGACTCCGTAACTGCCGGGCACCTTGGAGTGAAGAGAACAAAAGCAAAGGAATCACAACACTACTATTGGTACAACATGAAGGCCGATATCCATATATATTAAAGGTTGCGAAGTATTCAGCGCTGACAAAAAACCTAACAAGACCCCTTGAGCGCCAATGGGAAATCTAATGACTGGAGCACCGTGGGACAGACTGGCTATTGACTATACTGGTCCTTTTCCTGTTACAGCCAGAGGTAACCGATATATACTGGTACTCACCGACCACTTTACAAAATATGTAGAAGTTCTGGCAGTACCAAACCAGACATCAGAAGAATGTGCGGCAAGTATTTTAAATGATTTCATAGCCCGCTGGGGAGCACCTCTAGTCATACACAGTGATCAAGGGTCTGCTTTTGAAAGTAAAGTATTCAAATATATGTGCCAGATGCTCGAAATAAAGAAAGATCGAGTGCAAGGAACCCCCGTGGCAATGGTCAAGTTGAAAGGTTTAACAGAACCCTCCTAAAGATGGTGAGAGCATATTTATCTGGTGCACAAGACGAGTGGGACCTAAATCTTGGTTGCATTGCAGGTGCATACAGAGCATCACCAAATGAAACAACCAACCTGACACCTAACCTTTTGACATTAGGACGTGAAATCAGACTACCCGCTGATGTTGTTTTTGGTCACCACGCAGTTCTGCCAGCGTCAAAACCTAAGTATTGCGATTACGTGGAGGAGCTGAAAGAACGAATGTTAAGAGCGCATGAGATAGCTAGGAGACACCTTGCTACGAACGCTAAACGCAGTAAGTAGATATATGATGCAAAGCTGTCATTCCACAAATATCAAGCCGGAGATAAAGTTTGGTGCCTTCATGAAACCAGGAAAGTTGGATCCACACATAAGTTGGAAAAAACATATGACGGTCCTTTTATGATTAGAGAAAACTGTCTGAAATTACCTTCATCCTTCAGTTAAACAAGGAACGTCAGAAGCGAACTGTTCACCACAACAAGTTAAAACTATATGAGGGAGTTAAACATCCAAAGTGGCTAGGACAACTAAAGAAGAAATGTTAATTACCGCAGCCGTGTAATACCTGTGTAAAGTCTGTTATTTGCATAAACAAGACAATTTGGATGCTGAAACTTATATTTATCTTTGTTATGTTTATTTGATATGTAACTTTTTATAAGGATTGATATGTTGCAGTATATTATTGTGATATGTCAAAATTTTAACTACAAAAATAGAATCAAAAGGGGTGGGTAGATGTTACTTTTGAAGACCTGGTGTGATGATGTGAGCATACACGGCATACAGGTTGTTGAAACAGATACTGTTGGGAAGTACACGTCCAGACATATTTCGAGGAAATAAAAGAACAATAATGCCACGTTGGTTAAGAAGAGATAGAGGTTTACAAGGAAAAGAGAAAGCAAAAGAACGGGTATTTATACAGGGGTAAGAGTCTACTAAGACGTTGAGGAAAGTTACCTGCCTTTTTAGGTGAAGAATCACTGAGCTGGTAACGATTTATGAGAGGAACAAGTGACCTGTGAGTCTAAAGAACGATGATAATAAGAAGAACCTCTGAGGGAAACAATGTGATAGAGGATCCGAGAATCCAAGAAGAGAGAAGAATATAAGCGAGAGAAGCAGTTTTCAAGAACACCTGCATCACAAAGTATTAACATTTTGCCATTTTATTGACTGATACCTACGACAGATATAATTACCTGCCATGTATATATATATATAGGTATATATGCTGATTACCCTTGGTTAAAATCTCAGAAACTTAATTTGTGTATTTACAGTTTCCACTATGTCAGCAGTCTCTAAGATAGATAGAAGGGCTAGGGCCTACCAATGTCTGCGGTGCCTGCACAAGAGAGGGGAGACGTTTATTGGTGCTCGGTTCAGGGTAATGGGACATTTCCTGAAAAGGCATCTGGCCGAAGATGAAGTGCCCCACCATTGTACAGTATGCTTGTTCCGGTGTTTCAAGAGGGAGGAGTTGGAGGCCCACGTGACATCCTTTGCTAGACATCAACTACGCCTGGCTGAGAAAGGTGTTGACCACTCCCCGACTATGCTCGTGTCAAATAAAGTACCGTATGTCATTGGCGATAAGGACATTGTGGCACTGACGGTAGAGGAGTCACAACAACATTGGGCCAAGGTAAGCCGAGGCGCTCAGAAAACCATTACCGACCCATTGGCTGAGGCGGTTAAACTTACGTTTCCCGACGGGCTCAAGACAGCTACTGAAAGTAAATTGCTACATCCAACTTCACCACAGGCGTTAATACCTAACCAGTCAGTACCCTGCAGTCCCCTCCTTCAATACATGAGTACTTTCTCCAAGACCGTATGATGTTTCCAACCAAGGTCCGTTTCAGCCACTGAACCGACAGATGTCCTTGCCTGAATTGTCTGTACCTGTTGTGCCTACAGTGCCACATGCCCAAGCAACCAATACCTGTAATAGTAACTTTCCAATGTACACGATGCAACCACAAGCTAATCCACTGATAACACAATTGCAGCAGCTCCTAGGTGTAATCCATTCTGCCGTGCCCATGATGCAAGATTTCCAGACACACCTACTACATCTGGCTAATCGCCAAATAGGGCAAACAGTTGCAACGCCACATTCGTCCAGTCTACAGGTGGGACAACCAGTCTTGACGGGAACACCCATTGTAAGTCATGCCACAGAACAACCAGTTGCTATTACACCGGTAGAAGAAGACGAAGATATCCTTCAAGACCTCCTTCCATTGGAAGCGGCATCTCCAATTAGGGAAGTCTCTATTGTGCTGGCACCCACAAAGAGGCCTCGGTCCAGATCCCCTTCGGTTTGTAGCTCATCATCGTCCTTTTCCTCCTCAGCATCTTCGGCAGTTGCACTCCAGCAGAGGGTTATGCTGAGATGTCTACAGACAGCAGTAGAGGTAAACACGGCAGCGATCAGGGCGCAAGAGAAGGCAATGACAGATCTTGCTACAGTAGTCTTGAGCATAAGCCAAGCTATATGTAACACAATATCTTCTACTAGACGACAGGATGAAACACAGACAAGACCGACGTCACAAACAAGGACCACCCCTGTTGAACAGGCCAACGAAACCAAGAAACGAAAAGGGAATGAAAAAGAACACAGGCAGGAACAATCGAGGTGGCGAGACAATAGACAAAGGTACAGGGAGAGAAGGGAAAGAAGCAGTCGCGACAGGCGAAGGGTGGCTCTAAAGGAGAATCGCAATCCTAAAGTGTAGATGGACCAGATGATCCTAGTTAATTTCAAATTAAATTGTTATAGTTTCAAGATAATTGATGTTTAAGATGTTAAATCATTTAAGATAAAGTCATTATGCCTCTAAGAAACTGTATAAAACATTTTTTTCTTTGTGTTAAAGTTATAATCTATATTTGCTGAGTAATCATTTACCCAATATTGTATCTTTCAACAGCGTCATTGTTGACCTAGTTTCATGGCTAGATAAAATGTGTTATCCGTAAACACTTCTCTGTTATTGTTTGACCATGCTTTTATCCGCCATTTTGGATTTTGACAGTATTGCATGATGGTATTGTCATTGCGACTAGCAAGCATAGTAAACTTTAGAACTTCAGAATCCTTTTATATTTATTAAAAGTTAAAATTTATAGCAGTGAAGATTGTTATTTAAATGTAAGAATCATATTGGAATATATTTGTATATTGACTTGTAGTAAATTTTGTTAATATTTAATTCAATTTAGTGTTTTAATCTTGAAATTCAATTGATCAGTTACGCGCGGTTTGAGCGCACAGTAAAGTTGGTGCGCTTGGAGCGCTAACTTTGGTTACGATCGTGCGCTGTTTGCACACACTGTAAATGGTGTGCCTTTTAACGTTAAAGTGCACAGTATAGTTGGTGCTCTCTCTGTAGTGCACATAGTTAGTGGTGCGCCGCACCAATAGTTTCAGTGTGCGTATACAAGGAGTGCAAACCTCTAGTAGAGGACTCCGATTTTCACTTTCTCAGGTACTCATTGCCATTTTTTGTTTTATTTATGAATACAGCAGGGTTCATTATTTATTTATTAATTTATTTATTGATTAATTGATTGATTGATTGATTTATTTATTTATTCATTTAATTCAGAAAGCAACTAAGTAACATTTTAAAGTGAAGTTATATATTATACCTTTTAAGCAGTAACATTGGTACTTTGAATATTTTTAAAGTAACAATAATTTAAGTAATATTCAGACTCAGTCAAAGTTGATAATTTATTGATTTATTGTATGAGACAACTGGACGCAATATAATTCAAAGCTAATATATATATATATATATATATATATATATATATATATATATCTGTACTGATCATTTCTACATTGAAATTGTTTTAAATATTACAATATGTTAATTTACTGATGGAAATAAAAGAGTAAAACTAAAATCATTGTTATTATACTTTAACCTGTCCAGTTAGTACTTAATTTTAAGTTCCATACTTTTAAGTTATTTATTCATGTAGTCAGTTTTATTTACATCCTGTCTGAGTTTTGACCTAATGGCATAGACCGAATCTTGTACAAAACACGTTATACGAGCACGTAACAATAAGCATAATATAAAAGGTCGTTTATTTGAGTTTAACTCTATCCAAACCAATTGATGTGAGAATGTTTGCCAGTTACCTGAAGCACGAAGTTCTATTCAGATTTTTTCTGAGGTTTACTTTCTGAAAAAAAACGTGATATATCATATATAACATGAAACCTCGTTAAAAATAGCGTTAATACTAATAATTGTTTTATTCATTATGTTGATAATAAATAACTTGAACTAAGGCATTGCCTGTCTTGGGGTCGAACTTCAATTTCATAAGTAAATTAAACAAACAAATACTAAATAAACTTTATAGTACATGTATTATACGTTTAGGATAACGTTGTAGATGTTTCCATTAGATATTTAATATGTATTACTTTTATCATAAATAAATTACATATTACATGATTGCAACTTTATTCAAGGAACTATATATCTCATTCCTTGGTTTGCAAAACAAAGCAAACAATAATAATACTTATTACAAAATTAATGCGACATAAATGAGGTCTAAGTAGCCTTTTAATGTTTTTTTTTTCATTTTTTTGTGTTTCCCGAGTTAAAGACACTTAGTTACATGACCATAATACATGTATATACTATGATTTACACTGTACCGATAGCCAGAAAGTATTTAACTGGGGTTTAACGCCAATTTCAAAACAAACCTAGAAGAAATCTCAGTACAGCCACCGTCTTTCTGCAAGTAACCTACTTGTTTTCTCACAAAATGTTTTTGGACTGCCGCAGCGAGGAATAAACTGTAAACTTTGGCAGGGAGAAGTAAGTGGTGATTTGACATTACCTTTGACATATCTGCCAATGTTTATAAAATATATTTTTTAAATGTAAGACAGTCAGAAAGAGTAAGCATAAAAGACACTGATGCCTCATAAAATTCAAAATATTAAAAGTTAAATTAAAAAGATGAGAAGCCTTGCTTAAATTTCTTAAACAAAATATTGCACTAGCATTTTGTCAAAGCAGCAATTAAAGAAATAGACATTTTTTAAAAAGATTAATTTCATTAAAAAAAACCCAGAGATTTCTTTTTTCACCATATCAAGCCATCTATTCTCATGTTGTTTGCAACTGCTGGGATTCAAACCCAGAATTGTTACAAAATATAGATGTGTTTGCCAGTTACTCCGCAGAAGCATATCATGTTGTACTAAGATAATGGTCTTAAATATTTACTAAATACAATTATGTAAATTAAATTAATTAATATTTAAAATATCCAAATTTTCTTTTTATAAAATACACTCTTGTACACACACTCACAGAACTACATCTTTTTAAATGTTACATGTATATAGTTTTATATCTAATTTTGTGAAATTAAAAACCAAGTTGACCCTCTTTATAAAATGAACAACACCTTGGAAGTTTATTCGGGTTATAAATTAGGTCAGTAATGTGTTTGACTATCAATTCAAGGGTTGAGTTCCAATTCCCATCTAGCCATAGCCTCTGTGATTATTAGTCTTGAACTTTGAACAGCCATAAGCCTCCCCACCTCCCCCAAGGTGCGTTAAGAACTGTTTACAAGCGAACGTTGTACGATGATAAGGTTTACTAACCGGCGTTAAATAACTGACATACTGTTGAAAAAAAACCATTAAACCTATTCATGCAATCATAAACAGAACAAGAACTGTCAGTAAGACAGGGCGCAAGGCTATTTGAATTTATATCACAAGAGTACACATTTGATTGAGACTGATGAGAAATCAAACAAACAAGAATTATCTAGCTTACTAAATGTTTACAAGTGAACCCCAGTACAATGATTAGGTGTACTAACCGACGTTAAGTAACTGATATACTGTTGAAAAAAAACCATAAAATGTATTCATGCAAACATAAACAGAACCAGAGTTGTCAGTAAGACAAGGTGCAAGGCTATTTGAAATTAGGTCACAAGAGTACGCATTTGATTGAAACTGGTGAGCAATTCAAACAAGAGTAATCTTACTTACTAAATTGAGTAGGTCTTACAATTGCAATACCTTGTATGAAGTTTCGATCAAATACATTGAATGGTTAGTGAAATATAGTGACTTCATGGTACTTGCATGCAAAACTTTCACTATAATTTCTAAGTCAAACAAGGGTAATACTTTGCATTAAATTCATGCAAGATTTATCTAACTTACTTATTGTAGGTTTGATGACTGGAGAGTCTTGTGTAAAGTTTCAAGGCAATATATGGAATGGTTACTGAGATAGGGACTTGCATGCACAACTTTAACCAAGGCGTGACGCCGATGCCTGGGTGCGTAGGATAGCTCTCTTTATTTCTTCGAATAGCCGAGCTCAAGAAAACAATTTGGAAAATGTTACTGTAACATAGACAACTCTATCAGAATTTACAATGTACTTACCGAAATTCTAATGGAAACAAAGCAAAAGGCCAACTCACCTTTGGCAATAAATATATGTTATAAATACTGTTCTTTGATTGAAATAATTACATCATGACATGAACAGGGAGGTAATTGACTTACATTTATATATATTAGTACAAACATAGTTGGAAACCGTAATTTAAGTGTTTTTTAAACAAGAGGCCCATGGACCTTAAGAGTCATCTCAGATTATTAACAAAAAACATTCACAAAAGTCTATTCAGTCATAAGAAATAACCGTTTTGTGTTAAATTCTCTAATATAGATTGAGTAAATTAGGCTCCTAACCCAGAGCCAAACCGTGATACCCAGGGCCATGCAATTCACATTTTTTATAAAGGACCAATATACGTCCATATTCATGCTTACCATTTACATTCTAGTGCTTGAATTCGCTGTTTTGGCCCTATCTCCAAGGACCCACCCCCCCTCCCATGGGTGTGTGGACCATGCAATATATTATTCACAATTTTGATTCACCCTTATGAACCAAAGCTGCGTAAATTTCATTAAGATTGAGCTTACGGGTTTTGAAATGACTGAGATTGTAGTTGAGGGCATTATGGTAGATTGAATGTACATGTATTTAAATCGCGGCTGTCTCATTAGTTTAAGTCTTTTTTAACTATTATATCAACCACTATATGCCGCACCATGTGTATCAATGTTATTGTTTGATATCATCAAGACTGACCAAGCTATTTGCCATACTTTGCCAGGACATCTTTATAAAATTGTTTGTTTTTTCATGTGGGTTGGTAGGTAGCTAAAAATATTTTTGCCAGATTTTGATTTTGCATAGTTATTTTCAAGAAAAATGGAGAGAATCATGAAAAGTAACTAGAGTTGTCAGAAGACAACAAAGCTTGCCGATGGGATAAACCTCATCACCCATGCAAAAATTGTGATAAGAGGCAAACATCATCAAAACTTAAACGCAACTAAACTATAAGTTTAACTTGGGTGCCTACAGACAAAATGTGAAGTCCAAAAGGGTCATAACTATGCGAAAATGCAACCCCGAGTTGTTGTTCTTGTCTCTATGTGTTCCATTGATGATGATGAACAAACATGCAAAGTTTCATTCGTATCGAATGAGTGGTTGCATAGATATCTTACCTGATAAAAAACTTTAACCTAAAACATCAAGTCCACAAAGGGCCATAACTGTGTCAAAAGGCAACCAAGAGTTATATCTTAAACGCAAAAGTTTAACCTGGTGTCTACAGACGATGCTGACGACGACAACGGGGTCATTGCAATAGATCTCCTTGAACTTTGTCCCGGCCAGCTAAAAATTAAACGATTTGAAAGGTAATAAAACCTTTTGGGTAGCTGCAATTTTCAGTGAGTAAGTAGGGGCTCGGCAAATACGTTTTTCAAGGACAACCCCACTTGTTTTATTTTAATGCCAAAGTGCAACCCTCAATTACTCAGAGCACTTCTGTGCTATTAGTAAAGAACATGTATGTCACATGTGAAGTTGTTGGTTCAAGTCAAGCTATATACCAATGCTCCAGATAAGCTTTTCTTCAAATGAGTATTTTACCCCTTAAATAAGTATGCATTGCGTATTTTCAAAATGTTAAGGGTAAAAATGAAAATTCTTATCAAAGTTGCATTTAAAACAAACTAATCAACACTGAAATTGAGAATAACCAATGCTTATTTTACCCATTTATTTAAATTTCAATGTTTTATTCAGAAATTTCAGTGCTTACATACCCCAAAATAATGCTTATCTGCAGCACTGTATATACGCACCGCAGTGTGGCCTAGTGTTAGAGCGTCCGCCTTGCATGCGGAAAATCGTGGGTTCGATTCCCCAACCAGATCATACTTTAAAAATGGTACTAGAAGCTTCCTCGCTTGACGCTTAGCATTTCGAAGAGAGTTTTAGGTCTGGGTAGGTATTCACCAACCATACCAAGAATATTCGTAGACTTATACTCAAGTATGGATTTTGTAAAACACATTTAGGGACTATATTTTGAGGCCAAAATTTGCAAGCATGCAGGGACACATAATATATAGTCAGATAAATTGTTATAATTATTCTATATGTCATGGTAAACTAGATATCTAAGGTTAAAATTTTGCTTTTCAAATTAAAGTCTTTGAATATTCTCAAGAATAGTTGGTGAATACGACCCTTGGTCGGCCCATGTTGGTATAAGCTAACTGGTAGGGGTATCATACCATGTGTCTGCGGTATGATACTACGGTGTTACAGTGATCAGAATACTGTCACCGTCGCGATATGACTGAAAAATATTAACTCTTGTCCGGGTCTGTTATCAAACTTAGAATTTTGGGTAGTGATAATGCCCTGCCTAAATGAACTCTGGGTAGTGATAACACCCTTCTCGTTGAAATTATACTAGGCAGGTGATTATGAAACCATTCTAACAGTGATAATAGACAAAATTTAATATAGATATACTGTATTTGGTACCACATGTAGTAATGTGATTAAAATACCAACGTCTGACAGTGCAGTAAATCCAATAGCCGGATATCCTGGACAAGCAGAAAGTTATACATGTCACCCTTTAAAAAAATTTAGTCTCTTTAATAACTTTAATTGGTGCACATAAACATTGGGGTTGATTAGCACTGAACAGTTAATCACTAGTCTGGATCAATTAGCATGCAATTATCTCCAGGTGAGTATTCAATGGGACAAAGCTGTATTGATAGCAGCATAAGCTGGTCGGCCCCATTAGCTCAGTCGGTAGAGCACAAAACCTTTAGTATCGAGGTTGTACGTTAGATTCCCGAGACTGGTTATATATAATTTACAATCATGCCGGATGGGACTTTAAAGCGAGGATCCGTGTGAAGGTGCTATACACCAAGCATGCTAAAAAAACAGGAGAGACATACAATGAGTTTCAATCTGTATCCTGCACTATCCCCATGAAAGACTAACACTCTGCTCAGGTTATCGCCAATACGGGAGGTTATGTCAGATTCTGTAAATGTTAGGTACTAAGCTACTTTTGCGCCACACACAATGTCAACTACAGATATTAAAAAATGGTTGATGTTTACAAGAACTTGTATAGAAGGATAGGAATCCTGCATCTCCTGACCATATGTTCATTAAATAGCACACAAAAGATTACTAATTTGGCAAATTAATCATTCATAATTCAAAGACAACAGTTTTCTTGTACATAAACTGTAAGTTGTTGGTATATTTGGATGATTTAACATATTTTGATCTTGATATTGGGGTTTGAAGAAATATTTCTAGTAATTTGTCGTTATTTCAGCTGTAGTATACACATTTTGTAATCAAAAGTACTTCAACAGTTTTTAAACACAAATTTCTGGGAACGTTTTGATGAGTATTTCATTATGCAATGTTAGAGTTTTGATTAGTTTCCTGAGATGAATGAAAGTTAAGATAATTGAAAAAAGATATTGGAAGAATTTGCATGAGCATGTACAAAATCTCAATTACTTGTCTTTCCTTCTCTACATTATTCTTTGATGTTTATGTCCATGTTAGGTTAGCAACTGCGATACACACTGACAAATACAGATATTTAAACATATGACATACGTTTATGTTTGCAAAATGTTAGGTTAGTGACTTTTGCGTCACACTCTATGACAACTACAGATATTAAAAAAATGGTTGAGGTTTATGTTCGCTCCACACACTGCGAATTTGGGTCTGACGCCTATCATTTCCGCTTAACTAAGCATTGAAAGTTAAGTCGAGAAGGTTGGAGGCAGCTTCAATTTTACACGCTGTGGCCCACCGGTGACGGTGGTATTGTCAACCTACCAGTTTGTCTACCTTAAATTTGTGTTGAAAACAGGTAGTGATTTCGTAAACCTTAATTTAGTATAGTTTTTGTGGCATGTCAATTAATCCGGTGTGATAATCCAGTATACGGCAAGAAGATTGACAATTGCGGAAAGGTGAGACCAATTATGGTCTGTTGAACAAACTGAGGCTATAATTACATGTAGTCAAGTATGTCGTTTAAAAGTAACCAGTAATAAAATATTCAGTACATGTATTTTTTTATCTAAATTAAAACAATTTTAGGCAAAACACTAATCAATATCATTATTGCCGATTCGAACAATCGGCCTTTAATAAAGCTTAAAACCACACCACATGCAAACTTAAACTCCTAATTGATACGCATAAAATTATATTATGATTGTTGTGATTTTATTGCCGAACTTTTTGAAAAGTCAACACATACACACATAAACTGCTAATTAATTGGTATATAATTGTTTTGATTAACCAGGTATGACAATAATAATAATGAAGACGAAACAACCTATCCTCGAACTATATAAAATAAGGAAGACGAAACCACTTATGGCTCACAATATAAATTAAGGTAAACAAACCGGTAGGTTGATGAAACCGCTGTAATTCTCGTTCACCAGCGTACACTGAGTATTTCTTCAAAATACAGTGCTCTGGTCATATGAGGACTATGAAAAATTACCACCTTTTCCGCCCACTGACAGCAATTATTATTGACTAACTGACCCACATATAAATGATTTGAAATTATTCCCATCGCCATCATCACTTAGCATTTGTTGAGGTTTTATGTAAATTGAAAAATTGACAGAGTGAGAAAACACTGTAGTGAATGACATACTATTAGGTCTCTTCCATCAGCCTTAAGATAATACTTTTGGGGAAACATTTGGAGATTTTTGAATATAAGGGTTGTAATGTAGTCTTCTCAAAGAACATCACATTCAAAATACACATCTTATATTGTCTCATATATTGAAGAAACCTGTGCTATGTAATTTTTCAATTTCTTTAAAAATAGCGCTAGTTTTCCCAAAGCCAGGGGCACCGACCCCTGGCCCAAAAGTGCACGCAAGAGCTCTGTTTAGCGACATGATTGAAGTACACCGATAGTATTGGATGTTAAAGTACGGGTAAATAATTTGATGGGTGGCCGCTGTCACCAAATGGCGACGAGGATTAACTTTCGAAGCTGCGTCTGCACAAATATCTCTTTTTTTGGGACGGAGCGGGATATGGCCAGGAACAACAAGAAGTTAAATACTATGCAGCTGGGGCTAAGCCATAAAGGTTAAAAAGGGGAGGACTTTGGTGAATGCACATATGTCACTTACAACAGCCTTACTAATAAGCTAGATTTTAGAACGACATCGTTGAAGTGCACCGATAATTAATATTGGAAGTTAAGCAACGAAAGTACGGGTTAGTATCCCTTGTATACCTTATACTTCGATATACCTATTACTGGGAATGCCTGTATAATCCGTTTGCGTCGCCATTTGTTTAAATTTCGCACTGGCAACTGTTTATTACTCAACACACTTAGGTAAATGTATTACTGTTTATTATTGATGCCATTATTTACATGGATGACAAAGTTTTAGACTCGCGGTAATAGGTATAACAAGTATAATACTTGGATGAGTGACCGCTGTCATTTCAACATTTTTATGCTTTTCATTTCATTCAATGACCACGTGGATACTATTTGTAAATATTGCCAATTGTGCATGAAGTTGAAATACACGTACGCGATATGCAAAATTATCGGATGTGATCGAGTTGCATTCAGGTCATGATCATCTTCAAAAAGCTCTTTAGAGACCTGCAATATGTCGCACTAGAATGAAAACAGATGATTACGGCACCATCAAACCACTTTTAATTTATTTTCTGCTCTCGCAAGATTGGCATTGATATTTTGCGGGCCGTTGAAGGAAAAGAATGATACAATACTACATAACAATTATCTATACACACACACATAAACATATATATACCTTTGATAACACTTACTGTCGAAAACGTGCAAAATGTTAACAGCAATCGGAATACCTTTCATTAGACCGAAACATATTTTCTGCATATGTCGTCTGCTTGGGCATTTTAATTATCAACTAAAACTAAGCATTTTATTTGTCAAAAAAGTTATCTTGTTTTAATATAAGTTTTACAATATTGTTAAGCTATATTTTACTTGGATTAATAATACCGAGGCAACGTATGGGTTAAAGGTCGTCGTGTTTTTTTTTAAATGCACAGCTTTTTAACCTGCATACAGTAGCAAGTCTACGTACCTTGACTGTGATTCCTGCTGCAATTTGCGTCCATTTCTGTTGGGGAACATTTTAATATTTGATGCATGTATTAATCTTTTAGCACGTTTTTAAAAAGTTTTAATGGTTGTCTTAAAATATATTTTAATAAAAAATATGTAATTTATTGCAGAATGTCAATATTTGGACCGGAAATTCAGCCCGTATGAATTTCATTGGTTACATCCGGGCGTTCAAGATAGAGGTTAGCACAGTCTTGCGTAAATAATTTCCGTGCAAAAAGTAACATTGAATCCTGAACAAACATTTTGATACCATACAGATATGTACACAATGTTAAATTCTGACGCAGGAAATATCTGCCAGAATGAGACTGAGCGTGAGAGTCTTCTCCGCTTGTTGATTAGCAAACGGAATTCCTCTATAATGTTCGCATATTGAAATTACATTTGGGGTTGGTTTTATACCCTGCACTCGATGTAAGATTGGCACGGAGCTGGAAACCAGGAATTCATTTACTTCGTAAAAAAAAATAAAAAAACGGTAGTCAAATGCAAGGCGTGTTTACTTTCTCCGAACCGGAAATAGAGTGAACCAATCCGTGGACACTGAGTTCTTGACGACGCTCGAGTAAAACCGTAACGGGTTTCGACCCCTATCAAGCTTACGGTTGATATTTTTAATATATTTCTACTATGGTTTCTTCAAATAAAGTTTTAATAACCGAGTCAAATCAAGAAAATAATTGCCACGTTATCAATAATAAATACGTGAACAGGGGCCTGAATATCAAATGGGTACGTTGAAAATGTTGGCTGAAGGAGTTCACTGAATGTCTACAAGTGAGTAATACTATCGACCTTCCATATTTTCAAATTAGCGAAAAACGTATACTATGATACCCTCAATTAATGCTAAGATGACATTTGCAATATTCATTCATGATTAGGTGTTTGTGTCGTTGGTGTCAGCTGTATACCTGGTCCAGTTATTGACATTGAAATGGTGACAGCTGTCAACCATTCAGATTTCACAACATCATATATCTGAACAATAGTAACGGTTAATCATGATGTCAGGATCTGAATTAGGATACTTCTACTCATACAAGGTCATTAATTAAATATGACGAAACTGGACACCCGTAAACATTTTTGTGATATCATATAATTATATACTAATTCTATAGAACATTTTACTGAACATTTTCATTCGTAACAACTTATATGCTAGCTAAAATAGTAATCGAAATCAACAGACGGTGTTTGAAACGAACAAAAAACATAACGCACCATAGAAAACAAATAGAAGCAAATAAAAAGACGTCATCGATAAGCCGAGCTTACAGTCGAAGTTATTGTCACCGTTCAAGATTGTAATAAACCCATAACATATTTCTGTAATATCACTTCCGATTCCTCGTTCAGTGTTTTCCGTATAACACGGCTATCGTGCGTTAAATGCCAAAGTACGTTCCGATACTCTTGAATATATAAATTATGTTGATTTGTCATGGTAAAATGACGTTTTTACGAGACGTTACGTAATACGACGAATATGCCGGACTTTGTCTTGTCCCTTATCGACATAATATGTTTAATCTTAGGTAAATGTACTATTTTTTTGAAGTATTGGATAAATAAATCTTACATTCGTGCTAATATATTACTGCATTTATCAAACACGTACGTAAAAAAAAGAGTCTTGCAAAGTATACTCGTTTAATAAATGAATAGTCATTCATACACGATCAAACAAGATCCTAAATGTCTTTTCGAAAAATATATTTCTTGAGTTTCAATAAGTTTCTATTGAAGGACAAACAATTATTTACCTAGTTGAAATAAGAATGGCGGATGACAAACTCAGAAAATTGGCATAATCCAATAAACACTCTGGAGAGCGAATACAGACACTGGTAAGATGTTCTATTACTCGACTTAAATCAATTACAAATATACATCAGACGGACGATGCGATGGCAAAGATATGATGCTAAATGTATTCCCGTGATACTGTTTTCCATTAGCTCGGAACAATGTAGAACAGTTGTTTAATTTAAACAGACAAATGGAAAATATATTGTTTTGGAAAGTGTTGGTTTTCTTCTGTGAATCAAAGTTGAAAGAGAACAGTTCTTGCAATGTTTTATAGATTGAACTAACACATGATACTTGATGGAGATAATAATAATCTGTTTATTTATTCGTTCTCGCGAATAGTAATAAGGGAGGCGAGAGTGTAGTGTATAGAGTGTTTGCCTCTCACGTCAGAGGTTGCGAGTTCGGTCCAACTCGACTCATTGCCTTTCTAAAAAAACACTCAGTACCGTCTCTACCAAGGAAGCAGACATGAAAGCGGTTTATGCTGTTTTCGCAATGAAGTTAAAAAAACAGTATTAACTAATAATAAGTTAACAATATAAATACGCCAACTTGTTTAAGAGAAGATAACAGAAAATGTCATGTTTTATTTTAATCATATCACGCTCCAAGTCTTCCTGGGTAGAACAAGTATAAACCATATGTTGACAAAGTGTCTTGCACACGACCCATGTTTTGGTGTCATTTTGTGCTTTGAAAATCATTCAGCTTTAAGATGCTTTTTAATACAACCGAAAAACGAATATACTTCTGCAAATGGTGTCACGAAACAATTGGAATGGTTATCTAAGCAAATGTGGTTGCATGATTATCAATATAGACAGGTGCATTTTCGCAAACAAAGCGAGGATCAGTTGATTTTTTTCATGATATTTAATAAAACGAGACTGTTTCAATACTTATGCTTTAATGTAACTGCAATCTGCTTAAATAGTACAACACAACATACGCTATTTATGTTTTCAGTTGGAAAACAAAGACTTAAACAGTATACACTATGCACACCTTGCTATCGGAAAGTCAATAGAAACGAAGCTTACAAAAATTGATAATATGAATATAAGCATGCAGTAATAGTAAACCAAAGATATATTGAGTCATTATGGTACCATTTCTGCTGGTTTAAATGATCATTTTATGACATTTTGCATTAGGAAGATTGTTAAACAGACATTTTCCAAGCACATTTTTTAAAAGTTAGATGTGTTAAGAATTATACAACATAGTTGCTTATTGACAAACTAGATCAGGCTATTTGGATTAAGTGTTTTCATTCCGATAATGCCAATAGCTTTTAGTTAGCTTTCAAAGTTATTTTAATATTAGTTTTGAATTGCACTGTTGCTTTAAAGGAAGTTTACTTAAACAGAGAACTGAGCGTTTGTTGTTATCCGAGATTGTTAATTGTGTTAAACTTAGGGATTCTTATTTGTACAAATTCGGAAAGCATGGTAGTCGTGAGGACCATTCATTGTATTGTAAATATGGCAATATTGTTCAAAGACAAAGTCCACATATTGTTCTAACTAAATATCTGTAAATAGAAAATAATCCAAACAGTCTGTGGCAACATCTGAAACAGTAAGGTTACACATCTCATAAAGGTGGAAATGCAAATGGAGTTTTAAATAGTAAAGAACAAACATTTTTATGCTCCAGAAAAAAGCAAATGATTTTAATGGCATTTTTTACAATAGTAGTTTCAAAACGTGTTGATTAATTACCGTGTCCTAGTAAATTGTTTGATCTGGAATAGAATGCCTTGATAGATGTTTACATCGATAGCAGTTCTATCAACAACAGATTTGTTTTAAAACATGTGTCATTTGTATAAATGGAACTTGGGAACCGTAATACATTAAAAAGTACTGGTTTAGATGAAGTCCCTGCTGATTTTTAAAAGATGCTGAAGTTGTCTTTAAATTGCCAATTACTTTTATTGTTTGTCAATATCAGAAGATTTTGTACCTGATGACATATAGATATATAGGGTAAAATCTTTGTACAAGAGAAACAGTAATCTTGAGGGAGGCAACTATAGACCAGCCTCTTAAGTATTGTGTCTCAAATTCTAGAAATATCTGTTTATACACAACTTTGGGACGTCTAAGCTGAGAATTTATTGTATGAAGTGCAGTCAGATGTTAGTAATTCATATTCTACTGATACTTGCATTGTTCTTTTAATAGACCATGTTACATGTTAGAAGCAATAGTGCCAAAGGATTATATACAGGCATGGTTATGTTAGATTTACTAAAAGCTTTTGATATGGTTGATCATCATATTTTATGTGATAAAATAAAGTTAATGGGTGTTGAAATACTGATTGGTACATGTCTTATTTAACAGGAAGAATTCAAATGCTAATAATTCATTTTCAGAGTATAAATTGTGACACGTGGAGTTGCCACAGGGTAGTATCTTAGGATCTCCTTTGTTTGTGTTTTATATAAAAGTATTGGTCCCGAATGTAACTTAAGTCTATATGCTGATGACAGCGTGATTCGTTTAGCTCACAACAATTATAGTGTCATTGCTTCCAAACTTGAAAGTATGTGAGAGTGGCTCATCGTGGCTAGTCGATAATAAGCTGTCCCTGCATCTTGGCAAAACCAAGTGTGTTATTTTTTTACTCAAAATGCGTGTTAAAGCAAGTCAAGAATTTCAAAATTATTTGCAATGGAAACATTATTGAGTTCACACAGTCTATGAAATATCTAGGTATTACTATTTATAATTCTTTATTAAGTAAATCTATTGTTCATTATTGTGAGTAAGATAAATTCCCGGCTTGAATTGTATATACAAAGTCTTAGATTTTAAAACATGAACATATTTATGTTCTGCCTACACTAATATAAAGTTATTTGGACTATTCATGTTCTTCTTTGTACATAAGCTAAAACAAATATTTAAGAAACAAACTCCAAATCTGTCCAAATTATAATTGTTAGATTTATTAATGGTATGGGACCTGGACAAATTGTCAACAACGATAGTGTTGCTGATATGTCTTTGCTGAACGTAGAAAAAAGAAATAAGCTATTGTGTCTTAACCACGGTTTCAAAATTGTAAATGACAAGTGTCTTTCATATTTGAAAGAATGTATTGTTTTTGTTAAAGATGCCTTCTAGGCAAAATGCGGGAGAGAATGTAACATTCGTTAACATTACAATCAATGACTGGAATGCATTGCCTGCTGATATTAAGAAAAGTAGTCACTTTAACAGTTCCGTCAAGACCCACTTATTAGACATAGCTAGGAAAGCATAGTTTATTTATTGCACTTGTTGACTAGATGTGTTCAATGTTTTAATTGTCATATGTTTATGCTAAATTCGTGATAATGATTATATATTTGTAAACGGGAAATATATTTTGGAAACATTCAATGTGGTAACTTCCAAATTCCAGTCTTCAACTTTATATTGAGTTTCTTTAATTCAATTGCAATTTTTGTAATGTCTGTCTGAGTAAGACCTTATTACTTAAGACCTCTTTGTAAATAAGGCTTCGGACTTACATGGAAAATCGAAGGTTATTACATACTTTTATATATACCCAGTGTTGCATTAATTAAATACTTCTTTGAGGTTTTCCTCTTTGAGAAGTTACCATATTTTCCATAGTATATTTTATTGTGATAGATCAGTAACGTTACTACCAAAGCAATAATTTTAAAATTTCATTCTTTGATACTTTGTATTAAATAGTTTGCAATAATTAATTAATTTTATATACACGTGGTATGGTTGATAGTTATCTTTTACTAATATATCTACATTTAATTTGCAATTAAGTATGTATATTTAACGAAACTTATATATGTTAGCTTTAATCTGAATAAACATCAGTCAATCAATCAATCAATCAATAAATCAATCAAACAATCAATCAATCAATCAATCAATCAATCAATCAATCAATCAATCAAACGAATTGACGTCATCTTAATATAATTTTGTTTCTAACATGGTTAACAAAAGTCACATGTGTCCACTGTTGTATATGAGCAATGAAAAATGATGTCATGTCTCGTTAGGGGATGTACTAAAAAAATGTTTCAAGGCAATGCACGCACCTAGTCAGTAATTGACTTGATAGAGAGGAGACAAGGGACTTTGGAAATGTAGTCAATTACTATATTAACTGTACTTAAGATGAAACACTGCTAAATTCCATTTTCTTATCACTTGACTTACTAGGACAATATGATACGGTGAAATGCCAATTAAATTATTTCATCGTCTGTAGAACGGACTCAGCCCTCCCGAGTGGGTCCTTTAAATAGCAATGTTTGGAAAGCAACATTGAAGTGCGTCGATTGGTCAGGTGCTTTAACTGGAAGTTTAAATGACATCACAGTTTAATAAGCTTTCAATTGCTATGAAATGTTGGACAGGCATAGAACTCCCTGCTTTTTCATTGGGGGTTAATAGAACTGTTTCGGAGATATCAGCTTCTAGAATACACTTAGTACTTCAGTAAAATTAATAATTTTAACCCACTCTTTATCAAATATGTCTGTAAATTATAAATTTAACGAATACGAAAGTAGAAAGAGTGTCTTCATGCCATTGCCACGTATGAAATGGGAATTATACACGTTCGTTACACAATATATATATATATATATAATAGTAAGAAATACTATAACAATATTCTAAGTGAAATATAATCTTTGTCACTCTCCTAAAATTAATATAACTATTTGGTGAATCGAAATATTTACATTCTGTTATTTGACAAAATTATTATATTATCTAATTTGTACCTTTTCAAACATATTCGTGAACAGTAATTTGGTAATGCGACTCCGAATTTTACCCGACGTTTTATATTTATCCTTTCGGTTTAATGTAGAATGTATATATTATATCATTAACAGGTGAGTTACATATTTAATACATGATTTTATCTTGAATTGGTTACATTTTACTTGCATATTGACGTTTAAACATTTTATGATTGATAACTTGATATTTATTCAGGTTAAAACACATATACAGGTTACATTAAATATATATACTCAATTACAAATAAAAATTAGATTCATTAGTAAAAGGTAATTTTATAACTATCAACCATATTACACAAAATTAATTAAGTATTGTAACTTATCAAATATAAAGTATCACATAATGCAATTATATACTACTGTTTTGGCAAACGCCAGTGTAAAACAATGATCTATCACAATTAAAATTAATATTCTATAAAAAATGATGGTAACTTAAATGAAATTAACTGCAAATCTCAAAGAAGTATTCAATAAATGCAACATTGGACATACATAATAGTTTGTAATAACCTTGGATTGCCCATAAAGCCCGAAGGCTTATTTCCATTACAAAATTGCAATTAAATTGAATTAAATTAAATTAAATTAAATTATATCATCACTACAGATGTTAAAGACAGTACGTGTGTCATTAATTAAACAGTTGCTTATATCTCCTTTAAAGTCACCATGTGTGCGCCAAAAAAATGGTTAAAATAATTTTATATAAATAAGCAAGATTTGTGTAATGGTATATAACATCATCTGTCGTGATTAATTTAGCCGCCTCCTCCCCTGAGATATTCTAAACTACCAGACACTAAAATGGACAGGTATTCTATTCAAAAAGCTTTTGACTATTTTAAACCATTCTCCTGCATTTTAGAATATAAAAGTAATTGCAGATATTATACTATTCAACGGACATAATGCGTGTGTTTTAGATATAAAACACGTGTCATACTACACTTATAATTGTATTTCATAATAAATCACAATACTCAACGTATCCATTTGAGATATTTGTTATCTTCTGAAAATAAACATCATGTTCCTAATCGACATTTGAGATTAAAATTTTACACGCTTATGTCATTAGAGTTAAATTATATATCAGGTATTTGATTATATACACACTGATATTGAGCAAATATTTTATCGTATTTGAGTAACGTAAGATACATCAAATTCATGTAAGTTTGCTAATAATAGAAATTATTTCGATTAAAATAATTTAATTTATTTGTTCGAGAAATAAATCAAGCTGTCTGGTTCCTAAGATTTGTTAAGTCTCGGTCATTACCGTAGAAATAATCTGGTACCTGTTTCTATACGGTAGCAATCTTAATGCGTGGGATTAACCCGGTAAACAGTCCGGCAAATTAGTATTTAAAGCAAAAAATTCGTGCAACAGGTTCTTTTGACTCGTAACTAGCGCGGAAAGTATATCGAATTGTGATTGAAGTGTATAACTATGCCACGAGGTCGACCAGTTAGGAGAGGTGCAAGAAGAGTTCCTATGCGAGAGACGAACTTGCAACAAAACTGCAATGTAGCGGCGAACAGACCTAACACACGAGGTCAGAAACGGAATGCAGAACAACGGGAAATGGATGAACGGGCTGCTCAGGCGGATGAAATTGATGCGGGCGACAACAGACTCATACAGGACAATACTGGTGGGTCAAATTCTAATATCATTGATATTGAGCAGTTTCTTTTTGATACGGGTAATAACCCGTCTTCGCAGTAATAATGTTATTGGTTCAAAAGAGAATACGGGGTGTGGTGTTATGCAGGGCGAAAATTACCTAAGTGGAGATTTACTTCCTAGTCAAACAAACAATGCGTCGCTTAGAGACTCAAACTTAATACAAAGCTCGCCACTGGTTAGGCTTGCCAGTGACAACCTGGCAGCTCACATCCCATCGTCTCTTAAACAACAGATTTGCAGAGGCGAGTATATCAATTTAGCGTTGTTGTTGAAGGGAGCTGTGGAGTTGTCAGAATTTTGCAAGGGTAACGTTTTCAAGCTATCAAGCGAGGGGCACATTGAGTCAACGCAAAAAGAGTGTAAGGAGAAATTAGTTTCAGTAGAAAAATGGTCAAATGCATTTATCATATACGCCTCAATTTATTTGCTAAACCATAGTGACAGGGTCCATGAAATGCTCCATTATATGTACAACATAAAGGAATGTGCCATGCGCCAAGGAGGCCTGGCATGGAGAACATACGACGAGCAATTTCGTCTACGTCAAGCTATAACACCGACATCTTGGTCACAAATAAATAACGACCTCTGGTGGCGTTGTATGCAGGTAAAAGACAATCAGATAACTAGCCAAGTCTAATTCTCATACTGGTAGATACACATGTAAAGACTACAATAGTGGTAACTGTACTTGGTCAAACTGTAAGTTCTCCCATGTGTGCGCTAAATGTTTCGCGCCCCACCCAGAGGTCAATTGTATTCAACTAGGCCGATCAATGAACGCACAAGAAACAAGGCCCAACCATCCATTTCGTGGTAGAGGATTCCGTAGACCTTTCAGAGGCCGCGGAAGGGGGCCAAGGAGACAATAATATGAAAAAAAGGAGGCGGGGGAACCTCGAAATTTAGATATATTAAGTTTAACAAAGTCACCGTTTAATAAAGAAGCTCTAAAACGTTATTCACACCTTTATGATAAAAAAGAAGCAATGTTTGTGATAAATTGTTTCAGTAAGGGCTTCCCTGTCCAGTACACGGGGCCAAGGTCACAGCGCGATTAAAAAAAATTACGCTCAACTTTATTGAACCCTGATTTAATAAAAATGCAAATTATAAAAGAGGTGGAAGCAGGCAGGGTAGCGGGTCCATTTAGTGAGCGCCCACTGCCCAACTTGATAGTATCTCCAATTGGATTAGTCCCAAAAAAGACACCGGAGGAATATAGAATGATACATCATTTGTCCTATCCCCCTGGGGAGTCTGTCAACAATTACAAAGATCCGGTTGTATGCTCAGTTCAATACACAAGCTTTGATGAGGCAGTTAAATTGGTTCAGGATTTAGGAAAACAATGCAAATTGTTTAAATCTGATATTAAAAGCGCATATTATTTGATACCTATACAACCGTCAGATTTCGAATTATTGGGATTTCGTTTTAATGATATGTTTTATTTTGACAAAGCGCTTCCTTTTGGGGCATCCATAAGTTGCATAACCTTCGAAAGATTTGCTAGATTCTTAGAATTCTGTGTCAAATTAAAATATACTTCTGGCAAGTTGATACATTACTTGGATGGCTTTCTAGGAGCAGATAAAACGACAGAGTCGTGTGTCTATGCACTTAATTGTTTTAAAGATACCATGTCCGAGTTAGGTGTACCTATAGCTGACGAAAAAACAGAAGGTCCGACAGAGATTCTTGTATTTCTTGGATTAGAAATTGATTCAATTCAAATGACTATTAGAATACCGATATCAAAAACTAGAGAGGTAATACAAAAGATAAAAGAAATCTTAGCCAATCAAAAAGCAACATTGAAGAAAATACAATCATTAATAGGCTCACTGAATTTTTGTTGTAGGGCTAATACAATGGGTAGACCATTTACTCGCCGTTTGATAAACTCTATTTGTGGACTAACTAAACCGTATCATCATATTAGGATCAAGAAAGAGATCCGTTTAGACTTGGCCATGTTGCTAGTATTCCTTCAAAATTAAAATGGTATTTCTGTCTTTCACGACAGTGCAGGCGGCACCGACTTAGGCTTCGGAATATATTTCAATAGGCACTGGTGTCACGCGAAGTGGCCAGATTCATGGCATACAGGTGGTCTCACGTCTGACATAACAGTATTAGAATTATTTCCCATTGTGGCAGCACTTTTTATTTGGGGCCCCGAGTTGATGAATAAAAAGATTAAATTTAATTGCGATAATATGGCAGTTGTCCATATCTTAAATACGTTATCTTCAAAATCGGAACAGGTAATGTGTCTTATTAGGGTTCTTACCTTAAGGTGTTTAAACCTAAATATATTGATAAAAGCCAATCATGTTCCGGGCTGCAGTAATGATATTTGCGATGCTTTGTCTCGCTTTCAGTTGATCAGATTCAGGGAAGTGGCACCGGACCCAGATCTCATTCCATACCCAGCCTTAAGAGCATTTGAAAAATTCAGAAAAGGTTATGCTTTCTCAAAAATTTGGCCTATCCCCAATCAACATATCATTTTGTTGATGGCATTTTGTTTCGAGAGGGTTTTTTCATCCAAAACTATTACTACATACGTCGCAGGCTTGAATTAATTTCACAAATTACTGGGATTTGAGGATATAGCTCGGGTTTTTATCATCGGCAAATTATTAGAAGGTTGCCGTAGAAACAGAACTACTTCAGATAGGAGGGCTCCATTGACCATGCCCATGTTAGTGGCTATTTGCAATAAACTCCCTTTGATCTGCTTTGACCATTATGAGAGTAAATTGTTTTCATCATTATTCACACTGGTGTACTTTGGTCTTTTCAGAGTTAGTGAATTAGTGCATTCGCGTATAAGACAGTTACAGACTCCTATCAAACAATCCGATTTGTCCTTCATAGGAAACAACTATGTGACAATTCAGCTCCGTCACTCCAAAACAAATCAAAGGGGAAAGCCAATATTGTTAAAAATACCCAGAGTATCAGGCTCGATTTGCCCAGTCAGTACACTAATAGGTTTCCTAAACGTCAGGCCAAAAACCGACGGTAGTTTGTTTTGCCACAAAGATATCACCCCGGTAACTAGATCTCAATTCTCCGCTGTACTAGCCAAATGTGTCCGCGAATGCCAATTATCCGGTATGTACAGGTCACATAGTTTTAGGATTGTGGGGCAACAGATTTAGCTGTTCAAGGTTACTCATCAGAGGTGATCATGAAACTCGGAAGGTGGACTTCCAGTTGCTATAAATTATATATCCGTGCCTAAAAAGGTATGACCAGGCAACGTACTACTGTTAAGCAGAGGTACCATTTTATGGTAATAAGACCCAAAGAAGGGTATTAAGGACTGTAACTTTATATTTTTATCTAAAATAGAAAAGGATTTACCAAAGTTTTGATTATATTTTCTTAAATACTTTTAGACATTTTTGGGAGATTCGATCCCATTTTGGGCTGGCAGACGAGCCCAAGACACCAGAAAACCAAATCTCAGGCTGCATGGCAGGACAATTGTTTGGTGGGGAGTAAGGGGCCTACGATGGACAACACTACGACACTCCATCGAGGGCCAGGTGTTGCTATCATCTCTGCCGTCAATTATCATAATTCACTTAGGTGGGAATGATTTAACTTCATTATCACCTATAAAATTGCATAAAAGTATGGGATCAGAGATGCAGTACCTCCGTGAGGCCTGCCCTCAGACCACCATTATTTGGGGTGACATTTTGTCTAGGAGAGTCTGGAGGGGGGCTTTGAGGCTCAAGGCAATAGAGGCAAAACGGAAAAGGGTTAATAGGACAGGAAAAAGTGACTTTATTACCCCTGATATTGACTTGGAAACTAACTTTTTTCGGGAAGATGGCGTTCACTTGAATGATGTGGGGCTTGAATTTTATTTAGATTTCTTAAAAGACACGATAGTTAAAATTTACCTACCGCTCGATAATAATTTTGGGGGATAAATTGAAATTTATTGTGGCGGAAAAATTTTATCGACCGGAAGGTGACCAGGCGCTGCATTCAGTGAAAAGTAGCTTTCGTAATATTTAGCTTTAAACGTCTTGAATTTCCAGATTGTGGGCTTTTCATCTCTCGTCGTTGGTAGTCAGCTACGTTCCCGACGGGACATGTTCGTCTATAATCGGAAAACTAATTTAATCTTGTTGCAATGCATTAGGTGTGTAGGTTATTGCGTTATACTGAGGCTGTGGTTGACTTGAATTGCCTTAAGTCAGTTGCGTTGCTTGGCATAACGGTGATTTGCGAGTGATACCGTTTGCCACTTGGACTTGAGTTGCTTCGAGTCAGTTGCGTTGCTTGCATTACTGTGACTGGTGTATGACACCGTTTGCTATTTTAAGGGTAATTGACCCGAGTTGCTTCGGGTCACTAGGTCTGGCCCTTACAGTACTGGTAAGACCTAGTTAGCATTGCTGTTTTGCGTAATACAACAATAAAGCGTATACGATTCGGCCGGAGCGCCCCCTTTCATTGCTTTTTGTGTGATTATGGTTCTCTTCTTTCAACGACGGTATCGGTTCCGATACGTTCCCGTTGGAAGCTGAGGCCTATGGTCGCACAATCGGTTGGACCCTGGGGGTGACACTCTGTTGTATACTTGATGTTGTTAGTCACAAAGGCATTAGTTCACTCGAGTTGCTTCGGGTCGTTGCATTGCATTACAGTAACATCGGTACTGATGTAAGATACATGTTTTGATTAAGGAGGCTGATTAGCCTAACACGTCTGGTGTCCTTTCGGTTGAGAGAACTTATGTATTATTTGGCACCAATCTTGGTAGGAACCTTAACGCATACCCTACCAAGCCTTGAGCGGCCAATATAAACCAACATTTTGAAATATTAAGTCTGTTTCTTTTGTATATGACAGTATGTAAGTACATACGACGTAGTGACGGCTATACACACACTTTTATTACAATGTAATAAATATGGAAATAGTACACGTTTTATCTTTATTTCGAGTAATATCAAATAAATGAGAATAATAAGTAGCTAAACCTTGATCTGTTTCGTCAGTTTTAACTCTACATCAATTTAAATTTCGTTCTGCCAGTTTCTTTTTCTTATTCCATGGCGTTGCATTCGTTTGCTTTTTTTAAAAACAATGAATGTGGCAATTATCTGAAGGCGAAATGTAAAAGGTATATTTCTAAATATTCTTATGTTTTAATGAAATTTTGTGCCATAACTAAAACGTTAAAATGTAACAAATCTAATCAGAACAAGGTGATTTATATTCAATAAGTTAAAGGTATCACCGTATTTGACATTGCCGTTAGCAGCACAAGCAAAATTAATGCACTGTATACATAATCTGAAGACTACAACTATACTGAAGAGGTGACAGTAGGGCGTATTGTTATCTACTTAGGAGGTTTAAACCTAGTTTTTCCATCTAAAAATAGAACGACGTAGATTCAAAATAGCGTATTGGGTATTTTGGGTAATAGCGTATTACTTAATTGGCATGTTAAGACAACAACTAAAGAAAGTATGACCTTTCCTACCTTACAACTACATTTCATGACTCTTTGTATATCATGTCTTAAACAAAAAATATTTTGTTTTGCTTCTGTTACAAATAAAATATCAGTTTTGTAATACTTTGAAAAAGAAAAATAATTTAGTTATGCACTGCCGACATCGGGTAATTCAGCCGACTTCCGTGGAAATTGGTTGATATTTAACCTATTTGTTTCTTTTTAAGGTAGTCGATTAAACCTAACATTGGAAACATGATAATTAGAACTCGCTTATAGCCAGCATAATTGTTATATGTTAAAAAATGGTAATGAATAATTATCAAATGCATTTAGCGCAAAACTAATAATGCCCCCAAACAATATAAGAACATACATACCCAACAAGACGTAGCATTCAAATACCATAGTCACCAGAGTAGCATTAATACGTCAAATAATATGCGAAATAATCATAATATATCCAATACACACATTAATAAAGTATTCCGTTAATTTATTGTGTTTATGCTTCTTACGTACAATAAAAATTATATAGATATAAAAGAAGTGGCAACAGTGGTCACCGCCTTTAAACGGTCAGCAGAAGAGTCATTGGGGGAGATTCAACATAGTTATTGGATGCATCGAACCTTGCTCTTTCCCCATTGTCACACCATTAGGTGAGTCAGTGTAAATAAAAGTAGTATCACCGTCAGACCAAACTAATCTCGTTCAAATACGAGATACATTTTTTATAATAATCAAATTTTCAAAACGTTGAGAAAATTAACGTTACGTCGTCAAGTCTGCTTGTAACTTCCCTAGGTGGGTTGCTTTATGCATTGTTAAAGTGTTTTGGAAATGTCTACTTCCTCTGACTACTGCTTCGTTTACTTAATAGCCATAGTTTGTCTCTTATAAAACACTACATGTCTCCTAAATGGGGGCCGCATGGAAGATTAGTTTAAACTAAATGTGTCACCCTCTGTAAATAAAGTCGTTTATCTTATCTTATCTTAAGTAATATATATTACATTGTTGGTTGTTAATTATGCATTATGTTTATATAAATACATTCCTATTTTATATGGCAACCTTCCTTTATACTAATTGGGTGGTCTAGATCGAGTGCGATTTGCGCTCAGAACTTAAATATATAAATGGCTGCGGAGACCGTTACCTGTATAGATCCGGTACTAAGTGCTGTTTCAATAGGCCATTCGGTCGAGTATGTTATCGAACCGGTAACTTCTGGCGTGGCGCTAACACAAACGCTCCTGTACATTCAGTATGTTTTATAAGGGTATATTTTTTTTTTTATGTAAGAAAGGGTTAAAGTTCAGTAACACACCGTAGGGGATAATATATAATCATATACCTTCTCACAACAGTTTGTTATAAAAACAGAACCGAAGGTTAGGCTCTAACTGATTTATCGCACGGACATAATCGTTCCTATGAAAATTAGAAATAAAATGTTTTAATAACTTATCCAGACAAAAATATTTTGTAGCGTCTACGTATTGACGCCGAGAATGTTATACGTGGCATATGTTTGTGTCGAAATTGAGCGTGCGACAGAATCAATTATAACATTAGCAGATATTATGCAAAATATGAATACGTTTTGTGGAGATCAAGACGCTATACTTTTTATTGTGGCCATTAATCTTCGCAGGAATACATTCATTACGCAGAGAAATATTTTCGTTATATTTTCTAGATTTACTGGTGAGGACTGGTTGAAAAAAAAACACACAACATCTAACTGGCGGATCAGGAAAATGGGAGACACATTGGCACTTGGGAGCATTTATGAGTAGCATAATTGTATTATTGGCGACTTGTTCAATTGTTACTTTTTTTTCATTTGAGAACTGACTTTCTCTAGTTTTAAATGTCTATGATATCAGAACAAGATATTTTCCAATTTGCCAGGTTAATTTGCACACAATATGTTCGGCTATAGACTCTCTCTGTCTGTTTTTCTGGACAGAAGTATACCCAATACCTGATAGAGAATACCACAACTACATAAATCTTCCTTTATCTTTATATCATATATAATATACTATAACAGGCCCCAACCCCCCAAAAATATATATTAAAAACACAAAAATAACAACAAAAGAAAATAACAGAACAAAAAAAAAAAATAAAAACCTTATAAAACAAAACAAATAACAAGACCATTTCTCAAGTAAAAGTTTAAATCGTAAAGAAAGCGTAAATTGTAATTAAGACGTTAATTTGAAAACAACAACATTTCTATTATTATTTATGGTCCAGCTGATCACGGTCTGTCTCTGTGGATAACCGCCGTTGTCATTATAAATATTACAGATACTCTTACGGCTTCCTTAACATGTCAGTCTGAACGGAAATTCTCCACTGGATTGTAATTTGAAAACCATCTGAAAACATTTTTTATTATGTAATCATTTTATATGCGAGTGCGGATTTGATATCGAATTTTAATATTTGGTTGTAAATTTTGTACTTTAAGCAAATCTTTCGGTGCTTATTTAAGGCTCAACATTTATTAAACAATTTAATCAAGACACCTGCTGTATAGCTGCTTCAAAAATATATTTTAAAATAATACATTTAACTGTCCTGAATTGCATGTTGACTAAAAGGTGACTAATTGATTGTAATTTGAAAGAAAAGTGAAAATACGTTTTATTATGTAATATGTTTTATACGTGTATCCGGGTTTGCTATCGAACCCTAATATTTTGTTGTAAATTTTGTACTTTCATCAAAATCTTTCAGTGCTTATTTAAGGCTCAACATTAATCAAGACACATGCAGTACAGCTGCTTCAAAAATGTGTTTTAAAAGAATACATTTAAATGTCATGAATTGCCTGTTGAGTTTAAGGTGACTTTTCAAAATATAAACACGATTCAAGCAATAAAACTGAAGGTTTTACCATCCAAACTTATAGATACATGGGTTTATTAAATATATACGTTAGTTATGTATCAAGGACAGCATCCCATTTATTGCAGTCAATACAAAAACAATTATTTTATTTTTCGTCTGTTTTATCAAATTTATTTAAAAGCCGGTAATTCAAAGAAATTAATAACATATGGAGTATGAAAATGCTTAAAATACAACAAATTAATTTGAATAAATACTTTTTTGGGTCTTATTATTCCCAATTAATACTTTTGTAAAGTATTTATTATCATAAAACATCGCAGAAATGTTATTTGAATGAAAAGAGCAATTTTATATTTCATGCAAGCATCCAACGACGCTCTTTTCCCGTCCTGTCACATCATAAAACGAGACAAACTAATGTGTACGCGTATAAACGAACCCTTGGCTATGAAACACACAGAACATCTGCACGTGTGAAGTAAAACCAAAACATTTTTAAAATAAGGACAATCATCTCTTTTCTTTCATTGAGTCGGCATAAATCCTTTACGACCTTGACACAACCAATAAAGAAAGCGTGGTGGGCGACACTGACCATGTAGAATACTACGGAGTAAAGAAAGTATGGTACATTTCCATAAATTGTACGGCATTAATCACAATAGAGTTTGAATACAAACACTTAGTGTGGCAATAGCCTGTGAAATCAAATGTCCGTTTAAATTGCATACGTGAACATAACCCTTTTCATGAAAAAAACATTCTGCGATATTTTCAGAGATCAATTGTTTGAGACTGAAATTCATAAATATTAGACTAAGCATTCACCAACGTCTACCTGATAACAAACTGTAACAATTTGCTTTTTATTAGTCGAACGTTAGATTAATAATGCTATAGAATGCATGAAATCACAGGAATATATCATACATTATAGTCAAAACTATTTAGTATATTTCCCAAATGCGTTATGATTAAAATGAAATGTAATAAAGTATAATTCGTAAAAAAATATATTTACCGTAGTTGAAATGAATTGAAGTTTACAACATTCCAACTCGTATACTATAGGCTATACGTTGCCGAACAGGACTGTACATTTTGTTTTCATATCTTGTTTACATCGAGATAAAAATAATGAGATATGGAACCAAGACTTTATCATCAAAGAGATGCAATTAATACCAAGTTTTCAAATCCTGTTAGTCGTCTTTAGTTTTAACAATGTTTTATTCACAATATACATTACAATCATACATTCAAAAATATATATAAGTAACAAGCGGAAGGGATTAAGAAGGAAGCTATAATAACTATATGCATCTATTCTTTACTATGATACAAGTGTTCAGGCAGTGGATCATGTTCTATTCCTAATGAGGCACCCCGGATCCCCAAATGACATTAAACTTAATAGAAGCGTTGTTAAACTGTCTCTTATAAAGTTACAGTGTGTCATGAATAGAATATCGTTTACAAGGTTACATTGTCACATTACACATTCTTATCCGATTATATATTTCGTTTATATCTACTGTTTTAATGATAATCAAAAGGTAAAGAAATTCTCCTGTGTCCAGAGGAGTCCCATAACTTAACAATTTCAAGGACTATAGATTTCATTGCTTGGTCATAGAACAAACATCATGATTACTATACCATTAAGGCGGTCTCTATAAGTGTAGATCATGTCCACGTGTATAATCTGCGCAGTGCACTGAAGCTTCTTTGACAGGAAACAAGAACCTAACTGGCAATGAACGAATCAGTTAAACTATGGTATTGACATTAGAATAATATTCATAACTGCATATAAAACTTAGAAACTTGCATTTTTCCAACGATCCATTTCGTGGCCGAAGTTACTTACATAGGGCATTTCTTGAGAGAAACATCTTTGTGATGAACTTTCATATTGATGGAAGTTCATCACCTAAGAATTTGTAAAAGATGCCGGCTGTGGTTCAACATCTCTGTCTTGACTCTACCAGAATTATAATTCAATGCATATAAAGTACTTAACGTTATTAACTACTGTACACGCATGGGTCTACACATTTTGTAATTATCCTCCAGAAATATGTAAAACACATAACTAATAAGTATTTATTATGACTTATTTATTCAGTATATTGTGATGTACTGTTCAAAATAATATTGAGAGAGAGAGAGAGAGAGAGAGAGAGAGAGAGAGAGAGGAAGAAAGAGAAATACTCAGAGAAACTCGGAGAGAGATACGCAAGAGAGAGAGAGAGAGAGAGAGAGAGAGAGAGAGAGTATGATTGTGAGTTACATTCGATCTCATGTTCCTGAGGATCAGTAGGTGCGTTCCACATCTACCCCATGATCTTAACGTATAAACATTAAATCTCGTTTATTTAAAGAGTATGATACCTTTATTCAAAAAGTTAAAAAAACAAGACAATTGCTCATTGTTAACATATATTTCAGACAAAAATAACTTTCAATTGATAAATGATCAATTTTATAAATTTTATCGCATAACTTGATGAGGTTTAAAGCGTGGTAAAATTCTAAATCTATATTTGTGCTAGTTTCAGGATCAAACCATAGCCCTGGATGAAGTCCTTAAAAAATTAAAGCGGAAAACTCCAATGGTCTTGAGTAAGGCATGTCGAAAACATATCTGACATGGTTGATCCGACCAATGCAGCACCGGTACGTTGTGAGGTCAATCACATTTGTTAGTGATACAATTAACATTCGTTAGTGTTCGAATATAGTCCTGATTACAAAACGTCGCTAAGCTGATCGGATGCATGGACAATTCGTTACGTACATATATATACGTACTTAGTCAACAGCGTTCATATAGGTTCGGGTTCATTTCTTGTGGTTCATCTGCACTAAGCAACGCTATATCAATTCAGTATTGTAATTTATTACATTTATACCTTGATATAGTAACAAAAAACAGAACGTTTTTAACAAAATATGTTTAAATTCAGGCGCCGGTATTGGGGCCTCGGGATCAATACCGAGGCCAATATAGAAAATATGGATTTTTTGGCTCCTGTACGAATCCATATTGGCCCCGTTGTTTAACAGACTACGTACATGCGCTTTCGTGTAATATCACGTCGATTTCCACCAAATAATGATAAATAACCCGTCAACGTCATAGCAACCGAATGCCATCACGAGAAAACGGAAACTTTAAAAATGTCAGAAAATACGTTGGAAAGCTAAAGCAAATCGCCTTTTGGCTTTGAATGGAACCATTAAACGCAGTTTTTTAAAAAATCCAGACAGATAAGCGAAGATAACCCTGCAGATTTATGGAAAGTATGAAAACACATACAATAAACTAAAGACAATGAACGACGCTGGAAAATTTCAAAACTTGCTGTGCAGCGAAGACTTCACTGTTCATTTTGAAAAAAAAAAGAATCCAATTGTCTTGAATATGGCCTAAGTCCGATTTTATCTGAGTAGACTATAAGGAAAAATGACGATTCTGAATATGAGTCAGATACAATGAAGTCGTACCAGTCATGTTAATGAAGGACGACTTTTTTCGCATTTAAGAAGGAAGACACTGAAACGAACTGGACTTGGAAACAAGAGGCATAGATCGACGCATTGATAGATGACGATATTAACATAATAAAACAAAAGGACCCGTGAAAAAAAAAAATTTTGTAAACCCATTTCGTTTATTTTTGTTATTGTTGAGTAAAGGAAGTATCAATAATAAAACATAACACACTAGTATTTATATATCATATTCTTATTCAGTCGTCACCGTAGAGTGGTAATGCATGCGATTGTAAGTCTGAATATCGGAGTTCTATTCCACAACAGGACAATTTTTTGTAGTATTTTTTTTTCTATTTCAATTCTACTGTTAACTCTTTCCTTCTGAATAAAAAAAGAGACCATAGTATATTACGGACAATCAAAGTCGTCAAATACACATATATAGGTTTAAATGAAATAAAAAGGTTATAGTATAGTAGAGTTGTGCTAGTTGGTCATATTGGCAATAGTCTTCCGTATATTCCAATATGGAACACCAGGGCCAATATGACCAAAGGCACACATCTACCATACAATAACCTCTAATTATTTAGTTTAAGAATGCAACAAGGCTAGGCCTAATAAAAATATATCAAATCGTATTCGTACCTAACCCGAAAAACAGGGTGGCATTCTTGCGCCTACTGAGTAGCGACGGGCTTAATATCAGACAGCATATTTATATAGTTTATTTTATATAACAATTGAAAATGACTATTAACTTTAAATGTACACTGTTTGCTGATGCTAGAACTGGTTACCAACGGTTCTCATATATTTCTTTGGTATTGCAAATGAACCTTATTTGATGATTCATTATTCAACATATTGGTTATATCTGTGGCGGATGTTATGGTAGCTGTGCCATGTGAATGTTACTTCAACTGCTTGACATAACGTTCCTATTTTTAACGCGAAAGAAAGCACAACAGTTTAATTCGTACTCACTTCGTTGCTGGAACTATTAATTATACTCTAAATTAATGTTTTTCCTTAATTAGTATTTGGATACAGGCCTACGTTTCAAACACATGGAAACAGGGTCAGACAGGGTCAGACAGCAGTTCAAAGAATTTTCTGTTTTCTTGTAATAAATTCTTCACGTATATTGTTTGCACATGTTAAAAGTCAAACAGTCATCAAGTTAATGAGGTATGTGCAGATAAAACGGAAGCAGCTTACAAGTACACACCTGTTGGTTATATATCTGATTTTTTTGATCATTGCAAAAACGAAAGAAATCTCGCAAAAATTTAAAGACGTACAAGTTGGCGTGTATTTTGCACCTTAATTGCTAAACTTAAACAAAGAATAGATTATATATCCTTTGGGGTGGCGGGGCGGGGGTCACATGGACTTACCGACGGCGAGAGATCTGCTGCTATCGTATAATTTGTAAATATTTTCTAGGAACAGAGTATCATTTCTTATTAGTGTGCTCATTGTACCATAATATGCGGTGTAAATATTTGCGCGGAATATATTAACGAACTACACGTTTTAAGAACATACAATAAAAACATTATAAAATACCATTATTAGATTTATCAATGTTAATTTATTTAATTTATAATTTTGTATACGAAATCAAAGAGCAACATAGTAAAAACTTAAATAATACCTATACATATTTATTACATACACAATGGTTATAGGAACATCAATATACTATCATGAACATACAATCAATACAAACAACTAGTCAAAATGTACCGTTATACAGTATTTTAACATTTATCATAAATTAACAAAAATTCAAACCTTAAACAGAACAAATCTTCATCGCAGACACCATAACACATTTATCATGAATAAACTAATATGTAAAACATAAAAGGATTATACCAGAAATAAAAAAAAACATGCAACAAATGTCTTAAAAAATAACAATATATTTTAAAATAGATTAAAAGCATCTAATTACAATTAAGAAGCCGGGCCCGATTAGCATCAGTCGGTTACGCTTCTGACTATCAATCCAGGCGTCGTGAGTGCGAAACCTCCGCCCGGCAACAGTCTCTGTGATGATTTCAACGACATTGGGTCTCATTATCATTCGTCTCTCACCACTGATTCAAGTGGGAAAGTAATCAGTTACTTGCTGAGATGGGGTGTGCTCGGGTACTGGTTAATCCCAGGAAACAGTGGTTAGGTTAACTGATCGTCTGTTAGTCCTCGGATAGCAAATCAAATCAATACAATTAAGAAATAAAACCCAAATGACTTTGTATATCAAATCCACCGAAACGTGACATAATCGATATATAAATTGGAAGTGGTAAACGTGAAACTCATTCTTAAACTAGATATCTCTTAAATACTACTTGACGTCATTTCGGGCTTTTTAAAGTTGAAACAATATTACTACGTTTAGTAAACCTGTTTTAAAGGCGAATCTACTCTTAAAAAAAGGCGTATATCTCTACCCCTTGCGCAACTTAACATCCAGGATTTACTAAAATTCACTATATATCTGCTGAAAAACATGTGTGCCCGTTCGTATATTTTTTTACGGTCCCTCTTAACTGAAATATTAGATCCGCCCCTGTGTATAACGGACCAATTGATATCAAAATGAAACCACGTGACTAATTTAATACGCTTTAAATATGTTGCACTTTTAAGCGGTAAATCTATATCTGTCTAACCAAGGCGCGTAGCCCAAGTTAGGAAATCCCTTTTTGATATATTAGTTTGACATGTTTAAAAAGATGTCCTTTTGACAATACGGGGCCAGTGCAGTATATATCTAGGCATGTTGTACTGGAAAAAAATGTTTTAAGCCAATTTTGTTTTGTAAAAATTCTTAATATATTTCCTTTAAACAGAATAAATGCCGATTTAAGGCAGCCTTAACACACATGTCAGAGAATAATAAAGTTAAACCCAAAACCCAAACAGTACAAATTACAAAAATTAATACTGTAACATTCACTTGTAAAGCATTCCTGTGAGGAGAAACAGGTAACTACAAGTTATTTATGTTGAACACATTTGTAATTATATATGGATATATATCTAATTGTTGAACTATTTTCACTGTTTATAAACTCAATACATTTGAGCATGTTAGCCTTTTTTCCAAAGGTATTTTTATACACAAAACTTAATAGTATACGTATACAATAAACATTTCAGTACAGAAAATCTTCATTAAGTTGGAAGAAATAAAGTTTAATTAGTTTAATAGTTAAATTAATGGTACATGTTCGATTCAATCAATTGTTTCAGGTTTAGTTTTGTAACTTTGAATATATATTGAAATATAAACACATACAGAAATAAGTGTGAAAACAATAATGAAAAGCCTATGTGTTTTTGTGCAATATACATACGTCATAGTACAGGCTCAAATGACGCTCTAATTAAACTAATCATTTTAATTATGACTAGTGTTTAGAATTAAGATCACATTTCTAGTCGGTGATGTACGGACACAGTTATATGGTAAACACAACATCTCCAACCGAAGCAGGTCTATCAGAGTAGCTGCACGTCCAAAACATTATACCCACACCGGCACAGTAGAATGGCTAATACGAGATATCGTAGATATCAGAGACAAACATTTTACAATCCCAGTTCAGATGGTTTCAACATTATGACTGGTTTTTGTTATGTCAGTGCGACCATATTTCAATTTTCATATTTATTATCGTGTACAGTTGCTATTAAAGTCCTAGACTGATAACTATGTTTCATGGTAACACTACATCAGAATATGAAGTTGACAAATGATTGAAGCAAACATGCACGGCACAATAATATATTAGATACATTTTAAAAACATTTCAAACTTGGTATGTACCCATTCAAATACAACAGCCAAGGCGATGGCTTTGTTCGTTTAAGGAATTTCGTCAATAATTACAAGGCACGAGTAATGTATTTATTTGCATTCATACTTTAGGTGTAAGCGAGCCAATATTTTGTTCTTTACTATTTAGTAAATAATATGTTTACATGCTTATTCATAGAGAGGAACACAAATAAAACTTACATTTTGATGTTTGTCAACCTCTGCGCTACGAGAATATAATGAGAAAAAGTAAAGGTCATGTATTATCTATCATGATTGTTTTTTTCTCTATTAAGTACATACTATGTTGACAGAGTGAATGTAAACTTCTGAAAACATGTTTGCATTTCCAAGCATATATTTTTCTAATTTCTCAATTCAAACTTTCAAACTGTTGAACAACACCAATAATGCCCAAATATGAAATGAGCATTAAAATAAGGAAATTGTATTTTTAAATCAGAAGTAACAAGCCTGGGTGTTATTTATAACCACAATGATACAACTATTCCATGGAAGTATTTCCTGTTTCCAATAGTGATAAAGACCCTCAACGCGTGTAGTCTGCTATGTTTTATGGACAGTACTGCATTTACAAGTATGATTTATATAATAAGCGATAAATCTGGCAACACGTAATAGTAAACAACAGGGATTCAAGGCAATGGGGAAATCGATTACCTCATTTTCGTATACAAAACCATTTTTTTTATACGTATAAGCATATATAAATACTAGTATCAACCTAAGCATCACCTATAAATAACCAAAAAGTAATTAAGCATCTTAATCAATCAAAGTACGAAATGAGATTTAAATCTATATATGTTCATATACAAAATGAATTAAGAATCTGTATATATATATACACTCATTCGCAGAAAAGGTATAATAATTCTTTGTGTCACATTGACGAGTTAGTAGTGAATGAATGACATAAATGTATATAACTATATTTAGGAATTCTAAAATTATTTCAAAACAAGAAAGTACGGTCACTGTGTTTTTACTTCATGAATAATGGAAACCACCAATTATATCTTAGTTTGAATAGTGCATCTATATGTATAGACAATGAAATGAAAACAGATCTTATATGACACATGACCCCTACATTTTTCATCGTATTTTGGTAATGCAGAGGTTGACAAACAATAAAATATAAGTTTCAGTTCTTTCTTTAGGTCTTTCTGTGAATGACAAACTTTTTTTTACTTACTATAGAATAAATAACAAAAAGTCAATGGTTGGCTTCACCCTGTGGAAGTAATCATGTAAATCTTCTAAAATATGAAACAATATTACGACATATTTCCAAGTTGTTGTAACGAAAAATGATTTTCAGCAATATATTGTCGATTTGTCACAAACACATTTCCAGTAATTGCTGGTTAACCATTATCCCCTGAGAAAGTGTCGGCTTGCAATTTATTAATATTAATAATTGATAGACAGAATAACGAATACAACATTTACTTATGATAAACTCGTACAGTTTTTTAGATGACTCAAACTGGTTTCATACTCACTTTCATTGTACACATACATCATGGACTACCAGTGTTGTTTTGCACATTATATATATATATATATATATATAGAGAGAGAGAGAGAGAGAGAGAGAGTTCTTAAGGGGCAGCCTATTAATAAAAATATCTGCTGTATTTGAAATTGACGCAGAATTATCTAGATATTTCTATATGCAAATCTAATCAAATGAAAATAAGTGAACACTTCGATATCACGATTAATACGTAGACTCTCGCGAGAGTTCTGTAATAGACGATGCTCTATTCAATTTGTGCGACTTTGACATTTAATTCATTGCGATAACTACAATCTATTGAAGTCCTAAATGAGATGCACATTTATTGTCTATCTGTGAATATAAAACTTAAACACCTCATTGTAATACAATTTATAACTGTCAACGCCATTTGTGAATCTTTGATTAAATAATTCTTTACCATATGTCTATGCGATAATTAGCAATACTCAAGAGTACTTCTTGTTATTTACAAAAGCAAAATTCTTTTCAATGAGCACACGGAACAGACAAAAATGTCTTTGAAGTAACATAACCTATACTTTTCTCTTTATTCATTTTGGCAGTGCAGACGTTGACACGCAATACAAGTGTTTATGTCATTTTTTTTTATTAACCACAAACGTGGGAATTACTTTATCAACTAAACAACATAATTCAATAGAAGTTTTGTAACTTATACATTTTTGTACCGTAGCTGTTTCTAAACGTTCACATTGATATGTAAGTTAAATCACTGTACTTGCAGCAAGTCTTGACTTATTTAGAAGTAGTTGCACGTGAATAATTCATTTTGCTTGGGTTCGATGAATATCATATTTCAGAGATTTAAGTCACGAGGTTTAAGACTGATCCTGAACACTGATTACTTTTCCTTTAGCTTTTATGCCATATATTCCTTAAAATTAAGTTCACTTTAATCATTCGAGTTTTTGGACTTTGAGATTATAGTGAATTAAGCAAATAATCTACTGACTTATGATAAACAAATATTTTATTTATATAATTTCATGGAACAATTTCTGGAATAATCTACAAAAATTAAATACCTTGTAGAACAATAATTTGCTTAGAACATTCAAGTAGATTAACCTGTTGCTTACCAATAATATGAATTTCCAGAACATTGACCAACTTTCGCAACCATATATAATACCCACATAAGAAAATATGATTATATTACATAAATTGCATAATAATACATGTGACCATATCACATGCATGTATAATCAAAACACTACATATATGTATCAAGACATAAAAAAGACAAATGAAATCATTACGAGTAATAACCCCAATGTTCAGCAAAATAGAAGCATAAGGAAAAGATAATATTGATTAATGACTGATTAGTGTTGGTGTAATAGATGCGTACAGTCATAGTTGCTGCACTATATATAGAAACACATGGATAAAAATTGTAACTAGAATCCGTCATATTATGTGATATTGAATTACTTTTAAGTTACATAATTTCATTTAAGTACCAATTTATCAAAGCAGAAAAAGCCAAACGATAGCATTTTTATGTAAATACAAAACGGCAACAGAAACAAACAAGTAAAACATCAATAAACGAAAAAAAAGACCACTTATCACAATAATGGCTTAGTTTTATTTAAACATACTACAGGTTATACATATATTAACATTTTTTATCTATCAAGGGATGCAACTGTTAAATTATAGTAATATTTGACTTTCATACACTCGATGTATATTTGATTATTCATTCACACAAACATAACAGTCTCACGAGAGTTCTAATTTTATTGTATTTCTAAAATCACAGACTTACGGTAACATCACGTGAGTACTTTATTGTTTCCAATAAAACGAAATAATAAGTATTATTCACCATGCATGACGTAAAGATATTCTACAGGGAAATTTGAACTGATAATTAATACCGCTCTATAACAAACCCACTTTCACGACTGAAATTCATCTAAAACAACGACAGTAAACTAAGTTTATCGCAAATAATACACACAAATAATACATGCCCAACCGGAGACGTGGAAAAACTAGATCATTAGACTCCCACGAGATACGGGAGAAGACGCTATTTAACTCAATTATTGTTAAACTGACATTGAATCCTTCTCACTGAATATGATTTACTGTTGTTTTAAACAAAATATATAAATAGTCCACTGAGAGTTTCTTTCATGGGAATGTTGGTAAGAATAAAATATTGAAAACTGGTGAGTATTTTGATGTCAAGTGAACAGATATTATGTACTGAAATGTTGAGATAAATCATGAAAAATATCGAATTCGAACTCTTTAATAAACAGTATTGACACTTTATTGTCGAAATGTATTTCAATTACGCTTAGTACAGGTATCACTTCAAGAAGCCTTCGTCCTTTTCTTTTGTATAACTCTCAGTACATATTCAACCAAAGAAGACTTTGTCGTTATTTGCATTACGCTCAAGGTTGTCAGGCAAGAAAAAATGATCATAATTTGCTTCACGTTTAGTACAGGTTTCACATAAATCAACATCGTTCGCTTTGCATTACGCTCAGTACAAGTTCCACCCAAGAAAACATCGTTCGCTTCTTACATTACGCTCATTACAGGTTCCGCTCATGAAAAATGTTTATAATTTGCCTTACGCTCAGCACAGGTTACACCCAAAAAGACATCGTTCGATATTTTGCGTTACGCTCAGTACATGTTCCCCGAAGAATACATCGTCGCTAATTGCATTACGCTCAGTACAGGTTCCCCCAAGAAAACATCGTTCGTTTTTTGCATTACGCTCAGTACAGGTGCCCCCAAGAACACATCGTCGCTAATAGTACTACGCTCAGTACAGGTTCCCCCCAGGAATACATCGTCGCTAATTGTATTACAGCTCGGCACAGGTTCCAACCAAGAAGAAATCGTTCGTTATTTGCATTACGCTTAAGTACAGGTTCCAACCAAGAATACATCGATTAGATAGAATAGTCATGTTTTGTACAATGTAGTCAAATAGAATAATAATACTTTGTGCGATTCATTTGAATAGAATAAAAATAGAATTACAATAAATTGAACAATGTAGTCTAATAGAATAATCATACATTGTACAATGTAATCAAATAGAATACGAATACATTGTACAATGTAATTAAATATAATAATAATACATTGTACAACTCAATTGAATAGAATAAAATAGAATAGAATAACCATACGTTGTACAATGTAATTAAATAGAAAATTACACATTGTACAATGCAATTTAATAGAATATTGATACATTGCACAATGCATTTAAATAGAGATATAACAGCAAGAGGCACTACCTTAAACGGCCAACATGGTTGACCAGACTTACAGGTGCATATAACCCCATTCTTTCCTGCATCGTCACATCACCCAAAGCGACCTTGTAAATACAAGTAGTTCCGTCAGATATCGTGTTCCTTCTAACATGAATACAGCCATGACATTTTAAATTGAGTTCATTTTGCATTAAGTTTGCACGTCGTTTGATTCTGGTTGCCCTTTTAGATACTGTTATAATAAAAAAATGTTGAAAAAGAAATAAAATGAAATACCTTTTGTTATCAAACAGCCATTTTCAAAAGTGTCTGATTGCACAATTTGACATATTATTACGCGCTTTTACCACAAACAAGCTAATAGATTTAAAACACAATATTTTTCCCACCAAGTCCTGACTGCATTCACAGTTTGCAAGGAAAAGCGTTATAGAAGAATCAAGGGTATCTTGTGACATTCTAAGAAGATATTTAAGGGATGAATAATTTGTTTGAATAGTCGTTTAATCTTCAATATTAGGATCGGTCCACGTCTTATTAGCCAAATGGTGACGTATTTATCATTAAAGATCATTCTTATTGTGATACAACGTTCAGCAGTAATGTTGATATATTGTACAGCAACTAATGATGACTCAAATCATTGCCATTTTCAGAAGACTTAACAAACATGATTTATAAATAGTTTTCGCAATATGCGTTACATTTTATTCGTTTTGACTGTTAAATAGGTTTATTTGTATTATAGGTCATAAAGGTTGAACATTATTCTAATATGTATGTAAAGCAATCGAACGTGATATACTATCCATGTACTCAACTAGCTTGTTTTGCAATACTCTACATGACGTTCCAGTACACATATTACCAAATACTATGGTTCTTCAAGTGTACTTATCCATAGGATAGTCATCATATGGTCCAAATATGCTGGAAAAATATGTAGTTGACTCGACGTCTTTTCACAATTTCGAAAGGTTGATGCAACCCTTCAGTTTTGATAATTCTGTCCCATTTATTGCAGTGTATCACTACGCACCTTCAACATTTGATATCTTTACCCAACAGCACCCAATATTATCCAAACTTGGTATAAATCATGAAAATGATCCAATATCTGCGAAAAGCAACATCATCAATTTAAGCATTTTAACAAAGAACCATTTTACATAGCTCTCATTTCTTGGGCGCAATAATTTTGCAACTGATACTAAGGGGAGGTAATTGGTACATGAGACATTAAACTAATTGTTTAGTCTTACTTAGCAAAATCGCCAAATTGTGACGCATTGATCATTAAAGAATAAATGTATTACGATACAGGTGCTATATATTTAGTACATCATGTTACAAGTAAACCAAGTTATAGTTCAACCAATTTAGAATCACTTTACTCGTTATCTAATATGTTTGAATGATTGCTGTAATCTTTAGTTAGGACCGACCAAATGATCCTTTTTTCTAGTATATGTGTAAACAGTGTGCTAAGCAAATAAACTGTATTGTACAATATTGTTTTAAACATTTCAAAGCAATGTTGTTTAAAGCATAGTTATTCAACTATAAAAGTAGCATATATCATATATTAAAAGTGCGCAATGAACGGACCCTAAAACAGTTACAATACCATACGCTTTCAAGTGTAAAATGGTTTGTCTATGTGTTTGTATTTTATATTTAATATAACGTAGTGTTTACTTTGAAATAGTTAGCATGGCTAAGGAAAATGGCAGGTGTAGCAACCAATATTAATCGTTGATTGGTAAATCGACTTGTTTGATTGACAGCTCGCGTCAGCTCATTTGAATTGTACTAATTAATATTGAATTCATATTTTCAATGATGTTTTACGCCATTTTCTATACATTTCAGGATATATATGGCATATTCAGTTCTGGTGGAGGAAGACCTTCACAGTGAATCTGAGTAGAACCACCGTCCTTTCGTAAATAACTGCCAAACTTTCTCACACAAAGTTTTTTGAACAAGCGTTACTCGGATGGACACCATTTATAGTATCTGAATGACTTTCAGCTATAGCCTGTCAAAACAAGAACGACTTTAATTGAAGGTAAATTGTAGAGATATTTCATATGTGGGCGTCTTGGTACATGGTATGTTTGCGAATGAACATATATTTCCTTTTTCTAAGAGACTGATGGCTAATAGCTTTAACAAACCCTTCTACCAGCATAGTCATTGATGAGAACTTGTATGGAACAATGTCTTAGACGGATAAAAATAGCTATAAATGCATCAACATTTAAACAAACATCAATTAGTTCTATTTACTGAAATATTTGCCATTAGAGATAACATTCGTATATGTATTATGTGTTTTGGAGTGCCGTTTACCAACACTTGACGTTTTTATTCGATTTTTCTTGGCGTGAATATGTGCACAGAAAGTGTCAACAAAGCAATTAACTACGTACACAGATGACTCAATACCATTTGCATTATGTATTACACATTATGCTTCACAGTTACAACCGCTAATTGCCACTTGAAACACCATCTTTAACATTAATTGTGAGGTAAATAAAAATACGAGACTGAGATGCTATCGGCATTTACTGAGAGGATCAATACTTACCACTGATACATTATTTGTATAGTTAATTAGCAAACTATGGAAAGAAATGTAAACGCCCTCATATATATAAGTGTTTATTCTTAAACGTTGTATTGTATTTTGTATTATTGCCCAAAATTCCCTGAACAGTTTCTATTAATGATCTGAGATATTTCCTTGCACATTCACCAATTCATTTCCTATCTTAAAACACAGAAGTGCATTTGTAGGAACATATTTTGTCTTTATAAAAATGCCATTTATTCACAAAAGCTCCCTGAAACAAAGTAGTAGTAGTCCTTACAAAATTGAAATATCAAGGAAAATTTGCTAAATATTTGAATTTTGAACCCCGTTTGACCCTTGTCACGTGGTATAAACAGCAACACTTGCTTGGAGATGTGTATAACCTACTTGTGAGGAGCCATGCAGTGTTTGATATCTCAGAGTAGAATAATGTGTTTGACTTTCAGTTTGTGAATTACATGTTTAGGAAGATCAATCTTCATAATATTTCTGCCTTTTTCATATACATGTATAAACAAATGATTATGCATTGTAGTTTATGGCTTATCTCAGATACATGCATACTTGCATTTTTTATTTGGATGTAAATAAGTTACAATTCACACTTACCTTGGCTGATCATTGTTTTAAATCCCATAATTCACAATAGCTTCCTTTTGGAAATAACTTTTAGTTTTGTGTTTTAGCAAATGAAATGTCATTTTATTGTTTATACAGTTCTTATGTCACAGCCTTCAATTAAAAACACTTAGTGCTATATAGGTGGCCTTGGGTGTTTGTGTATGAACCATGTACTAGGTTCAGAACACAACTTGGCATAATTTAGATCTTGGTTGGTTTAATATTCTTTGCTTTTTTTTCTTACATAATGAGGTAGAAACCAAACTCCTACATTTGAAAACATATTCCAATATTGTCTGTATCTACATTTTGGTAAATGACTGTTTCTTTGATTAGGAAATGAAAATTCACTTAGCCAAAACTGATGTTGAAATGTTATTAACGGACATGAAACAATATCCATAACTGTTCTACAGGAATGTATTTATTTTCATCATCATCATCATCAGCATCATAATCACTTCCCCACTTTACCCATCTGTGCCTCAATTTTTGTCCTGAATGCCATCTGACAATAAATATTCCTTTAAGTTCTGTGTCTAACTATAGTTATTTTCATCAACATTAATTGACCAGTCTGGTGTAACTAAATGATCTTGAAATCACACTCATTATAATCAAATAAATGAAATAATATACGAAATTGTTCCCTCGAAACCTTCAAAGTATTTCCACATTTTCTTCCGTTTGTAAGTTTTGCCAGGAAAATTGTGAACCTAAATGGAATGGGTCATTCTATTATATTAAAGGGGTTTCTGTATTTTCAATTTTTTTATGTTTTGTCTCACAAATAATTGTTTGCCCTTTACTTGTGTCCAAGCAATTTATTTACAATTCATTACAACATGTATGCCTGTTTGATATAAGACTATAATAAATACGATAAGCCATTTTTCATAAATAGTTTTATTCTCTCTCAGTAAATAATGTACTAATCCATGGAACTTGACCCAAATAATTTCACTTTATCTCTTTGATCATGACCAGAGATGTGTTATATGTAGCCCAGCATGAAACTGTAAATTGGATGTATCTAATTAGCAATTTTGTTTATTATGCATGCAGATAAGATGTCCATTGCAATATATTTGAGTGCTGTGTTTGCTGTACTTAATCTGGGGAAACCTTTATTTTAATCCATAATACTGAGGAACCTGAATGTACAATAAACATTGTTGCTTAGATTAACTTCCATAATATCAATCAATTATATTTACAAGAAATTCAGTGTGTAATAACTTGCAATAGGCAGTATCATCTATGGCTATGCTGGTAGTTACAGCTTATGTTGGACATGAGTATTATCAAATAACTGTAGTAAACTTGTCGGCTGCTAGTGATAAGCCCCGCCTATAATACTGTGTGTAGGAGCTACCGGCGATGGGCCTTTAAACGTAAAAGGAGACCGCCATGCCATGTTTCTAAGTAGCACACACTTTTGAAATAAATCCAACAATTTTTGTATAATATGTGCTTTTCATATTTAATGAAAGTTAAGTTATAGGTATTTGTTTTGCATGTAGCGGATATAATTCATGACGGTATTTAAATTAATATGAGCAACGAGCGTGAAATAGTGAGAAGATCTATGCGCAGCATGTAGTTAAACTAATTGTTATTATTATAACACACATTCCGTTAATTGCTAGGTGTAAAGTTATTAGTTGTTAATTGGTTTAACATGCAAGCAATATTGAATACTTTTGTTATTGTTCATAGAGATTCTAAGAATCTAACATGGATTTTTTAGGAGAGAACGAAACTTAAGCATTCTAAACACATTGAATATTTATTTCAATTTTTAACTATTATTAGATTTGACCACGATGGCATTTAAAACTTTTAATTTAATATTGTACGTCATATGTTTTAGTACTGCCACGTCACATCATAATTTGTTCCAATGTCACAGCACGGTATGGATGAGCGCGTGGAGGTGGTGTAGGATGAAAATTGAGTACCCGGTCAAAACACGCGGAAATTCGTTGTCCGGTATTCCAGAATATGATGTCTTAAAGACGATTGCCATAGATTTTGTCACAATTTTTCTATGGATAGAATATTATGAAACTTTCCAGTATTTAAGTTAATTGTATGTTCATGTAATATACGAATTAAAAAAATACATGTTAACCGTACAGATGTGTTGGTACCTCCTCTTAAACATAACCGTCCTTGAAAGTTGGCAAAATAACGATTTAACAAACAATGCGAAAAATATTTAAAATTGTTTACATCTACTATTTAATTAAAACTTTTCGTATATATATGCATTTAATATTTATTTTTTCATGGAAATGGTAATTGTAAGCTTGAATCTAACTGTTTAGGATTTTTTTTAAATCAAAGTCATTTCGGAAGAGTGTCAATTGTTGTTCAATTTTTTGATAAAAATATAGCAGATATTTTTAAATATTGTGATATAATGTATGCATAAATTTTGCTTAAAACCTTACAAAATACTCTCTGATACATATTCTAATGATAATCAAAATATAAAATACACTTCACCGCGTTATTTAAGAAACAAAGCTTTTAAGATATGCCATTGTTAAACAACTGCAGTTAGAAAATTAACGTTTTTATACTAATTGAGCATATTTGAATAAATGTTAAGATTTTTATTATATATTATATTCCGATTGAATTGCTATTAACCATTATTTTATACCAGTATGCATATTTCATATATTAACCTACAATATAAGAGACCAATTTTAGGTATATCCATAAATGATTGTGCCATCCGAAATAGAGTCAGTTGTAGTATAGCGGTATGTAGTGACTCTGGCAGGCCGAAATAGAGTCAGTTGTAGTATAGCGGTATGTAGTGACTCTGGCATGTCTTAAAAATGTGCTTCCCTTTGTGCGCGGAGTTGGTGAGCATAAAAAGCTATAGCAATCGTCCTTAACTTAAATCCATTATTGATGTGAACCATCGTAACGAAACAACAAATTTTCACTTGTTGTTAAAACCAACTGAAATATAGTATGTAAAATTGAAAAATTCGAAATGTATATATAATATGCTTATACTGATAACCGTGACCTTTATTATTTACAATAGTAATGATGACAACAGATTCCTTAACATAAACTTAGAGTGTTTTGCGAAATAAAGCGCATTTGTAACGTTACGCAATTATCCCATCTTTATGTTTACACCATCGTAATCAACAGTTCAAAGATACAAACCAGCTAATTAAGTTAAAAACAGAATCTGATTACATATTTACTACACTTTATTTCAGACGGTCGATAAAACACCTGATGATTCTTTACTATCCTGTGAAACAAATCTGGTATAATATTTTTACATCTGTTCCAAATTCTGAAGCTAATTATACCTGTTTAGAATTCGTACCATGTGCTTTAATACATGTATCTCTTTAAAGTTTGGTTCAGTTTTAGCACTAACCTTCATACATCTTGTTTAAATTACATTAAACAAATATGTATTGTTTAATACGAAATAACTTCTTTTAATGAGTAGTTTTCGAAATATGATGTCAAACACAATCACATACTAACTGTGGAATGTATTTATGTAAATATAAAATTATATTAAATTATTGATTACCAAAGGTACTGGTTGTGTAATAGTTGTACAGTACATGTATGCAACATTGTGTGAAAGAAACATGTATCCACCTTAAAAGGCTCAGTAATAGGAGAATTCACATATTCTTCAATACGTTGTATTTTGTTCTTAACCTAAAATAAAGTAAATTTCAGCTTGATTTTGGAAACTCTGCCTACAGCGATAGTGGCCCATTTAGGTATTATTTGTGATGAAACAATAGCTTAAAAGCTATTTGAAAGTCTTAACTGAAATAAATATACATTCTCCTAATTGTTATTTTTATTATGGCAAATTTATCCTAGATTGTGTCTATCAGTTTCTTAGTAAATGTCTTAAAATAGGGATACTCTCTTAAATCAGCTTAGAATAAGTTGATATTTACAGAGAAACGAATATAATGCCACTCATCTCAACTCTCTGTAATGAAAGATATTTAACATATAATGTAACAAATAAACTGTTATGAGGATTTTCTACTTAGTCATAAGCATTTACAATAAACATTACAAGTTATCATTTCATTTTTAATAGTATTTGATAGTTTCAAAATTAGCGTTTAGGTTTCGATGCCTGTTGCGCATTGCAAGTATATTATTTATAACTTTAAGTAAACGTGTGAAATAGAGAAAGGTCTAAAGCACCGCCTGTAGTTCAACTAATTATAATAGTTATTTTAACACTACTTCGGTAACTTGTTAGTTATTATTATATCTTTGAACATATAGTTTGGTCGAACAGAAAATAATTAGAAACAAACAATACGATGTGATGAACAGTTGCATTTGCTTACCGTGATAACGCACGGTATGTGCTGGTTATTTTTCTAGTTATAATATGTTCAGCTCGTCCAGTACAATAAGTAGAATCTACGGTGTGATAAAGGTACACAATTCCACATATCAAGTTAAAGCAAAACAAAACTGGAATACTTTTTAGAAATAAGAAATTATACGTCCAATATAAGAAGCAGATGTCAAAGGACAAATACCACAACAGGTCAAACTCAATTTATACATAAAAGAAGAATGGTAAGAAATATACAAACATACATATACAGTGATCACTTCTTGTAAAAGGCCATTAGGACAGGCTTCATGCCAGCAGCTAATTATATTTGTATTTAATTTGCACCCATAGTGTATATCAAGGAATTAGAGAGAAAAGGAATCGGAAATGGCGTCGATATCCAAAAATATTTTGTTATGCCAGTTTACACATAACTCTTTGCGAGGATAGTCAGCTAAAAATCGAATATTTTGTCTATTACATGTAATCGCTATCAGAATTTCCCGGAAATTAATGAGCGATACTCGCTGATACTTTCACAACATAGAGTGTGTGATGAGGGTTGAATTGGGGAGTTATTACAAAGTGGACACTGTCTGTGATGTACTTGTTTCGTTAATGATTTAGTTTGCAGTATAATTGCTTAAGATTTGCTCTGCTAACTCTTGTATAAATCTGAAGCGTTCTTTTTCAATAAAATTTGAATAAACATTTTGTACATGTTTGTCCAGTTACTTAATTGATTATATATCTCTGTGTATTCATAATTTTGGTGATGATATGATATTGGATTAAGATTGATACTTTGTCTTAGTATTAATTTCTATTTTGCTTATTATCACTTTTATTTCTGGTTAATAACTAAATACAGTACAGTATAATTGATAATTTCCTGAATAAATAATGACATACTTAACTTAAGGGTTAATTAGGTGACATGTCATGTGTTCGTTTATACTTCGTGAAATCATTGTATATGTTTTTACTGTTCGTTATATATGTGAAAGTATGCATTAAATAAATAAAGTTGAAAAGTTTGATTACTTCAAACTGTACTGAAGCCACTTAGTAACGGTGTCAAGGAGGATCCCCTTCCAGATTTTAACCTGGATTTCTTTTCATTCAGAAAAGCGTGAAAAGTACAATTATTAAAGTTAATATTAACACTTGTTTAATATTGAAATATCAATGGTGCTTAAAGCATCTGCACAGCTCATTAATGCATTGTGCAGAGAGAAATACCCGAATAACTTAAATTCATGAGAATTAAACTCAGTAGATCAGTCAGAATCAACTTGCAACAGGAACTACAAAATCAAATTAATGATGATGGTTGTCAATACGAAAAAAGGTGTTTATGATTAGATCGTTTGTTTTGTTTATGCAAATTATGCAAGAAGAAAAATGGGCATCTCGTGTAGAGTTTAACTTCCAACAATTTGCAAACTTCAAAATCGTTTTTCGCACCAAAAGAGGGATGGGGATTTAAAGTCAAATTTTATTTGTATTCATAAATATAAGATAAAGTATAGACCTGGACAATAAACATCCAATTATATTGCAGGTTGTTTAAACTCCTTATTGGCGATAATTGTGGATTTTACTTGTGCTTTTCCGCCGCTTCGTTGCTAATTAAAATGGCTGCGCGAATTATTGAACATATCGTGAAATCGGTTAAATCTCGCAAACAACGAGATCTCGTGTGAAATCTCGTCTTTTCGTTAACCCTCCGAATCTGAAACGTGTCACTTACATTTCATTTAGGTTCCTATTCATGTAGGACCATCATCTTTAACGGCTTGGCTTACTTTTAATATTAACAATAATAAAATATGCAACCAGCAGGAGACGTGCCATTCATAGGACACAGTCACAAACGCAAGATAAACACAATCAATATATCGAATATTTAATAATAAATACCATACATACACAGCGAAGAAGTGACACCATACCAACTCTAGTACAGTTTGTTAGCAATTTTGCTTTTTTCATTATTAAGGAGATTAATAATTTGAAATTCGAAACAATTACATTGTACCTTAAAACGATATTTTTTCTGACGAACAATATCAAACATAACACTAATATAATATCATAATTGGAAATGACCTCACAGACAGAGAACGTTCTTGGCTTTAATTATATTTTAGAATCATACTATGTATATACAAATTAAACCTTGCATCGAAGTGTATAGTAATTTTTGTTGGTGATTATGGTAGTTTAGGCATTGCTTACGAAAAATCAGCTTGATGACATCTTGTCATCATTGAGCATTTTGAAATATTCGAGATAACTGCCAAGATGGCGACAAATGAATTGAAAATGTTTTCCGCACATTTTAGTTTTATAAAAGCAAATAAAATGTTATTGATTAATTGCTTTTAATAAGTAAATATGTTACTACCTATCTAAAATATTAAACTTACACAATTGACAATATATACGAATGAAATATTCTTAAATAATGTCGAAAATTGTCCAAATTTCCCACTACAACGATATAAGGTGTATATACAGCTGTTGTAATACCTTGGTGCAGTCTATCTCTGTTTTGTTTTACTACTCTTGTCAAATTACATAATTTGTGATTAATAATTAACTTTCACGAGGAATAGAAAAAAAGGTAAACGCAATGTTCATGTTATGATAAGTAGGCAGTTTCATCATGTAATGAACATGCTTTAATTTGGTGGGGTAACGAACATGTTGGATTGAAAGAAGTTCCCTGAGAATGTAAGATCATTTTATGAGCAGTGGAGCTGTTCGTGCGAAACATTTTAATATATAGAGTTTGAAACTGATTTTAACAATTTCGCTGAGACAACGAAGTAATGAGTAGAAGATGTAATAAAACTTTATTTACAATGGGTATGTACATCAAAGCTGAGAGAAAAGCTATATGGGCTTCGCATTTGGTAGCAGTTAAGTTTATGATGTCATATAAATTACGCATGGTATGAAATCTACAACCTCAGGTTCATGGAAAGTACTTTCATAATTCTATGACGTGTGATGCTTATTGAAACCACGTTCGTGAGATATAGACAGGACTAGAGGGTTATACTTGGTATTAATCTGAAGTCAGAATGACTGGAAATATGGGGATTGAGTTTGCGTGTTTGCAGTAGAGTTGAAGATGTTTTGTCAAGTAGGAGTACCAATGATGATGAATGCAAACACCTTATCCAATCACGATTATAAACATGTATTTAACAACACGACTAAATTCTATTATTTTTATATCTTCAGATGTTAAATAGCTCCACAGAAGTAAATGCTGATAAAGCAGTTGCCCTATGGTAGTAAGCAAATATGAAAGAAATTTGCTGACAGCAGTTTCCATCAAATGATTTCGTAAACTGTTGAGACATAGGCTGTTTCAAAGAGACAAATAAAGGCAAAATGCTAAATTATTTGATACGACTCTTATATACTCAAGATAAGGATTGCAGACAATTTCACGTTATATAGATATTACAAACCTGTACTGACACTATTGGTTACTGATACATGAAATCTCAGAATCGCGAAATCAACTGACCGTAGTAACAGTAAACTAAGTATATGCATAGACAAGTCTGATAGTTCTGTAATGGCCAATAGATGGTACATGAAAATATTATTTTGAGAACTTAAAGGTCTAATACATGCCAATTCCAACTCAGAAATTAATTTTAACAGTAACAGAAATGACGCCAACTTATAGCAAACAAATAGTTCCGTGGAAGACATACACACGTTCATAAACTTGTTGATGCATGTAATGGAGAAAATGACATACTAGTTGAGATAAAGTTGGAAGGCGATGTTAATTGTAAAACAATGCATATACTAAATACTTTACCACTAACAACATATTCTGAAACTTTGCTTGAAATGCAAAAAGACCTCACAGACACGCATGTATATGTGTACCAAACTAACATTATATATAAAGAGACCTATAGGCGGGTTTACCAGGTAATATACATGTAAATACCGATAACAGTAATTATAGTGAGTGAACTAAAATGTGCATGACAGCATGACAAAAAACATACATTTAAGGGGAGTGTAGATGTTAAAGTTTAAGTTGACAGATGTATAGGAAAATAATGGTAGATTGAAGTATGAAATGTTGAGACAAGAGGTGGCTGGGTTACAATCTCCTCCTTTTTCGTGGTTGCATACTGTCCAGCCGATACATGAGCATCTAAGATGTATATCGAAGACCACATACACAATACGTAAATAAAGATGATACCAACATAGGCTGTATGATACACACACATGAGAATACAATGCTAGTGATCCAGAAGCATAGTGGTGTTACACAATGGATGCATTAGTGATTATAGAAAGAACTGTTATAATCGAAAAGCCTAGTGAGGGTGAATAGTGGATATATTCGTGATAATAGAAAGAAATGTTATTGTAGAGGAGCCTAGTGATGATGCATAGAGAATGCACATATAGAAGTTATAATAAATATTACCTTGGAGAAACTTAGTGATGATACATAGTGGGTATGATGAAATAACAATATGTATGTATAACAAGAATCTTCATAGAAAAGAAGTTTAGTGACATAGATGGAAAGGGAAGTAGTGGCAAAGTGGTAAAACGCACAAAATATAACAGTGAAGAAATGAGAAGATATGTGTCAATAAGTTAGTACAAGTTTAATGACAAGTAAATAATTGACTTTAGTTACTTGATTATTTGTAATAATTTATGAAAATTCAGTAATATTGTAATTACCTAATATCCATGTTGTTTCTTTCTTTCTTTATCTATCTAACTATCTATCTAACTATCTCACTATCTTTTATATTTGATTATATAAAAATAAACTTTAATTAATAGATTACCATTTGTCTGTTTATCTTTAATGGCTGCTCTTAACAAATTTGACAGATTTTACTTAAAATCGTCACAATATGAAAACATGCATTGGATTCTGACCAACAAAGCATTGGTACCAACGCACAGTCCTAAGGCAGTTCCAACAGAGTTAGCATTTTCTTCTGCAGAATAATTGAAGATGATCAAATGTTAACATCCGATGGCATAAAATGACGCTAGATATTCAAACAAATCAAACTTGTTTAGAAAAAAGATGGTCATATTAAAGGCTATGTGCTTTTAATTGCAAATGTGTTTGTCACATAAACACCAAACACATCAAGCGTTATTTCCATCTTGATATTGCATTTCAAGTAATTTCCATCTTGATATTGCATTTCTAGCAAATTGGCAGCCATTTTGAACGCCGCGTCATATTGTTTAATTCAAAATGTCCAATGTCACAACGTATTCACAGTCTGTCACCTAAACATCAAACACATTGAAATTATCCTTTGGTATGTCTTTTTTATATATTTTTATATGTTTTATATATTTTTTATCTGAGTATTGCTTTTCGAGCAAATTGGCGACAACTTTAAATGCCATCTTGTTTATTTTGAAATACTCAATGATGACAAAATGTCATTCAACATAAGATCAAAGAACTATTTTAAGATTATCATTTGAGCAATAAAATGTTACTATACACTCTCATATGTGAAAATTGTATACCTAATAGTAATTCACATTTAAATATTGCCTTTCGAGCAAATGGCGGCCATTTTTGACTCCATTTTGTCTATTTCAAAATGCTCAATGATGACAAAATATCATCCAACAAAAAATCAAACCACTATGTATAGACTTTCATTTTAGCCAAAAAAGATTTCTATAAATTTTCATGTATGATTAACTTTATACCTAGTAGTAATTTCCCATCTAAATATTGCATTTCGAGCTATTTTGTGGCCATATTTGGCACTTTTTTTGTGTTTCAAAATGACCAATAATGACAAAATATCATCTCAGTTTGTCAGTTTAACATCAAACACGTCTAAAATGTCCTTAAGTATGGATAATGTCATACCTAACAGTAGTTCTCATCGAAATATTGCATTTCCAGCAAATTCGCGGTCATTTTGGGCGCCATCTTGTCAATTTCAAAATGCTCAATGGTGACAAAATGTCATCCGACATAAAGTCAAAGAACTATATATAGACTATTTATGACCTTTTTATTACTCACATCGAGTTCTTTTCATATAAAACACAATATCAAATTAAAAATCAACAATAATAAAGTTATAACACAATCTATTTCAATAAATGGTCGTATTTGTTTTTAAAAATACGAAAGTAATTTGAAAACATAACGCGTAATCGATGTTTATCACATTTTTGATAAACTAGAAGTTGGCTCTTTCAAATATATATATTTATATACTTTCATTAACTCAGCTATTTGTCTATTTTTTTTAATTAATTAAGAAATTAACATATATATAATAAATTACATCTTTTTGAATAATGTATACTTCAGTTTCTTATATATAATTAATATATTGCTTGTTGTTGTTTCAAACGACACAATATCCATGAGGAGTGCCTCTGTGATTTCTTTTATTTGTTATATCTGAGATATGCGGAGTATCTATATCGTAAGAGTTACCGTTCTTTAACGTCCAATACGAACTTATCTTCGATTTTCGGGACGGTCGAACCGTCCAATATGAAAGATCTATCCGAATTTTCGGAACGCTTCCGGTTTGAAGCGTATAATAATGTTATTTTATGTACAATCACGTGGTAAAAATGCTCGAAATTCATTGGAATAGCTATTTAAGGTGGATAATAATGTTTCTTATTTGCAGGACATATCCGGCCCTTTTCCAGTATTTTCAAAATTAGTTTGAGATTGATAGGATCTGACACTCGTCATTTCATACAGAATTAAACGAGTTTAGAAAAAAACTTTTCCTGGACGAGTTTAATGCAATTCTGTATGATTTGACAGCTTCTATTTAACATATACAAGTGTCAGATTCTATTTATTCTATTAATCACATTTCCCACGTACAGATAAAAAATCAAGTAAGTAACTTATAAAAGGACAGACCCCCTTCATAGGCCGCATAGTCATAACGAGATGTGTAAGTCTGGCCTAAAAAATAATTCGAACCAAATGACACATTTATCAATTCGACTATAGATTACATTTTAACAACAACATTCATTTCTGACTCCATTCTTCTCTCCAGGCTGGCTCGAGCTTCCATCTGGATGTTAACAAGTTGGTCCTAAAGTAATTTTGACATGTTTATGGGGACATAAAAGTCATGTCTTTCTCTATATTGTTATATAATTGATGCCCGCATATCCTAATTGTTTCCTTAGAAATAAAACTATATATTTTAAAACGTTTACTGTTCACCTGATGCTTGTGATTTAGTTATTTTCTTGTAATAAAAAAATATACTCTAAATAAAAGCTTGTATATGTTTTAAATGCCACGTTGCTGCATTTCCATAATTTGTTTCCTATAAAAACCTTTCAGCAACTGTACAATTTACCAAAAAGTTATTGCTCTTAATAAAGTGTATGCCAGCGATATATGACTAAAATCCCTGTTTTGCCTTGGATAATTCGTATTATTCTGATGTCTTCGTATGGCAGCCTTCCTGGCATCGTCGTTGGAGATGTGCTATTTTGTCTGCTGCATGTTGTATTATACTACATGTATATTGTCTTATGATTTTTTGGTTGCAAGTGTCATGTCTTATCTATTACCTTTTGTTTAATCCTTTCATGTCTTGTCTAATACTAATTCGCTCAATTCGTTATTTCCCCTCACTCATTTGCTATGTAAATTAAAATGATTCTGTCATGCCGATAAGGAAAATAATCGACACGACGGTCATGCCGATATCCTTGGTCTTGATATATGCATATTTATTCCAGCCAACATGCTCGGGAAATATCGGATTTAGGTTAGTTGTTTTGTTGAATTTATCGCGGGACGCACTTTAATCGACAAGAACATTCAGACAGACCGTAAAACACGCGTTTCAGAGACAGAAAAGAACACATGTTTCTGAACAAAAGGTTCATAACGATAACTTTATTTATATCATAGCATTTAAATAATCAGTGTTAAATAATTATCCTAGATAATCGGACTCAAAGTCATTCCTCTTTAAGGCAGTAAGCAAACAGAAACGTTACTTCTTGTTTAATATATCATTACTAAATAATCTTACAGACATTGTATTGTCAAAAGGATATGTATATGTAATTAAAAAAAATAAAACGTTGAATAGGGATACTCTTACTTGGCAAACGCGCCCAGGATACTCTGAAATATATTTCTCGCTTAAAATTCGTCATGTTATTTCATTTTGATTTCGATTTAATCCATCATACTAGATACATATTGTAGAATTTTTTTCATCATAAAAAAAGTCAGAATGACAAAGATTGCCAAGCAATTTTAAGAGCTGCCTGTTTTAGAAAGAGGATTTTGTTTCCAGTGTACTACACCAATTAAAAAAAATACCGTTTTGTCAAATTTTGTTGGACTTGACATACCGAACCATTCCGATTATATTTATTTCTGATAACTAAATGCTTTGTATCCATTTTTTCACTAATGTTTATTTAGACATTTACCTCCCTGCTGATATATTACCTTTACCGCTGTATTACAGAGTACATCGTTAATGCATAGTCAGACAAAATAACAAGGCTTAATCAGAACTGAGTAGGCCAATAATATCTGATAAAATATATTTTTGGAACGAAGAACGGAAGCAACGCAAGAGTATAGCAGACTCTCGCCCGTTTGGAAAACATCTGACGATATTTTTATCATATAATCATATAAAATATATGGGAAAAGTGTCTAACCAAATGAAACGCATGATTTGATGGAATGGTTAATGAATTTATTTTATTTAATTTTTCTGATATTTGACAGTTTCTTTAAAAACTAAGGGTTATAGATTATACAAACCCAATTTTCGTCTATAAAATACAGGTCTGGAACGACACGAGCTTTTGTTGACTTGTCTGTAAGGCTTCCCTGCAGACAGTGACTGCAATTTGTTTTTTCTGAAAAATATTCGCTTTAAAATAACTTCCGTATTTGTCGTGAATACACGTCATTAAGCGTAAAAACCGCAATCATGCATAATTCAAAATGGCGATTTGATTTAAAGAATTTTATTCAATATATGAAGCTCATTTTATATGTCCGAACAGGGTGCAATACGTCTCTTTGTAAAAACTTCTGCAGTTATTGCCCATTTTTTCAAATGGTATCAATGTATGAATTAACGTCATTTTAATGCATTCGAGGTCTACCAGCTTTCCTTCAACCTTACCACTTTTTCCTGGGTTCTCATAGCCAGACGCTCAGATGATTGAACCAGTTATGCAAGGCTATTATTTGTATAAAATATAATACAAATTCATAAAAAAAACACAAATTGTTTGGTAAAATAATACAATATCATGATGACACCCACGCTTTTAATTATTTCATTATTTTTCTTTGAACCTTAAAGTTTTATAGGAATATATGAAGATGCATGTCTTACTTGAGATGATGTATTTAAAGGCCCCATTGCAACAGAAATAGTACACATACTATAGAATGATCATAATCAGATAGAAACAAGCTAAATATACAGAGAGAAATATACAAAATGGGAAACCTTCCTTGTATCGTCAGTATAAAAACACTCATAGCGAATTTAAACCTAGATTACATATTCACCAACCTCTCATACCCCAGCTGTCACATTACCTCGATGTCATTTTAGGTTGAATCAGTACTAAGCGTATGCTGATAAAGTGGCTTGTACAAATACTATAATTCCACTAAGTCAAACATTCAAAGTATTTTTATCATGACTTGCCCTATCAATATTTAACATTTTTATTATAAGTGTTTTAAATGAAAATAATTGGTCTTCCAGGCAGATAAACGGAAAAACTATAAATCGGCCTTTCAGCATTGAATGAATAAATGGTATTCACTTTCACAGCTGTAGGGAAGTATTCCCACTGATACATTATTGATACAAACAGCTTCAATGTTTGTTTTAAATGGAAATAACATGTTAATTAAATATCCATAACATATAACTAATAGTATACCCGAATCGGAGTGTTGCAGTGCTATGACATGTTAAGACGGGCGTAATTCTCGGCCAAATTTACAGCTTCCAGCATTAAATCATCTCAGAAATCATTAACATTTGACTTAGAGGGATTTTAAACGGTTTTGTTTTATAAATTCTCTATATAATATATGATTGATTATTATTGTGGTTAAAAATCATTAAAAAGGTAAAATTTCTAGTGTAAGCTCATAATATGTTTAATAGTTTGTGATATGTTTCAAGTTATATTTTTTTTTTCATGATTTTCAGTAAAGTAATTGTCACGAAACAGCAAAACGGTAGGGCCTCTTTTCAATCGTAACTTCCAATAAACACTCACACGATAACAATTCTCTGTAGAATAGCGGCATATTTCATTAAACAAACAGTAACTCGTAATAAGTTCCATAGATTAAATATCATTGTTTAGTTGGAACACGTCTCTCTTTACTCATGGGAATCTATAGTGATCTAGTTTTTCAATAAAATAGTAGAAATTCGTCTTACTTACATATCATTTGAAGTTACAAAGAAATGAAAAGATAGCATCTGTTTTGTCACTCAGCTAGTGATCTATACTGTCACAGTATTTACATGTATTTATTAATGCTTTGTTGCATGTGTTATATATGTAAATTCTTGAATTGATGTTGCAACAATTACACAAGTATTTGACAAAAAGATCAATCGTCTACATCAACTACAGCATAATGCATGTTTAAGCAAATACACTATTTCAAAACGAACTATGGATCTCAATAAATAACACTTGTTTAATATGTTTTCACTTTTTCTTTAATAACATCGTTTATTCCGTAAACATGAAACGGCGTATTTAAACATTTCCTTTACTGTACACTGTACAACATAACATGACGTCAGGTGCCATACATTTGCGAAGTATGGCGTCAGGTGTCATACATTTGCAATATATGACGACAGATTGAAATTTAAAATATGAATAAATGATTCAAAACATTTCAATCCTTTTTATATTAAGTAAATTACAACCATAGATTCAAAACTTATTAATAATTTTTTTCCTTATTCAACACAGTGTTCGAGGGAGTTGGAGTTGACTAAAACATGCAGATATTTTTTAAAATGTACCAAAGTCGTTTTCATATGAGTTTATTTCACCTTTCATTTAATTTTGGTTCGTTGAATGGTTTGGAGTTTGCTTTTGTACATGTCCCACTTTAAGGAACGAAATCCCCACTTCCTTAAAACACACATACACCAAGCCTTCACATAATGAGATTAGAAAAGCAAACCATTCTTTAAATAACACTATTTTGTAAATTATATTTTGTCCCGGTGGCCTAAATTACTAAAAAAGTAAATGATGATTTGAAACATACGCCTAACATTCATGGAGATAAACATTATATAAATATATATCATTATATAAATATATATCATGTACATAAACATTATATAAATATAATGAATCACATAGAGCCTTCTTTGCTTTCATTTAAATCAAAATGTAATAGGTGTTTACAAAATCACACGGAATGACAGGGTATTTGATATACAATATTCATTGTCTTAGATGTTTGAATGCGAACTAAAACATCAATAAAAATAAATTGGCTTTAATCATATAAAGTGTGGGTATTTCGATCTCTGCTCGGGATATACTTATATACATCTACGATGACTGAATAATGTTCAGCTTTTAGATAACATTGTAAATATAGACTCAACAACGTATTGTTATTTTAAGACGATTTGTATTGATATTATTATATATGGTGTCGACTTAGAGCATGGCATGTTATCGTGAAAAGAATTCAGTCTAAATCGGACAAAAGACATTCACAAAACACTCTACCTTAATGAATTAACACTATACAAAGTTCGTTAATTGTTATTTATCCAACATTTTCCATTAGCGATAGCTTCTATAATTGTATATTTGCACGTTGTTTATCAACACTTGTATTGTTTGTTCAGAATCTTCGCGTAAATGTGTATATACAATGTGTGAAAGAAGCAATTATCTGCCTAAAACGGCTCGTAATAGTAAATTGCACATCGTCTTCAATACGTTACCATAACATTTTGTACTAAAGATAAAAAATAATGACAGCTTAATTCTAAAAAATCCGCCCACAAGTGCAAACCAAATATTCACCATTTGGGTATTATCTTTAATGAATTGGAATTTCTATTCAAGTTTACCACATCGATTAAAATATTGTATTCGTATTTTATTTATTAATGATAATGAGATAATGGAAAATGATTATATTCATATTTTTAAGACATGTAGTGTATTTTCTGATAACTTGAGCCGGGTCCGGTTAGCACAGTCGGTTACGCGTCTGACTATCAATCCAGGGATCGTGAGTTCGAATCCCCGGCAACAGCCTCCGTGATGATTGATATACGACATTGTGTCTCATTATCATTAATCTCTCACCGCTAATTCAAGTAAGGAAGTTATCAGTTACTTGCAGAAATGGAGTGTGCTTAAGTATTGGTAAACCTTTCAGGATCCCAGAAAACAGTGGTAAGGTTAATAGTCTATTAGCTCTTGATGGCATAAAACTGACTCTTAATATTTATTCAATCAATCTATCAATCAATCAATGTTAACTTGAACACTGTATGACATAGCTTATACTGTATTATAGTTTTTAGTGGTGATGCATTATCTCAACAAGGCTTAATTAAAACCAAGCGTGCGCAAAACTATTTGATATACGATGCATGTTGATCGACGCCGAGAAACGGAAGAAGATTATTGAAAATTGTCGACTTTATGAAAGGCATGCATATCTAACCAAATAAAACGCAAAATTTGATTAAACAGTTAAAGAATCATTTTTTGACAATTAATTTAATGTTCTTACATTGTCACTTCATTGAAATACGGATACCAAGAATTAAACATTATTCAAACGCACTTCTCATCTATCAATTGCATGTCTAAAACGACAAGAGCTACTCTTGACTTGTCTGTAAGATTTTCCCGCAAACAAAGACTGCAGTCTGGTATTGATGGAGAAATAAAGTATGCTTTAAATTACTTCCAGCTAGTCGTGAAGGCACGTACTATAGCATGTAACACGACAATCATGCATTATTCAAAATGGCGATTTATATTAAAAGTACTTCATTCAATTTAAGATTAAGCTCATAGACTGCAGTATACTATTTTGTAAAATTCCCTGAAGGTATTTCAAGTGTTACTAATGCTTAATAAACGTTATTGTTATACAATCAAGGGTTAACAGTAAATCAGTAGCCATACCAGACTGTCCTTGGGATTTTGGAAGGTCATTCAGTAGTCAATCAAACTCATCTCTGCAAGTAACTGATAACTTATCTACTTGAACCAGTAATAAGAGCAAAATGAGAAGCAATAAAGTATTAATAATCACGGCGAAAACGGTCAGGCAGCCCGGCGGTCAGATTGGAATTCGAACTCACGACAACTGGATTGATTGTCAGACAGAGCTTATCGTACACGGCATGGTATCAAATTCAATGGTTAGAAATTAAATTACCAATTATACATCTTTAAGAGATTGTGAATCTTATACTTATATATGAAGATACATGCCCAACTTGAGATGTAGTTTCTTAGAAACACGCAAATCATAAGTATATAAGTATATAAAATGATCACAATCAGAATAAGTACTAGACAAATATATAGAATAAATAGTTACAACATGAGTGTTCTCCCTGGAACGGATGCACTCAATTCCTTATTTCCCCGCTGTCACATCACTTCGATATTTATTTTTGATTGAATCAGTACTTATCCTATGCAGATAAATTAACTTTCTCAAGTACTATACCATGTTGAAATATCACTGTTGAGTTGAATAAGTCTCTCTTTACTCGTGGGAAGATGTTGTGATCTAGTATTCCAATAAGAATGATAAAAGTTCTTCTTAATCACATATGAAATGAAGTTACAAAGAAATAAAAAACAACATCTATTTTATTACTCGGATAATGATATGGGCTGGTATTCACCGACCATTCCTTAAGTAATTCTTAGACTTGAACTCAAGAATGAGTTTTGAAAAACACTTTTAGAGACCATTGTTTTGATACAAAACTTTGCAAGCATGTATGGACACCTAATATATAGTCAAATAAACTCTCACAATTATTCTATCTGCCATTGAAAACTAGATTTCTAAGGTTGCAATTTGGATTTTCAAGCTCAATTCTAAGTATAATCTCAAGAATGATTGTTGAATACGACCCCTGTACATTAATAAATGACTTCTCGTTTCTCTGCAATATTCTTTTTAAATTCTGCCAAAGCTATATAATAACATTTGATAAGAACAAATAAAGACATAAAATCAGTCATTAAATTCTGAAAAAAAATTAACAACATATATTAACACACAATGAATATAATATTATTTGATTTGGCATTCATTAATACCGACCCAACTACAGGTAATACAATGAACGTCCTTTCCACGCATGTTATCACTTCTTTGTATTTCATTCATAATGATTATTACTAGAGTATCTATATTTTAAAAGGATAAAGATTAGCCGACTGAATTTCAGAGCTTGTATTTCAGTAATATTATTGACTAAGTCATTAATTAAATGCTTTGATATCCATATTCTTACACTGTACATATCGTTTACAATTATAGGTTTGATATTGTGGTTCAAAAATTCTCCCGCCGTTTTTTTATCATTTCAGAACAGTTTGTATGTCTGGTCTGTCATAGTGGTTCTGTGCTTTTGTATATAACGTCTTTCTCTTGAAATCGATTTGATTACTTTTGGTATTGTAAGCAAAAAAACCCCACATTTTCGTTGTTTTTGTTTGATGAAATGTTTTTAAGAATTAGTATTAGCAGTATTATTGATGCGTTTAAGCTTCCCAACAGAATATACCTACGCAATGGGAAATAACGTTTTCTGTTTCGTTTTATAGAAAATCTTCAAAGACCATTACGTGACAATTTTTTTAAATTTTTGAAATTCGAAACGCAATATAGTAATCAGAAACTCCCACGTGAAAACGCAATTGCCTGTTTGAATGAAATTCAGAAGTACTATGTGTATTAAAATAGTACAGCAATTGTGACTTAATATTCCGGCTGACGAAATATATTATAATAATTACCAACGTCTAGTTTCAATGTAAGTACTACTTTATTTGAAATAATATACTATTTTATTTTTATTTTTTGTAAATGGTTTGACCGTGATTTATCTTGTTGATGTTTTAGTTTTATTTACGAAGGCACTTTGGTTGTTAAAAGTTTTGTTTAAAAAACAAAATACTGTCGTGGAAACGCATGTACTTAGACAAGTCCATATTGTATACAGACCGTCAATTGAATCTAACCAAATTGTCTCTGTAAATATACACCTGGAAAAAACGTTAAGCATCTTCTTGAATTTTGACAATAAATGACAACAGAAGGGCTGTCGTTAGATGACCAACAAATTCAGCTAAGGAAAAATAATACTGATGTGTATCGAGACCCTTGTAACAATAAAAAATCTGTTCAGGGTACCTTTTAATCAAAATATCGAAGCACCAAAACAAAAATATACATGTTTTAAGTATAAAGCTGTGGAGATTAACATTCGTTCTCAAGTGATTGTTTTACTACAAATGGAGGATACTACATATACCATAACATGACATTCTGTGACGCAATTGTAAGTAACGTAAGTAACGTATATAGACGCTGCGTTTGCAGACGACAGAGGCAACTCATCAGATTCTCTGCATGTCACACGTAAGACATCGAATCCGAGCATAGAGTAATTTTTGCTATTCTTGGTGCAAATATTGTATCAGTTCTTGCAGATTATGGTAACTGACTGGTGCAGCTTCTGTATTTTGCAACCTAGGATTTAAGTGTTGGCAATTGTGGTCGCACTAAAATTTGAGAACATTCAGGGAGTGTTTAACCTTTTTCTAGGCGGGTATAAGTGTGTCAATATTTATATTTTAAGAAAACAGTACTTATATTTTAACAAATAAAACGTATGAATAATTGAGCATTGTTTGATGAAATCGTTCACCTTCAAGAATTAATCATTTTGTTTTGCTGTTAAATTTCTACCTTTTTTCTCCTTTACAAGAACAAGGCATATGAGAATATAGATATAATTGTTTTCTTAGTTTGTCACATTTTGTCTCATTTTCATCTTTTATAATTATTCCAACTTTCTAATGAGATTTTTTTCTAATTATGAAACTTTCGTTTTCAAAGCAATTCGCTCAATTACCATTTAATTCGTTAAATGTAGATTACTTCTCGTTGGAATCAGTAGTCGGAACAATAAATATTTACATAATGATATTAAGTCGACACATTACTTACAAATTGATGGTAGGCACGAACGAATGTCATTGTTTACAAAGAACCATTCCTAGCGGCAATTAACATATTTATTATAATATTCTTGTGAGCGTCATATGTAATGCAACAACTTGTAGTCATGCAATCACTTCAGTATTATTTTCATTCGAGTTATTTCTTGTTATGTTGTACTTGTTATGTTGTATGATTCGTACACTTTCGTTTTATAATTAATTTTTGTTTTAAAATATAAACCTCATAATCCAGTTAGTTCTAAAATGTCTAAAATGTCTAGTTCTAAAATTTGCCCGAAAATTCTAAAGAAAGAAATTCTTATAATTGTGTATTTATATACATACATTGTATCTTGCAACATGACAAATCATGTTTTTTTTCCTACATAATTTAGTTTATTATGATTTATTTAAGCTCATATATGAGCTAGGCTCAGATCTTATACGATCCACTCGCGAGTCCGTTTCCTGGTAGAATCAGCAGATCGAACTGGCAATCTCTAGTGTGAACGGTGAACATCCTATTACGTGTTCTACCACCTTATATATATCATAGCGGAATTGTTTTGCTCAATAGTGGTATCGTTGTTGACAATGTTTAAGGTGTAGCGTTTAAACGTCTCACTAAACAGTTACGTCCATTTTTCCCCACGGTAACATGATTCTTACGTTTAAAAACAAGGCCTATGTAATTTGATTTCTTGCTGCAGATGAGTAGAGCAAAATTTGGTATAGCATATAGTGCAATAAGACATAACACCAGTTATTGTGCATTTTTATGTGGGTTTACATTCCTGCTTTGAAAAAATAATCTATGTGAAATTATTTTTTACCATGGAAATCCTAGACCTTGTTTCATATAGAACAAAGAATAAAATTCAACTGTGTAGTGAGACCATAATAATTCCATTTCATGGGAAATGATCAATTTGTTTCATCTTTGGACTTCTGCTTGCCACTAATTACGTGTATTATAAGAGTATGTTACCACCATCTTTATACATGTATATGATATATTATCGAACATTCCGTGTCAACTGATGCCCCGAAAGATGTCCACATGATGTAGCTGATATGGAAATGTTCTATATATTGTTTTGACTAATGATTATTAATTGGTGATACGATATATCACAATATAATATACAAATTAATATAAGTACTTTATACCGTAGCGATGGTCTAGAGGAACAGCGTTTGTTTTGCAAGGGGGAGGTCGTGAGTTCGATCCGAGGCCGGTCATACCAAATACCAAAAAATGATGCTTGGCGCTAAGCGTTTATACCATATGTCGGTGGCAGGAAATTCCAGTGTGGCAACGCCTAAAATACGTTCATCATCATGTAGGTACCGTCGTGATTTAACAGAAAGAGTGTTGAAATTGACACAATACACAACAATCAACACATTAGTTTGTGAAATGAAATAATTTCAACCACATCACCGCGCTTAATGTAGCAACTTTTAGTTGTTTAAGAAGTCACATCGTATGAGTAGCCGCTTGACTTAAGCCACAGTCAGAGAGCCCTCCCGATGTGTTCCCGAGGCTCGTAACTGCCCAAAATTGGCAAAATCTTGCGTGTGTCGGACGATTCTTCCGAGCCCCGTACGTTTGTTTTACCTCGTGGAGTGCTGGGATGATTTTAATTCGGAGTTTGTAATTAAAGATCGGCTGAATCAAACTGCATTGGTGCGATGTACATTAGTCCGAATTATTACATATATGTATATAAACGCTGCCAGCTGCTGACAAAAGCAGTTACCGATACTAAAGTTTGTTTCATAATAAATTTTGCTTCTATATCATTTAAGAATATCAAGATTTTACCTTCGGACATCATGTACGATCAGCTAGTAAAGAGTACAGTATGGCTTTTGTTCTATTAGCTGTTTGTATCTACTGATATAATAAAATTAATAACAATGATGTAAATTTAAATGTTAAGGATAAGAAAACGCTACATAATGTGCTTAATCTAGCAACATCGTTAAATTGAAACAGCTGTAAAAGTGAAAGTGCTTTGCACCATGTTACGTTAATTACTCAAACTATTCGGAATTATGAAAACTCAAACTTTATAATATTATTGTTTGCTTTTGGATTCATCATTAAGATATGGCATTTTAATAACTGTTTTAATCTATGTAGAAACACTGTGTGCCCACATTTAAGTTTTATTACCAATTTGACATTTAAAGAACTTTTTACCCTGTTTTACCTAGGCCATATACAAAGATAAAAGTGTTCTGGTTTTAAGATACACGATTGGAATTCACGATCGGAATTCAATTATCTAAGTGCATAGTTACAAACATATGATTTTATTCAAGACTATTAGTTTTACATTTCAGTATTCAATCATTAGAGTATTAGTCATAATTATCTTGTGTGTTAATTGTGCTTGCCATGATATTTGGTATTTTGTGTTGTATTCTTAGTTCTGTACTGTTATCACATTGACATAACCAAGAAATAAATAAGGTAGAAGTTATTGTACATATTAAACCTAGATAAACAATTTGAACATAGGTAGCCTTATTGTAACCATGTCATATCGCATTGTATCGTTTTGTCTTATACTTCCGAATCAAGAAATATATATATTTACAGCTACGATCTTTACACTTAACAGTTATTCTATAGAGTTTTAAAATAATGTTAATAAGCTTAATAACATGCTACTCATAAAACGTCATACCAAATTTAATATTAACTTATGGCAAATTTGAATTTGAATACCGTAAGCTATAATTTATATTCATGTCAGCAAAACAAGTATTTGCGTTTGGATATAACGATAGAGGTAGCTTTATCTCATTTGAATGTTTTGTACATATTTCATTACCGACATTTGTATTTATTTGTAGCGAGTGCTTCGTCGCAAACAATGTCCTAGTTGACATATATTGGGCCACGTTGAACATAGAGAAAGCATCTCAGTCTCGTATATTGCATATGGTGCACACTCAATAATACAGGTGTTTCAAGAAGCAAACAATTAACGGCTGTACATTTAGGGGCAAAATACGCTTCCAGCGGTAACACATTGTAGACCGTGTGGAAAATCGTTTTTTTGGTAATTGTTGATAGCTTGTTTCAAACTTTCATTGTACATATTCACGCCAAGAATTCGAATAAAAAATACAATTCTGGTTAATGAAGTGCCTATTCACTTATACAATTGTGGGTGTTGTCTCTAATTGTAAACGGTTTAGTAAATATAATTGTATTATGTTTGGTATAGTGTTGATGCATTCTGAGTGTTTTTATTATGTATTTTCTGTCCGAGTCTCTTTGTTTGTGGAGGAAGACTTCATAATGAATTGGAGTAAAACCACCATCTTTCTACAAGTGACTGTCTCACATAAAGGTTTTTAACCGAGCTGGGTTCGAACCAACGACTTCAGTGATTGAAACTAAGTTGAAGTTAACATAAGTAATCGGCCACCGATGACACTGAGGTGAATTTAATACGAAAGCAAATATCAAACCATACAGTGGACCTTTTTTCAATAAAATACAATCTGAAATCAACTTTTACGAAACGTCGGTCTATGCTTTGAGAAATATATCATATACATGGAAAGGATATCCATTTACATGTATTTTTTTGTAAAATAATAAAACATCCTTATTTGGGCTGAATATTTGTATATACAAGTTTTGAATGAGCAAACAAATTGCAGCTTTATAAAATCTTTACCTTATATATATGTGCCAAATTGATATTAATATAAATGAAAAAAAAACGTTATCAGTTTTTTTCCATACCGTTAATCTGTTGTGCATTATAAATACACTATTTGCGTGTCTTAACATTTCAAATGTGTACGATAGATTGAATATGTCATATAATAATGGCATTCAAGTCATCAATCGCAAGAGTAAGCTATTACAAATCATGTTATTTTTTTTTCATATGAATGAATTGGTGTACAGATTCAAATCTCCAAGGACGTTTCGTCAGGAAATAATTATGGTGAGAAATAAAATGGAAAATGCTACACATGTTTTATTTACTGGGATACACTGTTAATTTGGCAATGGGTTTTACACAAAAACACAAAATACACACTGTATGATACATTTGTAGTAGAAGGTGTTTTAATGTACATATACACGCACAGACGTGTGTTTACTATACAATAACAAAGGAGTTTAAATACGTGCAGTGACGATGACACATTTACCATAACAGACATATCATTCCTAATTTTCAATTTACAAGAATATGGTTTCTTTAAAACTAGACACTATGTAACCTTGACGCATACTTTTAATATGCTTCTAAGGAATTTGCATACAAACGAAAACTCAACATCTGCATGTATCTACATAATAGAGAACTATAATAGAAACATTCCTGCATGGACAAATAGTAACATTTATCTAACAAGGATCTTTAAAAATAATCCAATACATCGTTCGAAAACGCAAACTATTTAGGTTACTATGTATCACAAAACATCGCGTCTGTTATTGATTATTTCATTACAATAGACTGAAACTTTCAACACATTTATGACTATACAATATAATTGTTAGATGAATACAGCGATTATACACTGCTCAGTTTATGGCCTAGGCCTGGTCCAAAAGCAACAGCACACATGCTGAATTTCTTAACGCTATCCATTTGTATATACAGTAATCTACTCTAGTGAGTTTCCGACCCCTGATCATTTTATCATTTCAATATATATTATCAGTTTTAAACGAATTTCATAACTCAAAATTAACAAGACTTAGTGTTGTCCTTGGAACAATTTGAATTTGATTTGCGAACACTATCTTGATTCATTATCCCGTAGTCTGAGAGATTCTATTTCGAAAAATGAAATATACTACGTATGTTGTAATGCTTTTGACACAGATGAATGTCATTTTATATGTATATGCCCATGTTAAAATTATTGTAGATAATGCTTTTCATAAAATGATGCTATTGTTAAAGGCATTCTATGTTTAAAATTATAAATGAAGTCTACAGCTACAATGTAACAATATTTCGATTACTCAAAACTCCTTAACACCATAACACCTTAATATGCATGTAAACCCCAGTATGATTATTTTGAACAATAACGCTACATAAATTTTGGTTTTACTCTGTTAAACAGTATCATAAACACAAACTAAAAGATATACATACAAAGCTATTAGCATTATTAACATTATATAACTAGTATATGATTTGTACATTTGTTTAATCTACGTGACTTAACTATGACGAAGTACTATGAACAAGTCAGAACAAAGATATATTCTGCTCTGTCCTGTTTTCTTGCTATGTATAGGTTTTTGTATGAATATTTCTTAATACAATATTAATGGAGTAATGCAAAAATGCAATTATGACATAGATAAACCTTGTCTTGTCTGAATATCGAAAATGGAGATGTTGTACACCATGTATATCTATAGATAAAATATATATGTTTTATCAAAAGAATAAGCATAATGATTACAATATTGAGATAGGAAATACAAACACAAAAAAGAACACAACAACTTTGAAACTGTTATAGGTTCTGAACATTGTAAACAGATAGATTTCATATAGAATTACGCATTCTTACAGGGTGGAAGTTTGAAGTTTATAAGTGAAAAGCTTTTGCACTTGCCTTACTTATCACAATTATCATTTCTTTCAATTCGTTTACTGATACAACATCTGCAGGCATTAGGAAAATACTGACACATATCAGCCTACCTTTGTCGGAGAATAAGTGTCAAGATATTTTGTATTGAAGTAGGAAACGGGAAGAAACAATTACCACTAATGCAATAGTTAATTAAGCATTTACACATTCTTTCCTCAAAGCAATTTAGCATTTCGTCATTGAATACAACATATGCAAGTGTGCAGATTTAGACTTCGATGGTTTTTTTTGAGTCTGTGTTAAAGTTATTTTTTGTTTCGAATTAGATTTTACATATCAATTAAAATTTGTAAATATGTTTTGCAGATGACAGTTTTTATAGTATTTTCAAATGTTTTCTGGTAATTAACTTACATTCTACAATTCCATGAGATGCCATCAGGTACAGCACGCTTTAAATCACTCTCCTAAATTAAACTGTCAAATGTAAATACATTATCCTAAAGTGAAATAAAATTGGGAAAACACAATATGTTACATACTTCAAAAGTAATGTAATTAAACCCAACACTCTCAGGGATCTACTAAATTTGATTTTTAAACCTATGAACTGGTGTCGACATGATAATGATCACGAGAGCATCGATGCCTGGAATTTAGAGTACAAAAGTAAAATATGTTAAAACGTATTGTCAAGTCATACATAAAATATAATTCATAACATAAAGTATACACTTCGTTTACTTACTGTCAATTTCGAGAACGGGATTATTGAATTAATTACTTATTCCATATTACTATGTGAAAAGATATTTCCAATGTTTGAAACTGCAGTGAAAATGAAGAGGTAAGTATCACAATATCCAATAATAAATATGCATGTAGTAAGTTCTTGTTAATCAGGGATTTATTTTTATTAACCATTCGGTGTCTTTATTAAATGAAATTGACAATACTGTAAACTAACGTCAAGCCTACAAGTAAAACCTTTCAATATCAAGTGAAACTTAAAAATGAATTTCTGAATAACACTGTTTAAAACATATATACCTTTCTACTACATATATGAAAAACATGTCAATTAGATATACTCAAATACGGTTTTATGATAAAAATAAAAACACAAATATACTTTTTGTGTTCGGGTGTTTACAAGGCATGATGTTTCATATTGTGTCAAAGGGCACCGACAGTAAGGTTTATGCTCCCAAGGAGTGCAATTAACACTAACTGTGTCAAAGGGCACCAACAGTAAGGTTTGTGCTCCCAAGTAATGCAATTAACACTAACTGTGTCAAAGGGCAAAAAACAGTAAGGTTTGTGCTCCCAAGGAGTTCAATTAACACTAACTGTGTCAAAGGGCACCAACAGTAAGGTTTGTGCTCCAAAGTAATGCAATTAACACTAACTGTATCAAAGGGGTGACATATACTTTGAATGAGGTTTAGGTTCAAACATGTAATATACAGATGTAATGTTGTTATTAGAAAGAAGATAACAATCTAACTTCTAAAACACACATGTACTGCCACCCCATCACACACACACTCCCCGGACAGTGTAAAAAACAGGCATCTTGTCGACTCTCGCACAATGTATTATATTTGTTGAATGAATTACATAATTTACGAGCATTCATAATTGATGTCATCTTCTGTCAAAATATATAATCACACAGCTACAAAGAATTTACATAAGAAGGTGGATAACTATACAAGTATTAAACCACTTTTAATGAATTTGTTCCATTTATACTGAAATTATATTTTATATTTACATCACAATACAACACACTGAATACTTTATCAATTTGATAAGGCATGCGATAAATTGTTTAAACCATCGGACGTATTTAGTTTTTTTATTAGCTTTGCTGATGTGATGAACAATAACAGAAGCAGATAGGTAATAAACATGACATTGGAGAACAGCTATACTAATATTTCTTATGATGAATTGTTCCCCCTTAGAGACGTATTGAGATGTAAATACCAAATCAGACGGAAGTAAACGAACTGCTTTACACATTATGATATATTTTTCATCAATACCCAAGGTCAAATACATCAGTCTAGAGCAATAGCGAATTATGCAAAAACAACAAACCAAACGTTTCTGTAAACTAGCAGTCTCTCATGAATTGATTATTTGCATACTATCACAGCATTTATATGTAAAGCAATTTTACGCTGGCATATAATTTAGAAAAATCTATCATAAACCAAAGTGTTTATCTCCATTTAGAATCTTCAGCCACATATTACACTTCTAGAAACTCAAAAACATTTCCGCACATTATCTTCCCAATGTATTTATTGAAACTTCATTAAATTAGTTTATCACATTTATATTCACGCAGACAAATACCTATGATTAACGAATATATAATTCATTTAGAAATGCCCATCCTATGTGCGTCGGAATTTGCTTGTAAAAAGCAGACATGAAGATTATCAAGACTATAGTTTGCCGTTATTAATGCACATCTGTCACATATGACCGATAACAAATAACATTGGTTCTGTATGTTCGTCACGGGAAGTTGTAATGTTTACCGTTAAATCCGTTACTGTAGATTTTAATTATACTCGTACACCTCAACGCAACAGAAATAAAACACCAGTAAAGATCAATTTGACACCAAGCGAAGCGAGGGTTCAAGAAGTCTACAAAGTCGGAATTATTTATTCCATCAAGTCTACATTTTCAACATACTCGTACGTCATTTGACACGCTTATGTGTAATTTCTCTACGATGAACAGTTTTTTTATAACCAATAAAACGTCTTATATGTTTTTTATGGAGAACATTAAATGCTCGAGATCTTTCAAGGATCAAGCAATCAATCATTGTGTTTGTGTTTAACTTGCATATCGCGGTAACATGTTGAAGACGGTGTGCAACACAGTACATATCTAAAGCTTTCCATAAATAGTTATTTCCTGTATTTTGCACGTCAATATTTCAAATAAAAATGACGTGTCAAGATTTTTTTCTTGATACAAGTATCAAAGGTTTAACGATGCCATAGCACGTAATATCATCCATATAGGTCATCTTAATGTAATACCAGGTCGTCCAATATTACCAGTATATTACAGTGATTGAGGCTATTTAGTAACCAGTACTTATATGGCCAGACTAGTGACCAAATCACAAATAGCTTATATGGCAGTATGACATAAGATTTACACCTAGGTCACCGTTCTAATCTTATGATGACATATTTTTTATAGCATTACATTCGATAAAAGTCCTTTAGAAGCAGAGTGCAGGTCTAAGAAAATGAACTGTCCATGAGATATAATAAATGATAATGACATACAGAACACCCCTTATGCGGGTATCTGTGAGCGCCACAAAGTATACGGTGCCTTTTTAAAGCAAACTTATAGAACGTAAGACTGTCGTTAAAGTTTCTATTAAAAGCACAGAACATTTACAAGGAGAGAAAATAGCATACTGGTTTATTAAGCATATTCATGAGTGGTTCTAACATTAAGATATATCAATTTAGCATACAATAACTTATATATTTGGAAGATTATGGCATTTGGTTTATAGGTATTGAAGATAAATTCAACTATATATGACGGTTTTGGTTGGTAATTCCATATTGAATGCACCTATATTTCAAGTTTATCTTCTTTTATTTATTATAAATAATCCCGAAGCTAGGTTTATACTGTTGTGTAGGTGTTTATTAATTTGTCGTTTGAATACCAATGTCTCACTTTATATTTTATGAATAAGATATATGCGTATGTTTATCAAATGGTAATCTATAATAAAACGCGAGACAAACTCTTCCAAATTGCGTTTCAACATTTAGGTAAAAGATATGTTTAAATAACGTGATCACATATGTAATGAGGATCTTAATTCTCGAACTTTCTCGTCTACTGTAATGAGCTTTGTAACAAGTGACTCACGTAAATATGGAACATTTTAGATTTCAGAATATGCTAAACAACTTTCTAGAGAAGATCATCTTGAATATTCTGGATTTAGAACTTACTAGAACATGGAACATTCTGGAGAATACACTCTGGAATCTTCTGGATTTGAAAACTTTCTGGAAAATTACAATGCTATATACATCCCAGTTTATAGAGTAATCAGTTAGCACTGAACTTACTTTCTTACTGGTGATTATATAGTAACGGACGTTTTTATATGGATTGCCATTTGTGAGTTTGATATAAGAATATGTGTTAGTTAATAAGATAAGATTTATATTTTGTAATAAACTGTTAATCTTTAAACTTTGTTGTTTGTTGGATTACTTATATTGGGTAATTCTGACCTATTACACATATGATAAACGTTACGAAACGATTTTGCGTTTTATGTACTAATTACACATCAATGGATTTGCGTAAATATATTAATACAGTATTAACATACATAACAGCACAATATCAAAATAATACTATAACACAGGGAAAAAAATGCAAAAGATGCATAATATAACAAGAAAAACTGTAATGCATTATAAATACAATGTTTGCGTGTTCAGGTTTTGTATTTAAATTAGTAAGATATGTTGCACATAACTTGTAATAATGATATTGCGTGCTATTCTGTTTGATCGAGAAGAATACGAAAGAATTGATAAGTTGGCAGAAATAGATCATAAGGGATTCTAGAAAGTGATTAAAGCGGAACGAAAAAACAAAGGAAATGCAAAAAATGGCAGTGAAATTATATTAAAAATTTTAAAGATAAACTTAAAAAAAAATCTAGAAATAATCATAGACGGATGGCGAGATTATTTTAACGATCTTTATGCATTTTCTTACGATACGCATTTTGATGGAACTTAAAATCGACTTAAACGAAAACAAGCTATCTATCAATTTGTTTAATAAAACCATTTAATCCGAAAGCGTTGTTAAAAATAGAACCAAACTTACCAAATTGGAAAAGTGCCTCCAGCGGTAACATTACATATGAACACATAAAACACGGAGGTGAAATACTGGTGAACTACATAACAAGTTTATTTAACAACATTTTAAGGCATGAAAAAGTACCATTATCATATAAAAACGGTATAACCATAACTTTACATAAAGGTAGTGGAAAATAAAAAACAGAACCAAACAATTATAGGGACATCTCCTTACTTCTAGTGATCTCAAAAATCTTTGAAACATAAATTTTGACAAGAATCGAAGGTAACACGAATCTACAAACCTAATTACACCCACTACAACATGGATTTCAAAAGGGGAAAAGCAGTAAAATGGTCTCGTTTCTCTACCAAGAGGCAATCAATTACACTTACAAACGTAATCAAGTTATGTATTCATGCTTTATGGACGCTATGAAAGCGTTCGGCCGTACTTGGATCTCCGGGGTTCTCTACAAACTGTATCATCTCGGAAGATGTGGTAAAGCATTGCGCATATTTAACGACAAGTTCCGTGGAGGGTCAAGTCGTGTGTATGCCTGTGGATATTTGTCAGCTCGATTCCAAATCCACCAGGGAACCAGACATTTGGTCCCCGTTCTCATTGACGAACTTCTACATACTTTCGAGGCTTCAAACCACGGACTGAAAATAAACACCGTCTCTCTGCGCGCCTACACACGCAGATGATATTGTTCTGATGTCATTGTAGAAAAACGGACTTAATGAACTAATAAAAATTTGCAGCACTTACGCAAACAAATGGCGTTATTCGTATAATGCCTCAAAATATGCTGTACTTATACATAATCAGAAACAACGTCAACGGCCGGAAGACAATTCTCTGTGTTATGCAAATCAACCACTTCCAGTTGTCAAAGATTACAAACATCTTGGAATAATCCAGAATAACAGACGGATATCTCGTGCAAATGTAGATACGGTGCGTCAAACTACGCGGGGAACGCTATTCTCGTTAATAAACTGCGGTATCCATAGTAATGGCGTCAACCCTATAACGGCAGCAAAACTTTACACGTCCATTGTCCTACCACGAGCTCTATTTGGTTGTGAACTATGGAATGATATAACAAAAACTGACATGTCTCACCTAGAAGCTACTCACCATTTCTGTCTAAAACGCGTCCAGAACCTACCCAAACTTACCCGTTCAGACATGGTCACCGGCTTACTTTGGTTCACGTCATTAGAAGCATACATAGACTTACAAAAGTTATCGTTCTTTGGTACGATTTGTAGACTTAAAGCAACAGACGTTACGCTCCAGTTATTCCTTAATAGACTTTACCAATGCAAAAGTGAAACAATGGTTTATAAACGATGTCCTACAAATGCTCAGAAAATACAAACTGGAACAGTACATCGAGCAATTCATGTTATCAACCACATTTCCTGCAAAAGAACCATGGAAAAGTGTTTGTAAAAAACAATAATAAACTTCGAAGAGCAGCACTGGTTATTACGAATTAACGCAAACGATGATTGCTTCCGGTTTCGAAAGATCCACAATAAACTATCTCCTGGAACAGTCTGGCTAACTGCATTAGATAATCCGTCTTCCATCGGGTCCATGACATTCTTAGCCAAATTATGTTGTGCACCAAAATCAAACCAAATAAAGAACTGTTTAACAATATACAGATGAACTGTTTCATAAAGTTTTTGATTGTAGCAGTAAAAGGCTAGCGTACTGGAATTTTCTCAATATTCAGTTTCCAAGTGATTTATGCTCATTTCTACGGAACAGTACCAAAGACATTCAGTTACTAATCTTGATTGGATATGTAGATATACTTTTATTTTCACTGTTAGCATTAAAGCAAATCTCAGAATTTATGAACTTTAATACTGCTTTCCTGAGATCAATATACGCTTGCTTATAAATGCATTTCTATATGATTTACATTTAGAGACTGGTATTAAAATGAATTAAGACCTGAAACAAGATATACACACTTTAAATATTTTCATGTTTCGTTTCGGTGAAATAACCTAAATGTGCATATAAATCATTCAAACTAGAGTCCTACAATAAAACATCAGATTTAAATAATTTACTTTAATTCACGAATAAAGACAGTTATTTATATCTACACCGATGATAAAACCATTGGCTTTGTAAAATAAATTAACTATTATTTTGTAATTCACAATGTGATCATAGTATTTATATTGCAATATTATTTGTATAAAATCCAAATGTTTGTAAAATCTCCAGAATTGGGAGAATAAAAGTTGATAATAATATGCCATGTAATAATGATATTGCGTGCTAACATAATACACTTCATTTTATACCGTGGAATAATGATATTGCGTGCTAATATAAAATACTTTAATTTATACTATGTAATAATGATATTGCGTGCTAATATAATAGACTTTAATTTATGCCATGTAATAATGATATTGCGTGTATATATAATAGACTTGAATTTATACTATGTAATAATGATATTTCGTACTAATATAATAGACTTTAATTTATACCATGGAACAATAATATTGCGTGATAATATAATAGACTTTAATTTATACGATGTAATAATGATATTGCGTGCTTATATAATAGACTTTAATTTATACAATGTAATAATGATATAGCGTGCTTATAGAATTACCATACATCTTCAAAGTAAGGCACCGTGTCATGTTTTATTTTATTTTATTTAAATCAATAAAAAAACATAATAGCATGCATTAGACTGCTTTTGATGATGACGACATGTTTAATATTTCTTTTTATCTATTGAATTTCTAGCAAAGAAAATTAATTAGTTATACTCTCATAAAAGAGATATATTATAGGATTAAATTCATTTCGTCTGGTTTTTATGCATGTGTAAAGAATGTCGAATCACGAACAAATCAGATAAAGTCCGAATCCTGATGATTTTATTTAATTTGAGACTCGTCAAGTGAATGATAAAACAAAACAAAAATAACTGTACGCTGCACAGTAAACGCGTAAGAATACACCACCTCTGTCCTGGTTGACACCAAATGCTCTAGATATAATATCCAGTAATATCATTACGGTTATTGTTTGCATTATCAGATGAACTATGCAACATTAGTTTGTCTATTGTAAACTATGATGACGAAATATTTTGCAGTTAAAAAATTAAACACCCGCCTTTCATCTCTCGATTTAGACAAATAAAAAATCAATAATTCCAGGAAATACCCACAGTGTATATATACGTGGACGCTAGGTCATTGTTTATTTTTGTACTCCACGTTACATCGTATAGCGGAGTACCTTTGTCCTGGCGTTATTGTTATACAAAACCTGTTTTGAACATTCGATTGATTCGAGATTACATATAAATATAGATTTTTGGCGGTAGGAAATCAGTTCTAGTGATTCACTCTGAGCGATAACATCGGACAAATTTAGATTTAATGGACGAGACGGACCCCATCCAATTTGATGATCGATCGACAATGGAAAAATCAAGCATTCAAGCAATGATAGACGAAAGGATGAAGTTGTCTTTGCAGGAGCATAAAACTTCGATGCTTACAGATATGGGGCAAATGATAGAAACGATAAGTGGAAATTCTAATTTTAAACAAATGAATAAGATTTTCAAGCATGTTGACCGGTACACAAACTTTTAAACGGAAGTCAAATGAAGAGCAATTTAAATACAATTCCAAGGTTTGCATCGCTTTAGATGAGAAAGATTATTTGATACAATCAAACAAACTGCAGGAATCTAGACTAAATTGCCGAAGGTATATTTGTTTTATTGTTTTTTCCACTTCTGAACTTATGAATATGAATTTAGATCCACGGCAGATACAATCACAAAGTCAAGCAGATGATAAAACAAACGTTATGTTTACATAAAGCACGACTTGCTTGATTGTGCATTTTATAGTACAGTCCGTTTTTTGTTTATTTGAGAAACGTTGTAAACATATAAACCTCGATACAGGTAAGACAGTCATTCAATCAGGTATTCAATCATGGACGAGACCATATTATAATTTAAATAATTACCCGCTTTTCCCGTACAGTTCGTTGATGAACTTGCCCAACTCTGAATCGACAGTACACATGGTACATTTGAAAAATATGCAGCATAAATAACGCTTTATATTGAGTTACAAATATATATGTTTGTATATATAGGCCCTATATAGGCAAATATATATCTTAATATTATTTTCAGGGTATCGCTAAGGTTGAAATTATTTTCAGCGAAAGAACTGAGAGCACACAGACAAAAGCTCATTCGTATAGCTGAGTACGAATCTAACCCATTAACTAGCGATTCTGATGACGAAAAGATAATTTTCAAGGTCGAGACGAGGGCGAACAAGAAGGCAGACAAAGCCAAGAAATCTCGTGTTACAAGAACGTGGCCATACCGGAAGCCCAATACAGCACCGGTTAGAAACGTACAAGATTCAGTTGCTATGCAACAAGCGCCTCGTAGAACCGGATTGTGTTTCGCCTGCGAGAAGTCAGGACACCGGAGAGGATCAGTGGAAAGTTCTGCGAACAGTTCCAATAATAAGATTAGTATTTTCAAGAAAAATATTATTCAGATTGAACAAGTATTTCGGATTCAAGATCCGGATATTCCAATATCACAATTAGATAAAGAGTCACAAAATAGAGACGTCATTACTGGACAACGTAGTACAGTAAAAACGTCTCCGGTAGGTAGATTAAAACAAAACATGTCAAAAAGGAGAGAAGCTTCAAGTAGTACATACATCTTAGATATAGTAGAAAATGGCTACAAATTGCCATTCAAAAGTGTTTCAGACAGTGTTGTTTTGGAAAACAACAAGACTGCACGAGATAATTCACGTTTTGTTGAACAAGAAATTCAAAATCTATTACTTAAATGTTAAGTTAGTGAAACTGAAAGCATTCCTCATGTAGTCAATCCTCTAACCGTAGCCTACAATAGAAATGGAAAACCGAGGTTAGTCTTAGATTGTAGATACATAAATCCATTTTTAAATCAATTCAAAGTTAACTTTGAAGACATAAAAGTTGCAGAAACATTTTTTGACAAAAGCTCTTTCTTATTTACTTTCGATTTAAAATTTACTTTTTTTTAAAGGGGACTTTCACCATATAGACATTTATTTCAGAGCAATGAACATATTTGGGGTTTTTCATATTCAGAAAACGGGAAAACAAAATATTATGTTTTCAATTCTTTGCCATTCGGTATAAAAACTACGGGTCACATATTTACAAAACTTTGGAAGGTAGTTGTTACATTTTTAAGAGCTTATCATTATGTTCCTTGATGATGGGATTGGTGGTCATTCAGATTATGAAAAAGCAATTCGTTCAAGTGAGCTTACAATGAAAACGCTGGTTGCTTTTTGTTTTTTGCTTGCGGACGATAAGTGTAATTGGGTACCGACACTTAGGTTAGTTTGACTTGGACATGATATAGATATGGAGCAAAATATGATATTTATATAAGATGAAATAATACACAGATTAGAAAAAATATTAGATTCTGTGATATATCAAGTTAGTCAAGATAGAGAAAATCTAGGCCCGGTACAAGTGTTGGCAAGAATTGTCGGACAGATAATATCAATAAAAAGTGTTATTGGTAACAAAGTTTGTTTAATGACAAGAGAATTGTTTAATTGTATCAATGCAAGAGCTAGTTGGAATGCTCCTGTAAAAGTTACAGGGTTAGCTACGAATGAACTCAAATCTGGAGAGTCAACATAAATACGTTAAACAGAAAAGGAAAGAAATTAAAGGACAGTCATGTTTGTTTGTACAGTATATCTGTCGATGCCAGTGCTTTTGGTTACGGCGATTACGTAGAGAAAATCGTAGACGTGAGTTACTCAGTTACTTATAAAAAAGTAGAGGTAGAATTCAAGAAGCTCCCGGAAGTGAGCAGTACATAATGCGCAAACTTCTCACAGGAGAAAGATAAAATAGTTTGCAAGATGTCTCCGGATGTGAACAAGCAATGTGTCCCTGGAAGAGGACAGTTTAGTTTCTGGTATGTCACTGGAAACGGAAAATTTAGTTTGTACTGTGTCCCCGGAAGCGGAGAGTTTGATTTGTAGCATGTCACCGGAAGCGGGTAGTAAGGTTTGTAGCATGTCCCCGGTAGCGGACAGTATGCTTAGTAGCTTGTCCCCGGAAAAGGACAGTACAGTAAGTAGGAAATTCCCGGAAGCGGACAGTAGGGTAAGTTGTATGTCCCCGGAAGAGGACACTATAGTTTTTTAGCACGTCTCCGGAAGCAGACAGTTTGGTAAGTTATGTTCCGAAACGTAGACTGTTCGGTTAATGAAATGTTCCCGGAAGTGGACAATACAGGTAAACATGTGTTATGTTTTAATACAAATAAAAATTGTTTTTCAAATTTCAATCAAATAGGTGGAGACACGGAGGTCATAGGGCAGTGGGATACTCTGGAACATAACCAGAGTTCGACCTGGCGAGAAACCCGAGGCAGTTAATAGAGTACTTCAATCAAAAGCAAACGTTTTACGAAATTCCTTTGTAAAGGTTTATTCCGACAACAAAAATGTTAAAACAGTGTTATTAAACGTTAGTCGAAAATCAATAATCCATAGCGTCGCCTTAGATGTACAAAAATTATGTGAAAAAGAAAATATTGTTTTGTGTCCGGAATGGATTCCTAGGGAAAATGATGAAAAAGCAAATTATCTGAGTAGATGTTTTGATTATGACGACTGGTACATTAGTCAGAGTATATTTGATTATTTAGAAAAAAAAATGGGGCCAACATACAGTAGATAGATTTGCATCGCATTTAAATAATAATTGTGTAAGATTCGATTCACGTTGGTTGGTTCCAGGCACAGAAGCAATTGATGCCTTAGTTCAGCCTTGGGGGCAAGATATAAACTGGTTGGTTCCCCCACCAAGGTTGGTAACCGCTTGCATAAACAAGCTAGTAGAAAAAAGGATATGTGCACATTAATTATTCCATTGTTGAAGTGCAACATTTTGGCCATGTTTGACAAATAGTGATGGAAATTTTAAGGATTTTGTTAAAGAAATGTAAAATTTAAAAAGGACAAATGTCGTTTTATCAGGATCGGGAAACAATGGTCATTTTACCAAAAATCCATTACCATTCGATATGCTAGCACTAAGATGTTTCACTTAAGAAATAATTGTTAACAATGATACAAAATGAAATTGAAGAAATGTTTGTTAAATGCAACACCATTTTAATTTTATCAAATCTTTGACAGGTGTTGGTTTGAAGGACACTATCAAACATAAACTAAACGAGGCGGGAATACATGGAGAGTTGCAACGATCAGTAACCGACAACATGGCAAGTTATCTCTTACAATCGAGAGCAGACAATACAGTGAAAAAAATCAGAATATCAGATCAGTTTAAATCTTATTGTGAAAAAAAAACGGTCTAGTATCCAAACCGGCGTTACCTATCAGCGTAGCCATATACTTTACTAGTTTACTTGATCAGGGTAAATCGGACAATGTCGTGTCTTCAGTTTGCTATGGAATAAAATGGGTAAACAACATCAATGATATTGAGGATCCGACAGAAAACAGTATTGTGAAACAATTAGAAGCAGCAAAACGTATAAGTTCAAAACCAGTACAGAAGAAAGACGTTGTCAGTTCAGAAATGTTGCAAACACTTTGTTTAAAATATCAGGATAGCGTTGATATTATTGAACTGAGGAATTTGTCAATGATCATGTTAGCATACGCAGGTTTTATGCGTATGAACGAAGTCAGTAATTTGCAGGGCAATGATGTAAAATTCAATTCCGATCATGTAGTCATAAAAATAAGGCAAAGCAAAACAGATATTTATAGGGACGGTTCAGAAATATTTATTGCCAAAGGCAGTACTTCAGCATGTCCGTATGCTATGTTACAAAGATATATGTCAGCAGCATATTTGTCGATACTCTCTGATGATTTTTTATTTAAACCTGTTTTTAGATCAAAACACATTGCGTCTCTTATACGAAAGAATAAAAAGTTACACAAGGGCAAGAGAATGTATAGTTGACAAGTTGAAAAGTGTTGCACCGGGTCTTAAACTTGGTACACACTCTTTAAGGGCAAGTGGTGCTACGTCAGTAGCCAACACGTCCGGTTTATCAGACAGATGTTTAAAGAGACACGGTCGTTGGAAGACCGACGTTGCAAAAGATGGTTATGTAAAAGATATTTTAGAAAAAAGGTTATCTGTTACAAAAATGTTGAAATTATAGATAATTTAAGAGCATTTCAGACTTAAAATTGTTGTATATAAAGAGCATTGAATTTGGAGTTGTCAGTCCCTCTATACTTTGTAAATTTCTATAAATGCGTCTCGCAAATCGCAGAAACTGTGTCTGTTGTTTGTTGATTTTTTTTAATGGAAAATAGATAGGACTTTTTGTACTCCGCGTTACATCGTATAGCGGAGTACCTTTGTCCTGGCGTTAGTGTTATACAAAACCTGTTTTGAATGCTCGAGTGATTTGAGATTACATATAAATATAGATTTTTGGCGGAAAGAAAACAGTTCTATAAATTCACTCTGAGCGACGACATCGGAAAAATTTAATTCAATGCTCGAAATTACAGAGAAATATAATTGTTAAATGTATTTCCTTTACATAACAATATGAAACAGCAATGTCACAAAAAATCGCAAAAACAGTGTCTGTTGTTTGTTGATTTTTTTGTATGGAAAATAAATAGGACGTTTTTGTCTACACGCTTGTTTTTAAAAAAATGTGTCAATATTACGAAGGTCATATAAATCCACGCTCATTCATGGAGAATCAGATTTTGGAACGTTTTAAACCACTACTTTTACGTGCAAGATTTGTGTATTTACATTGTGTCACGATCGTCTTCTTCTGAACTTCAACTACATATACATGTTTTTATTTCATTTTTCCTGTCAAATAAATTGGTCTGTGGAAATGTTTGTCAACGACTAGCATTCACGTTCGGTAAACCAATGGTACAAGTGTTCAATGGTACACTATACATCTTAAATCTGAACATTTTATGATCTATTTCATTGTTTCTCAAACAACTTATGGTCTGATTGTGACGCCCGGTTAAATCGCTGAACCAAAGAAATCTTTAAAACAATAAACCAAAGAAAACAGCTAGGACTAGATCTAGCATTTATTTTTGTTGTATTTTATTATCAAAATAAACGTGGAAACGTTGTGAACGTCATTCAAGTTCGTATATTTGTAATGTAAACCCTAGTTGCATTGTTTTACTAATTCTATCATAGCTTCACTTTGTTAAATACTGCTATAAGCTCCAAGCTCATGTGTTTTAAAGGCATTATTTATACAGTAGTATTTTCTTTTCATAAATATCATTTACTGCTTATGATAGCAGTTACAGTTGATGATAAAGGTCACCGTTACAACTTGGTGGAAACTTTGATGCATTTTACTCACATGTTTATCTGTCTGTAATTCATCTTACTTGTTATAAATCAGCTTATTTTGTCTACATATTGATGATATGTATTGTAGAGAACTTTATCCATTGATTGTTCATTATCAAAATTCATTTTAAGGCACTTTATTACCTAAATTTAGACATATTTATCTGAGAAAGCAGACAATCTGTTTTCAGTTTGCACTATAAATAACCTCCTTCCAGGAGAGCTATTGTGTGTATTTCTATATTTAGATTGTCACAGTTCAATTCATCGGACAGTTTTCATCATAAATAGTTATCACAATTTATATCATTATTTAATTCTTGGAACATTGTAAGTCAATGTATGTATCTATTTGGAAATTATTCTGTACAGGCAACCATCGGATGTTTTCTCCCTTACCGACAAAATCTTGTTAGTCTCCCAACTGACTTTGTCAGTAACTAACGGTTACTTGTCGGGTGTCAAACAAACATGTTTAGTCCCTCCAAGAATCTGTCAGTTGGTTGGGATTCGGACAATTCCTTGTCGGGATGGATATATAAACAGCCGATTTTATGTCACTTGACTTTTTTAGAACTTTGAGAAACTTCAGATCTTTGAGAACGTTATGGAACTTTTGGAACTTTGACGACCTTTGGAACTTTGATCAAAACGGTTAGGACTTTTAGACGTTTGGAGGAACTTTTGAAGCGTATCACCGGATAGAAGTGCGATACGGGGTTTATTTATAGTTCATCCAACGTACCAAACAAGCATAATCTATATCAAGAAACGTATTCACTAACTTATTGAAAGGCCAGGAACATAGATCTATTACATTTACCTATTGTGTCTACATTCTACTGAAAGAAATTGCAAGACAAGATAAATCATCTATAACCTGCAGCCTGTGTTTTAGTTATTTTAACTCTACCAGTATTAATTAATAAGCAGTGTCATCCTGACAAACATTATTCTAACAGCACTGGATAATCTGACCGCTCGGTTGTAACATATTGTTAAACCTACCATCAAAATAACGATGATTCTTTGTTTTAGCGAGAAACGTAAAAGTAGTCCGGCCCCAGGGTTTTATCGAAAAATCAAAATCTTAAAAAAAATTGACGTTGTCCAATGAAAATGCTTTAAATACGTATATGATAATGAGATTGGAATTATTAAAAAATACATACAACTAAGAAGTAATTTGATTCGTGTAAAAGCTGGAATAACATTTTGCTTTATGGACATTATTTATTTACTGAGACACTTCATATATTTCATATCAAAATTTTAAATTTTTTATAATTTGTTGTGTCTTAGTTTATTATGCAGCTTTCTACCTGTTTAAAGTAAAAATATGTATACAGTCTAGGATATTGACATCAATTTTAGTCAAAAGTTATTTTTAGTTAAAATATAATTAAGCGTTTGAATTCAATTGGCGTTTCGTATTATGGTTTTGTTGTTTAAAGATATACACTATCAATTTTATTTATTACAATAATTCAAATTAACATAAATTAGCATAATCAAGCGATAATAAACGTTATTCATTTTACAGATTACAGACTATGTATATTATAATTAATGTATTGACGAATGCAAATACAAACATGTTTTATGAGCCTGATATTACATCGGTTATCCATTTGAATAGCTACTACATTCAATAGAACGTCGTACACACATAAGTGAATTGTACGTATACACAAAAGTAAAATATACGTATACACACGAGTGAAAATAACTATTACACATATAAGTGAAATGTTCGTGTATACATATGTAAAATATACGTATACACACGAGTGAAAATAACTATTGCACACATAAGTGATATGTTCGTGTATACATATGTAAAATATACGTATACACATTGAAAATAACGGATACACATATAAGTTAAATGTTTGAATACACACATAATTTAAATGTTGGTACGCACTTATATAAAATGTAGGTATATTCATAAGTGAAATGTAGGTATACACGTAATTGAAATGTACGTTTACACAATAGTGGCCAATAACACATATATAATCAGATTAAAATGTTGGTATACACATATCTGAAATATATGTTACCATTCACAAATCTGAAATGTTCGTATGCACATATGTGAAAAGCCTTTACACCCGACAGTATAACGATTTTCTGGAGCATCCGAGCGTTATAGTAAAACATAGTTACTATCAACAGTTCAAGTTATTGGTAAAAGTATATACAAATGTACTAGTCGTACGCTTAATTGAAGAAGCAAGAGAGAAAATGAGAGGAAAACAAATATCTAAAACAAAGTGTTTTACAGTTCTGTTCTGAAATCTTTATCATAAATACACTGCTAAATATCATTTGTACTTAAGTATTTTTGCACCTCTTTTTCTCGATGTTTTTATTGAAGTATTCTAAAGTACTTCGCTCTTATATATTAAGTGGCCATCATTATTTGTGTTGCCTTTTTACTCCAGTTTGGGACTATGTTTTATATGACAGTTTTATGTAGTTGATTTATTTATGACATGTAATAAAAGTTGAGTGTTGCTCTGTACTATAACAGTGTTTACGTATTTCGATATTGCAATGTCTTATTTATATTTACAATTATAATAAAAGAATAACGTTCACATGTAAATGAATAGTAATGTCTTAATATTCACAAAATTATGTGTTTGAAACAAAAAAAAATATTTCAAGAGCTCATACACTCTATATGTTTGAAGCCTTGTAATACAAAATACAACAAATGTGCCATAGGAGTAAAGGAGCTAAAGATATTATGTAAATGTTAGTAAACAAATTCGATTAACTAGGTTTAAATTACCCATTGGTAATAACATAGCTGTCATTTTTGCCACTGTATGTATACACTGCACTCATTATGCTTATTATATATATTGATTAAGGTTATGCTATTGTGGATGGTGTCCTTTGAATAATGCGTCTCCTGTTGGGATATATTTTTCTATTTTTTTGAAATATGTAATTATTTCAAAACGTTGTTTTAATTTCATTAGCGTTTTGTTATTGAACTACCAAACAATGCATATGTAACCCCGCTAAATGCATAACATTGAAAATGCATATATTCGTTTCAGTAAATAATTTATATCACAATAAGAAAAAATAAAGTCCAACAGGAGAGATAGTATTCAACGAACATATTCCGTACCAGTACAAACAAAGCTAAAACATAGTTAATAACCATATTACATACAATACAAGCATACAGACAAAGGAAGTGAAAAGTGTCACCGTCATGAAACAGTCAGTAGAAAAAAATATAGATTTCTTATTTTTTTAACGTTTCATATTTTTGATATAAAAGGACTTGCCTTAATAAATGCTTCCCGTGTTAGAACATCAAAACTATTATATGATAAAACGAAGAATTAGAAGCAAAACACGCAACTGAAAGAAAACAAATTTGAAAACTCGGTTGTATTGAGTCTGTGCATTGGACATGGTATTAAGGCTTTTTAATAGGATTTTTAGATTAAATTATTAGGGATAAATTTTGGGATTTCGATAGTGGCAGTCGAGTTGTTAGGTTGTTTGGATAGGAGATTGTTTAGAGAAACAGGAGTTACTTTGTTTTGAATATAAATAATAAAACCGTGTAGAAAAGTATGTTAAAGAGTGAGGAACTTTCCTTGAAAGTGTACGTACTTATTAGACATTTAGTATAGAAATACACATTACATTACACGCACTGGGATTCTGGATTAATATAACCCCCCCCCCCCCCCCTTTAAATTTGTTAAATAGGTCACAGGCTTCCAAGACATCCGAAGTAAGAAAAACATCAGAAACCATAATATACATTGTATATAACCAACAGGAAACATAGTATTTAAAGGAACCTGTCATTTAAGCAATAATAATTAAACTAATTATTATAAGTTCAAAACGTAAATAGATAAGAAATGACAGCAGGGGTCATTGCCTTGGAACAGTTAGTATTACAGATGCCACTTGGGAGCTTAAATTTGGTTAACGGGTGTACCAACCTCGCTCTTCCCAAATCGTGATAACAAAGCATCGTTTTACTTAATAAAAGTATCCCCGTAATGACCAACTGTTAAAAAAGGTCTACCATCAAATATGAAGCACGTTTTAAGCAAAAGGAACGTTTATCTTTCGCTAAATTTATTGATATGTTTAGTAAATCAGATTCTAAATAAAAACTGATATAGGGTCTTATGAAACTGGTAAATCACATGAATGTCAGATCAACAGATCGGTAGCGTATTTACAAATTAGAGGAGAACTGCGGTAGTGTAATTTGGAAATCGGCTTACGTAATTTGTGATAATAGTATCATAGGCATTCCGATTAATTAAATCCACAACGAGACTAACCTCGTAAACCGCATATGATGAATCTTGGTGCACATCACCATCCAAAGGAGGAAATTTAACAATATCAAAAGTTAAGTTTTTTTTGTTGTCATTTGTTTTGTATTTAAAAACAGTATTATTAAAAAAAACATTGCCAAAGTACGATGCATTGGAAATAAAAAACGCAACCAAGAGGATAACAGTCTCGGTTTTATGGAGGTTTAATGAAACATTAAACAGCCTCACGGTCCTTTGTACTCAATATAAATAGCTTATGTATGCACTGCTGTGAGGATGATCTTTGAATGTTACATATTCTATTAGGCTTTAATGTTTATTTGTATCCTAAAACTATCATGTTAACGAATTGCGTTTGCAATGTTTAGCAAGTAAACATAATACCTTGACTGAAGTAAAAAATGCATTGCATTTCTTTACTAAGTCTTGAATGAAAATATATAATATTATATGCACTACTCTTGATCTCTAAATAGCATCTTTGTCTTATTACAAACAGTGTAGTCAATTTCTTAATGTCATTACCATATAAGATTACGTTACGTCTCTCTATTGAATGAATCATAGGAATCCAAATAGTTTGATTTCATGTAGTAGCTAACAATAACTTTAACAATAATAACAATAATAATAACAATATAACAATAATCATAAACTGATAATGCATTATTTTTAATTATAGTATGTAGCGAGCGGTGATTTGAATCAATTCGGTTTCGAAATCGGCCGAACTTGAAAGTATAATTTTCTTTTTATAACATTATACACGAAACAATTGTACTACTAGGCATTATGAAATTAATTTTAAATGCAGTAAAGGCCACTCTTTTACTACAGATTGCTCCATATCAGTAATTGTTGCGTTATGCATGCATTATACATATTATATATATATATATGTGTGTGTGTGTGTGTGTGTGTGTGTGTGTGTGTGTGTGTGTGTGCTGTTTTGTTGTGGGTCTCCTTTAAAAGCTACGTCTCCTGTTGGTCCTATATTTTCTTATTTGTTGTTATAAGTCAATTTAGAAAAAAATTGATAACTGGTATAAATTATTCGTTTGTTTTTGTGAAGCAATGGGACTGTAATAATGCTAATATATATGTCTCGCCGGAGTTCACTATAATAGAATCACGGTATGGTTTCAAAACATTATTTCATTATTCAATCGATCAAGTTTTTCTAAAGCTATTGCTGAAAAATAAAATCTGATAACTATATAAATAATAGGCACAGAAAGTATCCAATTACAAAAAATAGCAGCAGAATTTGCCTCTGATTAAAAGGGTTAATGACATTTGCAACTCTCCTCGGGTCCTCTAACATCGAACAATGCTTAACGGGCTCCATTTTTATATACCTATCTCCATTGTTGTAGTTAATAACGATTCTGTAATACACGAGATATTAATCGAAGAAAAATAAAAGAAATCGATTTTTTCATCATTTTTAGTCATTTAGTCGAAGGATGAATGAGGTTAACAAGACAATGAATCAACGTTATAAGTACAGTATAATGGATAAACAATCTAAATAAATAAGGACCCAAATTAAAAAAGCAAAATAAGAGATAAACCAATTATTAATTTGGGAGATGTGTGAAGGATAGTACCACTGGCATTGATTTAAGATAGTAAATGGCTTAGGTTCAAAGATGCTGTTAACGGTGATCTGCTTCACATCCGAAAAAAGCAATGATTAATCGGTTGTTTGATGTTTAATTAATTTTTTTTTTAATTTATTATTGAAGTAAGTGATAACAGTTTGTTGTGATTACTTTAATGTGCATGTGGATGTTGTACAGCTGGAAATGTTTACTTACGTAGTTAAATGATAACAGAAACCCATGCAATGAATTGTTCAGCATTACGGGTGTTGCTATAATACCAGAGACGGTTGTTGGTAACTTCTTATAATTTTGAGTTTAAACAGTATTTTTTATACTTCTCACTATTGTGGAATATATAGAAAGTCCCTTTTTAAAAACAACTAACCATCCAATTCAGATATGCTGTTATTGTTTTAACATTTCTAATTTAAAAAATGAATGACTTAATGTTCGAAATATCCAAGACCAAATTGACTATGTGACCGTTATATATTAGTCGAAAACAGTCTTCAAAAGTCACTACAAAGTTTAATGTTAACTTCATCATGCAATTTATTCAGCAGCCAGGCCTCTTAATTGTGGAAATATTTATTATCAATATAAGAAGTAAATAAAAAACATACTATACAATGGCAAAACATAAACCAATAAGAAGGATTTCAAATGATTATTAACACACACACACACACACACACACACACACACACACACACACACATATATAAATATATATATATGTATATTCATGTGCATGTATTATGACTATTCTGTAAGTGTAGATGACCTTATATTACATAACAAACATTAAAATTCTAGACAACTAAGTCGATCGCTATGTATTATTCCTATTTCTATGCATATTTTTGCCAATACCAATACTATACACAACTATTGCTGGAGAGATAAACCTGGTTTACATATAGACCCAACCTCGCTCTTCTCCTGCGGCGTTTTGGTGAATATTTTAGTTAAGTGAAAATGAGCTATGATGAGTTTCCTAACGTTTATAAGACGGGACTGTTTTATTAGAAATCTTAAATACCTTTTCAAAGAATTAGTAATTAAACGTAGTAAGCAATATATATAAGACAAAATTTGATGAAATTACGTTATGTATATTTATAGTACTATGTATCGCAATTGGTAAAAACTTTCTGAAATGACGTTTACTATGTACTGTTCTGATCTCAAACATAAAAAAAACATGCTTTAAGTTTAGTAACATTTCGATATTAGTGTCTTGTATTTTTATAGTGGTATCTGTTATATATTCAATCTAGAAACTGTAAAACAACATAAAATTAAAATGACCATCATGCTTTTAAACACACATACAGTAACAGCTTTGATTCTCATGCATTCATAACAGTTGAGTTGTTCTATATTATGTTTTGCTCTGATATCAAATATAGAGACATCTCTTAAGTAACATTACAGTATAAGAGTAATTCATAGCTGTGTATATTTATATCATTAGTTTTACAACATCATATATTGACAATACAAGTATATTGTTCAGCTATCTAAACACAAAAAGAAAAAAAATCACTTTGTTGTTTATGCCATAATGATAATAAGTGTAAACAACAGGAATGCAGCTAAATGGTATAATCTCATCTAAAAACACTTACACTACTTTGATGGTTTGTATCAAATTTATTGTACGTTCCTGGAATTCCGTTATTCTATAGCTTTCAGTGTTATGCATAACATACGGGCCTGACATTTGAGTTCTGCTACTGATGTGAATTAGATTAAATTCTTTAAAATGCAAATGCCATTTATTAAAAAAGCTATGTTTCTATTTTTGTACCCACACCTAGTTTGATCAACTTTCTATGATAAAAGTAATGATATTTAATTTCACCGAAGCTCTAATCATTGCATGTAACCGTATGTACGTATGTACGTGGTTGGATTCACGTCCGTATAATATGTATTGTTATTTATCGTGTGTATGAATAATTATTTACCATTTGCTATTGATACGCTCTCAGTAGAAAGGACGTAAATAAAATGTTTAATATTAAGTGTTTACTTCCTTTATAATAATAAAATGTAGTTATCTTTTATTAGTTATTGACGTGGGTAATACAGAATGCGCTTATCGGTTTAATGTGTATTGTTTTTTTACGTATTCTAATATAAAAGAAGCAATCTGCATTTCGGGTTTGACCTTTATAGTAACGTCTTGTCTAATGACCAAACTATTAAAGGTACACCGGAGGGAAATATCAATGATGTATAACTTTCGCCAACTACAAAGGGCATCCCTCAAAACACAAATACACAACAAAGCACAACACCTTTTGTTGATCAAAAAGTTCTGATATCACTTATTATATAAGTAAACAATTAATCAAACAATTAACACTACCTCTAAAACGTGCCTTGTAGCAACATTTATCATTTTCATATTCATTAATTGACACTATCAATATATATATACTTAGGCTAGAAAATACAACAGGTTCAAACCCAACAATTTGCCCTACTTGTAAAATATGCAATATCTTTAAACCCAATCAGACGCAGACCTCTTTAAGGAATCTGTTATGCTTTAACTGTTAAATAAGATATGAATTTTCATCTTCTCGTTTATATATGTACTTATATGAAATTATTGTGGAATTGTTACAGTTAAAACCGATCATATAAACATATTTTGTACAAACACGGTCATAGGGACGCCCCAATTTAAAATGCATCGGATATGGACACTTGGTAATACTTACCACAAATATTAACTACTTTTTTTAAATCATTCTCCCAAAGCAGATGCTAATGCCTTAAATAAGTAGTATCTTGTTTGCACTGTAAGTATGAAGTCAGCTAAAACTAGAAATCTAAGACGTACCTATCTTTATGTATATTTTACCATATAACTGAAATCCAAGCAAATAAAAAAAAAAACACTTGACTATATATGTTAGAATGTAAAAGTCGACTGAAAGCGCATTTCTTATATATATTTCTTTATTTTTATTTTCATATTACTGTATATATACATAACCACTACCTTGCCATAAGTAAAACTACATAATTTTATATACATGCCCAGCTCATGAGTACAATCAGAATGTGATATAATCAAGGATTAGAAGCTACGTCACACGCACCTGCTAAAGATGTGAGTTTACAGTATCAAGACGTCGTTTCAGACACTGGCCAGTGATTTTCGTTTCGATTTTGAGTATATGTGCAAATTTTATGATTATTACCGAACAGCTTCTGAAGCGACGCTTCGACTCTGTAAAACTAAGCTCTTGAGCAAGTGTACTTTGTGTAGGTTTTCACCATTGTAAATGTGTTCCAATAAACATAAAAATTGTGTGCCTTTATTATAAATCTTCGATACGTGCCGTTTGCAGAATATTAAGTTCATCATTATCTAACTTTCAATTTATAGGTCGACCAATTGAAATCTTTAACGATTATTTTAATAATTGAATACTTTTGATCTGATGAAAAGTTCAGTTTGAGCTTTTTTTCCCATTTTGTAATATTACTAGAGCATGGCTCAAAAGGAAATGTTGTAACAGATGAATATGACGTTTGATCTGTTTACGTAAGTTTATTATTAGATTTAGGAATTTAACATTTCTAAATGGTATGGTAAATCACTCAATTCCTTGTTCGGAAACTATATTAATCAAATTTAACAAAAAGAGAAATATTTTAATAAATTGATATCAATTGCTCAACATTTGGTGAAATAATACTAACACATACCTGTGTAAAACAATTGAACTATTAAATATCTATACACAATTGTAAAAAACACAGGGAAAAGTAAAGTAAGTAAAGTGAAGCGTTTTCTGTTATTGTGTCAACCCTGTTGAAAAGGCCAGTCAATATGGGTTTAATGGAAACATTTATATTGTACACAGTTACTTCCTGGAACCTGCCTTTGCCAGGCGTCATACTGTAACATATTTGGTACCCCAAATATAAGTGTTAGCATCCGGCCACATCAGAGAACCCAAAGTGCTTCCACGAGGATTCGAACATTCGAACTCCCGCTTCCCTTAACCACTGGACCGGCCACGGATGACGGTACCGAATCGTTATAGCTGAAACAGGAGATATGATCGTATGAAGCCGGGATATTTTAGAATGCAGAACCTCCATATGGCTAAATGTATATATCAATAAATATGTTCTTTGTAAAGTACCCCAGTAGAAAATGTATTACCTCTTCTTAACGTTCCTTAACTTTGACCCTAAGTGTCTGTCTGTCTGTCTGTCTGTCTGTCTGTCTGTCTGTCTGTCTGTCTGTCTGTCTGTCTAGTTATTATAAGGATGATTCTATAATCTGACTCCACTTATGCTTTGGCTCATGCTGTACATACATTCCTTATGTTTCTTATGTTTGACACATTGGCACATTACAAGTTCATATTTCTATTCAGGATAAAGATCATGTAGATGTAAAATTATTAAACCTGTACTACAAAAAATTAAAATAACTCTTCTCCAAGTATTCATGTTGGATATATAAATGAAAAATTCGATGTTTGGTATTCATTCTATATATTAATTTAGCTTAAGACATAAAGAGCGATGTTAATTACACCTAGTTATCGTTTCCCAAGTGTAAATTATTCGTATTGTATAGTCTATAACAACACTCAAGAGCGGTTTACATAAGCTCTAGGCTTTCATCTCAATCGAGCTTAAATATACCAGTAAAAACTAAGGTGTTTAAAAATATGGCTTTAGTATTATCACAAGCACATTTAATTTCAATTATCTTTGTAATTGTCAACAGTAGAGTTTTTTGGAGTTTAATGGAAATCTAAAGATCTTGGAAAATTTAATTACACAAATACATCATTTACCTATAAATGAACAGTACATTTAGTTTTTCATTTTCATCTTTTTGTGTCTTAAAAGCTACAACAATACCAAAATAATGCAACATTAAAAAAGAAAAACGATAGTGTTTAGTTCGCAACTAGAAAGTATGAAAACATAATAAAGTTAGTATTTGATACTTACATATCATTTATTGACTTTCTAATTTTGTTTTTGTGTGAAGATAATAGCATTTAAAGTAAGTGTCTATTTGCTTCTGTCTACGCTGAAAGTGTCTATATTCTTCTGTCTATGTTCAAAGTGTCTATATGCTTCTGTCTATGTTCGAAGTGTCTATATGCTTCTGTCTATGTTCGAAGTGTCTATATGCTTCTGTCTATGTTCGAAGTGTCTATATGCTTCTGTCTATGTTCAAAGTGTCTATATGCTTCTGTCTATGTTCAAAGTGTCTATATGCTTCTGTCTATGTTCGAAGTGTCTATATGCTTCTGTCTATGTTCGAAGTGTCTAGTATATGATTCTGTCTATGTTCAAAGTGTCTATATGCTTCTGTCTATGTTCGAAGTGTCTATATGCTTCTGTCTATGTTCGAAGTGTCTATATGCTTCTGTCTATGTTCGAAGTGTCTATATGCTTCTGTCTATGTTCAAAGTGTCTATATGCTTCTGTCTATGTTCGAAGTGTCTATATGCTTCTGTCCATGTTCGAAGTGTCTAGTATATGCTTCTGTCTATGCTCGAGGTGTCTATATGCTTCTGTCTATGTTCGAAGTGTCTATATGCTTCTGTCTATGTTCGAAGTGTCTAGTATATGCTTCTGTATATGCTCGAGGTGTCTATAGGCTTCTGTCTCTGTTCAAGTGCCTATATGCTTCTGTCTATGTTCGAAGTGTCTATATTCTTCTGTCTATGTTCGAAGTGTCTATATGCTTCTGTCTATGTTCAAAGTGTCTATATGCTTCTGTCTATGTTCGAAGTGTCTATATGCTTCTGTCTATGTTCGAAGTGTCTAGTATATGTTTCTGTCTATGCTCGAGGTGTCTATAGGCTTCTGTCTCTGTTCAAGTGTCTATATGCTTCTGTCTATGTTCGAAGTGTCTATATGCTTCTGTCTATGTTCGAAGTGTCTATATGCTTCTGTCTATGTTCGAAGTGTCTATATGCTTCTGTCTATGTTCGAAGTGTCTATATGCTTTTGTCTATGTTCAAAGTGTCTATATGCTTCTGTCTATGTTCATAGTGTCTATATGCTTCTGTCTATGTTCAAAGTGTCTATATGCTTCTGTCTATGTTCAAGTGTCTATATGCTTCTATCTATGTTCGAAGTGTTTATATGCTTTTGTCTATGTTCAAAGTGTCTATATGCTTCTGTCTATGTTCAAAGGGTCTATATGCTTCTGTCTATGTTCAAAGGGTCTATATGCTTCTGTCTATGTTCAAAGTGTCTATATGCTTGTGTCTATGTTCAAAGTGTCTATATGCTTCTGTCTATGTTTTAAATGCAGTGGAGTCTGTCACTTCGCTTTTATAAAAAGCAGTCCATGCTTGTCCCAAAATTCATCCGCCTCCTAAAACCAAATAAAACAAAGTTTTCACTGTGTAGTGAGACGTTTATGCTTCTGTCTATGTTAAAAGTGTCTTCATGCTTCTATCTAGTAAAGTGTCTATATGTTTCTGTCTAATAAAAGTGTCTATATGCTTCTGTCTATGTTTAAAGTGTCTATATGGTTATGTCTATGTTAAACTTGTCTATATGCTTCTATCTAATAAAAGTATATATATGTTTCTGTCTAATATAAGTGTCTATATGCTTCTGTCAATGTTAAAAGTGTTTATATGCTTATGTCTACGCTTAAAAAGGCTTTATTATTACGTCTATATAAAAAGTGTTTAAATGCTTCTGTCTAGTAAAAGTGTCTATATGCTCTGTCTAATAAAAGTGCTTCTATTTAATAAAAATGTCTATATGATTCTGTATATGTTAAAAGTGTCTATATGCCTCTGTCTAATAAAAATGTCTATATGTATGTGTCTAATAAAAATGTCTATATGCTTCTGTCTGTGTTAAAACAGTCTATATGCTTCTGTCTAATAAAAATGTCTATATGTTTCTGTCTAATAAAAGTGTCTTTATGCTTCTGTCCAATAAAAGTGTCTATATGTTTCTGTCTACTTAAAGTGTTTAAATGTTTCTGTCTATGTTAAAAGTGTCTATATGCTTCTGTCTAATGGATGTGTCTATATGCTTCTGTCTAATAACGTGTCTACATGATTCTATCCATTTTAAAAGTCTATATATGTTTCTGTCTAATATAAGTGTCTGTATGTTTCTGTCTAATAAAAGTGTCTATATGCTTCTGTCTATGTTAAAAGTGTGTATATGTTTCTGTCTACGTTAAAAGTGTCTTTATGCTTCTGTCTAAGAAAAGTGTCTATATGCTTCTGTGTATGCTAAAAGTGTCTGTATGCTTCTGTGTATGTTAAAAATGTCTGTATGCTTCTGTGTATGTTTAAAAGTGTCTAAATGCTTCTGTCTTATAACAAATGTCTATTTGTATTTGTTTAATAAAAATGTTTATACTCTTCTGTCTATGTTTAAACAGTCTATATGCTTCTTTCTAATTAAAATGCTTATTTGTTTCTTTCTAATAAAAATGTCAATATGTTTCTGTTTAATAAAAATGCTTTAATGCTTCTGTCAAATAAAAGTGTCTATATGTTTCAGTCTACTTAAAGTGATTATATTTTTATGTCTATGTTAAAGGTGTCTATATGTTTCTGTCTACGTTAAAAGTGTCTTCATGCTCCTGTCTTAGGAAAGTGTCTATGTGCTTCTGTCTATGCTAAAAGTGTCTACTGTTTCTTTCTAATATAAGTGTCTGTATGTTTCTGTCTAATAAAAGTGTCTATATGCTGCTGTCCATGTTAAAAGTGTTTATATGTTTCTGTCTACGTTAAAAGTGTCTTACTGCTTCTGTCTAAGAAACGTGTCTATATGCTTCTGTCTATGTTAAAAGTGTCTATATGCTTCTGTCTAATTAAACTATCTATATGTTTCTGTCTAATAAAAGTGTTTATATAATTCTGTCTAATAAAAGTGTCTATTTGCTTCTGTCTAAAGAAGTGTCTGTTTGCTTTTGTCTAATAAAAGTGTCTATATAATTCTGTCTAATTAAAGTGTCTATTTGCTTCTGTCTAAAAAAGTGTCTGTTTGCTTCTGTCTAATAAAAGTGTATATATGTTCTGTCGAATAAATTGTTTATTTGCTTCTGTCTATTAAAAGTGTCTATCTACTTCTGTCTTATAAAAGTGTCTACATGCTTCTGTCTAAGAAAAGGGTCTATATGCTTCTATCTATGCTGAAAGTGTATGTATGCTTCTGTGTATGTTAAAAGTGTCTATATGCTTCTGTCTAATTAAGTGTCTATATGTTTCTGTCTAATAAAAGTGTTTATATAATTGTGTCTTATAAAAGTATCTATTTGCTTCTGCCTAAAAAAGTGTCTATTTGCTTTTGTGTTATAAAAGTGACTATATGTTCTGTCTAATAAAATTGTCTAAAGTATTTGCTTCGGTCTAATAAAAGTGTCAATATACTTCTGTCTAATAAAAGTGTCTATATGCTTCTGTGTAATAACAGTGTCCATATGCTTCTGTGTATGTTTAAAGTGTCTATATGCTTCTGTCTTATAAAAGTGTCTATATGCTTCTGTCTAATAAAAGTGTCCATATGCTTCTGTGTATGTTAAAAGTGTCTATATGCTTCTGTCTTATAAAAGTGTCTATATGCTATTGTCAAATAAAAATGTCCATATTCTTCTGTCTGATGATCTTAATTCCTCATTGCTGAAAAGTCATTATTGCTATTGGAAACAAAATTAATCTTTATTTCAGACACGAATATTTACTAACACTATAATATACTTATATTGGCATATGTAAAACAAGAATCGCAAACAAACACAACCATCTGCTCAATGTCACAAAATTGCAAACGTAGTTGCATACACGTATGAAATTTCAACTATTAACATTTTAAAAAACCTCAATTATTTTGAGATTCAATTGTCTGATTAGCATACTATAAACAGTCATTAGTATCCTCGCCACCAAGATCACATCTTATGTATTTCTGTTGGTTTGTTTCTTTATTTTGATATCGCTGATATATAAGACGTTTATGGAATGTGCTTACTTCTTTAATTGTGGCCATCCCCTTGACTATCACACATAGGCAATATATTTAATCATTAACATTATTACTTTAACAAAAATGTTTTGCGGTGATCAGTATTATTTAACCTTCTGAAACTTAAAGTTAATAGCACATTGAATTATCTCACTTATAATTATAATAAAATATGAATTCATGTTAAAAAAATCCAAATAAAACCAACTGCCTGAAAAAATTAAAATCTTTACGGCAAACCCCTGCGAACGCTAACTTGAGAGAAAAGTTCTCGTAAATTTGGTCATATTTGTTATGTAAAGATAAACGGGAATTTGGTACTTCTTAATTGAATAAAACTGTCAACCAGGAATTGTGGTTTAAAAGTCACCAACCATTACATGTATAGCTTCCCACCAGCGTGTGAGTTATAGCACATCTAAGTGTTGATTTAAAAGACCTTTAAGAAATACTTTTAATTAACAATCTCATACAAGTTAGTAAAGAAAATTCTGCAATGTTCTGTTTTCAAAGAAAAAGAAATAGATTAATTTAAACTATTGGTATTTCCAGTCCAAATTAAAGAAACCGAGGTCAGTAGAAGTTAAAAATGTATTAATGAATAGCATGCAGTATCTATCAATAGACAGCAAAAGTAAAATGACCAAGCCTCTCTGTTACATATTAAACAGTTTAATTATGCACATCTTACTTTTTAGAAATATACTTTGGATATTCTAATATGTTTCATGTATCGGTTAAATAATTTTATTTAGTTCTAATATTACGTTTTGATAAGGATAAGTTAATGATGTAAATGAATATCACATTTTTGAAATTTTACCGATTTGTATAAGGATATGGTTTAACCAGTTGACTTGTATCATTTATATTCTGTTTTACAGTTATGATAAATTTGGCATATTGTCGCTAGGTCAACAGAAATCCTGATTCTTAAAATGTGTTTAAAAATCATGTTCCCAGCAAAGTTCTTATGCTTAACACTTTTATAAAAAAAATCTTTTTCGCAGCCAGTCCCGATCACTTTTAGTTTTGTCCATATTAATTTAAGGCCTTATAATTTCACATTTTGAAAATATTATCTTGTCATAATGATTTTTGTCATACACCGAAATCAAATGCAGATTATATCTTACATAGATGAGCTTATATTGATTCAATGCTTAAATAAATCAAACAAAACATTTTATAGTTGAACGGGCAGAAGACAATCCTCAACAATGGAGCTTAACTATGATTTAAGTATGCACCTAGCATAGGTATTTTCTATGTTGCCACTTGATAAACCGAGATGGGGTGTACATAAAAGAAGTCACGACAGGCTGCTCATTTTATCATCTAAACTTTGAAACAATCATGTCAATGTTTTATATACGAAATGATCGATTTCTTTTCTTTGAACTTGTTTATATTACACATGTAGAAACAGATAATTACTTCCGTAAATTCGAAAATATGAAGTTCTACAGTCTGGTTAGAATCAGAAAATGAGCCTATCCTGAATTTTTGTTATAATATCAATAAGTCATTATGAGTGAAGCCTGATTGCTATCCTTTGCGCATTCACTCAAAACATGATTTTAAAGCAATTTGTTCAACATATATCAGACTTCATTGAATACCTGCAAGGAAACCTTACAGATTAATCAGGAATGGCATATGTCGGTTCCATACATATATTTGATTGATCGAAAATTGTGTTGAATAATCTTAAAATTCTCAGCGTCTACTGTAACTGTTATTTCTAGAAAATTAAATAAGATTTATTCATATATAATTTCATCAACTATACTTTCCATTTGTACTTCGCAACCAACACATAATTGCCAGACCCATGTAAGAAAGTCACAGTCGAGTTATTCGTCATGGGCAATAACCTTCCCAATATCATACTATATGCTTATTAAATGCAATTTCACCATTAAGACGTGTGAGTTTAATTTTCGGAATAGATTATTCTAAATTAGTTATTTCTGGTTTAAACAATACTTAATTGTTTAACGTAATTAAATTTAGTATTTTCTAATTAAAGATAGGCTGAACTAAACTGTAAGACAAAATGCACCTTTGTAGGAACGAAAAACGTTCATTACCTGCTGACAAGAAGCAGAAGTTACCTATAAATACCAAGCTTTGTTTTTAAGTAAGATTTGCTTCTGCACCATTCAAGAATCATCAGACTTTGAAATCATTTGCGATAGTCTGGCGGAAAGTGCAATATATACTCTGTTTTTTCCTATTAGTTGTAGCTTTGTATAATTAGTAACAATCATTATGGTGCAAATTTAAATTTTAAGGTTTAGAACACTCTACAAAGTGTGATATTTAGCAAGATCGTTAAGTTAAATTTTTGTTCTATCTTATACTTCCCATTCACAAAGTACATATATCAGTTAATACGATTTTTACACTTAACAATTATTCGATTTATGTTTAAAATAATAACCATACGCTTAACTACATGCTACTCATTAAACTTCATACCAAATTAAATGTTTACTATTGGGAACATTTAATTTGAATACTGTTAGCTATAAACAATATTTTTCGTCAGGCAAAACAAATCTTTGCATTTAGATATAACGATAGAAGTAGATTTTTCTCATTTGTATGTTTTGTACATATTTCATTACCGACGTTTAAATTTATTTATAGCGATTGCTTCATCGCAAATAATGTCCTAATTGGTACATATTGGGCCACTTTGTGAATAAAGAAAGCATCTAAGTGTCGTATATTGCATTTGGAGCATAATCAATACTGCGGTAGGTGTTTCAAGAAGCAAACAATTAACTGATGTATCTTTGGGGCATAATACGCTTACAGCTGTAACACATTGTAGACAGTGTGGAAAATCCTATTAAGAGTTTGTTGGTAATTGTTGATTGCTTGTTTCACACTTTCTTTGTGCATATTCATGCCAAGAATTCGAATAAAAAGTAGAATAGTTGGTGAATGATATACCATTTCACTTATACGATAGTGGGTGTTGTCTCTAATTGTAAATGTTTGGTAAATATAAATATACAATGTTGTTATAGCGTTTTAAGTGCATTTTGAGTGTTTTTTTGTGTGTGTTTTTTTTCTCGTTTCTCTTTCGTGGTGGAGAAAGAGATCAGAGTAAATTCACCGCCCTTTTACAAATAACTGTCTAACAGATACGTTTTGAACGGAGTTGGATTTGAACCAACGACCTCAGTACTGATATCTGAGTGGTAACTAGCATAAGAGCACTCGGCCACCGAGGACACTGATATGGATTTAGTACGAAAACAGATTTAAACTATACAATATACATAGGGTCAATTATGGGTAAAACTCAAACTAAAATCATCTGCTACGAAAGAAATTGGAAACTTCTCTACAGCAGGTTCGGTTCTTAATAAGGAAATGAATTTAAATTGAGATATCTTTTTTTCGATATTGTTATTCTGTTCTGCATTATGAATACCATATCTGCGTCTTGTTACGGTCTTTATATTTCAAATGTGTACGAGAGATAGGATATGCCATGCAGTAATGCCATTAAAGTCACAAATATCAAAAATAAGCTATCACGGATAAGGATATGTTTTATCATAAAATAAAAAAGTGTTCAGAATCAAATCTCTTAGGGCGTCTTTTTGTATTCAGGAATAATTAAAGCTAAATATAAAATGGAACATGCTACTCTATTTTGATTAATTGAGATACAATGTTAACTTGGCAATGTGTTTACACAAAAACAGGATAAATGCAAACTATATAATGTTTTTGTAGTAGACGATGTTTTAAGAGAGTATATCAGAAAACAACGCAATAAATGTCTTAATTAATGAAACTTTTTTATAATAAATATTAAACAGCATCGCATTATCATTTACACATAAAATCTGAATGGTTTCGTATGTCGAATCAACACCAAACGTGACAAAATCCATATTTAAATTGGAGTGGTTAACTTGAAACGAAATCCCCATTCTAAAAAACAGCACTTAAATACTGTCATGCGGACTCTTTTTAAGATGAAACAATTTTTACGACGTGTAAACCTGTATAACGGATCAAATTGAAAACAAAATGATATTACGTGACTTATTGAAAATGTCATGAAGTAAGTTTTAACCAGGAAAACTATTTCTTTAAGTTTAACCAAGGAGCGAAACTCAAGTTTGGAATTCCATTTTCAATATATTATTTTTGAATGTTTAAACAGACATCTTTTTGCAATACGGGATCAAAGAGTATAAATTGGCATGATATATAGGACAAATATTTGTTTGCCCTATTTCAAAGGATAAATCCTGATAAATTCCCTTTTATGTACAAACCCACTCACAAACAAATGTAACTATTTAATGAATGAGGGGTTTAGATACGTGCAGGACTAGGGAAACAATTACCACTATAGTAAAAACATTACTCATTTTTACTTTTAAATTACAAGAATGGTTACTAAGCATTTTAAATTTGTGTTATCAACACTAAAAAAACGAATTTATAAGCTAATGATTGATGCATGCTCCTAATATGTAAACGCATATAACAAAGAGGGAAGTGTGTTGATTTCAAGGAAATTGCATATCGAAAACTCAAAATCTGTACACATAAAAGAGGACTGTAATATAAAAAAGTATATTTGTATATAAAAGGAACATTTGAACTAAGTCCAATAAATAGAAGAGTTATTGGTTGTTTCAAACACTATGCTTAGTTCAATATTAAATATGTTGTACTTGAAACTTATAAACAATTTAAAATTGATTTAGCATACGCACACTGTTATTATGCACACTGTTATGATTCATTATCTAGTAGTCTGAGAGTTTCTGTTTCGAGAATGAAGAATGTTTACATTCTCTGATGATACAAGCAGAACATTTCGCCAGAAACAGAATAGTATTACCGAGAAATGATCTTAAAATAGATTTGTTTAAGATAATTTTCGGTAATATTATTATATAGACATTCTATTTCAAAATAAATTCTACGAATAAAAAAGTTTCGATTAATCTAGCTATATACCTTAATGATGTACTACGTACATGCTATATTTTGTATGAATAATTCTTATAGCAATACTGATGTCGAAACTGCAAAAAGTAATAAAAGAGAAAGCTTGTCCTTAATATCGGAATGGAAATGTTATACACCCTCTATATCCATGAATTAATATACAGTATTTTATAAGCATAAACATTACAATTTTGAGGTAGGAAATGCAAACTAAAAAAACAACTATGAATTTGTTATACATTTTGAAGATTCCAAACATGATATATTTCATATAGTATTACGCATTCTTACTGGGTGGACGTTTGAAGTTTATAAGTGAAAAACTTTTACACCTGTTTTACTTATACAATTATCGTTTCCTTTAGTCCGTTTACTGCAGACATTATACCAAAAACTGACACATATCTACAACTTACCTTTTTGGGAGAATAAGTGTCAAGATATTATTTATTGAAGGAGGAAACGAGAGGAAACATTTTCTTGCTAAATAAATGCAATAGTTAATTATGTACACAATCATCATTCAAAGCAATCCGTCAATGCGTCATTAGACATAACTTATGTCAGTTTGTCGGTTTAAACTTCGGTATTTTATTTTTGTGTCTGTTAATGTTCTTATTTTTATTCTCATATTAAATTTTGCATATCTATTCAAGTTTGTGATATGTTTTGCATATGGAAGTTTTAGTGTTTGTATTTGATTTGTTTATCGAAAACACAAGTAATTAGATTACCTAGACGATTTGTTTTTTAGTTCTGGTGTCAAATATTTTCTTGTAATTGAATTGCACTGTACAATTCTATGAGATAACCAGTAAAAACAGAACACACTTTGAATTAACTCTTCTAAATAAAACTTTAATGTAAATACAAACTACTAAATTGAAATAAAATTGGAAAACAAAATATGTTACATACTTTAAAAGTAATGTTTTAAAAACCAACACTCTCACGGGTCTACTGAAGATGATAACTTATGAACTTGAGTCGACATAACATACTTATGAGAGCATCGATGCCTGGGATTTAGAGCACAACGGACAACGGGTATAGTATTTTAATTGATACAGTTGTATAAGACTATGTTAGTACATAACTTAACGCAAAATTAATATAATTATAGTTAAAACGAAGTGTTAAGTGATACTAATATATTTTCTTATACCATAAAGTATACATTCGTTTACTTACATGTCAATTTCGAAAACGGGATTATTGAATGTATTACATATTCCATACTACTGTTTAATTTTTTTTCCGAAACATTGGAAACTTTATAATAATGACGGGATAACTTATACAATAATGATCCAATATTAAAAATATAGATAGTTATTTCTTGTTATTCAGGAATATATACCACTTGGTGTCTTTATTTTAAACAAAATTGTACAATAACAAAAGTGATGTCGAGCCTACAAGTGAAGCCATGCAAGATAAAGTGATTATTACAAATTAATCTCTGAATAACAGTAAATTGTTGATCTCATACTTATATTATTTAAAGCACATATACTATTATATTGCATATATGAAAAACTTGTCTATTAGATATAATAAAGTACAATTGTATAATAAAAATAAGAGCACAAACATACTTTTATATGTTTGTACAGTTGTGGAGGTGTAATTAGAAAGAAGATAAGCAATCTAACACACAAAAATAAACACAAACACCGCTCGCTCCCCCCACTCCCACACGTCTTTTGGACTGACTTTCGCACAAAGTCTTTCGCACATATGTTAAATAAAGTTTATTTTATTTGTTAAATGAAGTGCATAATTTACGAAGCATTCATATGTTATCTTCTGTCAAAATACATAATCACGCAGCTATAAACATTTACATAATAACGCGGTAACTATACGATTTTACTCACCTTATTAGAACCACATTTTATGAGTGGGTTCCGTTTATACTGAAACTGTATTTGATATTTATCCTGACAATGAAACAACAAACGGAATACTCTATCAATTTGATAAGGCATGCGATAAAATGTTTAAATCATCGGACCTATTTAGTTTGTTAATTACCTTTGCTAATGCCATGAACAATAACTAGAAGGTGATAGGTAATAAACAAGGCATTGGAGAACAGCTATACTAATATTTCTTATTATGAATTGTCCTCCCTTAGAGACGTATTAAGATGTAAATACCAAATCAGACGAAGTTAAACGAACTAGCTTTAAACATAATGGTCTTTTTCATCAAAGCCCAAGGTCAAATACCTCAGAACAATAGCGAATTATGCAAATACAACAAATCAAAAGTTTCTGTAAACTAGCAATCTCTCATGAATTGAATAATTCCATACTATCACAGCATTTATATCATAAAGCAATATTTACGCTAGGCATATGATTAATGAAACAGATAATGAATCAGAGTGTTGTTTTTTTTCCATTTAGCATTTTTGCCACATATTGTTTTTTCTCAAAAACAGTGCCGCACTATCATTTCCCCGATGAATTGATTGAAACTTTATTAAATTCGTTATCCTGTTCTTATTCATGCAGACCAATATAATTATTTTAGAAATTCCATCCTATGGGCGTGTATGTTTCAAATATAAGCGTCTAACAGTACAGGTCAAGACATCGTGATAATCTACGATGCTTAGCTTGTAATAGAGCAGGCATAAAGATTATCAAAGACTATGGTTTGTAATAGTTTGTATAGTTATTGCACAATCGTCACATATGACCAATAACAAATAACCTTCAAGTTGGGATTGCATGTTCGTCACAATGCAAAATAAGGAAGTTATAATGTTTACTGTTATATCAGTAGATGCTATTGAAACTCGCACACCTCAACGAAGCAGAAATAAGAGGAACACTGGTAAAGATCAATTTGCCACCAAGCAAAGCGAGGTTTAACAAAGTGTACAGTCGGAATTATTTAGTCAATTAAGTCTTCATTATAAACATACGGCATTTGGTACGCTTATGTGTGCTTTCATTTTTTTCTACGACAAACAGTTTTTTGTAACTAATAAAACGTCTTTTGTAACTAATAAAACGTCTTATATGTTTTATATGGAGCACATTCAATGCCGGAGATGTTTGAAAAATCAAGCATTTAATATATTGTATTTTTTTTGTAAAACTTGCTTTTTGCGGTATCACATTGAGGACGGTGTGAAATACATACCCTATTTAAAGATTTCCATAAGTAGTTAATTGCTCTCTTATGCATAGTCACGGCAAGAAGTCGAATAGAAATGATGTGTTAATACATTTGTATAATTGTAGAATCTGATGTTATCGCTAAGAACCAGTGCTTTGCTATGTTGTTATATGTTTTAATTAGTACTGATATATCCTAACCAAAAAATCAAATAAAATGAAATAAAATTTCTTCACATGCCCCTTATATCAACACCAAAGAACTCTACTCCATGACGCCCTTCGTCCTATTACTCGTCTAGACCTAAACACACTACTGTTCGGCAACAACTCTCTTTCTGATGATGACAATCGTAAAATATTTCACCATGTCCAAACATACATTTCGAAGACCAAGCGTTTTATTTATTGAATTGAACTATCCTTTATTCCATAAGAGTGACCCTCAACACCTCAAAAGGCATCTTGTGATCACACCTCTCTTTTCCTGTTTCTGTTTATCTACTTTATCTACCCTTTCCCTTTTATTTCTACTCACAATTGTTTTTCTTTTTTAAAATAATTAAGTTATATACGGCAATTATTGATCAATGCTAGTATACACAACTCTCAGTAGTTGAAGCGACGCATACGCCGCAGCCTATATACATACCCAATCAGCTACATCTGTATTCTCAACGATCAAGATACTTGCACATATTTATTATTTTTTCATCTCACGAGCTATTTATAATCCGTTTGTCTAGTAATTAATTTGTTTTCATTGCATTTGTAACACCATTGTATAGTCCTTGCAAGATATTCAGAAGAGAGACTTTGTATAAGCTAGAAATAGCTTTCTTCTCAATTCTTTTGTTATGTATCGCTGTATATTTGAATATATTTATATGTAATATATTGAAAACAAATAAATATTGTTTAAACTAAACAAAATGAATAGCTTATTAGACACAGAACAGAACATTTGCACTTAGTTAACCGTTTCGATATTGTGATGACAGACATTATTTAAAGCATTGCATTAAATGTTGATAAACAGTCATTTTGAAGCACTCCAGAAGGAAAGAAAATAGCATACTCGGCTTTAGTTAGTCTGCCGCTGAGAGATAATAAACGATAATGACATGACAGAAGGAACATCCCTCATGCAGGGGTTCCGTGAGACCAAAAATTCGAACAATATTAATCCAAGGAATCAAATGAATGAATGAATGAATGAATGAATGAATGAATGAATGAATGAGAAACGTTTCACCGTGTACAAACACATTTATAGTTTATAGGTTATTGGACGCCAACAGGAAAGAAGATTCCAAGTTCACTCTACATATAAAAAACCCCAACAAATTAACATACAGATAAAAACATTACATCGATAAAAGAATATGCAGCAATGAATCTAGAACCTTGATACCTACAGAACTACAGATTTTCAGCAAATTCTATCGTATTTCTCAAATTGTCGCTTCCAGGGAATCAGACATAATAACAACTATTTCACTGACTAAAACTACATTATGCCTTTTTTCAAGGCAACACAGAGCATGTAAGACTGCCGTTTAAGTTTCCATTAAAGCACAGCGCAAGTACAAGGAATGGAAATAGCAGATTCTGGTTTATTAAGTCTGTTCATGAGTGGTTCTAACATTATTTTAAATAAGATATTGCAAAATATCATAACATTTGTATACAAAAACGCATATTATGAAAGATTAAATTTATCAAAGACAAAGTAAAAAGTGTATGACGGTTTTGGTAATTCAATAATGAATGCAAACCCATTTTTCAAAAGTAACCTTGTTTCATCATTTATACATGACAGTAAAGCAACAACAGTAGCTAAGGTTATGCTATTCTGTAGGTGTTAATTAATTTGTTGTTTACATACCAATCGGTCACATTACATTTTATGAATGTAATGTATGCGTATTTTTATCAACTGTAAGTATAATAAAAACAACTCTTCTAAATTGCGTTTCAACATTTAAGCAAAAACTATTTTGAAATAACGTTATCACATATAAATAATGTTACGAACTGACGTTACATTTTATGTACTTATTATATATCAAACGACTTGCGTAAATGTGTTAAAACAATATTAACAAACATAACAGCATAAAATGAAACTGATACTATATAAAAGGGCAAAACAACGCAAAAGATGCATAATGCACCAGTAGAATCTCTTATGCATTATAAATACAATATTTGCGTGTTCAATAGGTTTTGTATTTAAATTACATAAGATACGTTGCATATACCTTGTAAAAATGATATTGCGTGCTAATAGACTTGAATTAATACAATTTAAATAAATAATGATCTTGCGTGCTAATAGATTTCAATTCATACCATGTAATAATGATAGTGCGTGATAACAGACTTTCGAGCCATACATTGTAAAAGGAAGGCACCGTAAGCCATATTGTGTTTTATCATAAAATAACAAAATGTTAAGATCAAATCTTTAAAGGCGTTTTTCTTGTCCGGTCATGAGAATATCTAAATAAAAAGATAATTATAATTTTATTTTTAAACTTTGTGATTTATTTAAATCCAAAGTACATTCGAAAATGTGCTTTACAATTAAACGTAAAAATAACATGCATTATCCTGCATTTGATGTTGACGACATGTTTAAATTTCATTTTATCATTTAATGGAGTGTTCTTGAAACAACTGCAATGAAATCGTATTCGATATACACTCATAATAACGAGATATATAAATGAAAACATACAACTAAGTGACTCGATACGCTTAAAAACTATAGTAACATTTAATTAGACAGAATTTTACTTACTAAGAAACTTCAATAAGAAGCACATAAAACCAACTATTTTATATTTTATGCAAAAAAGAGAAATAGGAACAAACGATAGTACATATAACTGTTCAATGAAAACATCTCTACATATCATATAGCTGTTTTGCATTTAGTCCAAATGGATACAATGTTTGTAATTTGTGAATCCAATAAGTTTCCTTACACAAACGATCCAAGGTTATTACTAACAGTTTCGAATGGCATAAATGAAAAATCTTCTATTGAATGAGCATCGGTGTTAAAATGTGTTGCGACATTAGATGAAAACGTTGGATCTGAGAAACCTCTTATATCAAAACGGTGACTATTCATACGTTTTGATACATATGATTCGTTTGTCCAACATACTGTACTTGACATTTTTTACATGTAATAAGATATATAATATTTTTAGATGTGCAATCGGTATTACAACGTATACCAAACTTATCACCAGTAACGTAACTAGAGATACTTGAATCTTGTACAATATTGCAACAATGAGAGCATCTACGCCTATTACATTTAACAGAACTAAATGTACGTGCGTTATGGCTTGTAAATTTAGATTGTATCAAAATGTCTTTTATATTTTTTGGACGTCTGTACGCTACACTAGGTTTGTATGCATGTAACTGTTTAACACTCTCATTGTTAGACAATTTTTACAAGTCCCAGTATTTATTAAGAAAACCCCCTATATTAGGTAATGAAGTGTTATAACATACAGTGAAAGGTACTACATCACTGTTTTGTTTTACACTATGCTTAAGAGCGTCGGTTTGCGAAAGTAGTTTTACTTTATTTAATGCCGAGTCAACAACAGAAGGTGGGAAATTACGGTCAATAAAATACTGGCGTAAAACAAGCAAACTATCTTAAAGTTGCTATCATTAGATATAATGCGTCTATAGCGTTTGGCCTGGCTAAAAGGTATACCATTTTTACATGACTTAGGATGCGATGACGTATAATCTAAGTATTGGTGTACATTTGTTTTTTTAACAAATACATCAGTTACAATATCTAACGAGTTGCCTTTAGTTACGTTAACATCCAGAAATGATACTGACGTTTGCGAAATGTTATATGTAAATTTAATGGAAGGGTGGAAATCGTTGATTTTATCAATAAATATTTTTAAATTCTCTAATGAGCCATTCCACAACATAAATATATCATCTATAAATCTGAACCACAATTCCGGTTTCAAAGGCACAGACAGAAGAAAGTCCTGTTCAAATTTACCCATAAACAAACTGGCGTAGGCAGGTGCCATAGGACTTCCCATGTCTGTGCCCATTTTCTGCATAAAATTAATATCATTAAATTAAAAATGGTTATTTTCTAATACTAACTTAATCAGTTTTGAAATGTCGTCTACAGATAAAGTATGAGTATTGATGTCTTTTGATAAAAAATACTTGCAAGCATTGATACCATCTTCATGTGGTATGTTTGTATATAGCGACGATACATAATAAAATCGGTCGTATCTTTAATATACGAAGAAAGTTTTTGCATTCTAGGTTTAAGAAGAAAGTCAATATATTTCGAGATATGTTCTGTGCTGGAGTTACAAGCAGATACTATGGGCCTTCCGGATATCCGAGTGGCAGTAACTCATTGTAATTTTTATGTGTTTTTGGTAAAATGTAAAATTGAGGGACACGCAACTCTGACGGGAAAATGTCAAATTCGTCCGTTATTTTATCATTGTGTTCTTCAATTGTTTTTATACATTTAAAAATGTCATCTTTGATATTTTCTTCCGGATTTAAATCTAGTTTTTCATAATAAATTTCATTATTGAGTTGTCTTTCTACTTCGTCTTGGTAGTCAGATCTGTTCATTATGATAATTGTACTTGATTTGTCTGCCTTTTTAATCACAATGTTTTCGTCGTGCGCTAAATTTTGCAAGGCAGACATTTCTGACGGAGATATATTACTGCAGTGATGTGCCTTCTTTTCACTTCGTACAATTTCTTGTGTGATTGCTTGTATGTAGAAATCTAAATAGGTATCACGGCTATTTGGAGGTGTGAACGACGAAGGTTTCTTGTTAAAGAAAGGCATATTATGAAAACTTTCATTGTCCTTACTGTCATTAATATCACTAAAATACTCCTTTAGACGTAAACTGCGTGTGAATTTCTGCCAGCTTGACTTTATCGTGGGATTTTGTTCTAGGACAGAAGCCCAGTCCTTTACCGAGTAATATTTTTTAATAATGTCAATGTTTTAGAGGAGATATTTAATATCGTCTTTTTACCCCTCTGTATTTGTTTAATCATCCGTTTCGTTCTCCGCCATGTTTTCCGGTTTTGTACGCGAACGAATCGCCGGGGTCGTTTCTTTTCTTCGTTTCTGACACTAAATTCGTGACTGCTACGACTAGTGTTTCCTGAGTTTTGTGGAGAGTCAATGGGGTCTGGTTCAGCTGTTCCCCGTTGCATACGGCCTCCGCATACGTTTTGCTGGTGCCCGGGGTCATCAAGTTTTTTTGCTTATTTAAAAATATGGTAGGAACATGGCCACTTTGAGTGTGTTTGGTTTTAGATGCCGCCGAGACGGTTTCATTAATGCCATTATCTTTACCTTTGGTTGTGTTTGGTTTTGCTTTGCGATGATTGTTCTGAACAGTCTGTTTACCACTTTCGGGTTTCGATCTAGGTCGTTTCCGTCTGCGACAGTTATTCTGTACAACCTTGGTGGAATCAGCCTTATCTGGATTCCGAGGTTGCTTTTGTTCACTAATATCAGCGTCAACGATAACAACATCCTGTATACTTCGGAGAAAATCAAGCTTTTTCTTGTGCTTGACTATAATGATATCTTTTTTCTCTTCTGCTTTGTTAGAGATATCGCAATCTAATTTAAATATCTCATCGGTTGAAAACTTGCCTAATAGCTTATTTCTCGCTTCTTCGATAGAGCGACCAATATCGATCACTCGCTTGAGATGGTCTTCTCTGATTCTTTCGCAAATGTCTGCACTTACTTTTTGTAGTAGAGAATCCACATTTTTCTGGAAGTCAGAAGAATTATCGCCAACACTTACTTTTAACGATAAAGTAAGTCCTTTTGGTAGCACATTTGCATCACGACAGTCTTGGATAAACCTTGCATGTAAGTGAGCATTTCATCTGTTTTTCCGCTAACTTCCGTAGTTTTATACGTGGATCATATGATGCCATGGTGTTTTGAAGCGAATATATAATAATACAGTTTAAACGTGTTGGTGTTTTTTTAAACTGTCTTATTATATTTTATGTAAAAAATATCTAATTTTTAGAATGTGTTGTGTCATACACTATCAATCCAATTTTTCACAATAATTCAAATTAACATAAGTTAGCATAAAAAAGCGAAAATAAACGTTGTTTATTTGACAGAATACAGGCAAATGCAGATATAAAGCGTGTTTTTGTTAGTCAGATGTTACATGGGTTATCCATTTGAATAGTCATATTTATGAACTAGTTTTGTAATTAAATATTTTTAACTACTTCTAATAATACATCAATAAACTACGCTTAAATTATAACACATATGAAACTAGCGTAAATAAATACAAGTTAAATGTTTGTATGGATATAAGTAACATATACTTACAAACTGAAGTGAAATATACGTATACAAGTAAGTACAACGTATGTTTATACAGATCTGAAATGTAAATAAGCACAAATGTGAAATTCACGTATAGACAAATGTGAAATATATATTTACACGTTATGGAAATGCAAGTATACACAGTATTGAGAAAAAAACAACAACACACACACATAAGTTAAATGTTTGTATACAGATATCAGTTTAAAGGTCGTATGTATATATGTAAAATGTAAGTAAAACAAAAGTGAAAACAACGTTTAAGCTTATAAGTAAAATGTTCGTGTACACTTATTTGAAATGTACGTATACACATAACTAAAATGTACATACAAACATAAGTAAAAAAATAAACGTATACACATAAGTGAAATATACGTATACACGTAAGTCAAATATACGTATACACGTAAGTGACAGTAACATATAGTTTACACATAAGAGTGAAAGTTTGGCATACACATATGTAAAATGTACGTATACACATATATGAAATGTTCATATGCACATATATGAAAAGTCTATACACTCAACATAGCTGTCAGTATAACGATTTTCTTTAAACATGTTTTACAATTCCTTATGCAACATCCCAGGCGTAATAGCAAATAATATTGTCAACAACTTAATGAGTTAGAATACTAGTATGCTTTAGTACTAGTATACTCCTTTAGAAGCAAGGAGCAGGAGACAAAAATAAGAGAAAAACAAGGTTTTGCTATTGGAGCGCTGTATCTGTTAAACAAACAAAGAGTTTTACAGTTCTGTACTTAAAACTCCATACAATGGTCAATGTGTCATCGGACATACCTTGTATTTTTGTAGCTCTATATATCCGGTTGTTTCCATTTAAGTATGTCAGAGTACTACGCATTTATATATATATATAAGTGGCTTTCATATTATGTGTTGCCTTTTTAATTGTAATCTAGTACTATGTTTTATATGATAATTTTATGTATACTCTTTATACTTTATACTATAACAGTGTTTACGTTTTCCATATTGCATCGTCTTATAATTGGAAATGCGGTATATTTACAATTATGAAACTTGAATAACGTTCACATTTAAATGTATAGCAGTGTCTAAATATTCAAAATAATATGCGTTTGAAACAAATTGATATTTCAAAAGCCCAAAGACTTGATATGTGGCCTCGTAACACAACATATAACAAAGTGTGTCTTAGGAGTAAATGAGCTGAAGATAGTATGTACATAATTTTGAACAAATTCGATTTAAATAAAACCTTGTTTAAATTACCCAGAGGTGTGCTATTACGGGACTATAGCTGTCATTTTTTTCACTGTATGTTTACTCTGTACTTATCATGAATATTCTATATATTAATTAAGTGTATGTTTATGTGGATTATGCTTGCTTTGTATGATAAATCTCCTTTTCGACATAAATTTTCTAATTTTAAGATATGTTATTGCTGTGAATTTTTTTTTTTATTAATTTACGTTTTGAAATTTGAACTACCAAACGATACATATGTAAACATGCAAAATGCACGACTTTGAAAACGCATATATAAGTTTAAGTAAAAGAAATATTTCTTATGTCACGATAAGAAAACATAACGTCCGACATAAAATAACCATGTTAGATACAATACCAACATACAGAGGCAGAGACAAGTGTCACCGTCATGAACTAGTCAGAAGAAAAATAAAATTAGTTATAATTATTACATTTTATATATTTAATTCTAAGAATTTCCCGTAATAAACCATTAAAACAAAACTAATGTATAATCAAATGATCCATTGAAAGCACCAAACGCAACCAAAAGAAAACAAATTAACAAAATCGGTTCTACTAAGTCTGTGCATACTGTGTAATGGAACATTCAACAACATTCACGCCTTCCCCTAGCTCCGGCTTCAGTGAAATTCTATTCCCATGCAATACTAAATAAGCTCAATGATTCCAAAAAATCCGAAGAAAAAACAAACATAAGACAACATAATATACATTGTATATAACCAGCAGGAAACATAGAATTTACAGGAAACTGCCAGAGAAGCTGTATGAATACAATACTATATGAATTAATTACAATAAGTAACAATCACGTGTATAGGGAAGAAGTAACAGCAGAGGTCATCGCCTTGGAACAGTTAGTAGCAAAATACGCTTCTTGGGAACTTAAATCTGGTTTAACAACCTCGCTCTTCCCCAGTCGTAGTATCGAAACATAAATGTACCCAAGGCATTGTGATAGGCAACTGTTAAAAAGGGGTCTACCATCAAATATGCCCTATATGGTAGAATTAGAGAAGGATTGCATTTTTTGCTATATTAAGTGATATGCTTGGAAAATCAGATTTTTAAATTAACGATGATGAAGGGTCTTAAGAAACTGGTAAATCAAATCATCATAAAAGTAAGATAAAGTAAAGACAAACCAGATCGGTGGTTTATTTACAGATTAGAGATGTAATTTGTGGGAATAGTAATGAAGAGATTCTGTTTAATTAAATCTACAACGAAACCGAAATCGTAAACTTCATCTGGTGAATCTTGGTGCACATCACCATCAAAACGAGAAACATTAACAATATCAAAGTAAAATAAAGAACATAGTTAACACTAAAGGCTTTAAAAATCTAATGCCATTAATTGAACTATCTACATTACTAAGCTTGGAGTGGAATCCAGTAAAATCTTGATCAAAAGCAACATCTTTATCTTAACCAATTTTAAAGGTGCCTCTTGATATTATACACATTGACAGCAGAAAAAATTGAAAATAAACACACACTGCATGAAATAGAATGAGGATAAAGAAAAATTATTATAATTACAGTTCTAATTTAGACTGTCACAAATTTGATGATAGCAAAATAATCTTGCTTTTTTTAATAGTAGATTTTCTCAGTATGATATATTGGTTGAAACAAAATACGCATTAAGAAAAAATAACCTGGACAAGAGTGCAGTGAATAGAGTGTTTGCCTCTCACGTCAGAGGTCATGGCTTCAATCTCCTTCTCTACTTTTTGGCTTCTTTCATAAACAACACTCAGTACAGGTTCTTCCGAAAACGGTACATTATTTATTTATTTATTTATTTATTTATTTATTTATTTATTTATTTATTTATCTATTTATTTATTTATTTATTTATTTGTTTATATATTTATTTATTTATGTGACATGGTTACATTATAATAGAAACACAGACAGACAAACATATTAGTTGAAACTGAAACTGAAACTGCTTTATTTGATTAAACGCCTGTTTCTATACAAGTTCATATTCAGTGGCGGTGTACATTAAGATATAAACTATTAAAAAATAAGTATAAAGCTGAATAATTACAATGTATAAAAACGATCAAACTACATAAAACCATTGCATAAATTTCAAATAAAGATTTAAATAAACCAGACTACTGTGCCTTAAAACAAAGCATAGAAATCTCGGAAATAAAATGTTTTCAGATTCTTTTTAAAACTTTCTACAGATTCGGACATCTTTATGCTCAATGGTAGACTGTTCCACAGGCTAGGACTTACTGTACCAAAACTTCTGTCACTAAAACACTTTCTTTTGTTAAATGGAATTACATAGCACCTATCTGTGGAGTCTGAAAACCTCAAACCTGGTATTTTTGGAATAGATTTTGTTAACAACTCAGACAAATAGACTGGTGCATTAACGATAGAGCAATGCACACGAAATAGAGAAATTCAAATTTAATTCTAGCTTTGATAGGTAACCAATGCAAGTCATATAGAGCTTTCGTAGAACTGTCAAATTTTCTCCTGTTTAAAACAAGTTTTGCAATCTTATTCTGGATACATTGCATTTTACCTATTTCCATTTCTGCTATATCATATAAAATAACATTACAGTAGTCCAAGTGAGAAATAACCAATGACAGAGCGAGAATTTCTATGGCATCCTTAGTTAAATATTTACGTATACTCTTAATTTTTAGGAAATTTAACATAGCTGTACGACACTTCCTTTTAACATGTTCTTTGAAATTCAATGTTTCATCTAGAAAAGCACCTAAATATATTTATCACCAGCGATGTTTATTTCCTTTGTACTACATTTATTCAACTGTGCTCTACTACCAATCATACTAAACTAAGTTTTTGAAGTGTTCATCTTTAGTTTGTTTGCATTCATTCAGTTGTTAATTGTCTCTGCACATTGTTCAAGTTCGTTCATTTATCGCGTGTATTTCCTTGTTGACTGATGTTGGTTGAAAACGTTTATTTGCAATATGATCATATGCAAGTCCATAGACTGAAAAGCTTGGTTGAATCACATCATATAGCTTTCCAGCGTAAGTAAGATAGAGCCATGGACCAAAACAGCTTCCTTGGGGGACACTACTATTGTAGCGAACGTGGGGATGATAAGGTTGAATTTACACTCCCTCAACAGCAACGTGGTCTGAGATATGAGTCAACCCAACATAATGCTTTTCCACAGACACCATACTGGCTTTTAAGAACATCATGAAGTATATTATAGTCAACAGTATCGAAAGCTGCACTTAGATCGATAAGCGATCAGTGCAGATATCTCTTTTCCTCCATTCCGTCAAGCATGTCATTCACAAGTCTAAGTAATGCAGACTCACATGAATGAAAGCGCCTATAGGCGGATTGATTTTTGGGAAGAAGATCATAATAGGCTATAAGTATTCACATGAATATTAAGTCTGAAGGGAACAGCTTTTTCAATTAATTTAGAGAGAAATGATAGGTTACTCACTGGTCTATAATTGGAAAATTAAAGGAAAGTTCAAGGCCTACTTTCCATTTTGATGGAAATATACCTTAACGCAAGGAGAGATTAACTAATTTGGTGATGGTAGGCAATAATTCTTGTAAATATGATTTTAGCACATTAGTTGGTAACATGTAACTCTGAGGATTAGTTGTTTTAAAACGTTGTACCCAGCCTAAATAGGCTTATCTGTCACTTACTTTGATAACATAATACGTAAATTCATTTATAAGTCATTAAAAAAGAATAATGGTGTTTCAAAGTGAGAATACCGTCAATCGTAAAGTTGAGAGCAAAATCATTTAATCGTTTAATATGCAAGATTATATTTATTATGTATAACATACATACACATTCCGAAATTTCTTCGCAATAAAACGGGAATAAATTTATATAAACTAAATATAATTAAAATCTTAAACAACATATCTCTAGAAATATCTTCGGGCAACATTATTCCAGGTCTGGTTAGTGTTCTAATATCAATACATCAAATTATGCGGTTGTGGAAACTGATTTGTTTGTTTGTAGCAAGAACCATACATGACCAATTTAGTTCAGGTTAATAAAATTAAGATGTCTCGCAGTAATTTTTACACATGCTTGATGATACAATGATACTGATACAATTGTGAGTCATGACCTGGAGGGCGATGCATTTCAAAACGATTTACTGGTTTATTTATGTAAGAAATTAAATGAAATATACACATTAAATCAATTAGACTGAAATTTATATTAAAATGTTTAATTAAAATATGAAATTCGTATAGACGAAATATTATGTTATATATCATTGTGTTTTGTTATGCATGCATTATATAATTATTCTATGTATTTGTGCTGTATTGTTGTCGGTTTCCTTTAAATGCTTCGTTTCCTGTTCGTCCTACACTTTCTTATTTTTTTGTTAAAAATCAATTTAGAATAAAATAATCATATGTTATTGGAAGCAATAGGTATGTTGTAATGGATAATGTATATGTCTCGCTGGAGTTCCCTTTAACATAATCGCGGTATGGTTTCAAAACATTATTTCAATATACAATCGATCAAGCTTGTCTTAGGCCATCGCTGAAAACAAAACCTAAGAAATATATAATTTTATAGCACAGAAAGTTACCAATAACACAAAATAGTAGACACGGTTTGATGGTTTCTGATTATAAGGGTTAATGATATATACACCATTCTCAAAGTCCTCTAACATCGAGCAATACTTATATACATATGTCCATAAGTTGTCGTAGTAATAATAGTTGATATCATCTTAGGATGAACGAGGTCAACAATACACAGGGACAAAGGTATGATTATAAAAGATAAACACTCTAAATAAATGAGAACACAAACTGCAAAACAAAAATAAGCGATATACCAATTATTAATTAGGGAATGTGTTAAAGATAGTACTACTGGCATTTCTTTATAATAGTAAATGTTTAGGTTTCACATCTGGAAAAGAAATAACGGTTAAAAAGTTGTTTGATGTTTAGTTTATTTAATTTATTACTGAATTAAGTGTAAGCATGTTGTTGTGATAACTGTAATATGCATGTGGATGTCGTACTGCTGGCAATATCGTACTGCTGGCAATGTCGTACAGCTGGCAATGTTTATTAACGTAGTTTAATAATAACAGAGCACCAAGCAATGAATTGCGCATTCTCAGTGATCGTTACCAGTGCTGTTACAAACCTAGAGACGGTTGTTGGTAACATCTTTCAAATTCAAGTTTAAACAGTTTTCACGTACTCTTTCTCGTTTAGTTACTGCTGTGAAATATATAGAAAGAATATTTTTTGAACAAACGGAATATTTGACTGTTAGTTATTTTTCTTCAAAACAGTCTTGCAATATATCCCTAAATATTTTTTTATAGAATTAATGGTAACTATCTACCTTTTAAGTAGTCAATGGTTAAAATTAGTTATGCAAGTACAATAACTGTTGACACAAAGCAGGAAGCTATTGACTATCAACCAATCAGATTAAAAACTTCATAATGATATAATATTTTATAAAAGTAAATAAGTATACCATATGAAATATCGTAATTTTCTATAAGACAGTTAATAAACGATGTATACTAAATTGTCTGAATAGAATACCATAAGATGAATGTTAAATGTTTTCAAATTAATTAAAGTTATTTACCATAAGCATTCAAAGGACCGTGCTTAGTGAATCTATTGTAGAATTAAATAAATCCTTAACGCAGTTGTTACTTGGTACAATGCTGAATAATATGTACTGTTCGGATCTTAAATCATAAAAACATGCTTCAAGTACTATTTTAGTAGTCTGTTTTTTTTTTCATTACAGTGGTTACCATTTTATCCATTAAATGTACAACATTATTAGACTACAACAAAATGAAATAATTTGATTAACACAACTCTCAGCCGAATTAGAATTTATGTACCTTTAGTATTACCTTTAGTAATATTTCATCATTCGAGTATTTTTATTATAGTGGTTTTATCTTTTTAAATCTTGATATTAACAACATTTTCATTAAAAATGATATAGTTTAGTCTTTAAAAAGAGAGGTGTACTCAGCTTTGATTTTCATGTCATAACAATATATAGACTTAGTGTAAATGATAAGACTGCATCAAACACGGTATGGTCTCACATAAACCACCAGATTCAAACACTATTTGTATGTTCAGTATTATATACATTTTACGTTGACATAAATTCGTTATTCTATAGCTTTCAGTGTTATGCATAGCATAAGGGCGTGACACTTGAATCCTACTACTGATGTGAATTAGAAAACGTTTAATTTCCTAAAATACAAATGCCATTTATACAAATAGTAACATTCCTTAGTTTTATACTATTATATAATAAAAATAAAACTAGTTAATTTCACTGAAGTTATAATCATTGCAGGTAACCGGGTGCACGATTGAACTTGGCTAGGTTCACGTCCGTGTAATATTTATCATTAATGATCGTTTATATAAATAATTATTAAGCATTCGCTACTTAAGCGTGTCGGTAGCTAGGAAATAAAACGCTAACATAAATAAAATGTTTAATACCAAGCGTTTACTACTTATATATTTATTAAAATGTAATTATCTTGTATCAATTATTTAATAAGGTAATAAAATGCACAGCTCCGTTCCATGTTTATTGTTTTGCACTGATACAGGCGTAAATGCAGAATTTCGTGCTTGAATTTTATAGTAACATTTTGTCTAATGACGAAAATATTTAAGGCACACCAGAGGATAATTACAAAGCGTTATTGCTTCTGATATGAGTTAAAATAGTATTTGATAATACATTAAAACAAATTGATCTTAATATAAGTTGGCATTTTTGCCCGACGGCTCAATATGTCAGGCTACCGTCAACTACAAAGGGAAGCCCTCAAAACAACAAATATGCAACAAAGCTCAGCCCCATTTCATGGATCAAAAGTTATGATATCACTTATTATAAGATAAATTGATACTGTCAGTTATTTACATTTCATTTCTAATGAAATGATCAGTCAAATTGAATACAATTCATCATGGTTAACAGTTGCCGGAAACACACATTATATTTAGTTCACAGGACTTAATATTTCGCGGACCGCAAAAAAAATCGAATGGTAATTTCGATACGATTGCATAAGTCTTTAAAATTAAGTTTATCGCCAAATAAATGACCCTCATTAAAATGAAGGCATTAATAACCCCAAACAATGCAGCACTACTAATAGAATTATCGTATATGAGAAGCATGTAAACAATTCAAATATATAATACATACTAATTCTAACGAGTGTGAATTGACACTAGAAATATACAACAGTCTCAAATCCAACAATTGGCACTAGAAAAATACAACAGTTTCAAATCCAACAATTGACACTAGAAAAATAAAACAGTTTCAAATCCAACAACTGGTACTAGAAAAATAAAACAGTTTCAAATCCAATAATTGGTATTAGAAATATACAACAGTTTCAAACCAAACGATTGACACTACAAAAATACAACAGTTTCAAATCAAATAATTGACACTAGAAAGATACAACAGTTTCAAATTCAACAATTACCACTAGAAACATACAATGTTTCAAATCAGAAACATACAATGTTTCAAATCCGTCAATTGACAGAAGAAAAACAAAACAGTTTCAAATCTAACAAATGGTACTAGAAATATATAACAGTTTCTAATTGATCAATTGAAATAAGAAAAATGCAATGTTTCAAATCTAACAATTGACACTAGAAATATATTACAGTTTCAAATCCAATATTTGACACTAAGAAGACTCACCATTTTTAAATCCAACGATTGACACTAGAAAAATAAAACAGTTTCAAATCCAACAATTGACACAAGAAATATACAACAGTTTTAAACCCAACAATAGACACTAGAAATATACAACAGTTTCAAATCCAACATTTGACACTAGGAGACTCAACAGTTTCAAATCCAACAATTGACACTATAAATATACAACAGTTTAAATCCAACAATTGAGACTAGAACAATACAATGTTCTAAATCCAACAATTGACACTAGAAATAAACTACAGTCTCAAATCCAACATTTGACACTTATGAGACACAACAGTTTCAAATCCAACAATTGACACAAGAAATATACAACAATTCAAATCCAACAATTGAGACTAGAACTATACAACGTTCTAAATCCATCAATTGACACTAGAAATATACAACTGTTTAAATCCAACAATTGAGACTAGAACAATACAATGTTCTAAATCCAACAATTGACACTAGAAATATACAACAGTTTAAATCCAACAATTGAGATTAGAAAAATACAAAGTTCTAAATCCAACAATTGACACTAAATGAACAAAACAGTTCACAATTGACAATTTAGAAAAAATACAACAGTTTTAAATCAAACAATTAACATTAGAAAATTACAATGTTTCAAATAAAAAAACTGTCACTAGAAATATATAAAAGTTTCAAATCCAACAGTTGACACTGGAAGTATACGTTTTAAATCCAACAATTGGCAATAAAAACATTAAACAGTTTCAGCAATTTTTGATACAACAAGTCAGACGCAGACCATTATAACTCAGCCCTCATAGTTTAACTTTTAGTTGGTTGATATAAAAACTGACCAATCAGGACATTTAACCCAGGTACACACAGATAGAAGATATGAATTACTAATCGTTTCGTTAATATGTGCACTAATACTAAATTGTTATGGGACATCTACAGTAATAATGTATCATGGAAAAAAATTTTGTTTAACAAGCATAGTATAAGGGTTTTACATAATATGTGTAAGTATCAGAGCTCGATCTACAGATGTTTTGATCTCTACACTCCATATGATGTTAGCTGCAACTATTTGATATACATGTTATATGTATCTTAGATTGTTCATACCGTACAAGTCATAAACTTTCTTTTGTCATTTTCCCAAAACATGAGTATCCCCGTAATCGAATGTTATTTTCCTAGTTACTGTGCCTGGCTAAAATGTCGATTTCAATAATCTTAAATTAACGTCGCTGAATAGCCATTATTGCTATTAGTTTTGGAAACAAATCTTTATTTCAGACTGTATATCTGCCTTATTTCTACCAACATCATACTATACACACACATGGTCATATGTCAAACAAGAGTCGCATACAAACACATTGTGTCTCGTCTCAAAGTCAAAAATTTATAACATACTTGCATAAACACATGCCAATTAAACTATTAACAATTTAAGAAACCTCAATTATTTTGAGATCCAATTGTCTAATTAGCATATTTTAAACTGACATTAGTATCGTTGCTACTAATATCACATGTTGTGTATTTTATTTCATGTGTTTGTTTATCTATTTCTATCAATGATGCTGATATATCTAAAACAATAAAGCGGTTATAAAATTTTTAAACAAGTGATTGTATTGAGATTATACATGCAGGGAATATTTGAATAAATAAGGCAAATGGGTCTGGCCACGAGTGCTCACCATTATGTTTTGGCCATCGCCTGGAATATCATATCATATATAGACAATATATTTTAATCATAACTATAATCAAAACGCTTTGCGGTGATCACTATTATTTATCCCTCTGTAACTTAAAGTAAATAACACATCGATTTATCTCACAGTTCGTTATTATAATTATTATATTATGATATGAAAACATGTTGTAAAAAACTCCAAATAAAACCAACTGCCTGATCAATTAAAATGTTTACGCCAAACCGTCCTGAGAACACAAACGTGAGAGAATATTGCACGTACATTTCGTTATATTTGTTATGTAAAGATGAAAGAGACTCTGATACTTCTTAATTGAAATTAAACCACCAGCCAGGAATGGTTGATTAAACAATTTGAAATATAACGGAACTGCTAACGTCAACAAGCATACGGCCCTAGCTTCCTTCTAGCGTATGAATTATAGCAGATCTAAGTGTTGAAATAAAGGACCTTGAAGAATTGCTTTTTCATTAACAATGTTATACGAGTTATCAAAAAAAAAATCTGCAATGGTTTGTTTCATAGAAGGAATAAAAAAAATAATTTAAACTTTTCGTATTTCCATTCCAAATCAAAATAAACCAAGGTCAGTATAAGTTAAACAAGTATTAATATAATTATAGCATGCACTATCGATTCAATAGAAGACAAAAATAAAATAACAAACCTAGCTATTCTGTTAGGTAAACCGTATAATTATGCACATCTTACTTTTTAAAAATATTCTTTAGACATTCGTATATGTTACATTTATCGGTTAAGTCTTTATTTTTTTTAAATTACATTTTTATAAGGATTAGGTTATGATGCAATTAAATGTCATATTATTTATATGGCTTAGTTTTTCGTTACAATCATTTAAATTACTGATTTGTATCGATTTGGTTAAACCAACTCGTTTATAAAACTAATGTTATTATATCATTTATTTTACTTTGATTTGTCATATTGTCTCAGAAAACTTGATTCCTTATAGCGTAAATAAGTCATCTTTCCTGCAGAGGTACACATTTAAACATTACATCTTTATCGGCAGCCAATCCAGATGACTTTAGTTTTATCCATATTGGTACGAAGACCGGAGTATAGCAGGCCAAACGTTACAATATTGTATTTTTTTTTTCTTGTTCAATCTTATTTTTTAGTTTTGTTTTGATGAATTGTATATATATGTTGTTAAATGTTATATTTATGTTGTTCGCTTTACATTCTTATTGTTAAACTTAGATCATAAGAACATTTTATATACACAACTTTGTAATAATGTTGTTTTATACATTATAATTTCTATTTGTCTGTCTGACCGTCAATACGTCGCACTATCTTTTATACTCTCTCTCTCTCTCTCTCTCTCTCTCTCTCTCTCTCTCTCTCTCTCTCTCCGTCCCTCCCTCCCTCCCTGTTTAAAACAATTGTTTGAATACCTTGATATCTTTATCTAGTATATTATTATGTTATTATGTCTCTCTTTCTTGTTTCCCCCCCCCCACTCTCTCTCTCTCTCTCTCTCTCTCTCTCTCTCTCTCTCTCTCTCTCTCTCTCTTTCTCTCTCTCTCTCTCTCTCTCTCTCTCTCTCTCTCCATTCATTCATCCATCTATCTATATTTTTTTCTCAGCATTTTTAATTGAACTAGTTGCAAGGTTGTGCATAAGACACTGCAGAGAAGAATTACAAAGCTGTCCTGTAAATATCTCACTCTTACAATCTGGTTTCTCTCACTCGTGCTTTGTAGTCAACATTCAGAATGTTTTATTCCACCAGATACACCGTTGTCTATTGTTTTGTTTACTATTTACATAATGTTACAGAATATTGGCTTAACTTTATGTGATTCGTGATTTTTTTTATTTTTAGTAGTCTATTTTGAAATACAGTAAGTCACGTGCTTTTTTCATCAGAATTTCATATTCTCAAGTTGATATTTTAGTTGCAGTATTATTCTATAATGAAATATCGCGTGTATAGAGTTGACATCAATGCCAAGACGTCAGCGATCTGAGGGTTATATTGGTCCGTCTCTTACAAAAATTATATTTGAACTTCTTCGACTGAACTGAGAACTGATTCTGCTTTCCTTGTGGTATCATTAAAATTTGATACAAATAATCAAATTGTATGGCTTGATATCACGACCTATCGCATATATTTTGATTTGAATCTATTTATAAAGTCATATCAATAATATTTATTTTATGTACTTAATGTTTGTAAATGATTCCAGTTTGGAAATGTTTCTATACCATAGATGCATTTATTTGATTTATTATCCCGGAGAATACATAAATACTAATTTGATTCTGTGGACATCTATAAGTTTAATGCTGATTAAAGTGAACAGTGTTAACACGGTGACATCTTAGAACATTATAAGACCAGTATGTTTTCATGTTGAGTAAATCTTGTTGATTTGTATATTTTGTATAACTGTATATTCTTAAAGTTATTTTGCGTAGTAGTTATATTCTACCTTAGTGAGGACATTGGCCATTTTGCTACAATTTCAAAGTTTAATTGAATGTAACTAAAATATTTATCATGTTGTTGCTATTATGGACTAGTCCATTGATCATTAAATATGTAACACGATATGACAAAAAAAATATTTTTTGTATGTTTTAACAATGATTTTACAATAGTATAGTTTCATGGTTCATAGTAAATGTTAAGATTATATTAAAACCATGAACACCAATTTTCAACCTGATCTTAAAAATTCCATATAATTTGTTTTAAGATTTATAAAAATAATTATATTAACTGAAATAAAAACCAGCTAACCCTAGCATATATGTAAATAAATTTATTGTTATTATTGAATTTTTCTTGATAGTCTCAGTTAATGATGAATGTAATGTCTTTTTATTAACGGCAAATGATAACTGTATAATGATATGTGTGTATGCATATGTGTGTATATGTAAATTCCGCTATGGTGTGTGTGTTGCTATTGTTTTGCTGTTTAATGTAAAAAATTTGATACACAACTGATTATGTAATTGTTATAGTTAAAACTGTCTTTTTTCCCTACACAAAACCCGATATGGTGTTTGTTATTTAACGAGTTCAAATACTATTGTTTATAGAGACATTAATTTTAAACATAGAATATCTACTTAAAATGATCAACTTACGGTTATAATTGTAACAAATAACACTATAACTATATGATGAATGGATTAAACTTTCTAAATGGTATATGTTTAAAACATACCATCCCTTATAGAAAAATAGCTGTAATAATAAAACTACTTATATATGATAATTGTCATTTAAAAAATAACACTTGTATAAATGCTATATGTTCTGTTAATTGAAATTCTAATACTGTAATAAAATGTAATGTATTGAAGAACAAAATAAAAAAATATACAACAGACTGAGTATGGTTTATTTATCGGTCTGTATTACATGTATGTTATACCTAAAGGACTTTTGAATAATAGGTTGACTAAATGAGCTGAAAGTTATCAAGTATACAATGAAGTAAGCAAAGCCTTAGATTTTGGAGAAAAGGAACAGTTTATAGACTAAATCAATAGAGTTTGATATTAGAGGTCAAAGTTTAACTGTTGTTAGGAGCAAATATAATGGTATTAAATTACGTGTGAAATATAATAATACGCTAAATGACGAGTTCCCATTCCCATGTATACCAGGCGTTCGTTCAAGGAGAATGCCAATCTCCTTTTCTATTTACTATATTTTAAATGACACTGAGAAGCACTTCATACTTAATCATTTTGATTTGACTGATAGATGTATGAACATTTTTTTCTTCTACTTATTTATACTGTTGATATTTTGTTTTATTTGATGTATCTCCGAAAGGACAGTAAAAAGATATCTTTTTGAAATAATTGAAACAGTTGTAAATTAAGAGTAAATGTAAAAAAAAAAAAAATACTATTCAGAAGAGAAGGACAACTTATATTACATATCAAAAATACATAAAAAAAAAGTTTAGGCCGTGCTCTATATGAATTTTACTGAACTTAAATTAAAACTAATCTGCAAACAACCCTGGAAAAGATAGTTTAGAACATTTTATATGATGATTTGAAAAATGGTGGTAGAAGCTTCATAACTTGGCGCTCAGCATTAAGAGGATAGTTCTAGGTCTGGTCACTATTATATCAGCATCGTGTGTAATACCATGTGGGTGTGGCAGCGAGCAGATTACTGTCAAGTCGACTCTAAATTGTTGAAAGCGATGCTAAACATCATACAGTTTCGGATACATGACATCATGCATTGTCCAAATCTTTGGTATGACCCGGCCGAGGATCGAACCAGCGACCTTCCGCATGCAAGGTGGATGCTATATCGCTAGATCACTGATGCGGCTCGTTATAAATGAATATTTTATGTCACATATTTCGTATTAAAGACAATTGAGCACCGTAGAATAATACAGAATAATTTTACTGTGTAGTATTTGACACATCAAACATTTGACACGTGCACAAACGTATCTAAGTACAGGATATCGACCGAATGCGAGGTTTTTCTGCGTAGGAAAGACCTGTGTATGGGCTACATGTGACATCGAAGGTCAGTAGCGATCAAGTTGTTTCATGAAGTCCGTGGGCAGGTCTTTCCTACACAGAAAAGCCGTTGTACGAGGCCCATATCCGGAGTACACACCGTCGTAATACGCGTCAGTGCCATTGAACGAAATGGACTGCGTTGCAATGTTATGGTAGCTTCTTGATATTTGTGAAGAATATTTTCAACGCAGAATAGGCTGCATATAGGTAATTTGTATTGTATTGTTCATTGATTCATAGTCTAAAGTGTTTCATTTAATAGTTAGACAGGACTAGATTTTGTTGGCTTTAAAACCTTTAACGACTTGAACATCCGGTTCAAATGTTATAAATAAATAATATATCGATATATACACACATTAATAAGGTTAATCAAAGCATTAACTAGTTAGACATGTTGGATCTGGGACAACCAGAACAAACACAGATAAAGCATTAACTAGTTAGACATGGTTGATATGGAACAATCCGAACAAACACAGATAAACCATTAACATTTTTTACATGACTAGTTCAACATGTTGGATCTGGGACAGCCCGAACAAACACAGAAAAGGCATTAACTAGTTAGACATGTTGGATCATGGACAGCCCGAACAAACACAGATAAAGCATTATATTATTAGACGTGTTGGATCTGGGGCAACTAGAACACAGACAGATAAAGCATTAACTAATTAGACATATTGGATAATGGGCAACTCGAACAAACACAGATAAACAATTAACATTTTTTACGTTACTAGTTCGACATGTTGGATCTGGAACAGCCCGAACATACGACAGATCATACATTATCTAGTTAGACATTTTGGATCTAGCCCAACCCGAACAAACACAGATAAAGAATTAACTAGTTCGACATGTTTCGACATGTTGGATATGGGACAATCCGAACAAACACAGATAAACCATTAACATTGTTTACGTTACTAGTTCGACATGTTGGATCTTGAACAGCCCGAACAAACACAAAGAAAGCATTAACTAGTAAGACATGTTGGATCTGGAACAGCCCGAACAAAGACTGAGAAAGCATTAACTAGTAGGTCATGTTGGATATGGGACAATCCGAACAAACACAGATAAACAATATTTTTTACATTACAAGTTCGACATGTTGGATCTGGAACAGCCCAAACAAACACATATAATACATTATCTAGTTAGACATGTTGGATCTGGGGCAACTCGAACAAACACAGATAAAGAATTAACTAGTTAGACATGTTAGATATGGGGCAACACGAACAAACACAGATTAAGCATTCACTAGTTAGACATGTTGGATCTGGAACAGCCCGAACAAACACATATAATACATTATCTAGTTAAACATGTTGGATCTGGGACAGCCCAGACAAACACAGATAAAGTATAAACTAGTTAGACATGTTAGATCTGGGGCAACTCGAACAAACACAGATAAGCAATAACTAGTTAGATACGTTTGATTTGGGGCAACTAGAACAAACACAGATAAGCAATAACTAGTTAGATACGTTTGATTTGGGGCAACTAGAACAAACACAGATAAGCAATAACTAGTTAGATACGTTTGATTTGGGGCAACTAGAACAAACACAGAGACAGCATTAACTAGTTAGATCTAGAGCAACTCAAATAAATACTGTGACAGATAATGCATTAAGTAGTTAGACATGCTGGATCTGGGACAACCCGAACAAACACAGATAAAGTATTAACCAGTTAAACATGTTAGATCTGGGGCAACACGAACAAACACAGATTAAGCATTCACTAGTTAGACATGTTGGATCTGGAACAGCCCGAACAAACACATATAATACATTATCTAGTTAGACATGTTGGATATGGGACATCCCGAACAAACACAGATAAAGCATAACCTAATTAGACATATTGGATCTGGGGCAACTCGAACAAACACAGATAAGCAATAACTAGTTAGATACGCTGGATATGGGACAACCCAAGCAAACACAGAGAAAGCATTACCTAATTAGACATATTGGATCTGGGGCAACTAGAACAATCACAGATAAAGAATTAACTAGCTAGACATGTTGGATCTGGGACAGCCCGAACAAACACAGATAAATCATTAACTAGATAGACATGGTGGATTCGGGGCAACCAGAACAAACATAGATAAAGCATTAACTAGTTAGACATATTGGATCTTGGGTAACACGAACAAACAAAGATAAACAAGTTAGACATGTTGGATCTGGGGCAACTGGAACAAACAAAGATAAAGCATTAACTAGTTAGACATTTTGGATCTCGGGCAACTCAAATAAACACTGTGACATGTTGGATCTTGGGTAACTCGAACAAATACGCTTTAAGCATTAACTAGTTAGACATGTTCGGATCTGGGGCAACTAGAACAAACACAGATTAATCATTTACTAGTTAGACACATTGAATCTGGGACAATCCAAACAAACACAGATAAGGCAATAACTAGTTAGACATGCTGGATCTGGGGCAACTATAAAGTTAGACATGTTGGATCTGGAGCAACTCGAACAAACACAGATAAATCATTTACTAGTGAGACCCATTGAATCTGGGACAATCGAGCAAACACAGATAAAGCATTAAGTAAAGTAGTTAGACATGTTGGATCTAGGTAAACTCTAACAAACACAGATAAGCAATAACTAGTTAGACACGTTTGATTTGGGGCAACTATATAAACACAGACAAAGCATCAGCTAGTTAGACATGGTGGATCTTGGGCAACTCGAACAAACACAGATAAGCAATAACTAGTTAGACACGATTGATTTGGGGCAACTCGAACAAACACAGATAAAGCATTAAGTAAAGTAGTTAGACATGTTGGATCTAGGGCAACTCGAACAAACACAGATAAGCAACAACTAGTTAGACACGTGTGATTTGGGGCAACTAGAACAAACACAGATAAAGCATCAACTAGTTAGACATGGTGGATCTTGGGTAACTTAACAAACCCAAATAAAGAATTAACCTTCTGGAAATAATCGAAATAAACTTGTCAAACTAGTCATAACCTGTTTATAGGCATACAGTGAAGTTTTGTATTATTGCGTGAGAATTCATGTTCTGGGTGTTGCTAAATTTTTGCACGGAGTTAATCGTGCGTGTTACTAACATCTTGTGGGGGATTTCTCTCTATCCGCGCATTTGAGCTCGATTTGTCCAGGCGACAGGATGGCTTATATATATACATGAGGGTACGGCGGTAAATTTATTTTACTTTATTTTATTTCTCCTCCGTCGATTGTTGGCATAATCATGCAATTCTTTCAATTGTTTCGTTTAGTTATGCACTGTGTAGTATCTGCATTTACGTTAGTTAGATATTACGAGTGTCTATTCAGGTTTATGTATCACTTATTATATAATTCTTTGATCCAATTAACCACCTTTGATTATAATCCAGAGTATTATAAGAACATACATGGAATTTAAGGTTCGGATAGCCTCGTTCCTGCAAAACAAAAACAGTTATCTCTAGGGACGGACGTTTCTCTACGGACATCAAACCCATGTACATCCAGTACATTTTTAATTTGTAAAATAAAATGCTAACACTGTGGTCGATAATTCTTTTCGCATCAAGACTTCTTTCGTAATCGATGCTTTACAATATCAAATTTAAATTAATATTTACAAACATGTTTACATATTTATTAGATCGATACATAAACGTAGACTACTTAATTTTTTATAAATAAAATTTCAACTTTTCGTCAAATATCATGAATAATAGTGGAAGAATATCATGCTGGATATCACTGAAATTGTTCACTTTTTGATAAAAGCAACAAACTCGGCACAGTAGTAGTTCAGTGTATTTAAGGAAATTTAGGCTATACACCCTTCCTGAAGTTTTCAAAATGGCCGCCATTTTCAAAATGGCCACCAACATGTCACAAAAAATAAAAAAAATATTGAGTAGTAATTTGTTGATGTCTATAATACGTAATTTATATCAAATATTATATTGTATTTTAAAATATTTTGTTGGTATTTGATTATTTATGTCAAATAAATAAGTTAATTAGATAGAATGTGAAAGTTTATATTAATTTGAAAGGTCAAAAGGTCAATAAACTATATAAAAAAAAAACAACAACAACATTTATTTAACATTTTTATGTCATATTTTTAATGTGTGATAAACATTTATTTTCCTATTTTCAGAACTTTGTGTTTTCAATATAAAATTGTAGATGTTATTTATAAGTTATAAAGCAAAGGTTACTTCCATTTGCTAAATATTCCCCCATTTGTATGTAGCAGGAGAACAACTTTCTATTCACATTTTTGCTGCTGTTTTTGTGAATCATTGACTAACTTATAAATGATTTGCTTATATATTTAGGTAAGTTATCATTTCTAGAAACCATTCTATTGTTTTAAGATATATTTATTAATAGAAATTCCTAAAAGGAGTCATGCTCAATGATTTTTAAAACTGTAATAGTGTTCGGATACGCACTAGTAAGCGGATAAATATGGATTAAGTGGGAAATGTGCAATGCTAAAATTATGTATGTATATGTCACTATGTAGCAATTGATGGTTATTTATTTATTTTAAGTTTATTTTTAAAATAAGAAGTATTTTAAATTAAAGTATTTGTTATACTAACAAACATTTACAACAGAAAAAGAAGAAATCTAAATATAATTTGATTAACACAGTTAGAACGACTATATCTTCCTTTATACACTTTCAGATGTGAAACATATGACGACACACAGATATGTTAGTGATAGAACCTAACATTAAAGAGTACGCCTCTGTTATTAAACAAATTCATATATGTCAAAACAAATCGAGAGGGTCGAACATCAAATTGTTACTTCCATTATCAAAATCTGAAGTAGTTTCCTTTCCTATAGACTGGATTAAATGCATTTTATGTCCAGAACCGTCCAATGAAACACTAAAAATCCCTGCATTTATTAAACGTCAAGATGTGTATAAAGGTGCAGGCTATGAGACCCTGTTATGTGATATTATAAGCTTTCATACATTAGGACACTTTCCAATGCCGGTGAACTCATCATTATTAGAAAATATAATTGAACTCCTTATAAGCAATGAAGCTAAGTGGCATAAGGCTTTTCGAAATAAGTTAAGAAAACTAAAGCTTGCAAGGTTACAAAAGCACACGATTAAAGAAGAAGAAGAAGTGCATTAAAGCAGAACAGTTGTGCATGGCTCTTTGCAAATGTGGTGGGAATTGCGATAGGGGATAATTAAATGAAGTTAACCATTCTTGTTTGACAGAATGAAGTCACTGTACATTTAGTACTGGTCTCATAAGATACATGTTGGGCCGTAATCAATTATTTATATAAATGATTTGACATCTGAATATAATGTTATTGACTAATAGATCCGTTATGAGAGGAAAATTATGGGACTTCTATAAATACTGATATAATTGCATCAACAAATTAACAAGAAACGTGACAACAGTGCTTTTTATGATTTAAGCGGCCATTTTGAAAGCCATTTTGAAATAAATCATCACTTTTAAACGATACGTATTGCTAAATAAGTACTTATTAACACCTGTGCTACGTGTAATATTAAAATTTAGTGAAATTATGTAATTAAATTAAGCAAAACCATAACACATACTTATTTTTTTATCTTTTAGCAGCCATCTTGGCGGCCATTTTGAAAATGACGGCCATTTTAAAAGGTACAAGTTGGGTCCTATAGCTTAAATCGATTGTTATGCTTTCATCTATAAATGTGCCAAGTTGGTTGCTTTTATCACAAAGTAAACAATGTTTTCACAATATTCCCCCTATATAAGTATGGTATAGTCGATAGATTAAACTTGTTTATTTTACTTCGATTGCGAAACAAGTTCTTACAACTTGTTAAATCACGCTTGAAGTCTTCCTGGTTAGAACCAGTACTAAGCATATGCGGAAAAGTGTCTTGCTCAAGGACACCACACATAGCCGTGGTGGAGGAATTAACCAACTCCCCTCCGATCATAGGTTCGGTGCGTTACCACTGGACCACGCGCTCCGCATAGTCGATAAAACAACACATTAATTGGAAACAATAAACACAGTTTTTACGTCATTTTAAAGATTCAGTACCATAAATTTAAGTGACTGTACACTTATTAATATGCTTTATTGTACACATTATTTGATTAAAAAGTCCATTTCATGTTGACTTTTTATCATGCTTTACTAAAAAAAAAACATTATTTTTTGGTATAAATTCAAACGTAAAGTTGACGTTAATAATGTTTTTAATTAATGTTAATTTGACGTTTTGAAACACTAAATTACATTAAAACCTTTGAACAAAATTAAACTATTCCTTGTAAAGTGTACTTAACAACACATTTTAAAAGAACAAAATAAAAATAACTATGTACTTGTTTGTGGCTTTTTAATTTGAGTGCCATATCAATATTCTAAATCTTATACTTTTAACCAAATCAGAATAATGTTTGGTACAAGAACAGAAATGGTTTTATTGTAACCGGAAAACGGCTTAACGTCCAAAAATACTGACAATTTAGCATATGGCAGTAGTTTTTATAAGTTTTCAAGTACTTTTCATTTATTTTTACGTACATCTGTATCGTGTAAACATACCAGCATTTTACGCAGCGTAGCAATCGTCAGAAAAACAATGATCAAGTAAAATATACTGAGCCAAAAAAGAAAGTACCCACTTTAATTATTTCCTCAATATTAATAATATTTTTCAAAATTAGCTACACATATTGTACATGTATTCGTTGGAGTACCTGTCAAACTTGGTTTTATCAATAATCAGCCAAGCGCTTAGCCTAAGGCCCGATTAACTTGTTTTGCACTCTGTGCAGCGACGGTCGATATCCGGTGGTGGTATCTGACTGCACTTATTGACCAGAAATTAGGCACAATACAAAAAGATCACATAAAATCAAGTAAATTGCAATGCCAAGATTAAATAACGACCAAAGAAATCACTGACAGGCGATCGGGATGCTGAATGCTGGCTCTACAGTAGCCGGCGCCGTACGTATAGCGTAACGTCGACAGCATGCGACGGAAGATCATTTCTTTCATTGGGCCACACGGCGGACACATGAGATATTAAATATTTACTGTAACCCACATCCCATTTTCACTGTAGCAAAATCTCATAAAATTGAGTTTTAAACTTTCCCGATTACAAGTGCAGATTTATCAAAACCGTTGATATTTCGGAAATCGACCCCCTACGTCATATCGGTCCAATTTTTTTTCGATGAAAGACATATTGCAGCTGCTTCAAATTTTCACAAGACTTCAAGAATAAATTGTTCTTTAATTCAATCAAAAAATTAAATCCGAATATATACTTATTTTCTTTATTATGATAGATATATGGAGTGAGACTCTTTTTTTTTTGCTCAGTATAGGATACACACGAAACATTTCATAGTGTCAAGACAATATTGGGAATAACATTTTTAGTATTTCAACGATCGAAACAAATGATTATTTCTGAATAATCAAAACAACAGAGATCAAGTGAATTTGCTTTCCTGTTGGCCGGACCCGATTAGTTCAGTTGTTAGCGCAATGCAGGGGTCGTGAGTTCGAATCACCGCCCGACAACTGTCTCCGTGATGATTGATATACGACATTGCTTCTAATTATCATTCATCTCTCATCGCTGATTTAAGTGAGAAAGTTATCAGTTACTAGCAGAAACGGGGTGTGCTTGAGTACTGGTAATCCTTTCAGGGTCCCAGGAAACTAGGTTTAGGTTACGGGACTCCGATTGGCCGATGGTAGCAGCAGGTGCATGGTCATAACATGTGACTGAGATGATGTCGTTAATATGATAAAATAATGTTATTGAAGTTATGACCATTTGTTCTTTTAATTTAGGTTTTATGTTACACGTGGGAACAACAACCTTGCAGTCACAAGTCTTTCCACAGTCTTAATCTGATTCAATTGAAACTTGCTGTACAGCAACTACTTGGGTTTGAACATGTACCTGTTTCTGCGTGTTGATGGAGCCATTTGTTGTTTTAACTTACACTTTATGTCGCACCTTTGGAATACAAGTTTGCGGTCGCATTTCCTCCCACAGTTTTAATCTGATGTTATTAGAACTTGCTGTACAGCCGATACATTGTCCGGATTGTTTTATTTGAATCTTGAATCTATAATATGTTGTTTTTTTTATCTGCACTTGTCATCTGCACTTGTCATTTTGAGTATTTGAAATTCATATAGTGTAGGGAAGGGCCGTAGCTAATGTTGGTAGAACTTGTGGCCCAAACCATTTGCTTAAATATATGTTGAAAAGGAATCAAATGTTTTAATTAAACTACATTGTCCGAACAATGACTGGCTATTTTATTCAGTCTATGGCCCTTTTGAGCGGGAGATTTAGATTCATTGGATTTCTTTTATACTAATGACGTCGAACATATCTTAAAAAAATATACATGTAATATAAAATAACTCTTTACGTTCGACTTTAGTGGCGGATCCAGGAATTATGATTTTGAGACTGATATATATTTGAGGATTATGATTAAAAACAATGGGATATAAAAACAGCACAAAATTGACAAAATAACACGATTTCGTCATTTGTATACATGTAATGTAATGTCGAAAAACCGCAGCGGTGGTCTAGGGGTGAAGCGTTCACCTCGCATGCGGAAGGTCGTGAATTCGATCCCCGGCCATATCGTACCAAAGACTTGGTTAATGGTATTAAAGCTTCCTAGATTGGTTCTCAGTATTTAGAGGATAGTTCAAGGTCTGGTCGGCCAGATATTCCAGAATGGCAGGGCTACGATACTTTCTCAAGTAGACATCGTCTTAATATAAATAAAAGATTGTTGAAAGTGACGCTAAACAATATACAATAAGAATTCCGATTGATATTGTTTCGAAACGTGCGCAAGAATATACAGTGAAAGGAAAAATAAAGTATACATACCTATAAACGTCAACAGGTCAAGCAACAATAAATGAATTGCATATAAATGCATATAAATGTTGTATATTTATATTTCATCATATTGTTGAATAAAAAAAACAACATTTAATTCATTTCAAAGCAATACAATAAGAAAAAAATCAATTCATTTTCCATCACATGAATAAACTTAGCCAATAATAAAATAATTTTTAAAAACAAAATTTATACTTTCTTTTTCCTTTCAGTGTATATATATATATATAAATATATATATACACTGAATACTGTTTTCCATACATATCTTTTTACTGTTATAAAAAGAAATCAACATGTCAGATGGCCTACATATGTTCGGGCGATCGATTATGTATCAAATAAAACCAATTGTAACTGGATTGTACGCATTACGCAAAACAGAAAACGGACCAGCATGATCCGTGTTTATGAAATCCAACCTTTCAGTCTGATTTTATAGACTTTTTGGCAATAAGAAAAAAACGTTGAAATAAATTGAAATTTATTCAGTTTTTGCGTTAATCGTGTAAAACGAGTCGAGATTTTCAATTCATCGGAGTAATAGCAGGGTTCGAGTATACCGTAGAAGAAATGAACGTTATGCCGACTGCTGTGTTTTTGAACGAGATCGTTTTGGGGTGGCAGTTCCGTCACGGTCTGGGCCGGCATTGCGCATGGTTATCGTAACCTCTAGTCGTGATCGATGGGAATTTGAATGCCCAACGCTACCGAGATGAGATTCTTGCGAGGCACGTCATCCCACTGTTTCAAAATAATGCCAATGTCACTCTGTTTCGACAGGATAATATACTTAGCAAAAAAAATAAACTTTACATACTTTAGGGCCTGCTTTAGAGGGTTAACGTTGACTTTATGTGAACGTTATCGATATTTACCTAAAGGCCCGAGTATAGAGAGTACATCGACACAATAGGTGTGCACTTGTACCGTGCACGGGCTAGCACGCTTTACGCTTCCTGTTTTGACCGCTTGCCTCGTGTTGACCTATCCCGGGTTCATTTCAATTGCTTTTTCTTAGGCAGCCACACGCACTTTTTATCATTGACACGAAAACACAATATTGTTAACAGTTTTGACTGAAAACGTAAATGTCACGGCTATCCGAAAATGACAGAAATCAGGCTGTCGGTATGTTTAGAACGTAAATAACGTTGCTCTTCATTTTGGGTGCTCTAGGCAAATAGTTCACAACCTGACAACTCGGTATGCAACTACTGGGTCAGTTACGGATAGGCCAAGATCAGGTAGGCCCAGAGCGACATCACGTAGAGACGACCGGTACATTACGTTAACGCACTTACGTAATCGCTTTACCCCAGCAATGGTAAGTGCACGGCGGTTTAGGCTCTTTGCTCAGACGATACGTAATCGTCTTAGACAAGATAGAGCACCAATTCGTGCGCGTCGACCTTATAAGGGACAAATTCTAACCGCGCGTCATAGAGCCGCCCGCTTAGCCTGGGCTCGACGTCACAGGCACTGGATACGTGCACAATGGCGAAACGTGATTTTTACCGATGAGTCACGCTTCAGGGTCAGCTTTGCTGACTGTAGGGTCAGAGTTTACAGGCGACGGAACGAGAGATTTGCCCAATGCTGCGTGCAGGAACGAGACAGGTTTGGGGGTGGTAGCGTCATGGTTTGGGCGGGCATAATGGACAATCAGAAAACACATCTGGTTATCGTTCCGGGCAACCTTAATGCAGTAGGGTATGTGAACATCTTGAGGAACAATCTCCTCCCATTCATGCAAAATCGGGGTCCTGGAGTGATTCTGCAACATGACAACGCGAGGCGTCACACAGCTCGCATTACGACACAATTTTTGGCTCAGAACGGCGTCAACGTCTTGTCGAATCCGATAGAACACATGTGGGACGAACTTGGGCATCGGGTACGCATAACTCATCAAATAAACAATGTCAATGACCTGAGACATGCCCTCCTTGTTGAATGGCAGAACATATTCAATGACGTCATTCGCCGTCTCACAAATTCCAGGAGGAGGAGAATAGCAACCTGCATTAGGGCCAATGGCGGTCACACACGCTATTAACACCACTTGATTCACATTGGCACTCAGATTGATACTAAAAAAGTCAATAAAACATTTCTTCACATTTTTGTGATTTTTGAAATCGACCCCTACGTCTTGTAACCTCAAATTTGACCTTCATTTTGAAGAAACCTATACCCGACGCTGTTACAAACTCACAGATATTGCTTCCAAGTTTCTTAAAACATCTACATACGTACACTATATTGTTTCATAGTGACGTTATAATCATCAGCATCCCACGTAAAGTTTCTTTTTTTATTTGCATAGTATACAACAAGCATACAGTTAGAGATACTGTGAATTTCCTCAAGACGAATAACATTGCATTTATTGATGACTGGCCCACCAAAAGCTCAGATCTGAATCCCATCGAACACATGTGGGATAATTTGGACAAGAGTATTAGACGTCGCCCTATTCCACCGTCGAACGTCAATGAACTAACACAATTCTTAATTCAGGAGTGGAACAACATTCCGCAGGCCGAAATCAACATACTTGTCGGTTCTATGTGCCACCGATGCCAGGCAGTCCTCGATGCCCAAGGTGGCCATACCCGGTATTAATGTGTGATTTTGGTGTACGACCCCTACCACATTTAATCAACCATTTCATCAGTTTTCCGTAAACGTAGAGCGATACAATTTTCCACACAAATTCTGCTTCCAGCGTTTGAATGTTCAACTTTAAATCACAATATATATTTCCAATTAGCGTTAATAAGAATTCCGTTTGCAATTAGGTGAATGTTTTTTACTTTTTTTTGAACGGTTGCGCTGTAGTCATGTTCCGTGTAAATATGCTACACTGACGGAAACGTCTACAAGTCCATGCATCTGTGAGATACAAACACTGTTTTGCTGTTGATTCATTACGGCAAGACACCTGGCTCTAATCATATAAAATGTTATCATGCCCAAATATTTTGTGATCGTCTTGAGCACTGTGATCATACACTATGTACTCCATAAAACCCGGCACTTTCACAGAATAATTCAGTGTTGACAGCTCATTTGTGTATCTGCCTGTTTACGTTTCATTTTTTACCTCCCATTCAACCTGAGAGTAACCATATTAAACTTGTTGATCGTTCTGCGCATTGAACGTAACAAGACGTAATGTTGCTCAGGATGACGGTACCAAAGTAACTGTATTATTACGGTGATAGATCTGAATGTAACCACTGTTTGTACAGAACACTGTTTGACTTATGGCCAAAGTTTCGAAGAATTCACGTTTAGATATAATCTATACCAAAACTCACGAAGGTCATCCCGTTACTTTCTGGACAACCCCCTTACCTATACATCGTGTTTACGTTACTCAAATTTAATTCTACTATGATTTGTTCGCACCTGTTGGTAAAATACAATGGAATATTTAACCACACGACCAAACTGAATACCTGGGGACATTTTGCCAATAATAAATTCAGTCGTCATAAGTTGTGTGTTTGGCAAAGAGTGGTTTCATCTGCTATTTGTGAATCGTCTGGTGGGTGTTGTGTGTTGTCGTAGCAGTCCAGCTTTTGGTTTAGAGATGAGTATTAATACAGTTGCCTTTTTTATTGAAAACTGACCCATTATTCGTTCAGCAGCAAAATGTTTAGTGGCACATGTGAAAGGATTGTATAGCTTATGGTATCATTTACTCTCCAGTATTGCCGCCGAGGTAGTCCAATTGCTTGCATGCAACAAGGTGGAGCATGGTCACTATTTGTGATGTTATTTCTGAACAATAAGTGAGTAATTGAAAATTTAATGAGTGGCAGTAAACGTGTACATTTTGAAGACGTGCAGTAAAACATCATTCATTCATTAACCCAATCTATTTATTCCATTATTGTCATTATCGCATTTATTGATCTTCGCGAGCACAAACTGGCCTATTTATATGTCGACGTGCAGCATCGTTCATTCATTCATTCACTCATTCATTTCATTCATGTCATTCATTTCATTCATTTATTCTTTCACGTTTTCAATCTTTCATTCATTCGTTTATTATATTGGCCTATTCCATGACATTATTGTACAGTGCTTTGTACAATATTGAAATTGTTCGAGTGACTTTCACCACAGTACTTACGAATACAAATTATTTCCATATTGGCCCGTGTGGTTCCGGCTAATAATAGAATCACTGTCGATCTCTGCACAGGGTAGGAGTCGTCCGAATGGGTGTCATGTTCATTTTATCATTTTTGTCATGTTCATTATTGTGGTTAAATTATCAACCCCTGTGTGGTTCCAGGGAGCCATATGAGTGATGGCAAGAAAAGGAACTTTGTGGCTCATGCATGTCGTAGGAATTTGAATTATACCATAGAATTTGCTGAAACTCTGCAGTTCTGCAGGTATCAAGGTTCTAGGTTCATTCTTCATATTCATTTGTTGATGTATTGTTTTAATCTGTATGTTAATTTGTTGTTTTTGTACATGTAGAGTGAACCTGAAATCTTCATTCCTGTTGGCGGCGAATACCCTATAATGTGTTGGTACGCCGTAAAACCCTATTGATTCATTATTTCCATATTGTACAAAACCCTGTACAATTATATTTTTATTCTAAACCTCAATCGCAATGAATTTATCTGAAGGGTAAATAAATATTAAGATCGGCATGCGGAACACTTTGAATTGTGCGAAATGAAATAAGTAATTGAATCCAAAACACTTTTTCATATTGCACGGTCACGTGGTAACATCTGACGACTGGGTTCAAACTTACAGGTATAAAATAGATATACCTGTATGTATTGCATGGTAAATTAACAAACAAGATTATGACGGACTGTCCGATAGGGACTGAGAAACATTTCGTAGACGCTTAAATGTTACATGAATCGGTGACAGTGCTGCACAGTACAGGCAACTATGTCCAAATTTGTATGTCAATGATTTATTTATGAATTTAGTTATTTTATTCTTAGAAACAGTTATGGGTTTCTCTAAAAATCAATTATGGAATAGTATCTTATGGTTTGGTCCGTCAATTACTAATTCTAATTTAAAGATGTATTTGTTACTTTGTATGTGAACTATGCTCAACTCAACACGTTATAAGGCAACCAGATGATAGTGTAAATGTAGTTTTCAGTTTGAATGAGTGTTAGACAGTTTCAAGATTGTACGGGAGATTGGCTTCAGTGACATTTTATGCAATGTTATAAATATTGATTGCAGATGTCCGTGTTGATGGTGGATCCATATGATGTGTTGCCTCCCGGCGTGTCGTCTGTGGTTCCTGTCCTTGCTGTCTCCAGTTCCTGCTGTAACTAGCATGCAATCTGACGGAAGGGTTCTCTGTGGAACTCGGACTATAGAGGTAAGTACAAAAAGTTCAAACCACACATTTGATTGTTTCTCTCTACGTAGAGATGTGTACAAATCTACATAAAAGGTATAAACCGCTATATTTGAGATTTAATATTTCTTGATCAAATTAATAGTTGCAGTATAAAGCATAATAATGGATGTTTTTTAATCAATCATATATATTTTAGTTCTGGGTTACTCCCCTTGATTGTCTGTTCTCTTAGCGAGTAAGTTTTCAATTATTGACAAAATATACCGGTAGTCGTTAAATAGGTCCGTCTGATACGATGTTAATTCCCTCTTTTATTGTAAGCATACAGTTATTCCCTTTGGTTGTATGTATATAGATCAGTTGGATGAATCAACTAATTCCGCTTAGAGTTATACTTTCAGCGAGTTTCTATAATTATACACAGAATACACTGATAGTCATAATCAGCTTGATAACATGTTTAGTTTCCCTTTTTAGTGTAAGCAAACAGTTATTTCCTTGTTTGTATGTACTACAAGGGAGTAATACAAAATATTCTGATAGTCATCATATAGATCAGTTCAATAAAATGCTTATTTTCCCTTTAAGCGTAAGCAAACAGTTACTCCCCTTGATTGTCTGTACTTTTAGCGAGTAAGTTTTGTTTTATCGACATAGAATGCTGATAGTCAATATATACAATATACATCAATATATTATGATTAATACCCCTTTAGATGTAAGCGTAGTGTTACTTCCATTGGTTGTCTTAACTTTTAGCGAGTAAGTTTTCTATAATTGACGAAATATACTGATGGTCATTAATATATAAATCAATTTGCTAACATGTCATTTCCTCTTTTGGTGTAAGCATAGAGTACTTTCAGCGAGTAAGACAAAATATAGTGATGATCATCACATAGATCAGTTCAATAAAATGCTTAAATTCCCCTATTAGCGTACTATTATATAGTTAGACATATTAAATCAGTATAAAAGTAAGTTGAACTTTTTCTTTTTAAAATATTCTCTGGTGTTTTATTTTGGTCTTAGTGTTTTATAATGTTTTATATTTTTAGCTCGTCTTTTTGAAAAAAAGCAAAGAGCTATTGTTATGATCCTGGCATCGTCAGCGTCATCGTTACCGTCGTCGTCGTCGTCGTCCGCTGGTTAAACTTTTATTTATGTTTAGCTCAGCGTTTTCTCTGTTTCTGGACAAACAACACATGTTACGGTGCCTTAACTCCATAAACACATTTAGATCATGTTATACAAAAAAATGTATATAGCTAACTTACATGTACCTAAATTTCCATGTTTTGGGCTCTAAAGTTTATGTTTGGCTCAACCCTTTCTCTGTTTCTGAACAAATTACTCATGTTTTTGTGACTAAACTTAATAAACACATTTATATTATGTTATAGAAACAATGTATATAGCTAACTTAAAGTTAGGTTTTGTTTTTTTTAGCTCGGGTTTGAATTATCATTATTTTTTTTTTTTAAATCAATTTTATTTTTCGGTAATACTATTATTTCTGTAAGCTGATCACCATCAACTCACTAACCTTGGCCTATTTAATGGACTTTGTTAATACTGTCATTATCCAGTTTGGCACATACAACCCCCGCATCCACACCCGGATTTTAAAATTAAATTAAATACATTTCAGCTTAAGTACTGGCTAGCTAACCTTAGCCAGGCATAGACATAATATATATTCTGCCCTAATAGTCCTACTTGCACACACATGTATCTTTTATTTTGCTAATATGAAAGATGGTTTCATTAATTTCATTTTTTTTTGTTGATTTTTTTTAAATTTGTTTTATTTTTGCAGAAATATGATTGATTTTTTAAACTAATCACCATCAAGTTTAAACAATTTACTTCACTGACTTTGACATACGTAATAGATTTTGACAAAAAGAAGAGCGTCTGCACCCGCTTGCAGTGCTTTTGTTTATTTTTATTTTTTGTATTAAATCAAATACTCTGCCCCATTTAAACTATGTTACCGACCCCAAGACCCTCACCCCCACCACCTCCACCAACCCCCGACCATTTTTATTAAAATTTTGTTTTGTATTAAATCAAACACTCTGCCCCATTTCATCTTTGCTACCGACCCCAAAACCATCACCCCAGCCCGACTTCCCTAACAATCCTGCCCATTTTTTTATTTTGTTTTTTGTTAATTTTTGTTTGTATTTAATCAAATACTCTGCCCCATTTCAACTTTTCTACCGACCCCAGGACCCTCATCCCTACCCCCCCCCCCCCCACCCCAATCACCACTACCATCCCCGCTTAATTTTTTTTTTTTTTTCATATTTGGTTTTGTTTTAACCGTTTACTTCATATAAGCAAATTTTGAATAACTCTAATATAGAAGGCTTTGAAAACAGTGTAGAACCAGTTCTGTACTGTTTTCCGCTATATCTGAATAAATAGGTAAAATGTATCTATTCATGGAATTTGACTATTTGTGGCTTTTTAGTTTTGAAGAGTACAGTTAAAATGCATATGGCGTAAAGAGTTAAATCAAATACTTAGCCCCCATCTCAACTTTGTTGCTGACCCCAAGGACAACCCCCCACCAAGACCCCTCGCCCATTTTTTTTATTTCTTTTTTCTTTTAAATTTTGTTTTGTTTTAAATTTATTACTATTCTGCTCTTTGTTACCAACCCCAAGACCGAACACCCACTCCAATTATTTTTGTTTTAAATTTTGCTGTTTTAAAATTTTGTTCTGTATTGAATTAGATACACTGTCCCTTTTCAACTTTGTTACTAACACCAAGACACCCTCCCCTCCAATATTATTTTATTGTATTAAAACTGCACAGCCCTGTTTATTAAACTTTGGCATATCATAGTATACCCCAACATCCACACCCAGATTTTAAAATTAAATAAAATACATTTCAGCTTAAGTACTGGCTAGCTAGCCTTAGCCAGACATAGACATAGTGTATATTCTGCCCTAATAGTCTTACTTGCACATACATGTATCTACTATTTTGTCAATATGAAGATGGTTTCATACAAATTTATCTATTTTTCTGATGGTACATTATAATATACAGTTCTTTGACAAGGATAAACTAGTCGAGATAACGCTGTTCTTCGACATCTCATATGTTTTGTAATTTATTTTAAATCTATTTTATTATTACTGTAACAGTATTGATATTTTAAACTAATAGCAATCATGTTTAAAAAGTTTACTTCACTGACTTTGACCTACGTAATAGATTTGGAAGAAAGATTAGCGTCTGCATCCACTTGCGGTGCTCTTCTTTATTTTATTGTTTTGAATTGCAGAAAGACCAGTTATGAAGAAAAAAGTACGATGAATGTGAAAACCAGTATTAAATATGTAAGTACGTCAATAAGGGTTCAATTTTATTTTACGAATCGCGTTAGCCTCTCGTATTTACCGCGTTCTCCGCTGGTTTTTACCGCGTTCGCCGCTTATTTTAATTCTAAGTGATATTTGGTTGCAGAATGAAGATAATCCAAGCACATCAGCAAAAATGTACAGGAATATTTTTTTTTTAGAATCTTCTATTGTGTTTTGTTTTGGTATTTGTGTTTTATGTTTAATTGTCTGATGTTTTCAATCCTCTGTAGATCACTTCTGGAGAACAATGTGTAAACTAGCATCAGATATGCAAAGAACACATTTGATTTTGTAAATAAGGGTTCAAATTTATTAAAATCGTACCGTTCGCAGCTTCTGCTAACCGTGTCGTCGCTAGTTTTAATTCTACGTAATATTTCGTTACATAATGAAGAAGATCTTAGTCCATAAGCGTAAATGTAAGTGAATATTGTTTGTTTAAGAGTCTATTCTTATATTTTGTTTTGATCTTAGAGTTTTCTGTTTATTAATCTAATTTTCTGCTGTCCATCGCGTTCGTCGCTAGGTTTAATTCTACGTGATATTCTGCTTCAGAATGAAAAATGTTTCAGTCCATCAGCATAAATGTAAGTGAATATTGTTTTTAGTCTTCTCTAATATTTTGTTTAATTTTAATAGTATAACTTTCTGCTGTTTTCAATTCTAAGCGGAACAACGAAAAACGAAGAATGTGAGAAATAGGATCACATATGCAAGCAACACATATACGTAAATAAGAGTTCAGTTTTATTGTACTTATCCTGTTCGCCGCGAGTGCTTGCCGCGTTCATCGATAGTTATGTTCCACTTGAAGTTTGGCTGCGAAAAAGAAAATCCAATACAATCAGGTACTGTATAAATGTAAGTGAATAGTTTTCTTTTTATAATATTTTATGTTTTAATTTGGTCTTGGTGTTTAATCTAAGTTTCATTTCTTGAAGGGTCACATGTGAAAAACGAAGAACGACGACTTTGAAAACTAGCATCATATCATTTGATGCAACTAACACATGTTATGCGTTAGAAGTGTTCAATGTTACTTTACCAATCGCGTTCGCTGCATTTGCTTACCGCGTTCGTCGCTTGTTTTAATTCAAGTGATATTCGGCTGCGATATGAAGACGAACCAGTTCATCAGTATCAATGTTAAGTGAATCTTTATCTTAAATATCTTATCTTTGGATTTGGTTTTGTCTGAGTGTTGTATGTAAATTCATCTCTTTCTTAAGTTTTCAGTTCTAGTTGGATCACTTATGTAGAAAGAAAAAAGTGAGAACCAGCATCAAATATGCAAGTCAAATATTACTTATTTTTCATTCATCAATTATGGTTTATTTTCAATTATCTCATCGCGTTCGCCGATCAAGTCAGTGAGTATAAATATAAGTTGCTGATGCAATCTTGTTATTTATTAATCTTATGTTATGATTGTTTATGGTTATGTGGATTTGTTCCTGTATAACTTTCAAAAGAAGGATGGTGAAGCCATTCTGACTAATCTACTGCAGTCGAAGGAACCAAATCTCCTTCCATACAAGGTGTCATACAGAATTCATTTTGAATAAGTTCGTTACTGCTTCCGATATGCTATGAAAATAATGGGTAATTGAGTAGAATATCTTTAATAATTTTTCTATAGCACAATACAACAAGGTGACTTCATCTGATTAACTATCGTCCACGAAGATGACATTTTCACCAACAGAAGTCCATCGTTCAGCCACGACATATACTTATCCAGGATTGAATTGTTTAATTGTCCATAACTACAGGTATGTATCACGAGATATCTGATATTATTGTTCACGTCGTTTTATTACCACCGTAAAACAGTCCTGTGATTTCAGACTTAGATTAAAAGCATTTTCTGAGTAAATGTATAAAATATAGATTATATATGGCAAATATTTTAGTGATGGTTATGTAGTTGAGAATTTTTTTTAGTGAAGTAACTGTTTTATGTGTTGATCCTGCTTATGTTTTCTTATTACTGTAACTGTATTTTAAATTCTAGACAATGTCCTAGATGAATTATGAAGACCACAGAAACAAACAACATGGATAAATCTATTGACTGTAGGTATACTTTGAGATTATCACATACGTTTTATTGTGTTTCATGTAAACATCCTTTAAGTTTATCTGAAAAAGATAGTTGAGATTGATATATAAAACTTTTCAAATATTTTGTTTACTTAAACGAAATAAACAAAATGTAATAATACACAGTTTTTCATTGAGTCGAGTTGAACTTTTCATTGAATAAAGATCATATACAACACATTACATGATATTTATGACGATTAGTTTTATTAAAGAGTTAATTTCCAAATATATAGATCTGCAAAGATAAAGCAATCTATATCAAGTAAAGTTTTCGGTTCATGTTCAAAGTTAAGACTTCAAAAGTGAGTGGTATTCATTGATGGATTATGCAGCTGCTGCTGAAAGATGATGATTAAAATAATGATGATAATGATAGTAATAATGTGATAAATAGCCACTAGGTGTATATTAATGTTCAACGTTTTTATATTGATTTCTGCAAGAAGCAAGCAAACCACATCGAGGAGAGCATCTTGATAACTTCACCAAGTGTAAAAATTAAGTGATGGATTTTGCTGCTGCTAATGATGTTGATGATGATGATGATGATGATGATGATGATAGAGGATAAATAAGTATATGGTAACTTTAAGGATGGAATTGTCGATACTGAATATTTATACTGCATATCATTCGATAAACTTTCATACTTGTCTGAAAATGATGGTGAATATTAATATATAAAACTTTTGAGAGTATGTTGTTTATATTGATTAAACAGTATTTTAATATCAAATTGAGATACACCATTTACAACACATTACACGTTATATATGGCATTGAACTGATATGTATATAGGCATTGATGTGCACAGACCATTGTCATTTTGCAAAGTCTATGGACCATGCTTGGCTCAAACCCACGACTTTGCGGTAAGATACATTAGTGAATATTATGGTGATGATGAAGAAGATGATGCTGATGATTATGAATGATATTTAAATTGACGATGATTGTTGTTATTATGAACATGATACTGGTAAGGATGTGTAATATTAGGTAATGAAAAGGATTGCATCACTTACACTGAAGATTGAGATGACACATTGGAGATGGGGATGAAACACTGGAGTTGAAGATGAGTAGGAGTGATGATACTGGAGACGGCAAAAAGACGGTAAATGGAACAACCTTGATAAAGCAAATAATTATAATTGTGTTATTATATACTTCATTTGATTGCATTTCATGTAGTCGTTGATATAACTTATATTTCATATTCATTCAATACACTTTACAATTTAACTGAAATTGACAGTATTATTTTGAAGAATTTTGTTTATTTTAATGAAATAGAAAAAATCTATAAATTTGCAATATTGTATTCATTAGAGATGAACAACATTTACAACACATTATACGTTAAATATGGCATTCAACTGATATGTATGGATATGTATCGAGGCATTCCCTAAGCACATTAATATGATTATTGTCATTTTGACGATGCTTGACTCAAACCCATGACTTTGCGGTGACATTAAGTGAAGATTATTGATGATGATGTATATTTATATTAAAATTGATGATGATTGTTATTATAAACATGATACTTGTAAGGATGTGTAGGATCAGGTAATGGAAAGGATTGCATCACTGGCACTGGAGATGGAGATTAAACACTGGAGTTGAAGATGAGCATTATCGATGAAGTTGTAGATGAAGATTAGACGGTAAATGAAACAACATGTACAAAGCAGATGATTATCAGTAAAATTGTGTTATTAAAAAAATAATTTGATTGTATTTCATGTAATCGTTGATATAACTTATACTTGCCTGCATATTAATTCAACACATTTTACAATTTAACAGAAATTGACAGAATTGTTGTGAAGAATTTGGTTTATTTTGATGAAATAGAATCTTAACTACACTATTTACAACACATAGGTGAATATTGCATTTAACCGTTATGTATAGAGGCATTCTCTAAATACATAAATCTTCACAGAACTATTGTCATTTTGCAAGTATCGAGCAAACGATACGAAGTTTAGTACTTAGGCCATGCTAGGATCAAACCCGTGACATTGCAGAGATAGACATTAAGACAGAGATGATTAATGATGATGTATAATGATATTAAAATTGATGAGGATGAGTATGATTATGAACATGTTACAGATAAAGATGTGTAGTATCAGGTAATGGAAAAGACGGTATCGCTGACATTGGAGTGGATATTTGGCACTGGAGATGGTAATGAGCATGATCGATGAACGTGTAGAGAGAGATTAGACGGTGCATCAATCAAGACGGATAAAGCAAATGATTGTAGGTATAACTGTTTTATCACATTCATTTTATTGCATTTCATGTAATCGTTAGTATAACTTATACTTGCTTGCATATTCATTCAATACACTTACCAATTTAACTGTAATTGACCGAAATGTTGTGAAGAATTTTATTTATTTTGATGAAATAGACAAAAGCTTTTAGTACACCATTTACAACAGAGTATGGGTAATATATGGCATTAAACTGTTATGTATAGAGGCAATGTCTAATACACAAATCTTCAGAGACTTGCAAGTAACGAGCAAACGATTCGAAGTTTAGTCTTTGGGCCATGCTAGGATCAAACCCGTGACATTGCGGTGAGATACATTAAGTGATGATTAATGATGATTATGTATAATGATATTAAAACTGATGAGTATGATTATTAACATGATACAGGTAAAGATGTGTAGTATCAGGTAATGGAAAAGATTACATCTCTGACACTGGAGTGGAGATTTGACACTGGATATGAAGATGATCATGATCGATGAACTTTTAGAGAGAGATTAGACGGTGCATCAATCAATCAGGATAAAGCAAATGATTGTAGGTATAACTGTTTTATCACATTCATTTTATTGCTTTTTATGTAATCGTTAGTATAACTTATACTTGCTTGCATATTCATTCAATACACTTAACAATTTAACTGCAATTGACAGAATTGAGTATGGATAATATATGGCATTAAACTGTTCTGTATAGAGGCATTCTCTACAGACAACAATCTTCACAGAACTATTGTCATTTTGCAAGTAACGAGCAAACGATTCGAATTTAAGTATTTTGACAATGCTGGGATACATTAAGTGATGATTAAAAATGATGTATAATGATATTAAAATTGATGAGTATGGGTATGATTATGAACATGATACAGGTAAAGATGTGTAGTATCAGGTAATCGAAACGACTGCATCTCTGACACTGGAGAAGCGATTTGGCACTGGATATGGAGATGATCATGACCGATGAACGTGTAGAGAGAGCTTTGACGGTACATAAAACAAGCAGGATAAAGCAAATGAGTGTAGGTATAAGTGTTTTATCACATTCATTTTGTTGCATTTCATATAATCGTTACTATAACTTATACTTGCCTGCATATTCATTCAAGACACTTAACAATTTAACTGAAATTGACAGAATTGTTGTGAAGAATTTTGTTTATTTTAATGAAATAGACCAAATCTATTATTACACCATTTACAACACATTATGGGTAATATGTGGCATTAAACTGTAATGTATAGAGGCATTCTCTAAAGACAACAATCTTTACAGAACTATTGTCATGTTGCTAGTATCGAGCAAATGATTCGAAGTTGCGTCTTTTGGCCATGCTAGGATCAAACCCGTGACATTGCGGTGAGATACATTAAGTGATGATAAATGATGATGATAATGGATAATGATATTAAAATTGAAGAGGACGGGTATGATTATAAACATGTTACAGATAAAGTTGTGTAGTATCAGGTAATTGAAACGATTACATCTCTGACACTGGAGTGGATATTTGGCACTGGAGATAGGGATGATCATGACCGATGAACGTGTAGAGAGAGCTTTGACGATACATATAAAAGCAGGATAAAGCAAATGATTGTAGGAATAATTGTTTTATCACATTCATTTTATTGCATTTCATGTAATCGTAAGTAAAATGTATACGTGCCTGCATATTCATACAATACACTGAACAATGTAACTGAAATTGACAGCATTGTTGGGAAGAGTTTTAATTATTTTGATGAAATAGACAAAATCTATTACTACACCATTTACTACATTATGGGTAATATATGGCATTAAACTTCTATGTATAGAGGCATTCTCTAAAGACAACAATGCTCACAGAACTATTGGCATTTTGTTAGTATTGAGCAAATGATTCGAAATTAAGTCTTTGGGCCATGCTGGGATCAAACCCGTGACATTGCGATGAGAGACATTAAGTGATGATTAATGATGATTATGGATATCTCGAACAAACCCCGACTCCGCAAGTAACTGATATTTTTGCAACTTGAATCAACGTTGAACGAAAATTTACAATGAGACTCAATGTCGTATATCAACTATCACCGAGCTTGTGGCCGGTTTGGAATTTAAACTAACGACCCCTGGATCAATAGTCAGACGTGCTATCGATTGAGTTTATCGGGCCTGGCGTTGATCATGATGTTGATGAATAATTGTATTAGAATTGATGAAGATGGTTATGATTATAAACGTAATACAGGTAAGGATGTGTAGAAGCAGATAATGGAAAGGACTGTATCACTGACACTGGAGATGGAGATTAGATACAATTGATCAATGCTACTGGAGATGGAGATAAGACGGTAAAAGAAACAAGCTTGAAAATGCAAATGACTTTATATAAAGTTGTTTTATTATCACGTACTTCATTTTATTGAATTTCATGTTAACTTTAGTATATCTTACTATTTAACTGAAATAGATAGAAAACTTTCGTATACCCTTTGTTTACTTTGATTTAATAGAAAAATTACACATTGCCAACATATCATGGGTAATATATAGCAATAAATATTTGGACCAAGCTGGGCTCAATCTACTGCTTTGCCAGTGAAATGTATTTAGTTGTAATTTATGCTGCTGTTGATGTTGATGATGATGGTGGTGGTGGTGGTGTACCATTTACAACACATTTAATGATATATAGGCTTTTAAAATTTTATGTTAACCCTGAGTTTATTGTTCAGAATGTAGGATATAATATACTTTTTTCAGATCCAGGACGAAAGTATTCTATTCGTTGATTCAAGATATATAAGTATAATTTAAATTCATTGTTAGAATTTCTTTAATGTGACAAGCTGCAAAAATACTAATGGTATGCATGAAAAACAATTTATTTTGTTTGGAATAAGCTTTGCTTACAATACAACGGAATAATTGTTGTAAATTGGGACGAAATGTTCTTTTTAAACCTTAACCCCATTAAAGATTTTAAATCTTCCTATCATCTAAATGCTGATTTTAAAGCTATGCATATCATTTTTAAAACCTCCGTTTGACCCGACTGGGATTCAAACTCAGTTGGCATCTTGAAGGCATGACAGACTATAATCACTGCATATATTTTTAACCAGACCACACATGTAGACAGGTCTGTTTAAAGAAATAGTTTTAATTTTAGAATGTGTGTAATGTTAATCAATTTGACCACCCAGATATATGGTAAGGTAATGTAAATATCACGTATCGTTCTTCGTTAATTTAGTTACATGTACATATCATAAAACATATACAAACTTGAAATTTGTATCGTATGACATTTAAGAAACCGTATTTCGTGTGTATAACAGACATGCCTCATCATTTATATCTGTCGCGCAAATATCATGACTGTCAAATATCAAGGAATATTGTATGAATCGATGACATTTTCGCATATATGCTTTTAAATGGTACATGTGTTAAATATTATTTACCAAAAAAAAAACTCTAGCCATAACATGTTTTTTTTGTAATATTGAAAAATGCAAAATTAAATAAATATACTCAGTACCACTGAATTCGTTTATTTAATTTTCAGTACCCTTGTACCGAAGTTGTCTGTATATCTCCATTTTACCCATTTTCACGTGATGTATCGGTGTAGTAAATGAATGAATGAATAGGGTTTTACGGCGTACCAACACACTATTAACAGGTTATTCGACGCCAACAGGAAGGAAAATTACTAGTTCATACTACATGTACAAAAACAACAAATTTAACATACATATTAAAAAAATACATCAACAAATGAATATGCAGAATGAACCTAGAACCTTGATACATGCAGAACTGCAGTTTCATCTATTCAAATTCTATCGTATTACTCATTTTGTATATTCTTATGACATGTATAGGCCACAGTGATTCTATTCTTGCCATCACTTATGTTTCACTGGAACAACACAGAGGTTGATAATTTAACCACAATTATAATAGTGAACATGACAAAAAAATGATAAAATGAACATGACATCCATTTGGAGGATTCCTACCCCTCTGCAGAGATCGACAGTGATTCTATTCTTAGCCGGAACCACACGGGCTTGTAGTAAATAAATCGGCAAACCTAAAATCATGTTCACTTTTGAAAACTGTATTACCCAAAAACATGGGATAACTGTTAGAAAATGTCAGAAACCAAGCAATAGGTCTTTTGAATGCTGGCGTCACGAAATCCGACGTCGCACAACAGTTTAACTGAAGTGTCAGCACTATATCTCGTTTGTTACAACGATATAACGCGACCGGAGGCGTCAAGGATCGTCCCAGATCCGGTAGACCGCGAGTTACAACGAGAATACAGGATGCTTACATTAGACTCTTGCACCTCCGGAATCGCTTCCGACAAGCAACAACGGCCCGGGCGACGTTAAGGACTCGTACTAGGTAACTGAATGGTGCAACATTGTTATACGACATAATGTTTTATTCGTTTTTTAGTACTTTGTTTTTTCAAATGTTTTTTTGCACTAATAAACTGTATTGCGTTACTTTTCAGATGCCATATACACCCGAATACGGTCCGGAACCGACTGAAGGCACACCGCTAACGAAGCAGACGACCTCGCAATGTGCCCAAACTTACCAGACGACACAAGCAAGCCAGACACAGATGGGCGCTGACCCATAGACACTGGTGACGTGTCCGTTGGTCGTTTGTTCTGTTTACTGACGAGAGTCGTTTCCAGCTAGAGAGGGCTGATGGTCGTCATCGCGTCTGGCGCCGTTGCAAAGAGCGTGATTCTGAAGCTTGTGTTATGAAGCACAACCGCTGGGGAGGTGGATCGATACATGTCTGGGTGGGGATTTCCGAACTCCACAAGACCAAGTTGGTTATTTTTTATAGAAATGTAACTGCCAGGTCCTACGTACAATACGTTCTTCAGCCCGTGGCGATTCCTGTGTTACAGCAGCAGTTTGGTCGTTGCCGAATCCTTCAACAAGACAACGCGAGACCGTACACGGCCATCTACACGCGGAAGCATCTACAGGCCAATAACGTAAACGTGCTCGAATGGCCCGCAGTGTCACCAGACGAATCTGATTAAAATCACCGTCTTTCCTGTACACGTAATAACTGGCAAGCTTAGGCTCACATAGATATTTTTGACCGAGATGACCCTAAAACCAAGTCCTCATTGTTGAGATATAAAGGCACTTGGTCGCGATTGACCCCTATAATTGTTAATAAAATAGTTATTAAAACTAAAATTTAGAAAAAGGAATAATGTTTATAAAAAAAAGAAATACTCCATATGATAAAGACTCGACGGATCAAGTATAACTGTTTAGAAACCAAGTTATATCACTAAATAACGAACCTTAATACAGTATATAAATCAATCCTCAGATCATTTTGCTTTATTTCAGTATTCAAATGCAGAATAAAACATCTTAAAACGCCATGAATATCACAAGACTAGTACAATGTGGATATAGTCTGATGAGTATTGTTCGCTATATTATGCCTAATAAAGCAACGATACGAGTATTTTATCAGATGAAAATTGAAAAACAGGACGCAACTGAGAGTTTTATTTATTGAGATGAAATAATTAAATGTACATTACCAGACGTGCTCCTTGCCCGACTTAAGCAGTTATATATGTTCGCGCATTAATTAATGAGCTCCGTAGTTCCAAGGAAAAGGAAATAATAACAACATTGAGTCAAAGTGCAGACGACTCGCAAAGTCTGATGTTGTATTAGCTAATTTTGTTATATAAAACTGCCCCTTAGAAATACCGAATGCAATTATTCAAATACAAAATATCGAAAACCTGATTTACCATTTCAGATGATTACCACTTTACAAATGTTTGCATATATGAGTTTTCTTGATCCAAAACTTACATAGCTATTCAGTATCAAAATAAAATGAATGGATTTATTGAAAATAAATAGCTTTGCAGCAGGTTTTCTAATTGCTTTTCCCAAATACAGCTTGTGAATTTCCTTCCGATACAAAATATTGATATTGTCAACGTGTGCCGAAAATTTCGTGTAGTGAATCTTAATAAGTTTTGTCGAATTGTTGTAAAGAAACCAAATGTTTAGTTTACAGCAGGGTGCATTTTAATCAATTTATCCTTTTGAGACAAAGTGTAAAACAAACACATGAATTGAAGTTATATTTAGATATATCAAACATACGGTTATACGGATCATACACATATATATAAATATATACATGTATATAGTGTATATAAAAAATCATGTTTTTTGACGATACTTGTATCAAATCAATGAGTAATTCTAGGTGGATATCTTTCATTTTCCCAATATTTATATCCGTATTGCTGTAAAACAATAATTTCTGGATATATATATATATATATATAATATATAATTGATAAATATATCAATAGAGCTCTACACGTTAACAAAATCACAATTGGCCTTTGATAGGTTTGTAAATGTTATGGAAATGAATGCTGTAAAATTAACGAACATTTCGGCGTCATATGTGTATCTATGTACACATAAATTTACTTTTTTGACATAGATTGAAAGTGGGCATACAAGAAAATCTATCTTTGAAGGCACACGGTTTCGTTAGTGAGACTATGACACCAAAAAATTCAACAATCTTATAACCCTTCACCAATCAGAAATATAATCGATACAATCTATGCATTTTGATTGTTTTCACCAAAAATAGGTTTTAATTGTCGCTTAATTAGGAAGTGATGTTTACCTCCTGCAAACATATAAAACTTTATCTATGTTTATCTCTAATCGTTTTTTCGACATTCAAGTGTCTTTTGTCTAAGCCGATATCTCAGTATATAGTCACTGTGTTTATTTAATGATAAATGATCCCATCTTAGTCTGAACAGGTGAACAAAAATATCCAAATATGTTTACTTTTAATTTAAATAACATTAATATTTATGATGATTGTGCTGTCAGAATAAGAAAAAATTGAATTAATTTGAACTGGATATATGGTAGTCATATTCATGTACATAAAATAATTGTGATTTTTTTCTTCATTATTCTTATGTATTGAACATCTTTGTAGATAATTGACTTGTACTTGTTCATTTGTTTCATTGTATTACTTATATGCTCTCCTGAAAATTGGAAATCGAACCGTGAGCTACAATACCAAATGTGAAAAAAATATTTTGTCGGAAGCAAATGTTACATGGGAGTCATTCGACATACGAAAACATTATATCATATCATTATCTTTAATGTACTTCTATTTCTTCCCAAACGCTGAAACAAAAACTCCAAACAATTTTAACCTCAAATTTTAATTTCAAGCATATCTAACATGGAATGGAATTTGATAAACACGAAACAAATCATTTGTGCGCGTGTGGTACGGATAGTAACTTACAACTTCTAGCCAAAAGCATTCCATGTTAGCTATCCAAACCTACCACATGCCAATAAAAATGTCTAAATATTTATTTTTTTAAAAGAGATGTAAATGTCTGCTAAACAATAAAAAAAATGTCTGAGAAAAGAAGATTTTACGGCACGCCCTCACGAGAATGATAAAAATGGTATCACGTTTCAGGTGATATTTCTTGTATTGATATAGATAAAACCGCGTCTGTTTCGTCTGAACCTAAATATAGCACTCAACAATGAATTCTGGGAAAAATCAAAACAATATGATCGTACTGTATTCAGAAGTATTCACCACGTTAAGATTAATGCTTCATGTATAAAATAATGTATGTCTTCACATTATACATTGTCGAGGACGATTGTAAATAAACTAACTTTAATTACTAATTTTGATAATAGAATACAGTTGTAAAACAAACCTAAGCATCGTTTTTTAGCGAAAAAGATGAATAATATATTGTGTACATAGGGTAAATCTAAGGTTTCCGAATGCCTAATTATATCAGTTAACCTTCTGTTCCTTGAAAGCGAATTATCTTAGTGTAACTAAAATAAACTATATTGTTTTCTACTCAATTACTTTAAAACACAGAGTAACAAGAAATAAACACGAAAGTCTTCATTGTTAATACTGCAAAGTCGATATCATATTACAGTCTTGCAATGATTATTTAATTTGAAAATAGCTGAACTGGTAACAAAGACATTTCCCTTACAAGTCATTAAAACTTATGTCAACGAAATCCTAAAAAGTTAATTAGTCTAAAACTTATTTATTTTACTTCGATTATGAAACAAGTTCTTACAACTTAGGCAAATCTCGCTCGAAGTCTTCCTTGGCAGAACCAGTACTAAGCATATGCGGAGAAAGTGACTTGCTCAAAGATACCTCACATAGTTAATTAAAGTATTACAGCAAGAATATTAACACTTCAAATAGTAATATATAAATAAGCTTTAGTTATAATTGCATTCTGTTCTTACTTACACATACCCTCCCATAAGTGACGATATCAAAAATTTTGCACCCACGAACTGAGAGCAGATGAAATTGGTTTGACATTGTTTATGTTGAAAATGTTTAAATTGTAATGTTTTTTTGTACATATGAAAAAGTTGGAACAATTTGATGAGTTATCCAAAGTTAAAATTGTCAAAGGATGGTCGAGGCAGGGCAATCAGGACAGTACAGAATTAAAACAAACATATTTGTAGTTTAAAATTTTACAATTTAATAACAAGAATATGATAAATAATATACATTACAACAAAGAACATATATTTAGTTTTAAATTTACTATATGAAGCCATGTATTTATACTGAGTTAAACATTAGTTTCTTCAAATTTCAATAATCTTTCTAAAAGTTTGTGTTCGGATCCCAAAACCACTTCCTCAAGTATAATGTAGATTCGTCGCTCTCCTCTCTACAAACACCTGTTCAGCGGCAGTCAGGCCACTCGATTGCCCCTCCTAGTTCCCAATTTTTATGATGACACGTAACCGTCGACGTCGACATCTCGCCATCGCCTTTACCATTTCCAACTTCACTCCTGCTACCTCAACACCACGTTATCATCCTCGATACGTTCTCGCTACCAATGCTCCCAAACAAAACCTGCAGTTTCAACAACGCTTTTATAGTCTCATACCATTAACGTAAGTTATCAATGTACAGCCTACCTTGTTCGTCACGTACTTAACCTACCACATTAATTCTCCACGTACATAAAGTACAACCTCGTTTTCGTCGTCACGTACATGCAGTACCATATCAATTAGAAATACACGTACGTTAAGTACAATAAAAGTCCACTTCACTTATATAATTACAGTACACCATATTTCACCTTCACGTACATCAAATACTAATTATTCATATAACCGCAACACAAACTTTACTACTTATGATAAACACGTGTAAATGTTCTCAGTTACTTATGAATACGCTTCAAATTAAAATATACAATATAATTATAATCTCAAACATTTATAATTTAATACTTGAATATTAATTATTTATTTATTATTACAACCTTAATTAAAAATAGTATTTGAGTTAAACAAACCAAAAACATATTGTATTTACCTCGGTCCTCAGGGTTCATCACACTTAAATTTACACGATTGACATTCCTTAGTTTTGTCTGGTAGACCTCACTGGTCAAATTACTTCTCTGCACTGACCAGTTTAGCCAATAATTTATACATGTCAAAACACCTGGGTATACAGGTCACACTTGACTGAATACTGCGAAGTAAATAACTGAGGCTAAGTAAACGTATTATGTGTTAAAGGATAAAAAATCAATACATAATAGGCAAATCAAAATAATACGAGTTTGTTTACACCCGTGACATAAATGGCAATGGGTGAATATGGGTGAAGATATGACAGTGTGTAGGTGCGTAGTGATACACCACGACAGACGGGCGGAAATACCACAAATCAAGGGATGTCACTATTTAGAAGTGTACAAATGCAATCTGATCAACCCAATGGAATTAAGAAGTGCACTTCTATATCTGTAGAATAGTGCAAAATAAATTGGTGTGTGGGACGTTTGATCAGATATTAGTTATTCTGGATATACGTGGGTGTCTTATTAAATTATGTGCTTTACACGTATATGTATCCTTGAGTTTTCATTCTAATTTCAAAATGTCTTCTTTTAATGTACCATCCAGTCAAGTATTTCAAATGAATTGACTAAAAAAATAATATTTGTATGGAGTGTGAGCCTACTTTTAAACAGTGTCAGTCATATGGAAAGGTTAAGCGCACCCAACAGCGGTTTGTGGATCTGCTAGGTGACACAACATATCGCAGCAAGTCAATGACTATTTTTCATACATATTTAAATACGTGAAACTTGTAACCGCAGACCAATAATCACAGATATAGAGACAAAACAAATCTGAAATACGAATTTTGATATAAATTATTTTATAATATTCGTGAAAAGTATTTATACATAAACACACCTTTATATAATATATATTATAAAACAAATGTAAATTATCTCTGGTTTTAATAGGACTTTGATAACAAAGTTAAATGGAATATATCAGGATTTTTCAAAACACATATTTGTCATTAAAACATGCCTATATATATTCACTGACCCTGTATTGCCTGAATGATATATGTTTAAGCATGCCAACATAATATATTGAAAAGGGCTTTCCTAACTTGGGCTATACACCCAGATTAGACTAAAATAGATTTCCCGCTAACAATAGCAACATATTTTGTGACGTATCAAGTCAGTCACGTGATTTCATTTTGATTTCGATTTGAGCCATTATACATGCCTGCAAAGAATCAGAATGACGATGCGAAGGTCTATTTTGTAGATTTCGTTTCAAGTTTACCACCCCAAATTACATGTCGATTTTGTAACGTTTTGGTGGATTGAACATACTACGTTTCAGTTTATATTCATTAATCTTTATTCATTTTGATAATTATTTTAATTTTTAAGACATTTATAGCGTTTAGTAATATACAAGTGAACATACATTTTAAATGGTGAATAGAAAATACACCATATATACTGTGAGTAAACAAACATATTAATCAGCACTAAAACATATAAAATAGCTTAACTATCCCGCCAATAAAATACGTTCAGAGACATGTTTCCATATTGTCAAGTTTAAATAATTACAGTTGATGCTGTTGCAAACAATTTCCGTCAAACAAATAAAAACATGACATATAAATTTCCATAATTATCTTGTCGTTTGCAGTGTAAATCAATTTCTAGGTATTATTTATTGCGCAGAACAATATATAAACACACACTTTTTATTTTAACATATCATGCAAAAACAGTTCAATTTTACTTATATCCCTCTTGTATGTTATTAAGTAAGAAGGAATAAGAGAAGTAGGGCAATTAGAACTACACTTATTTAGTGTAACTGCTTGCGTGTTTCAGAAAGAATGCAAATTAGCAAACATATGCATGTACGTAAAATAATTTTCTATCAAGAAATAAAGTTCGATAACATGTAAGTTATTCAGTGGTTATTTATTATATTCAGCCACAAGGACATTCTTTTAAACATAAGTTTCTGTTTAAGAATTATTGTAGAATTTTACGAAACCTTTAGTCAAAATGACTTATTTTGTCCCGCTGTTGGGTCAAAGTCCAATAATAAGCTTCTAAGACTACATGTATTTTTAAAAAAAATGTTGATATATAGTATAATTTCAATTGTTAATTAGATTTATATGAGAATATCGGAAGCGGACCATTTGATCAGTAGTTTTATTCGAACAACATGTATCTGACAGGTTTAGCTATTTCACAGTTATTGTTTGTCTAAATTGAAAAAGAGAGAAAATCTAGCATGTTATAGCCTGCAAGGCATTAAGTACATTAATGTTAACTTTTATTGTTGATGGTGACTTGTTAAATATGGCCATGTTCCAGGCTCCACTTAAACACAATTAAGAATTTCAATTTTCTTTCCACCAATATGCATTTGTTTTAAAGCATTAATAGAAAGAAGAAATTGCTATGCTCTAAACACAATAAATCATTGACGCATAAGAATAAAGGATATAAGGCGCAGATAAAGTATTAAATCCTCGACCACCTCAACCCCGCATAAAGCAAGCTGTATCAACCAGCGACAAACCCAACAGTTTCACGGGTGAAAAACGCACAACACCATTCCCGCCGGGAATACGCTTCAAATGTGTTTTGCGACATCCGGTGCAGGTGTTGTGAGCTTTGAAAGTCAGAACTAAGATAGGTGCATTTTTGTTATTGTTCATTATGAAACATCTACGAATGTTATCGAAAAAGGCAAAATGCTATTCGACACAAATATGATTGAAGATCATTTGTGTGAAAAATATGTTCTGTAATTTGAGAATTGGCGCTGATATCACTAAAATTCTGCCGACTCGAAACGTCAAAAAATATGAAATCGTTAAACATGTAAATTTCTAACTTGATCTGCCTTATTTTTGGACACCTGACGGTTCAAATAATCAAACACATGTAATACAGCAAAGAATATCACATTCACATGAAAAAATGGTGCTTTTGGGGAAAATATTGGCAATAATAAAACGGGAATGGTGTTGCAACCCCGGGAAAGGAGTTGCTCATATACATTTTTTAGTTGAATCCAAATAAAAGAAAAAAAAACGCCTGTGTAGCTAATAAATCATCCCTATGTTTGCCATTAAAGAATAAAATATTCATCCAAAAACCCTTTACATTAGGGTAACATTGTTAAAGGTTCAATCAATATCATTTTTATATGCATTTATTTTATTTGCGAATACGAATTAAGGTTGGCTTAAATGCAATGAATCTCTAAATTTGTTATTTCTAACGTAATAACAAACGAATTAATTTTGCATCTTTCGAAAATTATTTCATAAATCTAGATGCGTGCCGCTTGAAAACTATTATGTTGTCATAATGTATTATTGTTTTTATATTACTTTATTTTTTGTTTTAGATGAGTGAGGTTACCAGAAAAAGCTATGTTTGTAGCCAGTGTCAAAAAAGGTATAAGACAAACGGAATAAAAAAGGCAAAAGTTTCATTGCCAATTCTGCTTTGCCACTTTTACAACAAGGTATTCTCAGGTGATTTCAAAATTCGCAAGTTCTCATGGCTGTTCAGGTATATAATGTCTGTTTCAGCGAAAAGATGAGCAGTATTATTAATGTGAGCTCCAGCTTTGCAGATGCAACGCTGAACATTCATGGCGTGATCTATCACATTACCTATCTTTCACAACGTCGTCATGCACATATCAATAGCATTAGGCATATTTAGATTTATCTATCATATTACATATCTTACAAAACGTCGTCATGCACATATCAATAGCATTAGGCATATTTAGATTTATCTATCACATTACCTATCTTCCACAACGTCGTCATGTACATATCATATACCCCACCTGCATTCCAAAATACAGACGGTAAAACTCAGTTAGACAAACTCCACATCTTTTATTAATGGAGTCAACATTCTGAAAATATACAGTTATTACAATTATTGTTTTTCATGAAAATTACATATCATACACTATCATATAATCATACAATATAACACATATGATGATAAAATAATATTAAACATCTTACACATATGATTTATATGTTTACCATACACATATGATTAACATATGTTCATTACACATATAAATGATATGATTATCTTACACATATAGTTTACATGTTAACATTACACATATGATTTACATATGTTCATAACTCCAAATACTTTGTTTACTTATACGAACTGGTCAGGTTTTGAAAACAATATGGAAAAAACACAAATTTACTTTAAGAAGATCAACTCTTCTATGAAACCGTAGGAAGTGTGTATCCTCATGCGTGTGTCTCTGGTTAAATACTTATTTATCCTACTATATACCATCAAAAAACGTTCGTATTGATTGTCTATGAGTTATAAACGTTTCTTGATAGTATATGTGTTTCTCGTGATTATTTATATGTCAATGGCCAATGACAAATGTGACATTGTTTCCATTTCGCTAACGTTATTATGTATTATAAAGTAAAAACTGATCATGTATTATGTATATTCATCATTCGATTCTTATATGTGACAGCCTCAAATAACGTTCTAAACTTAACGTCGTTGTTTGCTGTGGTGCCCGTTATACACGAAAATATTTATACATACTGTTTCATAAGATAACCGTGATTCCGAATGTGCTTCTTATATGATATTAGTTCTTTATAAAAGGAATATGTGCATGTATGTTAGTTACAAATATTTTTCTTATAAACACAAAAGAAATGCCCATGAAACGCCATATTTGCATTTTTTATATAATGGTTAAGTTTATTTCATTGATAATTTTAACGTAGCAGCATAAGCAGATCACAATTAAAAGAAAACAGAGTCACAGCAATAAAAGCATGGACAGGTTAGGATGTTCAAGTTTGGACCAAATGCTGATTAGCATTAATTACATGTATGTTAAGTTTTGCGGTATTATTAAAAGGCAAACTTAGGGTTTGTGTTTGGTTGATTTTGCTTGTTCTGTGCAAGATCCCTAAGAGGCAAACTGTTGGTTGATTTTGCTTGTTCTGTGCAAGATCCTTAAGAGGCAAACTGTTGGTTGATTTTGCTTGTTCTGTGCAAGATCCTTAAGAGGCAAACTGTTGGTTGATTTTGCTTGTTCTGTGCAAGATCCCTAAGAGGCAAACTGTTGGTTGATTTTGATTGTTCTTTACGGGGTGAGTTGATGGAGGAGTGAATAGTTTGTCTGCGATATTCTTGTTCTTGTGCGTTAGCAATGAGTGGTGTTTACAGTATGGTGATGCCTTCTCTCTATTAATACTTCAAACAGGTGCATACGAGTATTGTGGACAGACAATAAAATCAAAATTCTTAAAGTGTTGTCTGGAACATGAGCATACAGTTACAAGTCACAATACTCATATGTTTTCAGTAATGTTATTACAGCCTTGAAAGCAATAACATGGTAGGTTTCTCATTTTTTCAATTCACACTGACGATTACTTCGAAATAGCATTAATGAAACTTGACAATTTGGAAACATATCTCTGAACGTATTTTATAGAGCGGATGATTATGTTTGTTAGTTATGTTAAGGCTTATCACTGTCTGTGAAAGTATTTTATAGGGCGGATGATTATGTTTGTTAGCTGTATTAGGGCTTATCACTACGTCTGTGAACGTATTTTATAGGGCGGATGATTATGTTTGTTAGTTTTGTTAGGGCTTATTACTGTCTGTGAACGTATTTTATAGGGCGGATGATTATATTTGTTAGTTATGTTAGGGCTTATTACTATGTCTGTGAACGTATTTTATAGGGCGGATGATTATGTTTGTTAGTTTTGTTAGGGTTATCACTGTCTGTGAACGTTTTTGATAGGGCGGATGATTATGTTTGTTAGCTGTGTTAGGGCTTATCACTGTCTGTGAACGTTTTTGATAGGACGGATGATTATGTTTGTTAGCTGTGTTAGGGCTTATCACTGTCTGTGAACGTTTTTGATAGGACGGATGATTATGTTTGTTAGCTGTATTAGGGCTTATCACTGTCTGTGAACGTATTTTATAGGGCGGATTATTATGTTTGTTAGCTGTGTTAGGGTTAATCACTTTGTCTATGAACGTATTTTATAGGGCGGATGATTATGTTTGTTAGTTATGTTAGGGCTTATCACTGTCTGTGAACGTATTTTATAGGGCGGATTATTATGTTTGTTAACTGTGTTAGGGTTAATACTATGTCTATGAACGTTTTTTATAGGACGGATGATTATGTTTGTTAGTTATGTTAGGGCTTATCACTGTATGTGAATGTATTTTTTAGGGTGGATGATTATGTTTGTTAGTTATGTTAGGGCTTGTCACTATGTCTGTGAACGTATATTATAGGGCGGATGATTATGTTTGTTAGTTATGTTAGGGCTTATCACTGTATGTGAACGTATTTTATAGGGCGGATGATTATGTTTGTTAGTTATGTTAGGGCTTATCACTGCATGTGAACGTATTTTATAAGGCGGATGATTATGTTTGTTAGTTTTGTTAGGGCTTATCACTGTCTGTTAACGTATTTTATAGGGCGGATGATTATGTTTGTTAGTTTTGTTAGGGCTTATCTCTGTCTGTGAACGTATTTTATAGGGCGGATGATTATGTTTGTTAGTTGTGTTAGGGCTTATCACTATGTCTATGAACGTATTTTATAGGGCGGATAATTATGTTTGTTAATTGTGTTAGGGCTTATCACTATGTCTCTGAACGTATTTTATAGGGCGGATGATTATGTTTGTTAGTTTTGTTAGGGCTTATCACTATGTCTGTGAACGTATTTTATAGGGCGGATGATTATGTTTGTTAGTTTTGTTAGGGCTTATCACTAGGTCTGTGAACGTAGTCTATAGGGCGGTTGATTATGTTTGTTAATTTTGTTAGGACATATCACTATGTTTGTGAACGTATTTTATAGGGCGGATGATTATGTTTGTTAGTTGTGTTAGGGCTTATCACTATGTCTGTGAAAGTATTTTATAGGGCGGATGATTATGTTTGTTGGTTGTGTTAGGGCTTATCACTATGTCTGTGAACGTATTTTATAGGACGGATGATAATGTTTGTTAGTTGTGTTAGGGCTTATCACTATGTCTGTGAACGTATTTTATAGGGCGGATGATTATGCTTGTTAGTTGTGTTAGGGCTTATCACTATGTCTATGAACGTATTTTATAGGGCGGATGATTATGTTTGTTAGTTTTGTTAGGGCTTATCACTATGTCTGTGAACGTATTTTATAGGTCGGATGATAATGTTTTTAATGGTGTTAGGGCTTATCACTATGTCTGTGAACGTATTTTATAGGGCGGATGATTATGTTTGTTAGTTTTGTTAGGACATATCACTATGTCTGTGAACGTATTTTATAGGGCGGATGATTATGTTTGTTAGCTGTATTAGGGCTTATCACTATGTCTGTGAACGTAGTTTATAGGGCGGATGATTATGTTTGTTAGTTTACATAGGGCTTATCACTATGTCTGTGAACGTATTTTATAGGGCGGATGATTATGTTTGTTAGCTGCATTAGGGCTTATCACTATGTCTGTGAACGTTTTTTATAGGGCGGATGATTATGTTTGTTAGTTTTGTTAGGGCTTATCACTTTGTCAGTGAACGTATTTTATAGGGCGGATGATGATGTTTGTTAGTTTTGTTAGGGCTTATCAATATGTCTGTGAACGTATTTTATAGGTAGGATGATAATGTTTGTTAGTGGTGTTAGGGTTTGTCACTATGTCTGTGAACGTAGTTTATAGGGCGGATGATTATGTTTGTTAGTTTTGTAAGAACATATCACTATGTCTGTGAACGTTTTTTATAGGGCGGATGATTATGTTTGTTAGCTGTATTAGGGCTTATCACTATGTCTGTGAACGTATTTTATAGGGCGGATGATTATGTTTGTTATCTGTATTAGGACTTATCACTATGTCTGTGAACGTTTTTTATTGGGGCGGATGATTATATTTGTTTGTTTTGTTAGGGCTTATCACTATGTCTGTGAACGTATTTTATAGGGTGGATGATTATGTTTGTTAGCTGAATTAGGGCTTATCACTGTCTGTGAACGTATTTTATAGGGAGGATGATTATGTTTGTTAGTTTTATTAGGGCTTATCGCTATATCTGTGAACGTATTTTATAGGATTGATGATTATGTTTGTTAGCTGAATTAGGGCTTATCACTGTCTGTGAACGTATTTTATAGGGCGGATGATTATGTTTGTTGGTTTTGTTAGGACTTATCACTATGTCTGTGAACGTAGTTTATAGGGCGGATGATTATGTTTGTTAGTTTTGTTAGGGCTTATCACTATGTATGTGAACGTAGTTTATAGGGCGGATGATTATGTTTGTTAGCTATATTAGGGCTTATCACTATTTCTGTGAACGTTTTTTATAGGGCGGATGATTATATTTGTTTGTTTTGCTAGGGCTTATCACTATGTCTGTGAACATATTTTATAGGGCGGATGATTATGTTTGTTAGTTTTGTTAGGGCTTATCACTATGTCTGTGAACGTAGTTCATAGGGCGGATGATTATGTTTGTTTGTTTTGTTAGGGCTTATCACTATGTATGTGAACGTAGTTTATAGGGCGGATGATTATGTTTGTTAGCTGTATTAGGGCTTATCACTATGTCTGTGAACGTTTTTTATAGGGCGGATGATTACATTTGTTTGTTTTGTTAGGGCTTATCACTATGTTTGTGAACATATTTTATAGGGCGGATGATTATGTTTGTTAGTTTTGTAAGGGCTTATCACTATGTCTGTGAACGTATTTTATAGGGCGGATGATTATGTTTGTTAGCTGTATTATGGCTTATCACTATGTCTGTGAACGTTTTTTATAGGGCGGATGATTATATTTGTTTGTTTTGCTAGGGCTTATCACTATGTCTGTGAACATATTTTATAGGGCGGATGATTATGTTTGTTAGTTTTGTTAGGGTTTATCACTATGTCTGTGAACGTAGTTTATAGGGCGGATGATTATGTTTGTTTGTTTTGTTAGTGCTTATCACTATGTATGTGAACGTATTTTATAGGGTGGATGATTATGTTTGTTAGTTTTGTTAGGGCTTATCACTGTCTGTAAACGTTTTTGATATGGCGGATGATTATGTTTGTTAGCTGTATTAGGGCTTATCACTATGTCTGTGAACGTATTTTATAGGGCGGATGATAATGTTTGTAAGTTTTGTTAGGGCTTATCACTGTCTGTGAACGTATTTTATAGGGCGGATTGTTATGTTTGTTAGCTGTGTTAGGGTTTATCACTGTGTCTGTGAACATATTTTATAGGGCGGATGATTATGTTTGTTAGTTATGTTAGGGCTTATCACTGTCTGTGAACGTATTTTATAGGGCGGATGATAATGTTTGTTAACTGTGTTAGGGCTTATCACTATGTCTGTGAACGTATTTTATAGGGCGGATGATTATGTTTGTTAGTTGTGTTAGGGCTTATCACTATGTCTGTGAACGTATTTTATAGGGCGGATGATAATGTTTGTTAGTTGTGTTAGGGCTTATCACTAGGTCTGTGAACGTATTTTATAGGGCGGATGATTATGTTTGTTAGTTATGTTAGGGCTTATCACTGTCTGTAAACGTATTTTATAGGGCGGATGATTATGTTTGTTAGTTTTGTTAGGGCTTATCACCATGTCTATGAACGTAGTTTATAGGGCTGATGATTATGTTTGTTAATTGTGTTAGGGCTTATCACTATGTCTCTGAACGTATTTTATAGGGCGGATGATTATGTTTGTTAGTTTTGTTAGGGCTTATCACTATGTCTGTGAACGTATTTTATAGGGCGGATGACTATGTTAGTTAGTTGTGTTAGGGCTTATCACTATGTCTATGAACGTATTTTATAGGGCGGATGATTATGTTTGTTAATCGTGTTAGGGCTTATCACTGTGTCTCTGAACGTACTTTATAGGGCGGATGATTATGTTTGTTAGTTTTGTTAGGGCTTATCACTATGTCTGTGAACGTATTTTATAGGGCGGATGATTATGTTTGTTAGTTTTGTTAGGGCTTATCACTTTGTTTGTGAACGTATCTTATAGGTCGGATGATTATGTTTGTTAGTTTTGTTAGGGCTTATCACTATGTCTGTGAACGTAGTTTATAGGGCGGTTGATTATGTTTGTTAATTTTGTTAGGACATATCACTATGTCTGTGAACGTATTTTATAGGGCGGATGATTATGTTTGTGAGTTGTGTTAGGGCTTATCACTATGTCTGTGAACGTATTTTATAGGGCGGATGATTATGTTTGTTAGTTGTGTTAGGGCTTATCACTATGTCTGTGAACGTATTTTATAGGGCGGATGATAATGTTTGTTAGTTGTGTTAGGGCTTATCACTAGGTCTGTGAATGTATTTTATAGGGCGGATGATTATGCTTGTTAGTTGTGTTAGGGCTTATCACTAGGTCTGTGAACGTATTTTATAGGGCGGATGATAATGTTTTTAGTGGTGTTAGGGCTTATCACTATGTCTGTGAACGTATTTTATAGGGCGGTTGATTATATTTGTTAGTTTTGTTAGGGCTTATCAATATGTCTGTGAACGTATTTTATAGGGCGGATGATTATGTTTGTTAGCTGTATTATGGCTTATCACTATGTCTGTGAACGTTTTTTATAGGGCGGATGATTATGTTTGTTAGTTTTGTTAGGGCTTATCACTATGTCTGTGAACGTATTTTATAGGTACGATGATAATGTTTGTTAGTGGTGTTAGGGCTTATCACTATGTCTGTGAACGTAGTTTATAGGGCGGTTGATTATGTTTGTTAGTTTTGTTAGGACATATCACTATGTCTGTGAACGTATTTTATAGGGCGGATGATTATGTTTGTTAGCTGTATTAAGGCTTATCACTATGTCTGTGAACGTAGTTTATAGGGCGGATGATTATGTTTGTTAGTTTTGTTAGGGTTTATCACTATGTATGTGAACGTATTTTATAGGGCAGATGATTATGTTTGTTATCTGTATTAGGGCTTATCACTATATCTGTGAACGTTTTATATTGGGGCGGATGATTATATTTGTTTGTTTTGTTAGGGCTTATCACTATGTCTGTGAATGTATTTTATAGGGCGGATGATTATGTTTGTTAGATTTGTTAGGGCTTATCACTATGTCTGTGAACGTATTTTATAGGGTGGATGATTATGTTTGTTAGCTGAATTAGGGCTTATCACTATGTCTGTGAACGTAGTTTATAGGGCGGATGATTATGTTTGTTAGTTTTGTTAGGGCTTATCACTATGTCTGTGAACGTAGTTTATAGGGCGGATGATTATGTTTGTTAGTTTTGTTAGGGCTTATCACTATGTATGTGAACGTAGTTTATAGGGCGGATGATTATGTTTGTTAGCTGTATTAGGGCTTATCACTATGTCTGTGAACGTTTTTTATAGGGCGGATGATTATATTTGTTTGTTTTGTTAGGGCTTATCACTATGTCTGTGAACATATTTTATAGGGCGGATGATTATGTTTGTTAGTTTTGTTAGGGCTTATCACTATGTCTGTGAACGTATTTTATAGGGCGGATGATTATGTTTGTTAGCTGTATTAGGGCTTATCACTATGTCTGTAAATACTCATAGTATTACGATTGTAAACTGTTTATCTTGAAATATAATGTAAAATTAATATTTGGAGTTAAATAATTCTGTTCACCGTTTCAAAATTTACGTTCATCTATAGAATAATATACATTTCATGGTTTAAGCTATTAACGTAAACCATGCTTTACTCATACAACTCTATAATGGGTATTCACTAACGTTTGACAAATAATTCTACAGTACTTAATTTAATCACTAATGCAAAAACTAAAGTCATGTTATATTAGTTCATTGATGTCTAATGCAATTTTTACACATTTCGGGTTATTTTGCATTTCCAGTTTTATTGGGAGGAGGGGGTGGATCCGTCAGAGTTAATCTGACTTAGAGTTAAAAACATCGTCTTATCGCAAGCGGTCGTGTCGAATGATCATAGAACGTATAACTAGACTGTAATTGTATGTGACGTATATGCACACTGTCTAATGTAACGTGTGTTTACTTGATAATAATGTGATAAACTAAAGATGTGTATTAAATTAGTTTAAGCAAATAGTCTTAGACCTTTATCCATTTGTCAGACAAAATAACATTAAACACGGTCATTCCTTCATCCACATGTCTCAAGAAGACTCGTTGTTTGTGTCCGTTAACCTTTTTACGACATATTTATCTGTTTTTTAAGCTATCGTCTGCGTAATTTGAAAAGGACAATTACTAGCGCGTTATTGTAGGCAAGGTTATAATAACGTTATTCCAGAGAGATAAGTGTGACTGGTTACATATGTCCGTGTTCCAGACAACACTTTAGCGAGATAAAGAATTTCTATTTTCTTGTTTGTCCATAATAATGCATCTACTTTAGATCATTAAAGGAAGGAAGACCTTACCATACTGTTTAAATTACACTCATGAATACAAAATGTAACAGACAGTTAACGTGTTTTCTGGTGCAAAGAGTCTTCAACGTATATAAACAAATTAAGAAAAAAGATTATCTCTGAATTAAATAATGTTCTTATTTAGTTCGTTAACCTATTAGCATGTACACAAATAATTCTATAACTGATTTTGAACTCAATTTTTAATCGTTTTTATGAATACTTATAACATGATTTTCACAGGCTAAAACTGTCGTCTAAGGTCCACTCTCCTCTCATCGCTGATGTAACTGAGCTAGAGAACAATTCGGTCCAAAATATTCATGTGATAAAGTTTGCCAGTTGCTTGCGCGGAAAGGATGATGCATTCTCAGATATCCCTTTAACATTTAAACTGGATATGCCATATATACCATGGCATGCGTGGAAAAAGCCGTTAGACTCTATCAAAAAGGAACGCATATTTTGCAATTATATAAGTCTGACCCAATGCAAATGATATAACACTAGACTTATTTTGTAGATGTGATATGTTCTGGTTGATGTTAGATATATATTTTCTTTCGACATATTAAGTATAATTTCTAATTTCCGTTACGTGTTGAAATATATATATTGCATTGAAAATGGCAATCGGTATTTTTAACAGCAGATCTTATTCAATAACAATTTGTTCTGTATTGTGACATATACCAGACGGTACAGCTTCATATTTGAAGTGAACTGTAGTATTGTATTTATTTTCTACCGTCAACGAGTCATTTATAACTGTGCACACGTTCAGCGCATTGGCTGGGCAGCTATTTTGACGAAATGTAGTAAACTGGCTCTCCCTTCCGTCACAACTGGCGGCCTGCTGGAAAAAATCTTTAGGTTTCATTGCAACGACGGTGGACAATTCACATAAGTGAATAAATCAAATGAGGTTAATCTTTAAAAGTTGGCAATCAAAGTCCATTGAATTATATAACATAACGTGATAACAACTGTGATAAGTGTTGTATTTTGCAGAATGAATGTGTCTGAACTGGAAACAATGGTTTTAAACATAGTTTATTCATTCAAATTTACATACATACAAAGCAGTATAAGTAAAAATAAGGATTAGAACTGAAGATAAGTTTTACAGAGTTCTTATCCACGACTTATTAATTGTGAACATGTTTGGACAGAGTAGTAACAATTTTATATCGATAACATTTACAAGCTTATATCGCCATCTTGTCACGTGATCGTTGGAACATTCAAGATGGAATGGTCTTATTTCCTACTTTGTTGCATTGGTAGTTATTTCCTACTTTGTTGCATTGTTAGTTATTTCCTACATTGTTGCATTGGTAGTTATTTCCTACTTTGTTTCATTGGTAGTTATTTCCTACGTTGTTGCATTGTTAATATTTCCTACATTGTTGCATTGGTATTTATTTCCTACATTGTTGCATTGGTAGGGTTGATATGCGAAATCAAGACTTCATTTTAAACTAAAATTGAGGATTGGTTATAATTCGGAATATGATATAATATTCATGATTAATAAATTATATTATTGGATTTCTTTCTTTGCCAATAATTCATACATAATGATAAAGAATAAAGTTTGAATTCATGATATCTTAATTTAAAATGTTTATTTCTTAGACTATATTCTGCCAAATAACTCCGAATTCTCTTCGAACTGTACCTTGAAACGATTTAGAGCTGTTGAAGTTGAAAAGCTCGTCAAAATTAGACGATTTGATAAAATTTTAAACATGTTTTAAATATGAAAATTATTTGGATTATATTTCAAATGAAACAAAATGTAAACATTTAATTTGAGTGCGTATTACTTAGAAATTACTTTGAGGTATAAAAATGTACAAATGGATTTTATTTGCAGAGAATATAATGGGAGAATGTTGAATCAGAGTATCATTTTCTTTGTAAGTTATATAGAACAGTTAGAAAAAAGAATGTCAAACATTATGGTGCTTTTCTAAATATTAATAGTTTAAAAAACATTACATCGTCATGGAATTAAAATACATTTTGGCAATCTGGAGAAATATTTAGCTCAAACGCTCAAGCAAGAACTTTAAACAGTGTATTTGATTCTTGATACGATCTTAAATGATTTTGTAATAGTAGATGTTTGTATTCCATGACTGTTTTCCTTTGATTATGTGATATGTGTGTATTTATTTATGTTTTGGTTTTCATACTAGTGTATGTTTATGCCATATTTAAATTAATTTGATTTTGTATATAGCAATAGACGATGATTGGCTGATATCCCAATAAACTTGTAAACTGTTGAAAACTCTGATATTCCGGTCGTCTTGTGTCTGTTAATATCGTTTGCTCGTTACAAAGACAACGCCACACTAATTACATTTGTGTCATTTGTTGTTGGTTTGAACTTTGTTTTCAAACGAGATTTTATTTGTTTAATTAAGTCTGTAGATGGAAGCTAGCACCATGTTGGTAATTACATTATATTAAACGCAATTGACTCTAAATATTAGACACACATGATTGTCTCTGGAAATAGTTAACTTGAAAAGATTAACGATTTAATTCAAATTCAAACTGACGTTCGTGGCAAAATAAATAGAGAAATGGTATATTTACAAGACATATACGCAGCTAGAACGCACAGTTCAATCATAATCATATACGTCTCACACCACTGTTATATTTCCCATAATGCTCCAGTGTTGCAATTATGTCCAAAGCACAGTGACACACAAATATGCAGCATGTAGTTGATCTGCAATTATAAAGACAAAATGCATATATCGACTAGTTGTTTTAATTCAATGGGTTTGTTATACATTGATTTTTTTTAAATTCAATGGGTTTGTGATATATATCAATGTCAATTATTCGCCCAGGATGCTGTTCAAACCATAAATTCTATAATGACACAGAATTGCCTAGAGATCTGGTATAGCACATCAAATTTTCAGTGGCGATTTCATGAATGCTTACCATTTAAAACATTGTAAGAAAAAGATTCCTGCAGTATTAGCCTGCAAAATTAGAAAAAGAGAACTACAGATTTCTTCTTCCCCTTCATCAGATCTGGAGTATTCAAGGGAGATACTAGTAGTGTGAATCCTATAGCGCCACCTGCTTCTTTTTTATGTATATTTATCTGAGCACATTTGCGTATCGCACTATGCACATGTGCATGCAGCAGCATCTTTAAGAGGAAAACCTAGCGAGGATAAGATTTATATCGGGAACAGATGCAACAATAAACCAGGCTTATGTATGTTGTTGATGGTTTTCTGGCAGTTATCCTCGTTGTCATATCTTTATTTGGTTTGTATTGGACTGGTTACTATTGTCAGTATTATATGTACTGGTTGTAATTATGCAACTGCAGATGTTACTTTGATAGTGCTTAATACTATGTCCTGCTCTTGGACATACATGTTTCATGATACATAAAGAATGTACTTACTTACATATGATAAAAGGTTCCCCAAGAAGGACAGAACACGTCCAAGAAAATAAAAATGAAGATTTGGTTTTATTAGGTGTGTTAATGAGGAGTAGTGAACCATTCAACGAATATAACACCCTTGGTAGCGGCTTGAGCGGTATTCTATTTCTGAATAAGCTTGAGCTTGATGCCAAGGAAACAAATTATAATAAGAAGACCGCGTCAAGTATTGAACGGTTTTATACGGCCGTCACGCAACACGCACACATTATATAAGACTTTTATTTCGACAGTCTATACAAATCTTGGAACGTATCCGAAAAAAGAACAAAACTATCTCAGTTTTAGTGTGTTTATTCATTAAAGGGTTGGGGAAATAAAACATGGTGCAGCCCTTAATCCCTTAAGTCGCTTTTATGATTTTAAATCTTATCAAATAATCATTAAAGCATGTTTTGCCTGCTATTGGAAGTAAATCACACAAGAGGTTGATTCGCTTAAGCATGCATTTATAATAGCTGTATTTATCTATATTTGTATAAGGTTTGAAGGGTGTCAATGTGGTTTTGTACTTATAACAACATTCACATGCTCTGCCAGGAATCGAACCCACGACCTTCCGTATGCGAGCCAGGTGCTCTACGACTATACCACCCCTGCGGTTGTATCATGAAAGAGAATAATAATAACTATGTAAAAATAGATGTTATTTTCTCTCATTGTTGTGTGTTTCGTTGTTTGTTTTCGATAGATCCTATTTTCAAAATAATAGTAATTAATAAGTGGTTTGCTGTGATAACCACGTACATTTTCTTTCATTGTCTCACTTATTAACATATCCATGTTTTTATATATCATATAGTCTGTTTTAGTTCAGATTTGTAACCACGCATACACATGGGTCTTGCCAAATTTCTACGTCTTCATCAATTACCAAATAAAATATATGTTGCCATCTGTTAGTTACTTGAGAAAACATGAATTGAATTGATTTAGCAATGATGTAAAATCATACATGTCAAGTCGTTGGACTCATTTTTGTGTATGAGGTGAGAACTGGACTTTACCAAATGTTACATACTTCAAAGATCTTTGATATGATAAGTATTTACACATTTATTTCCATATTGAACTTAATAATTATCAATGCAGTTTTTTTTATCTAGGTTAATGTTTAAAGTAAGAAAAGAAATTCGAAAGCGTCAACCTATATAGAAAGTGCTAAAAGTGGGAATATTCTTTAATGGGAGTATATTTGAAAAACAAGCATTGCTGCGATAAAAATCGTAGCTATATTGATTTCCTCATAAAGCTGTCTTTAGATTCTACTTATCTATATATAAACACCCATCGGTATTTCATAAACAATTTAACTGTCTACCCCCAGGAAGTCCCATATGCTTTATTCATCTCATGAGATTTTAGGAACTATTTCTCCGTTTTTAAGAAATAACAGATATATCATCAATATGTTTTCTATTGGTATTAACCATGAAGTATATAATTGTTTTGTGTTTGTAAAATCGCCATGTGTGTCTATTTCTGCAAAAATATATAAAATCAATCTTATATCAAAATAGAAATAATGAAACTTTGAGCCATATTTCTATAACTTTACATGTAATGTGTGGTTGTTTCTGTGTTTCAAATACTTACTACGGCTGGTAATGTATATAAAAGACAATATGCAATAGTGGAGTTTGATCGAAAACATTACTCTTTTCTTTTTTCTTTTTTTAATTTCAATCACTGAAAAGTGATCCATTTAATCACCCCGTAATAGGTCTGTGAGGGTCAGGGTGGGCCATCCCTCAACAAACCGTACAAATATATATAAGTCAAGTTGTAAAATAGATTTATATAATTTATTATATATACACACTGAAAGGAAAAAGAAAGCATACATTTTGGTTTTTAAAATTATTTCATTATTGACTTAGTTTTTTCATGTGATGGAAAAATGAACTTATTTTTTCTTATTGTTTTGCTTTGAAATGAATTAAATGTTTGTTTTTTCGATTTAACAGTATGATGAAATATAAATATACAAAATTTATATGCAATACATGAACACATTATTCTCTATAAGTAATGTTTACTTAATTTCTTTGATAAATTCACTAATGTGATTTCAAGCAAAACACGATGCTATATATGTATGAAAATTTCATACTATCGATCAAAAGCATTCAATTCGTTTGATAAAGTGGGAAAATTGTCAGTTACTTGAAGGAGATTGGGACTGTTCGAGGACTGGTTAACCTTCCAGGATCCCAGGAAACAGCGGTCAGGTTAACTGATCGTCTGTTAGATATCGATGGCATAAACATGACGCTTAATATTCAATCAATCAATCAATCAATCAATGCTTTGAATAAGTCTATCTTTATTGCAGCTCTCTCTAATTAACCTTCTCATGAAGATGTACACCACACTGTTTTTAACGTCGATCAATCATATATCATTATATAACGATAACAGGAATTCTATGATACAAACTCATTCAAAACGAAACATGCAAGATGAATACTACTTAACTGGTTAATCGTTTATCTAGTACGTGACTGCCAGGGGCGTAGCTTGCCTATTTCAAATGTACAGGGCTATATATTATACGAGATGCGTGGGCAATATTAATTTAAAAGACTAAAAGATCATCCATTGATGCTATCTCAGGGGTTTTGTATGTTTTTTATGTAAAACATATCAATTGCGTACGGGAATTTTCTGGGGGAAGTACAGGCCTTGCACTGCAGTGCATACGTGAAGCTACGCCTGTGGCCGTTTGTATGCTTTGTAACGTTTATTTGTGTGCTTTTGGAAAAACGTATACGATTGATAGTCTCAAATATTCATGGCTGTAATCTAAAATGGATGATGACCAGTCTTGGTTTTCCTAATGATTTAAAGTAGATGTTGATGCTCATATTGTTAACAGACATGCAGTTAGGTAGGTAAGTAGGTAGGTAGGTAGGTAGGTAGGTAGGTAGGAAGGTAGGTAGATAGGTAGGTAGGTAGGTAGGTAGGTAGGTAGGTAGGTAGGTAGGTAGGTAGGTAGGTAGGAAGGTAGGTAGATAGGTAGGTAGGTAGGTAGGTAGGTAGGTAGGTAGGAAGGTAGGTAGATAGGTAGGTAGGTAGGTAGGTAGGTAGGTAGGTAGGTAGGTAGGTAGGTAGGTAGGAGGTAGGTAGGTAGGTAGGTAGGTAGGTAGGTAGGTAGGTAGGTAGGTAGGTAGGTAGGTAGGTAGGTAGGTAGGTAGGTAGGTAGGTAGGTAGGTAGGTAGGTAGGTAGGTAGGTAGGTAGGTAGGTAGGTAGGAGGTAGGTAGGTAGGTAGGTAGGTAGGTAGGTAGGTAGGTAGATAGGTAGGTAGGTAGGTAGGTAGGTAGGTAAGTAGGTAGGTAAGTAGGTTGGTAGTTGATAGGTAGGAAGCATGTTGGTAGGTAGGTAGGTAGGTAGGTAGGTAGGTAGATAGGTAGGTAGGTAGATAGGTAGGCAGGCAGGCAGGCAGGCAGGCAGGCAGGCAGGCAGGCAGGCAGGCAGGCAGGCAGGCAGGTAGGTAGGTAGGTAGGTAGGCAGGCAGGCAGGCAGGCAGGCAGGCAGGCAGGCAGGCAGGCAGGCAGGCAGGCAGGCAGGCAGGCAGGCAGGCAGGCAGGCAGGTAGGTAGGTAGGTAGGTAGGTAAGAAGCATGTTGGCAAGCAGGCAGGCAGGCAGGCAGGCAGGCAGGCAGGCAGGTAGGTAGGTAGGTAGGTAGGTAGGCAGGCAGGCAGGCAGGCAGGCAGGCAGTTAGGTAGGTAGGTAGGTAGGTAGGTAGGTAAGGTCGGTAGGTAGGTAGATAGTTGATAGGTAGGTAAGAAGCATGTTGGCAAGCAGGCAGGCAGGCAGGCAGGCAGGCAGGCAGGCAGGCAGGCAGGCAGGCAGGCAGGCAGGCAGGCAGGCAGGCAGGCAGGCAGGCAGGCAGGCAGGTAGGTAGGTAGGTAGGTAGGTAGGTAGGAGGTAGGTAGGTAGGTAGGTAGGTAGGTAGGTAGGTAGGTAGGTAGGTAGGTAGGTAGGTAGGTAGGTAGGTAGGTAGGTAGGTAGGTAGGTAGGAGGTAGGTAGGTAGGTAGGTAGGTAGGTAGGTAGGTAGGTAGGTAGGTAGGTAGGTAGGTAGGTAGGTAGGTAGGTAGGTAGGTAGGTAGGTAGGTAGGAGGTAGGTAGGTAGGTAGGTAGGTAGGTAGGTAGGTAGGTAGGTAGGTAGGTAGGTAGGTAGGTAGGTAGGTAGGTAGGTAGGTAGGTAGGTAGGCAGGCAGGCAGGCAGGCAGGCAGGCAGGCAGGCAGGCAGGCAGGCAGGCAGGTAGGTAGGTAGGAGGTAGGTAGGTAGGTAGGTAGGTAGGTAGGTAGGTAGGTAGGTAGGTAGGTAGGTAGGTAGGTAGGTAGGTAGGTAGGTAGGTAGGTAGGTAGGTAGGTAGGTAGGTAGGTAGGTAGGTAGGTAGGTAGGTAGGTAGGTAGGTAGGTAGGTAGGTAGGTAGGTAGGTAGGTAGGTAGGTAGGTAGGTAGGTAGGTAGGTAGGTAGGTAGGAGGTAGGTAGGTAGGTAGGTAGGTAGGTAGGTAAGTAGGTAGGTAGGTAGGTAGGTAGGTAGGTAGGTAGGTAGGTAGGTAGGTAGGTAGGCAGGCAGGCAGGCAGGCAGGCAGGCAGGCAGGCAGGCAGGCAGGCAGGTAGGTAGGTAGGTAGGTAGGTAGGTAGGTAGGAGGTAGGTAGGTAGGTAGGTAGGTAGGTAGGTAGGTAGGTAGGTAGGTAGGTAGGTAGGTAGGTAGGTAGGTAGGTAGGTAGGTAGGTAGGCAGGTAGGTAGGTAGGTAGGTAGGTAGGTAGGTAGGTAGTTAGGTAGGTTGGTAGTTGATAGGTAGGAATCATGTTGGTAAGTAGGTAGTAGGTTGATAAGAAAGTTGGCAAGAGTAAGTGAAAAAGTGAGAGAAAAATTCAGTAAGCCAATATTCGTCGATGCCCTCTAAAGTCGCATAAGCATGCTTACTAAGTACTATTTCTTGCATATTGTTTTTTAACTAAACAGATGGATTAAAATAGGTTTAACTTTGTGTTATCTTCTGCGTAAATTGAAAAAATCTTGTTTATGTTATTGTTGTGACTCCATTAATATGATTTGTTACACATGTCCATGTTCCAGACAATATTCAAACACAGTAAAAAAATCAGGATTATCTATCAGTAATACTGCCATGGTGTTTCAATAACAGACATACAAGCAAGAGAAAATAGCGTCTTCTGGCGATGTAAATCAATTGTTAAAAATATAAGACATAAATCATAGGCACAAGTTTAACTAAAATAAAATGTTTTCATCTCACGCAATTCAGAACTTTAAAATGCATGACTAATGCAACATAATGTTATGAATGGTACGAAATCAATTCTGATCAGTATTTATGAATACTTATTGCGTACTTATTGCATATTTATTGCTTACTCATTGCACATCTAAATGAGAAATCAAACGTAAATACATGTTAGTCTGAACCTTAAAGGCGATATGTCAGGAACAAGCATGATTTCAAACAAATAAACAGGATAGCAATTCTTAAAAAGGGAGAATGGGCATTCTTATCACATATAGATTCGGCTATAAATCAATATTTGCAGTCGTGTTTCACTATCACCTTCAAGCAGTTCGAGAAGCACTTCTGCACCAAGCATCACCGACAGCTGTGTAAAAAACATGTCTCTGTTCAGATACATAACTGCACTCGATGATGATGTGCGAATGTGCATCTGAGAACAATACGCCTCAAATATAACATAGCAGGGGACATCTCTGCTAAAAGTAAGCCTATTAACATGCAAATCATTGAAAAAAGTACGTAAAATAGTCCGTATCAGACTTCTAACTTGTAGCACGCTCAATATTTGTTTATTGTTTATTGCTTATTACATATTCGCCATAAAAAAAACACATTCAATCTTGCACAGACTTCCATCACAGCATGCTCATATATATATATATATATATATCTGTACTTATATCTCTTTCGCAGTAAATAAGGTAATTATTTCTAAATGAGTGTGGGTCAGTTCAGTTCCTAATAGGAGACAAGAAATGGATACATTAGCTACGACTAAAGTGGAGTGTAGTGGGTTTATATATATAGAGTTCAAATAATTACTACACGCATTATCAATGTTGTCTCTATCTGTCAATCTACTGTAAAAAACATATGCCAACCTACTGCAGCTTAATGTAGAAATATGTTTAGGGTAACCTGTTATACTAGACAACACGTTAGAACAGTAAAGAATTTTTTTTTCTATCTACAATAATGCAATCGCTTTAAAGCATTAAGAGAGGGACGACTTCGCCATACAATTATAAATAAATACTGATCTGTACTAATGACATAATTACTACATACTTATTTATTATTACACATGTAAAAGAAACATTTAAAGTACATCACTCAGAACTTTAATGGCAATTTGTGAGGAAAAGTTATTTTTACAATAATTAAAAGCATTTCATTTATTATATAATTTAATATTTAAAATACTAATAATCTGGAATTTCATTGAAACAGATAAACGTAGTTTTATGGCTTGAATTACCACTTTGCAATATATCATTTTGTGCTTAAAGGTTTAAATGATTATATATAATACGTGCTATATATATGGGCATGTTATTCTAAACTTTGTAAAAGACTTAGATGTACTTTCTTCAAGTAGACACTGCTACATTTGTGATGCCAGTGTGTATTCTGAATGAGAATGCCATCATTATATACACAAATATACATCAGCCTAGAAATGATAACGAGTTCTTTGTATGTGTATATCATACAATGAGAATTCAATCAGACAAATCTATCGTTAAATTGATGTGTATAGAATAAAGGAATAGTTTGGAGTTCCCTAAGCACTTATATACGATCTAGTTAAATTGGATTTAAGTTTATTTATTGAGATTAAACATTAATGTAAATACTTATCATATTGTCAAATCATTTGACAAATCATATTGTGTAACACATGGGTTGAAAATGTCGACGAACATATCGACGAACATTCGAATATTTATTATTTATATACATGAACTCTCTCTCTCTCTCTCTCTCTCTCTCTCTCTCTCTCTCTCTCTATATATATATATATATATATATATATATATATATATATATATATATATATATATATATATATATATATATATATATGTACATATAATGTTTATATATTTTAAAGAAGAATAAAGTTATAAACATTTGCAGGAACAAGTAATCTGTAACTTTTTGTATAGCATAGCATTGCCTTTACGATTATATATTAACACTGCAGAATACTAAATTAAGAGGGGAGGTAGTGTAGTTGATAGGATATTTAGCACTCACGCTAGATGTTGCGGGTTCGAATCCCTAACTCGACCTGATGCCTCTCAAAATACCCGCTGCTGGTTCTACCAAGGAAACTGACTTGAGAGTCCAAAGTACATTAGTATTAACTTACTTGAAGACTGATTGAAATTCGAATGATGAGTGTAAATCAAGGGTCACTTGGCCATTTAAATATATGTGTATCAATTCCAAAACTAATGCAAAATTACTCTGCAATACCTTGCACGGTTAGCTACTGCGCTGTCATATGAATATAAATTTAATTATTTTCAATAGAAGACCTTAGATACTGCGATACAATTTACAATATTCTAAAACCTTACAGTAATAGACATAACTTGAACAGTGAAACAAAAACCTTAGAAATATATTATTAAGTTACCAGAAGTAACAACTTTGGTGTAATATAAAATGATTAATACGAGGGCTGATCCAGAAATAATCGGATTGAGTCTATTACGTTTGAGTCTTTTACTCAATTCAAAAACCTGCAAATTTCCAAGATGACAACAGAATTTGATAGTTGCGCACGTTTCTTGCGACTCAAATGAACCCATAATTAACAACCAATAGTATTGCTTAATGCCTTGTTGTTTACTAACTGAAACAGGAATGACGCTAAGACTTTGTCATATGACGTCGAAGACGTCGAGTAATAATCATGTTTTTCAGCGCCAAAATATCACATTAGCAATTTATCAATTTAACTTAAAGTTTACACTTTAAAACATAAACATACACGAGCCCCACTTTAAGTCAATTGGTTGCTACAGTAACGAATAAAAAGACAATTACTTTCCTGAAATAAAAATCTGTCTTTGTTATAAATTAGGCATGGATAGAGGTGTACTTGCTGAAATTGTGATGTAAGAAATCCGTCAAATGAAAAAGATACAGGGGCAGTCTGGGTATTTCTGGATTACTCCTCGTACCTGGTTATATTACATGTTCGAGAAGGTAATAATTGGCCATAGTGCTTTGATATACTACTGGCAGATGTACTATTTACATGTTTACGAGAGCATCTATAGCACCATATATTTTGCACATGCATATTTAACATGTTCCCAGACTCAAATTTGATAAATATAAACGCACATGCAGACAAACTAATGTTTAATAATGTATACACTATTTAGCTGCCAGTATAAATATTATTTGAAACTGTCAACGAGGATTGAATTTACCGTTGCTAAAATAAATCTGATTTTTTTTCAGTTTAAATAAATGGAAATTTCATTCTTAACTTTCATTGGGTTAAAGTTAACACCAACTGTCTGTATAAACACTGAGCATAGCTACTGCGTGTTTATTTCAGTTTTTACTTATTTATTTTTATCTCAACTACCAAGAAAGCTCAGAACTTATATGAATCCTTTCTTAGGTCTAGTTCCTGATTAGAACCATTTGGAGAGGCCAATAAGTCGAGCTGGGAAATAAACTACCAACACTCTATCCACTACACTACCACCACGCTGGTTTACAATTGATGATATTATATTATAATTTTATTTTTATAATGGGCTTGTTTATTTGTATGTTCCTTTTATTTCAAAACAGTAGTATAAATTCAGACATGGTTGTACATAAGACGCTGATATCAGTATTGGATATGCAAAAAGTAACAAAAGTGAAAATGAAAAATGAATATTGACACGCTGTGTTTTAACAAAGTATTTTAAAGCGACGTATTTACATTCCATGTTTTAAACTTAATATTATTTCTATCTGTATTAGACACATAATAATTCACATAAAGCGCTAAAATAAAAAAAAATGTTCTGGTTATTGAGTTCAGTGAAATGCAATTATTCTACTTTAGTCCACAAATAGATATTAAGCATCACATCAGCATCTACAGTTACCTAGTTTATATACACATTTGGTGAATGTGCCCTTTGTATACGAAAAAAATGTACGTCTTCTGTTTGGTCATCTTGTACTGAAATATTGTATATCCCATATGAGATTTTCCGCACCGTATGCTTTTTTATAGTCAGAGTAATCACCAGGGAACCAGTCCAATATTCAACCACGGACGTGTCAATCGGGAGCGTTTTTACTGTATCCAGAGAGTTTGTAATAATCAGTTTTGAACGAAATTTTTTTATATTAACATATTGTTATTAAAATAAACCAGCGCAACATTGGGCATAACTGTTAACATTAACTTACCACTAAAAGAAAATAAGCCAGTTCTGTTTAATAATTGGTAAGATGCAATATTGAGAAAATAATTCTACATCAACGTAAACTAAATAAATAAACAAGAGCTGTATGTTATTTCCATGTTCCAGTAGAAAGTATATTATAAACGCCCTCCTCCATTTAATGAGTTATTTAATTAATTACCTCATATCTTGTTCTAATATTTGTCATTTGCTTAAACAGTGATAAGATTTGCTGAAGGTGCAACACATATCATAACGTCCATACAAGAATCGGATTAAAAATATAATACATTTGCTCTATAGTGTATAAGCATTGATGTTCTTTTGTAAACGGCTCATCTATTTCAAAAACAAATTACAAGTAGCATACACGGTATTTTGCTGTGGTACTTCTTTTTCAACAAGAAGCAATAATCAGCTATAAGAAATAAAGTTGAAGTTAACCAGAATTAGGAAAAGTCCTTATTTTCCTGATGTACAGATATCGCAGTGGTGGGCTAGGGGGAAGAGCGTCTGTATCACATGCGGAAAGTCGTGGGTTCGAGTCCTGGCCGGGTCATACATTTACCAAAGACTTGAACAAATGGTACAAGAAGCTTCCTCGCTCAATGCTTAGCATTTAGAGGATAGTTCTAGGTCTGGTCGACCCGTTGTCAGTATCATGTGTAAACAGGTGTAATAATGACGTTCGTTAAATATAAACGTTTTTGTCTTTGGTGCCTGCTTAATAAATACATACATATATATTATATGTAGATAATAAATATATTTGCAATTACTTTAATAATTTTCTTTAAGATCGTTAAGATTAACGAAAGATTTTCACCGCTCGAATCAGTTTTTTTGGATGTTTATAATCCAAATGTACACATATTTTTTAATCATCGATTGCATAATCACATAGACATGGTACTGGTAGTCGGAAAATGTCAGAAAGCAAGATTGCTGTATTTTGAAATTTAGAAGGAGATGTTATCTACCCTCTGTAACCAATGGACAAATAGGTTCAGTGTAGGTGCTTGTGGTTTGTAAACAATGAACCTATTTCCATAGTTTTCTTTCATTATTTTTCATCACAGTAAATTCACTTAGAGAATACATATGCACATTTTATACTTATTGTTCTAAGCTCATGTCTGGTTCACGACTCATTCAGTTTTGTATAGTTTAAACGATCCAGCTTGCACTATTTGGAAACGTTTACAAATGAGTGTCTTTAACATTCATGAGTACAATCTAAATTGGATGGCCAATCTTTTCCTTGTTAGTGCTTTAAGCACGTGTTGATAGTCAGTTTGTGAATCGACAAGCAAATCTAAATAGTTTATCGCACTTAAATGCTGTCTGTAACAATATAACGAAAATAATTGGTAACCATGTCACGAAGATCATTCATTTTACGTAGTTGAGAAAAATAACAATACCAGGAATAGAGCAGTTTCTTGTTTTCATTCGTGTAAACGATAATTGAAGAGTGGGAATTCTTTTTAAAGAAATCTACTAAATCCATCCTGTGACATTTGGCTCTTCATGCTAGTAATTATTAAGCATTTTAACAAGAAAAAATGAAAATTATATATATCTTTGGCAATAGTTATATTTAGAAAGATTATAAATAAGGAGACTATCAAGGAAAAAATTATGTCCCTACTTAAACAATAGGAGAAGCTAATTCAACTTTAAACCAATTATCGAAATAGATATTTTATTAATAATTGACATATATTTTTTCAAATCATAGAACATGCACTAAATTTTACGGACTAAAACAGCGCAGTCATGTTTTTTAGTAAATGAATTTCTATTTGGTATTTAAGAGATATTCTGGCTACCAACGCCATTTTGTTCATTCTTGTCAACCTTGAATAAAACATAACTTAAGGCTAAATATATACAAAACCATCTATTAAACATTTCATAAAGGAAGATTGTGTTATCGGTGTTGCCTTATTATTATAGTAGCATGATGAAGGCGAATGGCAAGACAAACCATCCATTAACATGATTTTAGCGTTGGAACGACCTAGTGTAAAGACATACTCTCTGTGCTGAATACCTTGCAATATATATATTAAGTGTTGTACTAACGTTAACATGCTATCTAAATACCTCTTATATACTTAGCACGTGCATAAGTGTATCATACTTGACAGACAGATGCTGCAGGTGCACGAAATGGATCAACATTTGATTGCGTAGTACATATTTAATACATGAAATTGATATAACTGTGACAGTCCATCAGTATAAAACTACGATACTGAGAGATTTAGTCTGTGCCGGTTAATAATTAATTTCCAATAAATAAATACAGTACCTGATATAACGACGTTTAAGAGATAATAAGTGTTACGTAGGAATAGATATTGTATAGGAAGATAGAACAATGGAAATGGATGAACAGTCCTGGTTGAACAATAGCTGTGATGTGTGCCAGATGATATTACGTAGAACTAGATATTGAATAAGAAGATAGAACAAAATTGAAATGGATGAGCGAACCTGGTTGAACAACAATTGTGATGTCTGTCAGATGATGTTACGTAGAAATAGATGTTGAATAAGAAGATAGAAAAAAAATAGAAATGGATGAACGGTCCTGGTTGAACAATAATTGTGATGTCTGTCAGATGATGTTATATATAATTGTACATTACAAGGCTTTTTCTTTAAAATGGATGATTCGATACAATAGTAATTTACATAAAACATAATGTTATATTCATTAAGAAGCATATTGATACACTAAATATTCATGGCTTTAACTTAATAGTGTTAGCAATAGATACATAAATATATATCAGAATGTTTAAAAATGTGTACATGATAGACAGAAAGACACAAACCATTTAGGTTTTACTTTCAGCATTCAGAGACAACGTTTTAAACTAAGTGAACGAATGGATGAGTGAGTGAGTGAGTGAGTGAGTGAGTGAGTGAGTGAGTGAGTGAGTGAGTGAGTGAGTGAGTGAGTGAGTGAGTGAGTGAGTGAGTGAGTGAGTGAGTGAGTGAGTGAGTGAGTGAGTGAGTGAGTGAGTGAGTGAGTGAGTGAGTGAGTGAGTGAGTGATTAGGCGAGTTGATGAGTGATTGCGTGAATGTTTATATGATTGAACTGAATATAAGAACGTAGTTAGATAATGATAAGTTGATACGAAAATTATAAGTAAGCATGATGCTTACAAGCAAAATGCTTACAATCCAATTATGTAGTTAACAGTTTACTGAATAAAAAACATAAATTATATAAATTCAACAACGGAGGGCTCGTTTTCAAAATAACTTAATATTGTTCGGACTATCGCTTGGTTAAGGGCGAATGAATAGCTGAGAAGCTGAACTCTCATCACTATTGGAAGTTGTATTTTGTACCTTATCAAAAAAAGAAATATTTTTTGGCAAAAATAACAAACATAGAAGCTATATTTCAAATAACCGATTTGCCTGTTTGTCGGCGCATGGATTAGGACATGTTCTGCCGTCTGCCGAAGGATGTTGTTGCTTGCTGAAAACATTACATTACTTGAGAATAAAGACTATTTATTGTGATTTGTTACATATGTCCATGTTCCAGACAACACTAAAATACGATAAAGAATTTCGATTTCTACATCTTCTTTAAAGCAGTATCGGAAGGAAGGCTCGCCGCACAGTTTTTATTACTATCAAAATACAGAAGACGTGTGTATTAATAGTATATAATCAATAGCTCCTAGGATCTATAATAATAATATAAATTAACATATAAGGGTCATGCCTTTTTATATTGAAAATCATGCGCTTGATAAATACTATCTTATTATCCGGATAAGTAGAGCATCGTCTGCTATGGAACCGTACAATAGCCGGACAACGTTTTTAAAAATGGTACTTTTTCGAACCTACAAGATGAATGTATTTTAGAGCAGTTGATGATACTATATAAAGGATAACACTGCACTATATTAACACAAGAATTCGGAATACATCTGATTTAAAGAATAAAATGATAGAGAATTAAGTTTGATTTAAAAAAACAAAACAATCTTACACGCGCAATTGCCTGTTGTGCTCTTTTAGAATAGATACAATCAGATGAGGACAAATACTAAAAAATCCCAAAGATATGCGGATAAAACATATGAGTAGAAAAATCCAGATTTCATTATATATTCATTGAAAATTGTTTATTTACAACCCTTTCCAGTTGTGAATGTCACATAAGATATGTTGATTTAAAATTTAAACAAAAACTAAAGACACTGATTTAAACAACACCTATAATAAAAACAATGTTAATAATTATCATAATAAATAAAAAGTATGAGGTATAGCATAAATATATAATGGCATTTAGTAAAATATTTCTTTACACAAGAATAGTTTTAAATATATAGGTAGATAAAGATGTTCAACCTACTCAAATTGAATATATAACTGGTTGTAATAATGATATAATGTTATCTTATGCATAAATATATGAAACTGTGTACGATTACTTGAGGATGCCTAGGACCCCAGTTAACCAAAGACATGGAAATAAAAACAAGATTTGTATTAACATAATATTTACAAGGAAACTTTGTGATTTAATGATAAGGTAAAAATATATTTAACGTTAGAAACAATAAACACACATAGCAAACTCAAATCCACCGTAATATTTTGTTTGTTTATCGAACTATTTCTTTGTTGTATGTGATTCGTCAGCATGTGATGACGTATCTAAAATTCATCCATTAACTGCCGTATTTAGTTAAAGCAGAAGTTCAATGACAAAATACAAATTTATTACACCATTTAAACAAAAAGAAAAAAATCTTCATCAAAACATCCAGTGCAAGATAGCTTGCAGTATTTATTACTAAATATGCGATAAAAGCAGCAATTTAGTAAAGTTATTATAGTCCTTTTTTCAAAATTTAAATTTACTTAAAAACGTTACTAGTAATTATTAGTTAACTATTTAATGATTTTTTAGTATACACGTTGTCCGCTTTGTGTAGCTATTATAACTTTATTATGCTTATGTATACAATGAATACCAAAAATGAATAAATATAAATAAATATTAAATTTTTTGTTCTATAAATGCATAAATATGTGTATTTCTTCAGATTGTCTTATCATTATGAGTATAACAAATCTGTTTGAAGTATTCATGTTTAAATTTGAAATGAAACTTTATTTAAATTTTCTTTGTTTGATATATTTATTTTATTTATGTTCACCTTTTAAATCTAATAACATATATTTTTCAGATTTTTTTTCTACTGAATTGTATTTTATAAGTATAATTTATTTGCAAAATTCAAACTAAATATCAGACACTTTTGTTTTTGTCCTATACAGTGATAGCAGATAGTGCCGGAATTGATTAAGCTGTTCTGCATCACCAACATATGATCCCTGATTAAACAGACAAATTACAGACACTTTAAAAAATGTTGAAACAGTTATTTTGGCAATGAATTAGCGAGTAAAAGTATTTCCTACAGCGTAGTAACCGAAAACTGTTTTGTAAATGAGGTAAATGAAACATCTACAAGGCTTAGCCTAAATCCTATCATGGTATCAATCATGTGTTAATCAATTACCAATGTATTATCTTAAATATTATTATTTACACCACAACCTACAAGTCTTTCAGTGCTACGTTTGCCACTAATGTGTTGCGTTAATTGCTTAGTTGTCAACACTATGTATGTTAAACAGTATGAGCGACAGCTTATCTGAAACGGTAACGGTTGGTAGTACGTGAAGGCCGTTTGTAGAGATGGTATTCTGAAATTCCTGTCTCAGTTAATTAGTTTCTTAATGACTATGTTATTAAAATGTAAAATAAAAAAAATATTAAAATATTGGTAGGTTTAGAACAAGAGAGTGTGAGGATATGTTTGAGCACAATGTTATAATGTTTTCTGAAAGAAGACAAATTGAAACGTCTTGGTAAATAAAACGAAGAAAGCTTATCTATATGAAAACCCTTACATGCTATAGTATGGTGCCGTAACGTGTTTCCGATCACTACATAAAACATAAAACCTCGACAAACGCTAGCCTAGCTAAGGTTCGTTTACGAAGATTGATAACAAACGCGTCTGCTGATAACTGATGCAATACAGGTTAAGGTCAACAGTTATATAAAAATTGCGCTTGTTCATATCAGAAATTATAGAGGTTTCGGATCAGTAATCTTCTTATAGATTTTTTTTAAAATGATTTTGAAATTAGCACAGGACCACATTTTAAATGTAGAATAAAAATATGTAAATAGTTATAAAGGTTTGCTATGAGAAGCGGATACGAAGACGTAGATATACAAAGATGCATAAATAAAGTACAAAATAAAACAAAAAATAAATTTCTTTAAAAACATGCTTATATGATATTTTTTTAAAGAATAAAATTAGCAATTATATTAAAATAACTCATGCTATTCAGTGAATTGATATTGTTACAGAATAAACATTTTGAGGAAATATTTATTTACGTCAAAGGTAAATGCTGTTTTATCCAGTAGTATTTTCATTTACTTTCACTTCTGTACCCTCATGTCATTTTGACACATTGCGTCATCCAGTCATGTGATTGAAATAAGGTGCCGCCATTTTGTTGGACGTATATTGGGGTCACCGTGATCTAACGTGAATTCGAAGGCAATGGGCATGTATTTGTTATTTTTTTGGTAGAAAATTATTATTTTTTAATTATTTAAACATTATATAACCATCTGTGTCAACATCGGTTTTGCATTGAAATCTTAAGCAACAATTCTTAAGTGATCGTAAACCGGTAACACCATCATACATTTTATGATACTATGAGACACAAAAAAAAGGTACCAAACGAAACAACAACCTTAGACATGCATTAATTATTTACCATTTAGATGAACTTTGGTGGGATATGAAATGAAAAACTACTGTATATCTCATAGGTGAAAGGTGCCAATTTAGATTAATGTACATCTCTCAGAACTATGTTGAACTTCGGAGATGTTTTTAAGGTGTCGATGTAAATTCCCTTAACAATTTTTTATTTGTGTTTTATGTCCCCAGTTAGATACAAACTCTTTAATCATTGTACAGCATTATGATAATGAAATTACCACATGTACTACATTGATATAATCTCACTTAAAGGTATGCTCTCAGTTACACGAATGACATTTTAAGTTTCAAATGACGATTCGGTTCCATTGTTTGAGGTTTGTACTCATGCAATAGGTACACCTATAAAATATGGCTGTTTTAGTATTATCTTAGACTGATTAAAAATATTTGGAAAATCCTACTATGCATTTGTCTCTAAAATTATGATACCAACATAATGTTTGCTATCATATGTCTGTTTCGGTAGTGTTTGTTGACCTTTGCTGGAAATGCTGACAAAATAGTTACTTAATTTTACGTAACACGGTTTAAGCAAATCCAATGAACACGTTGTATAGTCAATAAAGATACACAGAGGTAAAACGCATTATACCATAAACGCATTTGACTTTAGCTTTAGAGCACGTTTATAGAATTTTTATACAGATTCCTTAAAATGCATCAACTATATCTAGTTTAAGAAAATTAGTTAGGAAACAATTCATGTTCTTGTATATTTATATCGGATATAAATATATTTTTAAAAAGTAGTTTAAACCATAGGTTTAGCATTTGCGTTTCAATAAAAACTAATTTTCAATCGTGTTTGTAAGCAGAATTATTGCCTTACGCAATACGCATAACGCAATAATTCTGCTATAATTAGGAATTGTAACATACACAATTTCTCGCATCAAACAGTAAGTATATGACGTGTCTTGAATATGATAATCAAGAATATACTTGGCAATTGATTTAAAATAAATATCACATGCTTGGTTTTATATGATACTAATACAATAAGTAGTTAATAAGTAATAATTGAAATCGCACCAATTGTACATGTTTTAAATATGGTAGGTATTTACTATTGCTTTTTACCATACGCTTTGTAAATATTAGCTCATGAATTCTTTGTGCTGTATATAATGTTTTATTTTTAACAGAAATTTCGTAAGTATAAACTAAAATATTCATTTCATTTTTAACATATACGTATAGTTATGTACATTGAAACGTATTCGATTATTTGATAAATATTTGTCTATAATAATTTATACTTGCTCATATACGAACTATACCTACTATTTCTTATTTGTTTTCATATATCGTATATGATATAGAAATCAATTAAGGTATGTTGTAAAAATCCGTAGTATGATAATAGCACTAACACTAATGTAATGATAGGAACAATCATTAAGTTATATTAACACTCAGAACGCTTTCTTCTTTAACTTTTAGTTAAGCTACATGTTCAGAATTGATATTTGGTAGGTGGACGTAGTTATACGGTTCTTATTCAATTTGTTTGGATAATGTTTTCTAATGCATATCTATTTAGCAGCTCTTTTAGCTCTTACGTCGTTTAACTACATTGTTACAAAGAAACTGTAGAGAGAGAGGGAGAGAGAGAGAGAGTATTTAAGCAAAAACATATAGATACTACTCATGTTTATCTTCTATACCGACTTTAAGTGCTCATTACTGCCTGGCTGGATGATGACTCAGTTTGATTAAAGAGTCCTGAGCTGATATAGAATCCCCTGGGTTGCATCTTCCAGACAAAATGTCCAACTTCATATATAATAACTATTAACATCCAAGCACTACCTCATGAAAATATGTTACGATGAGTTAAGAAACAAAATAACAAAGAACTCGATTTGGTTTTCCTTATTTTAGGATAGAAAGCAGTCATGCCAATATCAAGAACAACATCGGTTTGTTTTTAAAATAATGTTAAATGTTATACATTATTTAGACACCCGGTCCACTTAATACTGAAGTAAAACGGACCTACTGATTTTTCTGACTTTTAAAATCTAGTTGTCATAGCTCTCCATCCATTACAAGGTTCTATTACGGAAGGTGTTTATAGATTATTAGGTGCGTGCATATTTTCTTTCAGATAGAGTGTTTATTTGATTTTTGTTCTGATTATATTCAAGTCATTCTGACTTTTTTATATCAAAGATTGGATATAGTATACTATCAAAATCGGAGTGTTACATGTCATACTAAGAGAATGGTTAGAGCATGTGTATCACATTAGTAGATGAAACATTTAAAACACAATACAAGAAGAGCATTTTGTCTGTATGGTTTGGTGTCAAAACAGCAAATTAATGTAGTTTATCTAGTACGTTGATAACTGAAAAAAGAAATGATGTTAACCTGATTGGGGGTTGGTAATTCAATAGACGTTACTTTGAAAGGTGACATGCATTACTGCCAATGCGAAATTTAATCAATACATATAACAGCAATAATGGGAGTTGCATTATTAGAAATACGTATCTTTGTTAGTTATCATGTATAATCTTAGAACATTCCTTCGATAATCCACCGCATGCATTACATATTTTCTTATGAACAGTATGCGTATAATGCTATATTGCATATTAATTACAGTAAATAATTAAAGAAAATATTATTGCAATTACTTGTTTCTTTTAAATCAATAAGTTGGCTTTATATATTATATTTTATTTGTATATTAGCAATGCTGTTGCCAGGTTTCAACTTCCATGTATAAAATGGCTGCATGTAACACAGCAGGTGTTTGCAGTGTATCGGACTCACTAAAATCTTAATATTTATATCATTGTTGATCATGACGTTGAACTATATAATACGTAGTAGCATCTCTCTGACTCTATGCTCATTATTGCAGACTAACATTTTGTCACTCTAGTAACATCTGCAAGGTCATCATACATCGCTAGGAATGAAATAAAAATGAATGATAGAGATCCTTAATGTTTTTAGGCAAAATATAACTGTATAATGTTTATAGCATTTTTATGTTATGCTTCATACTTCATGTGTATGTTAACATATTTACTAATCCATACAGTATACATACTCACATTAACTACTCTGTCACACAGCTGTTTTAAAGTAAATGATAAGACTATTAGTGTTTTTCTTAATCAATTTGCTTTTTACAAATATGTAATCTCTTTTATATTGTACACGGAGGTTCTCTGTGACATATTACAGCGTTAATGAGTTAAAATGACTAGTACAACCGGTGCATGGTAGAGGTCATTTTGCTAACTAAAATCCTTATTTTTAAAAGATTGAAATGAATTCTGCGCATATAAACTTTCGAGAGTGAGAGACAAAGAGATACATTTGGATCGAGAAGCAAAACACTCAACCTAAATAAATAAAGGATATATAAACGTCTGGAATGTGTATGAAGCAATGTATCTTATTACACAAATAGAAGTCTTCATATATAACTGTTCCTTTCGTAACACCATAACTATCTTAATTGTTATTTGCTGATTCAATATAAACCTCGTTTAACTGTCTGTATTTTAATTATATTTAACGCTGTAACATGCTTAGTTTCGGCATATTTCTCAAGGCTTTTAGTGCAACACTATTATTAAAGTAATACCATTTGTAAACACTTTTTTCACTTAACTTTATAAGATTATAACTTTTCCCCATAGGAGTTTAAGTAGCTACTACATTCACATTATGTAATCTAACAGGCGCGTATGAATAAGTTGATTTTACACAAAAAGCACCAGAGTATCTACATCGTTTTACTGGGCGGATTGAGTTTTATGATACAAGAAGACTACCATACAGACACCATATCCCATGCAAGGTGATCTTCTTTTTTCAAAAGATATATAAAATTGAATGCTTATTTAGTTAAAAAAATCCAAAATATCTGATGCATTACAAAGTTATATTAGGTTGCCACAACTCTGTTTATGAACACGTGTCTGATTATAAACATATATGGTTGTATAAACATATATCCCTAGAGCAGAATGAGGTCTCAGAGTTAGTTTGGTCCTTATTAATTTTAATTTTTTGTTTTTGTTTTACTTCTTCCAATTGGAGGCAATGTTCCAGACCATTAGATTGCATGACGGTCTCAGTGTTAGAATGTTACACATGTAGTAGTAGTTGATGTCTATACATATATAACCTTTTTTTCATATCAATTCAACTTTGTATTTTGTCATATTTCACTTTGATGAGTTTTACAATTTATGTGTTTGATTATTTACATAGTATAGTGGTACTGTTTGATATCGAATGTCAGTGTTAGGTAAATTTTTAGAAATTGAATGTTATGATGTCTATTGCTTATATGTATATTTCTGTTAGGACACTTATGACTATGTTCAGTTAAGACTTGCATAACGGAATCAGTGTTAATCCTGTCATACGAAGTATCATATGTTCATAATTGCTATGCATACTTGTTTTTCTCACAACTTAACTTCTCACTTTGGCATATTTCACTTTGATGACAACTTTTTAATTTGTGTGTTTGATTGTTAGGATGGAACTGTTTTGTCTCAAATGTCAGCGTTAGGCTGGTTCGGACAATGGTTTCATGTCCTTATATACCTTATATTAATGTCTTTTATGTCACATCGCAGATTTGAGGACTGCTTTTCATTTAAATATACATCGGCATAGTGTGTTAATCATGTATTGTATTATGTCTATATGTACAGGAGCCAATATTAGTTTCAATTTTTCACACATTTTTGCAGATTTTATTGTTACCTTATATCGTGCAAATGTGCATTATACTGTTGTATCATTGTTGTGTAAATTCTATATTATTTTTTCGACAGTGGGTATCCAACTACATCATCTTTGGGTGGTCTATAGAGTGGCGGATTGTTGCCCACCTTTTGTTTTGGGAATGTTTGATTTAATTACAAAATGGTATTATTGAAATAATCATGTTATGTAAGAATGTTAGTTAACTAGTCATGTATACTCACATTATAATATAATGTAATCAAAGATATATTACATTATAGTCATTTTATGGTAAAATAAAATGACTTGTTCGCATAACACGGTATTTTGTATTTATTTTGATTCCCATTTATAAAACAAGCTAGATATTGATGTGGTTGGATACTTTAGAGCTGCATTAAGCAAGCACAAATTACATTTTATCTATTGGCAGAATACACTGAATCTATTTTTTGAAATTATTTCAGGACGTAGATCTTGTATGCAACATATCAGTTTGTATCTTATTCAAATAAAAAACCTTCACTTGTTTTCAATTAGCAATGCCGAAGGAAGTTGTTTTCAAATTAAAATGGCATGGTACAACGCATATTACCGTGGAAATGTTTAAATTATTACTCGTCTGAGATTGAGGACGAAGTTTGATTAAATACATTAATCCTACTAGTTTAAATAATATCCAATCAAACATTTTCTCTTTGTAATTGCTTCAGCTCTTTTTATTCTCACACATATTAAAATAAACGTTTTGTATCAAGTAGTATTATATTTTGTGCACTCCTCATAACAAACTATATAGTAATGTAACAGCATTACTTTGCCTTTAAGCAGGTCACGCCCACGTTCTAAATATCAAGTTAGATAAGTGCATTCACGGTATGTTGTTTGAGTTTAAATTTACCCATGTACTCCAATCAATTGGTAATTTGTGTCATGTTACAATTCTGAAAATCTAGACATTCAGTAAAACATACAGACGTGTGTGAATATCTGTTTATCAAGTACCAACGGTACGTAATAGTGTCTTGTTGTTTTTCCCCATACCTTTCATGATTTGCAAATTTGGCAAAGACATCAACTCTACTAAATTTTTTATTGTTGACTTGTATGCTCAAGGTTTCTTAATTGTTATATTTTTATACAAAATTTGTGATAAAAATAATATATTTGCAGACGGCAAAAATTCTATAGAAACATTCCATGTGGTAACTTCCAAATTCCAAAGTCTTCAACTTTATAGTATGTTTATTCAATTTAATTGCAATTTTGTTATGTATACTCTTAGTAAGTATAATACCAAGGACCTCAGTGGAAATAAATCTTCGGGCTTTATGGGCAATCCAGGTTATTATACAGTATTATGTATGTCCAATGTTACATAAATTGAATACTTCCTTGAGATTTGCCATTCATTTCATTTAAAATACAATAGTTTTCTATAGAATATTTTATTGTGATATATCATTAAAAAAATTTTACATTGGATTTTGCCAAAACAGTTCTATATAATTGCATTCTGTAATACTTTATATTTAATAAGTTGCAATACTTGATTAATTTTATGTAATATGATTGATAGTTATAAAATTATCTTTCACTAATATATCTAGTATTTGTTATTTGTAATTGAAAATGTATATTTAATGTAACATGTATATTTGTGTTTTAATCTGAATAAATATCAATCATTCAATCAAGTTGCGTAAATAATACCTTATATATTTTTATCTATAATTGTAATCTGACCATTTCGTTGTTGGACACTGCATACGTGATTCCGGAGGTGTGTGATGACAGTCTTGTGGCAGGGATGTTTTCATTTATATCGCATATTGTAATGATCTTAGGGCGATGGGAAAAGCAGAGTTATGTGCCACTTTCAAAATCAATTATTTGACCAATAACGGTTTTAACAACTGACCGTTCAATAGCGGTAATATATTTTGACACAACATTATAATTGTATATAACGTGTCATCGTTGTGACTGACGAATGATACATCTCTGTTGTTAATGGTTTTCTCATTTAATATATAACATTATCTAACGGACTCCGCTAAGCTATCGACTTTATTGCTAATTATATGAAATTAAAACAATAGAAAATCATTTTTGGAAACAAATAATATTTATGATCAAACTGTAGAAAACTGTTTTAATGGAATGGAATATTCCGTTGTATCGCATTTACATTCAGTGCTTTCAAAAACATGAGATAATCGTTGTATCACTTTAGTAGGCCTGCATTAACTTAATATATAACCACATTCTACATTATTTTTAATGATAACTGTATCATCGCTTGAAATATAGTTATAAACTGCATGTTGTATCAATTACATGATTTTATATTCCAATGTAACAGAGCGCATAGGTAAGTTAGATTACATACAAATTCAACGTAGTTAATTCATCGTTTACGTTAGCCGGTTCTCTCCATCAAATTTGACTCTAATAGTATTATCTGCTTGGTATTTATTTCCAATTAAGACAAACAATATTTGACTGTCTGCTTTCTTTTCCAATAACTATAGAATGCTTCATCAGCGAATACGTAACAACTGATTAATGAATTATACAAGTGATAAGAAAAACGAAACATGTAAATGGTTTTCACAAGGGTCCTATTATATGATTCGTATAAAAACTCAAGTTATCATTAATGATATAAGATATTTATGTTATGTTAAAAAGCTAAAAATTACAACGTTGAACGATAAGTGTATTTTAACAGTGTATTACAGAATTTTCAACATGGACCTATTGATATATCGTTATTTTTATATTTTTGCCCCATTTTGCGATTTGCTTTTCAATATTTACCATTGATTCTAATGACCATTTGATAGTTAGATATACCTCAACATAAATCATATATTAAATGCGATATTTCTATAATAATTTTCCCGTCATGTAGGCAAAATCTATATTTTTTAACAGTGAGAATATGCTAATAACAAAGAAAAGAAAAGTTATGCTGCTCGTTTAATTCATTTAATTTTAATGTAACTTAACATACATTTATACAATTGTGAAGCCTATTGTGTCCAATAAGCAAGAATATGACATTCGTATAACGAAATGATGGGGGTGCATTTAAGTATTATATCGAACCGTCATTATCTTCAAAATAGTTGAGTTGTTTACGTATAAATGTCTACCATATCTTGACTAATAAATTTAGACAACATGTTAAAATTGTTTTACGATGACACATTAAATTTTGTTCGTCAGTGCATGTCTATTTTTTTACAAAAAAAAATCCATAGCAGGACTGTTAACCCACTTAGGATGCACAATAACTTGTAGGTTGACCACGTTGATTTTTTTAAAAGATGGTGCAGTGATTTTTTGAACAAAGAAGTCATCAAATGCTCATAAATACATGCATATGGTGAAATCCTATAAAGGTCACTTTTTAACACCAGTGATGTCTTATTGCAGTATATGCTAAACCAACTTTTACTCTACTCAACTGCAGCAAGAAATCACAATACTATGAACCATTTTGAAAAATATTTCAAAACCAAATTACATAGGCCTTGTTTTTAAGCGTAAGAAGCATGTTACCGTTGGGAAAAAAGGGGCGTAACTGCGTAGTGAGACGTTTATATTTTAATTAAATACTTGCTCACTAAATGTATTGACATGTTGTTTAGTCAAGAATTGGTGCCTGGTCAGGGAGCAAGTATGAACAATAAAATATAATTTGCGTAATGAAAACGTCAGCATATTAAATTGATACTAACACTCCTGTTTAACCATGTCCTTGTGTTATACAACACATTGCTATGAGACATCGAAAACGAAAATCAACAACCACACAGTATCTAATTATTTATCTGACAAACACACAGGGGCCCCGGCGGTACAATGGAAATCAGCTTTGATGTCAATCACGTGATCATTCTACAGACAGATAGACACTGAATGAAGTACTAAATATCATTTTAGTAATGTATCATAATTGTATATTATTCTCGTGGGGACGTAATCAATAATCACGTAAACTGCCTAATTTTAACATGGCAGTAATTCATATAACATTACATGTTGCGAATATTTTAATGACAAATTCCACTACTTATACTACAAATGATAACAATCACACTACTACTAATAATAATGATAATAATAAAAAATAATTATTATTATTATTTTAATAAAAAGGATGATAAAAATGATAATAATAAAAATATATGATAACGATAATGATAATGACAGTAACACTGGTAGTAATAATAATAAATTAATCATAATATTAATAATAACAATAATAATTAAAACAATAATAATATAAATAAAAATAACAACAATATAAACAATATGATAAAAGTATTATGATGAAAATAATTATAATAATGAAAGTAATTGAATATTCAATATATTTACTTGATGACTAGTAATATATTTTCGATACGTTTTCATTGTTCGTAATCAGATTCGACTATAGTAATATATCTTGGAACTGTCATAGTCAATCTTTATTGTGCATGTTACCTTGACATAAGTTCTATTTACTTATAGTTTGTTGATGTCAAGAGCAATAATTACTGATTGTGTTTCTATTTATTCTTCAACACAGATAGTTTATTTGAAAGATTAATGTGTTTGTCCAAAGTGGCTACATTTTGACATCATGTCTACATGTGTACATGTCAATTTTGCTGAAGCAAATACATAATTGAATCGAATCAAATAAAATATATAAAATTATCACAAATGGAAATACTTAGTGCATCGGTTATAATAATACAACCGTAGTGGTGGTCTGGGCTTGAGGGTCGGGCATGCAGAAGGTCGTGTGTTCGATTCCTGACCAGTTCATACTAAAGACTTGGCCTGGCAATTATACCTTTCGGAAAGTAACTGTGTACAGCCTCAAAGTGTCTCATAAGCCCATTGTGGATAGCTCTTTCAATACGGGTGACAGTATAGTAAACATACCCTTTACTTTACTTTAAAATGAAATACAACATACAGTATCAGTTTGATTTTGTGTCGATCACTTTATAGAACATCGCCGTCTATATCTTTTGTAATTTCCACTCGAGGTTCCATTTCAAAAAACAAACTTCTTTTTTTTTAATGAATGTCTATTAAGTTCAATATTATTTTAGATATCATTTTTATCATATTCAGTAATCTGCTGTGTATTGATTATTCTAACTTGAATTCGGCACACTTTGTAATCTACAATCATTGTTTGATCCAATGTACATTTCACAATGATATTAGAGCAGATATTTTCAATGAACAATTTTCAAATATTCAGTTTAATGGTATGAATGGTTTTGATAAATTTGTATATCTTGTCACACACATTCCGAAAAAAGTAGTTATATAAATATATTGTTATGGCTTACATGAGAAGAAGAAGTACATTATATAACCAATGACTTTCCAAACAGTCGTAATTAATATGTTGTTATGTAATTACCTTGTATGTATTATTTATTGTTTGGATGATGTTTAATTGAAAGCATAATTTCGTTTGAAATTATAAATTATTCATTTGTATAGGTTGCTTTATAGGTTCATTGGGTCGGGTATGTTGTTTAAAAAATATATATACATATCATGTTACACATGTCACTACAGTAAAATACTTACTTACTTACTTACTTACTTACTTACTTACTTACTTACTTACTTACTTACTTACTTACTTGCTTACTTGCTCACTCGCTTGCTCGCTTGCTTGCTTATACCAAAACAGATAAAATGAATAAAGATAAATTCACTTGGAAGTTTTCGTTTAACAAAAAGTACCAATAAAATTCATTCATATTTGTTTACATCAATATTATTTCTAATTTTCTTCTATTTGGAAACCTCGTTCTTTAATATGACATTGGAGTATAAACCGTGTACAGAACGTGGCAGAAGTTGATATGAAAGAAGTTGATATGATGGAAATTAATATGAAGGATGTTGTCAAGAGTGTCGTTTATGGAAATCTTCACCTTTCAACCCAATGTAATACAAACACATCGTTTACCAGGATATAAGTATAAATAAGATTATACCGTTACTAATTTAGGTAAGAATCATTATTTTTAAGTTTACATATTATTTTTAGAATGTAAAGTTGTAAGTAAGACTCGTTGCACTCAGTGACAAGATCAACTACATGGTAATATAAACTTATAAATGGAATATAGACATTAAATTAAATGTCAACTATATCAAAAGTGTATAGTTTAAACTTATTCATCTGACTTCGATTGTGAAACAAGTTATTACAACTTGGGAAAATCACGCTTGAAGTCTTCCTGGGTAGAACCAGTACTAAGCATACACGGAACGTCTCTTGCTAAAGGACACCACACATAGCCTGGACCACGCGCTCCACATGTTAAATTACCGCAGATATGCTCATGCGCATTTGTTTATTGGACAAATAAAAAGTCGTAAATAAAAATAAATAACATACGCAAAAAATGCCATGATGAATATAAATAAATGTTAACGCATGATAATCTAAAACTTTTCATTTTCGGTCGAAAAAGGCGCAAGATTATTTTTTATCTCTACCTTACCTGACTGTCAGACACTAACATGATATTCTTTATATATCATAACGATAGCTTATCCACCGACTTTAAACAGCTAGAAATATTTCACGATGTGGATTTAAGGATATTTTACGAGGTAATTGCTTGGGAATGATTATTAATCAATATTTACTTTACCTCTTACGTTGACTCAGTTTTGAGTTTTGTTACAATATATGATTCCTTTAAGTCATGGACACTAAAACATCGCTGAAGCTAGCGGTAGGGGGTGTGAGGGTCGTTCAATGGTTCAGTACTCCTCATAAACAGAATCAGTAAAACGGATTATGTGCTTTTCTTCTATTGTTTGCTTTTTGTGGTTTCAATAGAACTTTTCCAGAGATAGTATTAATAATGTATCCATTTTCAATGCTATTACAGACCCTAAACCGCTCAAGTACCCCATAATTGCACTCCGTTTGCGCTCAGTTTGCACTCCGTTCGTGCTCCGTTCGCGCTTAGTTCGCGCTCCGTTCGCGCTCCGTTTGCGTGCACTCGATTAAACGCGATTAATTTAATGCACTCACAAATGCAAGTATTCGCTCACGAGCGCTATATAGCTGAGTGCTCTATTAAATACTCCTCTTAGCGTTCGCTTCGTTCAGCGTTCACTCAACGTTCAATTCGCTCAGTTCGGTTTCCGGCCCATAACCAATCGCAACATCTCAACTCTTTAAAATGATTCTATATTGACTTTTTAATTTAATCTATTCCAATGGAGCAATAAAATATATCCATGGGATTTAGTAAAGGTAAATTAATTCATAATCCGATTGTTTGTCTACATATTATGTCACCCGCTGGGCGAAAGGTTGAACTAGTATCGATAGTAGGCATGTTTAACGGAAGTGTCTATGTTTTGATATGTGATCAGTGGTCTGGGTGATCGAAAATATATCGCATGTTAAATCGGCTTCTGTTATCCAGACCGACATGTGTTTGCTTCAGTATCTTCTTTGATATACCGTGAGCCGTTTGTTATAGGAAAGCAATAAAGTCTGTCCACAAAATTTACATAATTTTTTATACATCATCAACATGACCTAAATATATTGTTATTAATAATTAAATTTAATTAATAATTCCATACTGTTGATACCTCGTTGGCCTTATAATAATCCATAAATCTGCTCAGTGTAAGCAGTGACTTAACAACATGTGGATATATGCACTGCATGGGTGATGAAAAAATTATTATAATCCGTGCGATGCAATTCGACATTATAATAAATGAATTTTGAAAAATAATAATCTTGTAGTGTTTTTCTCGATTTGGGTCCAAATGTAGCTTCACTAAACTTAAAAAAGATATTCTGATATTTTAAGTTTTTATAATTATTTTCGTTATCATTATGTATATAAATATACTTGCAATGAACTTTTTTTCAGTGGGTTTCTCAAATTATTCTTTTACTGATAGTATGCTTTATGTTAATATATTATTTAAAATGACAAACTATATTAAACTTGTTTGATACTACACCCACTGTGCTATACCGCTAATTATATGACACGCAGCAACACACCCGTGGTGTTAATTACGTTATGTCACATGCCAGTGAGAGCCGTGTCAATTAAGTTATATATATATATCTTTATTTAAGTCTCATCTATGTACAAACATATAAATAAAACATACAGTAACACATACAACGTACATAGCCATTCAATATTAGAATTACAAGAGACTATCGCTATAATATTGACATAAAATATATACAACTATCACAGATTATTCATGCATTATTTTTGAAAAAGATGTATACTATAAAGCATTATACACTAAGAATTGAGACACCGGCGCTAATCTTGGCTCGAGACCTAAAAGATTATTAAAATAACTTTTGTTAAATCGTGAAAGGAAAAATAAATGCAAATGCATCGCTATATAGTCAAAAGCTTTTTAAAAAATATTTTAAAAGATCAGTTATCACCCCAGATCAGATCTGGAATGACCTGATTAGCACCGATTTCTCAACATAATATAAAATTAATTTGTTTTACATTTAAGATATAATACATTATTTATATAAAATATTTCTACGTTTTTGTAGTATTGTAAAACAGGTTTTGGCACATATTCTTATCATATCTTTATTGGAAAAGAGAAACTTCATTTTATTACAGTCATCAAAATTATTAAAGTTTGCATCTATGCTTACTGCTTTAAGCATCAGATCTGTCCTAATATCTTTATAAGAGGCACATTTTAAAATAACATGACACTCATCTTCTATAGCATCATTACAGAAAGGACATAACCGGTCATTCTCATTAATACCCTCATATCGACCAGTTTCTAGTTTTAATGGCGCAACACCACATCTGAATTTTGCAAACGCTGATCTATGCTTCATTGGTAGCACAATTTTACAGTAATTTTCTACTTCATAATCATTTTTAAAAAGCCTATAAGTTCTTAATTTGTTACGTCCATTACCACGTATACTAGTTGTTTGATTTACACTTGCTTTCCACTCCGTAATATATATAGACATCATCTTTTCAAATACAGTATCAACAAATTTAATTTTGTTAATGTTTGAGTATGTATGAATATGAAGCTGTAAACTATCAAATTGATTTATAACTGTGAAAACCCAATTTTTACAAGAGTTATTAGCTTTATTTCGTGCCCAAATAAATATTCTTTTATTTAATCTTGTATCAATTGTATAGATGTTGCGAACCCAATGTCTGGCTATACATTTCCATTGTTTGACTATTGGAGGGACCCAACCCATATCGCCTGAAATGGCTGCAGTAGGTGTATATTTGCCAGTTCCCAGAAAAAATCGCATCGCCCTATTTTGTATTGAATTTATGCACGAATAAGATTTAACGCCCCATATTGTAGCTCCATACGATATAACAGACCAAACAAGTGAATTAAACAACTTTGTAAATACTTTATGGGGCATTCCACCTAAGCTTTTATACCTGGCAATAAGAAAACCTAGAGCACGACCAGCGCTTTGAGCCACTATTTTTGCAGTTACATTAAAATCTAGATGCTCTGTCAATGTTAATCCAAGATATACATATTTATCAGTATAAGTTAGAACATTGTCACCGCAAGTAAATACAATATCTGATTTAGCAATTGACAATGGTCTGAAATGTACGATGCTACTCTTAGTAAAGTTAATTGTCATACTGTTAATACTACACCAGCTATTTAACTCATTAAGCATATGCTGCAGGTTTTCTTCATTTTCAGCAAGAAGTACAATATCATCAGCATACATTAAAATGCTAACATTTTCATTATCAATACAGATACCTTTACCAAGGGATTTTATACGTAATGCTAGGTCATTCATAAACAAATTGAATAATACGGGTGACAATGAACAGCCTTGCCTTAAACCAGAATTCACTGGAAACCAGTTGGTATAAAAATTATTTACCCTCACACAGGAGGAAACAGATGCATATAAAGATTTGACAGCTACAAGCATTTTACTAGAAACACCAATACACTGCAATCTTTCCCAAAGCTTGTCTCTATTGATGAAATCGTAAGCTTTTTTAAAATCAATGAAAGCACAGAATGTAGAGCGTTTAAGCTTTTTCTTAGTATCTATAATATTTGTTAGAGATGAAAGTTGGTCTATTGTGCTACGTTTTTTCCGAAAACCATTCTGCTCGTCAACAATTTTATTATTATTTTCCGACCAAATATATAGACGATTATTCAATATAAAACTATACAATTTATACATGGATGATGATAATGATATACCCCTATAAGAGAGTGGGTCTTTTGGGTCGGCGGAGCTTGACTTAGGTATAGGATTTATAATAGATTTACCCCATAAAGATGGAATACAACCTTTATTATATGCTAAAGCGGTGACTTATCGGTCTATTGACCACGGAAGATATGTATGATTTCATTTTGATTGTAAGTCGTGCCAGATGGATAAATCTTAATTGAGCCAACATTATGTGATTGAAAAGAAAAGATAAAAAAGAACAACTACCAGCCAATTAACAACAAATAAAAAAATCATTTAAGATATTGGTTATTCGAAGTTTCAGAACACTTAAGTATGTAAATATCATGATGTTAATATCATTAAATTAACGAACCGAAAACCCCACGCCAGTTCTGAATGAATGGTAGAAAGTGTGACATACACGTATTAAGGGATGTGTATTCAGGGCTGTCATTTTACCACAGCTGCCATAGCGATTTCGTATAAAAAACAGATCAGAATTGTTAATTTACAAAATAAAACAATCCTACAATTTTAAAACTAATAAAAATTAAAGACATGTCTCTAAATAATTCCTTGTAAAAATGTAGTATTTTATTTGTATTATTTTTTACTTTCATTATTTGTTTTATTTTTTTAAATATTATTATCATTGGAGCTATTATTATAATATACATATTGCCTTATTGATTTGTCACAGCTTTTATATTGGATACGTGCGTACGTGCATCTGGTCAGTCGTTCACAATTAATAATTTAATTACTATTATGAAGGCAGAGTTGCATGGCAATCATCAAAACAGATACCCATGGTGAGAACCACATATGTGTCAATAAAGAGTTAATAGGTGATTTATCGGTCCATTGATCACGAAGAACCCTGCCGGTGTGTACTTTTCATTTTGATTATAATTTGTGCCAGATGAATGAATCTTTATTTAACCCGCAGCATGTGATTGGATAAAAAATATATAGTCAAAATCAATATTAAAATATGCAGATTTCTTTATAATATTATGATTATTATTATCATTATTATTAATATCTATTATATATGTTTTTATTATTTATTACTATTATTACTAATATTATTAACATTATTGTTATTATTGCTTTATTATTATATTATTATATTATTATTATCTGAGTATTTTTTCTTCTTTATTATTATTATTATTATTCTTATTATTATTATTGTTGACATTTCTTACTTGTTGCCCCTTTCACAGCTTTTATAATGGCTTAATTGTTACGTGCTTACGTGCACGTGATCAAGCGTATCGATTCTGTTGGAAAGCGGGAAAACAATATATTTACTATTTTATAAGCAGTGAATACATGTTCTTTTTTGTTTATTTAAACCTTCCTCGTGATCAAAAACTGTTCTTTAGTCAATATAAAATCACAACCTCAAAAAGGTCACCTAGAAATTTACGTTTATTAGTTTTTATTTCCTGTGTCTAATGTGTTATTTCGGTCTGTCGTGTTAATTTGGCATACATACATTTATTTTACTTTAATTTAGCTTGATTGTAAAGTAAGCTCGGAGCTTATGCAGATCGTTCTCCAGTGCATTCCCTTATTAGATCTGGTACTGAATTGTGTTTCGAGAGGTCGGGAAGAGCCTGGGTCAAACTCGCGACCTCTGCCGTCTGAAGCCAGCACCCTATCCGCTGTACTACTGACCCACTTTATATTTTAGAATACAATTAATTTATTACTATTATTTTAATGAGATGTGCACGAGTATAATGTTTCCGCTTTAATTGCAATATAACAATTTTACGTAGTTTTGTTCACAACTCAGCACAAACTCAGTGTAACTATGTTTGGGGAAAATATAAAACTAAAGTCCAAATTAAATTGAAAATTGGTGATTTTTATTTTGCCGAAATACTCAAACAAATAGAATCATAATCATATAATTTTCCGCATATCTATGTTTTGTTTGATTCACGCATGCTTTTATATTTTTGTATTTGGAGTTGTATACGCTTAAATCGAAATAAAGTACATGTTTTGTATGTTCTATAACTAATTTATATCGAAATAACACGGAAAATAGTGAATTCAAATTACATCTTTTCGAATTGTTATTTTCACAATATATATAATTATTTATATTTTTTGTTGCGCAAACCAAATCATGCTTAAACATGCAACTAAATTAGCCTTGAAACCGTAGATAACCATTGATGTGTCGTCTATTGTATAATAGGTATTTTAAACATTATTATATTGATCCGCTAAATATTGATATGTATGTTATAATTGATAAATTGTTGACCAAAATAAGTTTTATTATGCGTTTTACAATAAAACATTTATATAAACTACATGGTTTATATTTATGTGAAAGAAAAATTTCTTTTCTATCTCGATTTTAAGTATCGACTTCACGATCAAATAATGAAAAAAGAGTGTATCCGAATGAACGAGTGCACTCAGTAGCGCACGCATAGTTCTGTTATCAGTTATCTTACTGTGTCTATCGTTTACTGCATATACTGCGCATCTGAGTGCACTCAGCGTATCTGAGTGCATTCAGCGTGTCTGAGTGCACTCGATCTATTTCATGCGTTCAGGAATGCGTTTATTATTAAAAATCCAGCGTTTGCTTACGTTCCAGGTCCGCTCCGTCAGCGCTCAATCTGCGCTCCGTTCGCGCTCCGTCTGCGCTACGCTCGCGCTCCGTTCGCGCTCCGTCTGCGCTACGCTCGCGCTCCGCTTACGCTCTGAGTGCACTCCGTTTGCGTGCAATTGGGGTACTTGAGCGGTTTAGGGTCTGTATGTATGCTTTACAACAAAGAAGACATCTATGATTCAATGCTATCGCGTGTTTCTTAAAGGAGTATTTTGTGAGAAACATCAATGTATTGTGACTAAACGATGTCATTTACATAATAGAAATTTAGGTAATGAATAATACAGCCAAGATGTTTCGTAATATCCCAAATTCTAATAAAGTTAACATTTATTTGTATTAATATCTCGAGTAATTTTGTGTCTTTATCGAAAGTTGCTTATTATTATTTTGAAATGCTATGGTTTTTAATTGGTATGATTACTTACGCAAGAAAAGATGTTAATAAAGAAGCAATGCATTTCCGTTGTATACGAGCGTACGGGATACAAAGTAGGTGTCCCCTACATTGTACCTTTCCTATGTGATAAACTCAAAATTCGTTTTCAATCTTAGTATGCAATGTGAACGAAGGCATTTGATGCATACAAACGACTCTAGTGGTAAGCCCTGATAACTGTACGTGAATAAGCAACATAATTTAAAACTTAAGCCTATGTTGACGGTATCTTGGTTATGCTTTGTTGTGCCGTAGAAACTCGAATTCATTTATTCTTTACAGCTACAATAAACTGCTCTTAAACAGCTACTTTATTATGTTCAAGAAAGCTTTACTGTAAAATGTTGAATTCCTAAACAGTTATTGATTTTAGACATTTACATCTACGTTAAAACAATGACGCTTGTCAATTTGTAATTGTTGAATACTATTGTAATGGAGGTTTTCAAGGAAAATATATTACTGCCAAACGTTATGAAGCACTTTTACGTTTGAATATTGATAATGTATAGTGTAAGAGTGTATAGTGTAAGGGTATGTATTGTAAGGTTGAATAGTGTAAAAGTTTTTCTTGTAAGAGGGAAATATAAGAGATTATATTGTAAAAGTTTCTTAAAACTATTGAGTCGTCTTGTTTATTTATTTTTTAAAGGATGATAACAGTATGTTAAACAATAAATCAGAAGAAGCAATGATCGACGTATCAAGATGACCATTGTTCCCTTTCCCAAATTAACATAATTACTGAAGTTGTTATGCTCTGACATTGTTAAATAAATGCATGTCTGTCTGTATTTCGACATTCAATACGTTAGAGACTGTTTTACATTCTGAAGTTTTGTGTTGGCACATTTTTAAATGCTTTCAATACAGCACTATTATTTTAATTATACTATTTGTATACACTTTTGAATTGTATTTAACACGGTTATGACATCTTCGTATAGGAGTTTTTTCGACAATTTGTTCTCATTATTCATTCAGACGAACGCATGCATACACATTAGTTTGGTTTTAAAACAATGACTATTAATAATATTAATCACTATGCCCTGACTGCTTTTTAATTTTTAAATTTAATCTAGCTTTATAATAAAATTTGGATATTTTGAAAAATAATTGATTGTATTAAGTTAAAAACTACAGACAGACCATTTTTTTTCTTATTTTCGTTATACTTATATATAAGATATGAATTTGATTCCATTCCAACAAAACTAGTCACTATATTTTACTACAGTTTACATCATGCCTCTTGTTGTTATTATTATTATAATTATGAGTACAGTTAATAACTATAATACTGCTTAAAAAAGACTGATGTATTCAATGCTTTTAGTCAGAGGCATATTAATAGAGATGAATATGTTCAGGTACTTGTCTAAATCTTCGATGGAGCATTTGGCTTTTTCAATATTGTGAAAACTCCAACCAAACAAACAAACATATTTTTGTGATTATGGTATCAAAATACAGGTATTGGTTTTAATTCTGGGTTATAAAGTTAACCTTATTTTCAAACTTAAATAAATGAAGAAATTTTGCAGCCTTTTAAAATTAAGAAATTAAAAAAATATCCTTTAAATATCGGTAACCGTATATTAATTTTGCCACCCATTGATTATTAACTTGATGTGTCTATGTTCAAATATTTTGATAAAAAAAGACGTTACCTTCTTTGTTAAAACAAATCATGAAAAATACAACATCTTTCATTTTCAACCAGTTGTTATTTTAATTCAGATAAAAAATATAAATAATTGATAAATAGAAATATTCAATACTATAGCAATTTTACTTTGGTACTAAATTTTAAAATTCAGACAAACATTCAAATGGGTATTAAACTAATGCTAAAAAGACCGAAATATCAGCCGTGTTTATTGACTTGATAGAAGTCTTTTGATCTCTGTAAATAAGTTACTTCTTCAATGGTATATATAGATACCTTAATGATAAAGTTTTGTCGGTGATTCTTCTCTCTATGTTGATGCTAGTTCGCTCATCTCGATAATGTTTATTTGCCTGATTTTAATTATTATGTATCCCGAGCTACATAAATTATATTGTTTACATTACTGAATTTATTCAATATGCTGAAAATTCAGTTCTTTTTAATATATATTCATTATCAAAACACTGATTATGTCATAACTAGAAAGTCTAGAGTATATTGTTCATTTTGGTTTCACTCAAATGAAACTAAAATTATAATACATTCCAATCTTGGGCACTAAATAATACTTTAAACATATACTATTTCAATATATCTTGAAATAGGTAGGGTGTTACATATCCATTGAACATTTGATCTTGTCCTCCTCTACATTTTAAACATAAATACTATAAAAGCATTTCAACGGTGTTTCGAAATGGAAGTCAAAATACAAACAAAATAAATTAACTATACACATACGCAGACAAGTAAACAATACTAAAACAGGGAAACAATTACGTTCCTATGGTGTAACTAGACTGCTGATCTCACCATTAAATTACTTTCCATAATAGTATTCAAACGAATCAAACTGACATATAAAATATAAAAAGGTTCTAGTACGAGAGAAAATGGCAAAAGCTAATTTGACCGGGTCTTCAAAAATGACAATACCATTTACAGACGTATAATCGTAAGCATCATTGTGAGCTTTGGGAGTTCTAATTAATTATTACACAATGTTCGCATCTTCATCATAACTGATTTCCACAGAAAACACTGTAAGACTTTTAAAACTGGAATCAATTTAGAACCATTGCAAAACTGTGACATATCAGCACACTTGCTTCAGATGATGATGAAGAACGGCGTGACCTTTTGGTAAACGTATATGACATGTTAATAAAACAATAAGAAGCAATCAACTCGACGGTATGCATATGGTAAACAAATCTTATAGTATAATTATATATAAGTTCATATTAAGATCCTGTATAGTCTTATCATTTGTACGGTAAATGCTAAATGTTAATATAAATTATTCAAGATCACGAGATCAATACATGTGCACATATCATTTAGTATGTTATAGTTACGCGTATTACACCTGATATTTCAAACTTCAAACACATCATTGAAAAAAAGGTGGCTATGTTGAGATTATTAACACACATCTGGTTTTCAAAATCGCACTACTGAGATAAACCAGAATGAGATAATGAGGTGTAATAAGTACTTACCAACGCAGCATCGAAATGATGTCAGGCATCTAACTAAGACCCAGTTTTTTAAACCGATTTATTTTAGTTCGATTCTGAACAATTTATAACAACTGATACAAGCCACGCTAGAATCTCGCAGTTAAATTATTAAGGATATGCAGTAAAAAGATATCTTGCTCAAGGACACCAAACACAGCCGTAGGATAGGATCAAACTTACGACATTCCTATGCTTGGTTCGATGCTCTATCACTAGACCACGCACTCCATAAATGGCCCAGTTATATAAAGGTATGTTAGCTTTACGACAATGTTAGATAATTTTACAAATCGTAGTATCTTAAGATGTAACACATTTAAGGAAACAATGTACTGGCAATCATACAAAATGACTTTCTTCTGTTATTGTTTTTACGATATTTTTCATACATCATTTACCTAACGGAGAGTTTAGCTGACAGTGTTTTAAAAAACTCATAACAATTTAAGCGTCTAAATTTATTTTTTAATACATTATAATAAGCATTGATTTCATGAGCTGGGCTCCTTTATAATGTAAAGATAAACTTTTTGCTATAACCTATTGTTTTTGATTTCCCCTTCTTGATATCTATTATCTGTAAATATTATCAGAGAGTGATAACATTGCCGTACGACGTCGGTATTGCCGAAAAGTCTTTAATGTAAAAAGAAATCATATTAGATTGCCCATTATCTGTACGTTGTCGTCAACTAGACAAAACACAAGATAGTCGAGAGACGTTTAACATATTGAAAAAAAAATCACAATCAATAAACATTTCACACTGGCAATTGTTTATGACACAATACACAAAGCATCAAATATCATTACCAACAAACTAAACATAGCTCATTAGTTTTCTAACTATACACAGCCCCAATGGTACATCGATGCTAAGCAGATAACCATGATTATATATATATATTTGTTTATTAGAGTCTCATCATAGCATATAAAATAATGAACATAAAATTAAAAATACAGTTTACACAGTTAGTTTATACTATATCATTCTATACAGAATTTCAAGAGACAACTCGACAATATTTCAATATAACTATATTTATTCAGTAATAAAACAACTAATACAGTACAATACAATAACTAGTTATAAAGGGGAACAGCCATTGTTAATCTGAACAAAAAAAACATGATTATTCATTTTATTCATTTGTCTAAAACAATATAAAATAAGTTCTATTAATCCACTACTTTTTTAAACTTTAGCAAAAGGGCAGAATTAAAAGATATTAAAACAATCATTTATCTCCTCAAATCAGATTTAGGACGACCTGATTAACAATGACTGAGCATTCACTACTAAAACTTCCAGTAACAAATAAAACAATATCAATCATTATATACATTTTAAGATAACGTTAAATAGACCATAAATGCTGTCTTTTTGCTTAAAAAGAGAAATTTTCTTTCAAGAATTAGAAAGCAATTTTTTGCAACTATGCGTATAGGATCGTTGTTGGTGAACATCAAAATAAGTTTGTTTTCATCTAATAGATGTCTGTAGTGCAAATCAATTTGAACAGCTTTTTCTGTAACGTGTTGTCTAATATCGTCATATAAAGGGCATTTCAATATCACAGGTTTCTCGGATTCAACTTGATCACTACACAAAGGGCAAAATCTGTGTTCAATTGGCAGTCGTTTATACCTTCCGGTTTCTAACTGTATTGGTGCAACACCACATCGAAAATTTGCAAACGCTGCTTTATGTTCTTTAGGTAAACTAATTCTGCAATAATGTTCAGTTCCAAATACTTGTTTAAACAATGTGTATGTATTTATGTTATTTATGTTATGTTATTTATTTCCATCCCCATTCTTGTTCTTATCTTCAGCGTTTATTGATTTTAACCAGTCTTTTTTGTACATAGTCATACTAGCTTTATTGCCATAATTCATCATACTAGTCTTCGTTATACGGTGGTTAATATTTGTATAATCAGCACGTCAATTATTTTATGTCAAATACTCACACACTCTAAAACTCCATTTTTACAGTTTATTTTACCTTTTTTATAACAATAAACATAGAACGTTTATTAATCCTAGATGTTGTCAAATTATTTAAACGTATCCAATAGTTAGAAATACATCTAAACTGTGGTAATAAAATCCCATATCACCAGACGAATGGTGAGGATTTACTGACTCCTAAAAGAGCCAACATGCTCTATTTTGAGCCATTTTTATACACGAAAATGTCCATTTCACCATATGGCAGCCCCATACGAAATAATATACTATACCAGTGAGTCATACAACTTTGTATATACATTATATAGCATACCACCAAGTAATTTATATTTTGCTATTAACAATCCAAGTGCTCTACCATCAGATTGTGAGACAACTTTTGCAGTAACATTATAATCGAAAAAAAATCATTTAAAGTAAGTAAAAAAAAAAAAAAAAAATATTTATCTTTTTTTTTGACAAATTATTGTCGCCACATTTAAATTGAAACTCAGTTCTTGGTATGGATCGAGGTCTATAATGAACAATATTACTTTTAAAGGCATTTATAGTCATACTCTTAGAATAACACCATTCAAAAATACATTTAACTTTATTTGTCAGTCCAATTCATTTTCCGCCAACAAAACAAAATCGTCAGCATTCAACAATAAGCATACTTTTTCATCTTCATTTATATCGATATTTATATCTAAACCAATACTTTTAGTTTAAAAGCTAAATCATTTACAAAACAATTGAATAATATTCGAGATAAGCAACAACCCTGCCTTAGACTAGTTCTGTAGTAATTCCCATTTAGACGAACGCATGACGACATTGTATAGCTATATATGCTTTTTAAAAATCAATGAAAGCAGTATACGTAGACAATTTTCTTTTAATCCGTGTTTTAATCGAATAAGACAGGGATGATAAATGATCTATAGTACTCATTTTCCCCTTAAATTATTTTGTTCATCTACAAGTTTATCATTTGATTCCATCCAAAAAGACAATCTGTGATTTAAAACAGAACTATGCAATATATACATTTCAGGGGCTTACGTTATACCTCTATATGACATAGGATTTCTTGGATCTGTGTTTCCTGACTTTGGTATAAGGCTCATAATGCCTAGGCCCCAGTCAATCGGGATCATGCCAGTATTAAAACACACATTAAATAATATATGTAAAATAGAAATAGCAGTGTAATTTTTAAGTATTTCAGACGGTAGAGTGTCAAGACCACTGGCATTGTCGCTCTTAGCACTAAAACAGCCTTATGTACGTCTTGAAGTGATATATCAGAATTAGAGCTTGATATAAAAGCGTTTGTAACTGATGGTTTAGATTCATCATTATCACCCTCCTGGTTAGATGTTACATTATACAGATCTGAAAAACATGTTTTCCATTTATCCAAAACTGATTTTGTATCCCTTAAGATATCACCATTGTCAGAAACCACTTCCATAGGTATTAATTTGTTTTTCTGAAAGGCTATACCAACGTTCCCACTAGATTTCCAAAAAATCTGAATTATAAGATTGAACACTTGAAAGCAGATCATTTTGCAATTTAACCAATAAAGTCGTTTCTCTTTTTGCACTTGTCTGTTTAATGTCTTTTGAGACGACATCAACTCATACCTTAACCTTTTCTTTCACTTACTTTTGTGCATTGAATATATAATTTTTCGTTTGTAATTACTTTAATGCATAGCTCAGTTTACAACAAAATCCACCATGGTTTCTTAACTGTTCTTTTTTATTATATAAACAATGTCCATAAGAGTATACTTTTGACGGTAACTAATCAAACATTTCCTGTTTAATCAACTTACACAAATACGAATATGACAATGTAATATCTTGCTGAATTCAAAGGCTATGTTCTAACTCTAAAACAGTATTATGCAATATTTGTACAATATTAGTTCTACATAAAATATCAGATTTATTATTGCAAACATCAGTTTTTACCGCATCACCTAAAGCAGGTTGCGTTTCACAGTTCAATTCAGATGTAACTTTGATATTCCAGATAAGAATAGAGTGGTCTGGTAACGATAACATATGCAGACAAACAGGCAATAAATGAACGGTGATGATTTCTTTTTGATTATATTGAAATTGTATGTTTCTGATTTAACATATCGTGTAAGAACTACAGTACACCATGAGTATCATGTTACCTATAAGTTTATATTTTCTTTGATACCATACAGTGTAGTTGTATAGCTTGCTCCTTTATACAAACGATTCGTTTGTATATTTACTCATTGTTTGTCGAATGTTTGCTTATCAGTTGTGTTACATTACTAAAGCAAAAAAAACGGAAGGTATTTTATATAGCGCATCTTATCTTAAACACTGAGTGTTTATTTTTCTTTGTTTACATCTTTCAGATCTAAATGATAAGGCTTAGATATGTCAAACTATCAGATGAATATTTAATTTTAAAAGGTTTGATGTGAGAAATATTGAATACCACTTAAGAAGAGTGGATCAGGAAGCAAGATAAAGTACTTTACATGGAAATATCGACGACGCAAATCTAAGGTAGAAGCGAAGATAAACGTTTAATTCAACAGTGGTTGGGAAGCAAGTAATAACAACTTAGTCAAATCACTCTTAAAGTCATCTGGCTAGACCAAGTACAATGCATACACAGATAAAGATCCTTGTTTAAGGACACCAAACATGACCTCACCTGACGATCGGACATGCGACCCTACGATTTCGGGTCCGATGCTCTTCTACTGGACCACATGCTCCATTCTTATAAGCAGATGTTTGCACAATGGTTGTTCTGAAAACATAGTTTTGTTACATTGTAGGTACACATTTGAATAAAAACACAAAATGGAGTCATACGTAAATATATCATTTCGGCAGATCAGTTTGTTTTCAGTTTTTTATAGTTTTGTAATTGAAATGTGATGAACTCAGATAAATGATGCTATCAACACATGTATTTTGTCATACATCGTCATCATGTTCATCGTTTGTCATGTTAATTTCGGAAGGACGGTGGTCCTACTGAGAATCATTTTGAAGTCTTCTTCCGCCGTTAAAACTGGACATGCCAGATATAAACTGATATGTGTGCAAAAATGGCGTTAAACCCCATAGAAAACACATGTTGCTGTGTATCGGTTGTTCTAGAGTTGATTATAAAACCTTTCTGTTTCAAGTACCACTTGCCGCAGATTTATTGTTATACTGCAACGAAAGGGACTTTGTGCTTGGCCTTTCGCAAAAATACACAGGATAATGCCATTAATATATTTAGTAATACTTCTAGATAACTGGACGATATAATTATTCGGTTATATTATCGATAATTATTTTTTTCACTCATATGGTAACCAATATCTGTTCTATTGATCTCGATAAATTTAATGTTCTAAATTCTAAATTGACTTTATTGACTTACATCTCTCTACAATTATATAAGATATGTTTTCGATAGTGTTTGTCGTTCTCTCTTGAATGGAGATATAGCCCGAGCTACATCGTATGGGCTCAACATTTGCCCGAACTACATCATATTGGGGGTCAATATTTGATAAATGATGCAGTACGTTGTTGATTCTACTCAAAGTAATATCTGTATTACTAAAATCTCGTACAGCAAGAATACATTTTGATATGACAATGCATTCATTTATGTTGATAAACTGCCTGCCTGTTAAAAATATGTTTATCATGTCAATGCAAGTTTATCAGGCACAAGACATCATTATCCTACATAAACTGAATAAAAAACGAACTAAAAGTATTGACATGATAAATAGAATACTATATAAGTGTATCATGTTATAATACTTTATCCGGTTCGGCATGAAAAAGAAACAAGGACTCGACAGAGCCTAATACTATTTATTTTCTAAGCCTAACCTGATATGGTTGATGATATCAGACACAAACATGGTATTCTCTATTTATCAAACTACGAGGCTGATACGAGTAAAAATCCATAAAAATGTATTCAATTAGTAAAGAGAGTAATTTTACGTTTTGTACATAGCGTGCTAAACAGCGACATTATTATTAGTTTTACATTTACCAATAGAGCTGTAAAATGTCGACGACGTCGTTAATGCTGATTAGAATTTTAATTGTGTGTTGTAATAATTATAAACACGAATTTCTAAGCAATTTAGATAAAAACATATGATAAGTAACTCAACTAAGCTAACGTTTCTAATGTTGAAGCGACTTTCTTTTTAACATATCTCTATTGATAATGGTTTTACAAGTACTTGTACGAAACAATATTGTTTCTATATAGGAGATTTTCCTTATTTACATGGATAAGTGACCCAAGACACATCATTTCCTATCTTAATAGCTTTGCAAGAGGATGCGGTTCCGTTGTTAAATTAAATAAACGTAATATCTTAATTAATATATCCCATACATCAAGGCTATCGTTATAACAAATTAAGCAAGGCGTTTCTAATTTTTACAACCACATCTCTCCTCTCATTTTCCGATACAACACCGATTTAACAAAGTTAACACTTTTGCGACATGGTTTGTCATTACCTGACGTTTACGATGGTTATGATATACAGGCATTGCAAAGTTCTTGATTAATGTGACTTCAAAACCTTATGTAATGTTTGTATTATGGTATGTTAATGAAAAATGTTTATGATCCGTTGATTTTGTACTGCAATTTTGTTTCTGCCATTTTACGATTGGCCATCACGCTTTCCACTTTGATAGTGCGACGCCCGGCCGGAAGAACTTAGGAGCCCAATGATGGCAAATTCTTCTATATAAAACCACCAATATACGTAGCATACGAAACCAGCAAAACTACATAGTACATAGATAAGAAGTGATATCGATGGTCATCACACTGGAACGGTCAGTATTAATCAAAGTACTTAACTTGGAAGCGTAAAGTATGTTTACGGGTATACCCAATGTCGCCGTTATATCATTAGAATAGACCTTAAATTTATGTATTCCGGCAGAGGATTCTCTTGCAAACACAATAATTGGCGTATGTTTACGTGTATATTGTAAATTATATAATTAACAGATGCAAGTGAAAAATACAAAAAGTAATTTTTTTATTGTTTTGTTGACCATGTTCTTTCAAAATTAAATAAGGAGTACATGCTAAACATCAAAACACTGAGACATCGAAAAGGAAGTTAACCTGAGTTTTTCTCGCTATTATGGGACAACTCTCGTATAGTCATAAATCCTAAACTGGATCATACTCATATAAAGCTATCAGTTCATGTATGTAAATTTGTCCACCCTGTCAAGATGTGTTGCATGTTGTTCCATAGTATATAAGTCATGGTCGACACAAAATTTATTGGATTGGCAGAGGCCTTGATATTGTAATTATGGTTTGCATTGTAGCTTGGTGCATTCGCCGTAGTCTGGTCTGTACATCTATGTCTTGGTTATTCACAAATAATCATCTCCATATATATATCATGCATTGTGAATGAGCATCTGTAAAAGATCCCAAAAATCGTAAATTCCGTTGTTGTGAATTTAATTATCTCCTTTTATGAAATTAAATATATATGAATTCACTGTATCTGTATGATCCAACGGGTTTATAAATCTGTCCTTTATATAGCATGTGAGTAGTCTTGAATCCTTAACTGGATCCTACTCATATAAAGCTATCAGTTCATATTAAACGTGTCCACCCTTTCCAGATGTGTTGCATGTTATTCCATAGTATATAAGTCATGGTCGACACCAAATTTATTGGATTGGCAGAGGCCTTGATATTGTATCTATGGTTTGCATTGTAGCTAGGCGCACTCACAGTAGTCTGGTCTGTAGATTTATGTCTTGGTTATTTACAAAAAAAAATATCTGTGTATATATCTCATGCATTGTGAATGAGCATCTGAAAAGGTCCAAAAAATCGTAAATTCCGTTGTTGTGAATTTAATTATCTCCTTTCATGAAATTAAATATATATGAATTCACTGTATCTATATGATCCAACGGGTTTATAAATCTGTCCTTTATATAGCATGTGGGTAGTCATGAATCCTTAACTGGATCCTACTCATATAAAGCTATCAGTTCATGTAGTCACTATGTAAATTTGTCTACCCTTTCCAGATGTTTTGCATGTAATTCCATAGCATATAAGTCATGGTCGACACTAAATTTATTGGATTGGCAGAGGCCTTGATATTGTATCTATGGTTTGCATTGTAGCTAGGCGCACTCGCCGTAGTCTTGTATGTACAGTTATGTCTTGGTTATTCACAAATAATTATCTCCATATATATCTCATTCGTTGCGAATGAGCATCTGAAAATATCCCAAAAATCGTAAATTCCGTTGTTGTGAATTTCTCCTTTTTTGAATATATATATATATACCGCAGCATTTCTGTTGTACGTTTGTGCGTGTTGCCGTATATGAAATATAATACTGTGATGATGATACTTTTGTTTACACTATGACGACCAGTCAAAAGGTTGGATGTACGCGTAGGCGAGGTTTTAGTATTTTGCTATTGGCATTTCCAAAGCAGCGATCCCTGTTATCACGTTTTTCGTCTGTATGCATTGTTTTTATCATATGTTTACTGTTGATAGCGTTCAACGTCGCTTTCAACCAGTGTTTAGGTCATATCACGACGGTGTCTACTTGAGACAGTATAATAAGCGCTGCCAGACTGGAGTATCATGCTGCAGACACATGGTGTGATACCCGACCAAGTCATATTATACTGACAACGGGCCGACCAGACCTATAACTATTCGCTATTTGCTTTTGTTATAATTTGTCTTTGGTAAGACTTGGCCTGGGATCAAACACACGAACTTCTGCCTGCGGGCCGGACGCTCTACCAGAAGTACTCTGTGTATTAATTGTGTACATGTTGCACTGATTGTTGTTGATTTTATATTGTCTTATTATACAACTAATTGGGTATATTTAACTTTATTTCAAAAACCTGTTTTCGTTGTTCGGTTATTAAGTAACGACTAGAATTTGTCCGTACATTACAGTAAAATTAAAGGCTCGTAAACCATAATTTTATCATAATCTGGGGGAATTGCGGTTCATCAAAACGACTTGTCGTGTATCTTATAATACCCAGGAGAACTTGCCATATATCTGATAATACTTGGGAGAACTTGCCGTATATCTGATAATACTTGGGAGAACTTGCCGTATATCTTATAATACTTAATAGGAATTACCGTATATCTTATAATACTTGTGAGAACTTGCCGTATATCTTATAATACTTGCTAGGAATTACCGTATATCTTATAATACTTATTAGGAATTGCCGTATATCTGATAGTACTTTTGAATCTTGCCGTATATCTTATAAAACTTAACAGGACTTGCCGTATATCATATAACACTTGGGAGAGCTTGCCGTATATCTAATAATATTTAGAAGAACTTGCCGTATATCTTATAATACTTAGAAGAACTTGCCGTATATCTTATAATACTTAGGAGGAATTGCCGTACATTTTACAGTTTCTCAAACAGTCATGTTTAATACTGTTTGGAGATTTCAATATGTGTGTTTTGAGAGATCGTGATATGCGACTTCCTTGGTACTTGAGCGGCAAATACCTTCAATAACCAAACTTACAGAAAATGTTATTTCCAAATGCGAGTTAGAATAATGAAAATTAAAAAAAAAATACTGGAAAATCTTGAAAATAATATCTTGAAGATATACTGTCTATTCAATTCTAAAAATAGCGTGTTTTAAAACGTCATGTAAATAGGTTAATTCAATTACACAGAGATTGGTGATTTTATTAAAAAATGCTGTCTTTTTTTATAGACGTTTACTTCTGTGTTAACGCAATGATACATTATGAGATGATATTAGCGTTGTCTTTTAGATGGAACTATTTTATTGCATATCAGATAAAATATCTGCATTTTTACTGCCGTTAGATCTATTTCTAAATCCCATTTCTTCTCATTGAAGATACAGGTATTCCCCATGTTGGTAAACTCTACCTTCATATCACATTACACATTTCTCAAATGAACCGAAGAAAAATCTGGAACAAAATATGATTGAGGCATGTATTGTCATATCCACAATATGTAACCATCCGTCTGTGTTACAGAGCCTTGTCCCTGCATGTCATTTAAACCCATTGGGTAAGACATTTCTATCCGACATGAACAGTTTTGATAGATAAGTATATAAAATATGTCATGTAATCTCACCTTAAGACTAGGATAACATTCTTGCGCTGTGACATTGGAATCATCTATGCCGTGACGTATACACATAAATGAAGTAAATTATATTAACTATATAAGTCGACTTCTTGTATGTCATCCTGGTGAAAATATAGTGACAGTTTTTCCCATTCCTATAGAAACTTCTGTCCCTTAGAATACCTGTTTTCGCGGGAACTCGACAGTTATCCCTTGTAACATTTTTTTTATTCGAACCTCAAATCCATGTTAGATTCCTATTATCACTGCCCACAATATAAAACACTTTTATTCCTTTTGAATGTTAAGATAATCAGAAAAGGTAGTAGTACCTCCATTGTTTTCACGGTTTTACTGGCCAGTTCAATAGTATGCTAAAAAGTGAATACAGAGATTGGTGCTTCGAAAGGAAGCACTTTGTTATTTTCTTAAGAAAACATTATTTAATTCCCTTGTTTGTTGACGCAGTTTTGTCTTTCCTTGATTGGCTGTATTTTAAACTTGACACAAACATGTTTTTAAATATTTAATCTTCGCTTTCATATTGCACATGGCTTTTACAGCAATGTTATCATTAAAATGATAAGCCATGTCTCTATATTTACAAAATTATAACCATTTCATATCGTACGTTACGTCGAAATGCATTCTCATTATTCAATTTGTTGGATTTTCTAATATGACTGTTATGAAGAAAAGATGTATATTTAGATAATGGGTAACAGAAACAGAAGTTTGAATAATCGATATAGTATTATATTTAAAACAGATGAAGCTTTTAGCCTTAAACTTAGTTAGGTAGCTATTGCTATTTGTAAATACAAAATTTGAATTTTCCATAAAGTTTTATTACCAATGTTTTTGTGTAGCAAATGCTTTGTAATTTAAAGAGTATCAATGAAACTTTAATCTAAAAAGCGGAGTTTTAGACTTTGTAAATGCAATAATGTACTTCAAACAATTACTTGACAGTTTGTGTTTTATGAAAGTCCTACAAATTCAAAATGTTCAGTATACGCTACATACAGCGTCACCAAATGCGCTTGCGTACTAAATAACACACTGCTGGTATCGTGTATACTGAATGAACCTGCTATAATTTTGCACTACATACATAAATATGCTATAGGGTTTGTAATATATGTCGTTCATATGTAGGATTAAGTATTTTATGTATGAGGATTTATGTTCTAATCTTGTTGGTATAGTTTACCAAAATATTATTAGGCGTAACTTTAATATATTGGTTCACAGGCGATGTGCGCTCGACCCGAAGAATAACAGAACGCAGTTACTCAGTTCTGACCGGATACTCGAGGATACTTGACGTGGCATTTTATCAAGACACCATTTTTAATTTTACCCACCACCACCATCCTAATCCCTCATGGGCTCCAAGTAATTTTTATTCTAGCCTTTGCTTATATATATATATTAGTCAGATTAGATCGTACTACCTCTTTTGTTGTTTTTATGCGCATTAACTTGTATCAGGCGATTTTGTATGCCCCGATATGTTTTGATGTATATATGTATTGGCAATTAATGTATTTCTTCAGGAAATATATAAGACAATTCTCGGTATTTTTAATCAAAATGGCCATTTCAACTTAAATCCTGTTGTTTTAATACATTTTTACCATATAAGCGACCTCGGTCAATCCTATTCATTATACATTATTTATCAAATCCAAAGTAACATATGAAATATTGATGATGTTTTGATGGGAATGCTTTCATTTACATTTAACGGAGGGGAGAGCGAGGTAACATTAAACGCAAGTTATATGTTGCCATTGAAAGTTTAAACATGTTTGTTCCTAGGCGATAATTTCTTGTGTTTGTTTTATTTTCTTTACGTAACATTTTCTGGTTTCATATTGACTTGTAACTCCTCTGTTGGACCAATACTCTCAAAAATGGTAGATATTGTAACACAAAATAACACCCATCTAGATGTAATTAAATCAATCCCACTACCCTGTCAGCTGTATTGGTCATCAACTAAAATGAAAACTAACATTTGTTTGATTATTTAGCTGCATTGTTACATGTATGCCATTGAGGTCGACCAGACGATCAGTTAACCTTACAATCCTTTTCTGCAACCCTTGAAGATTGAACACACATCTCCGCAAGAAACTGATAACTCTTCTACTTTGATAAGCGGTGTGAGATGAATAACGATGGGACAAAATGTCCTATTTCATTCATCAAAGAGACTGTGACCGGACGGGGATACCAAAAACATCATTCCTTCCTGGATTGATAGTCAAACATACAACCGACTTAGCTAACCGGACCTGACAGAACTTAAAAAAAGAAGTAAAACCATAAACTTTATGCTGTATCAAGAACACCATTATACGTTCAAAGGTATAAACATAAAATAATGATTCACATTCTAAATACATAATTAATAGCCAATTCGAACGATTTACGTTACGTTTGTAATGTTTTAGTTTTCTCTAATATACTGACATAAATTCACCTCATATATATTTGCAAGTAAAAAACCCTTTTATGTTAAATCTACTTTCAATTATCCTCGAAAGAATCTTAAGAAAGTACTTGAAAACGATTAATGGAAAAATAAAACTAATACGAAAGACGGTGGTAAATGCTTTCATAAGGGTCCACTTGTAATTAAACGTATAGTCTGTTTAAAAATAGTACACTTTTATCTCCTATAAGAAATATGCGTATAAGAGACTGATGACAGGTAAGACATACTATATTACAAAAATCAAAAGATTACTTAAAAAAGTATTGTATCATCTTCATTCTATTTTAACATCGAGGTCATTATATATCTTCCTTAAGTAGTTAATTATAATTTTCTCTGTTTATGTTAAAATGCTTCAAATACACATGATTATTTGACATTATTACGTTCACCCGTCAAAGTAGAGAATTTTTGCTCTCAGCATGTTTTGAAAGAAACAAAAGCAGCAAGAGATACATTTACTCATCAGTCTATTGCATTTCGTGTAACTGAACGTAGACAAATACAATTTGTTTACTTTTCGTTGTCAACAAATTAAACGATATAAATGTGATTTTCGTTTACCCGAGAACCGTTGTTAACATGTATATTATTATTGATATGGGGGTTTCAGATTTAAATGTATAGGTTAAAACTTCATCCATCCTTAGTAGTATTCAACAGTCATCCTAGCGTCCGCTAGTTTAACACTGTGTGCTCTCTTCCGCTAGTTGCATATGGCGGTTATAAATAATCCTCGTTTTTTCTTCTTAAAAAATGCATTTTCCTTATTTTAATGCTCATTTTTTATATGAACATATGAATATTGAACATTTTGACAGCATTGTCATGTTTGAATTGTGAAATTAAAAAACAATTGATGCTTGTAAATTGAGGTATACATACATGATTTCTGAAGTCTACTTTCACTTTATTACATTGTACACACTGAGCAGAAAAAATCTCTTATATGACACATGACCCCTACCTTTCTCATCATAGTTTGATATTGCAGAGGTTGATAAACAACGAAAAGTAAGTTTCACTTCTTTCGTTTTGGTCTCTCTATGAATGACAAGCGTTCAAACGTGTATTATTTACTATTAAATAAAGAAAACAAATCAATGGTTGGTTTACATCTTGAACTTAATGGATTTTACACTTATTCCTCGCTTTATTACTAATAGTTAAATACTATGTTTGCCAGGCACGATTAACATACTTTACCTATATCAAAATGTAGGGAATCGGCTTTACACATTGCAATTAAAACACACTACACAAAGGGTAATAAATATACATACATTAATCAAATCTTCTCTAGGATTAAGTTCTAATAACCATTTTTTTTTTCATTATTTTTTTTAAAAAAATGGTTATTAATTGTAACAACCGTTTGGAATTTTGAATTACATGTCTATTAAAGGTAATCACAGTTTGCTCATGATTTTGTTTTCAATTAAGTATATAACTTCAATTTTTAAGCAATTTTTACTCCTTCTGTTAACATATTTATCATTAGTATTCTGTACTGATAAAATTGCTTATTTATGAATTTTTCGTTCGCTGAATGCAATGTGTGTAGGAGATACAGCTTTCGCTATTGTCCTGCCTCCTACCATTAACACGTATTAACACATCGTTTTAAAAGCATTGTTTAATAAAATGTACTTCCGTGGTTATAACATTGCCGCTGTATAAATTTGATCACAATTACAAAACGTAAATCAATTCAGTAACATTAATAAAATATCATTTTCAATCAAAAGTAGCATATTGCATGTTATTACCTAATAAGTATATAAACCACATTTCAAAACGCACTTTGCATCTCAATAAATCACAATAGTTGCAATGGTTTTCACTTTAGTTATCAATGCAATATTTTCACGAATAACAAACACCCCCTCAAGCGATTCCCTCTGAACATACTTTTGACTTTCCGATTAAAACGAAACCTATTTGTGAAGCCTTACTTTTACTATATACACTTTTTAAAGTCTATCATCACGCAATCCCACACATTTTATGATCCATCATTCTTACACACTAGAAGAAGAAAAGCTCTTTCACACGCAAGTATCATATATTAATAAAATAATAACAGCATGTCGGTTTCATATTAGACTGATTTCAATCGTTTTATACATGCACTTTATATAAAGCATTTTCTTTTATTCAAGGATGCCAGGCTTACCATAATATCGATTGCGTAGCTCTGTGTTCTACAATATACAATGTGCCGTTCTCGTTGCAGAATAGTCTGAAAGTCTGATAGCGGGGTTGTTTCCATTTATATTGTCTCGTCTTAAGAAGTGATGACGAGGGAAGAACGCGGATCGGTGCAATGTCAACCACAAATTAATGAATGTTAAGTTTTTCAGTGGTGTCTGTTGATAATGACTTCTAAGGCAATGACCCTGTTGTCATTTCTTTTTTCTCCATCTATTACAATTATACGGTATTACAGTAGAACTTTGTAACCTCGACCACGGATAGTTCGAACACCACATATAGCTCGAAACACTTATTTGGTCCAGGTTGTATTCCAATTTCGATGTATATACATGTATGGTATGATGGTATGATGCTTAACACTATTTGGCTCAAACAACTCTTAATTCGAAATGTTTTTTCCAGTCCCGTCGTGTTCGAGCCATCGAAATTCTACTGTACTATTACAGTATCACTATGTTAATTGTCGTATTGGTGGTTGTGTCTTTTTAATGCTGCGTCATTAGTTGGTTAGTTAATCACATACATGAGAAACTGTTTTAAGCGCAACAATTGTATTGATTTAATAAATGAGTATGCAAATTGTTTTTAACATAGAGTAGGTCACATGCCTGTAAAGATATTATTCCGAGAACTTATTTTATCAAATCAGAAGATCCAAGCTCCCAGAATAGGTTTCGATTCATTAACGATATGTTTCAAAACGAAGACGTTCATAGTCACTCTTTTAATTGTTTGTATTGTTCTTTTCATGATTATTGTATGTTACAGGGAGTGACGATATACATTCAACAAATACTTACAATATCATTTTTTCCACTTCATAATGAGTAACGTTGCTGTCTTCTGTTCCTGAATACATATATAACCAAATAGTCATGCCCTGCTAGTTGTCCTTAAGTTAATGTTGTCGTCTTCAACTCAGAAATGTAATTATTTCGGCTATATTTGATTAGTAAATATAAGTCAAACTTTAACAGCTTTCTTAGCATGACAAAACTGCACGTTGGTGTAAATGTGGACATTATAGAATATATATTAATGGTGATAAATGCCTTAGATGTGCATAACAATTACTTGCTAGTAAACATAATTATGGTCACAATATAATAAAAACGTAATTATTTTCCGGATAACACTTGCTTAAGCGATTTCTGTAATGTCAAGATGTGACTCTCTGATTTTATCACTTTCAATTTGCTACATAATTTTTGGAAATAAGTTTGGACAGCTGCTTAACACCATACACATATAATAATGACTAAGTCATGTTGTTCTCGATCTGATTTAACTTGGAATTTAGGGGGAAAAAATTGTATTAAATTTGTGTAAAAATGATTTATGATATTACGATAATGATGGCTACGCTGTCCTCGCTTAATCATTTTAGGAGCGGAAAGCTGTCATAAAAGCAACTGATATACGTTAACATTTAATACCCGTGGACTAATGATTAAGGAGTCAACCTCGGAAGCGGGATGACAAAGATTCGAATCCCGTTGGAGGCACTTATTCTTTATTTGATGCGGCCAGTTGCTTACTTAGCAGCTAGTTAGACTGAGGGGTATCAAATAACTATCAGACTGACGCCTGGCAACGATAGCTTTCGGAATGTATCATATTGTAAAAAGGAATTAAAACATCAATCCCCTCCCGGTCGTAGTATCCGTGACAATTGATATACTTCAACGCGTCTCATTATCATTCATCTCTAACCCCTGAATCAAATGGGAAGCTATGAGTAACCTGCGGAGACGGGGTGTTCTCGAGTACTGGATAACCTTTCAGGATCCCAGAAAACTGTGGTTAGGTTAACTGGTCGTCTGTTAACCCTTGATTGCATAAAACGACGCTAACTAATAAATCAAGGAATGTATTGAACTTAAACATGTTTGTTTATATATTAAAAGCCTTCAGCTCAGATTAATACCTGTGCATATTACATGGATACTAATATTTGTTGGTTTGTAGTAAAAATATAAGTTTCAGTCACAAAATGCAAAATCATATATGTAGACATACATATTATAAAAAGGCGTACTTACAGTGTGATATTTTCTCTTAATAAATTAGTATTAGACATATGATATTATTAACCTTTGTAAAAAAGAAAATAATCAACTCAAGTAGGTTAAACTGTCACACATTCAATCTTAGTTGGACAAAGGACGACTTAAGTGTAAATGTATTTGAAAAACATTACAAACATCTCAACATCACATATTTACATTTACCCGAACATTGGCAATTAGTGAGATAGCAATTACCATTAACGAGACTAACTGGTGTATCGTTTGTCAACTCTCGTAGTCTATTTTGATTCTTGCCGTGAGCATGAAAATATAACGTGTTGAACATGCAATTAAGTGCATACAAATGTATAGTAGAGTGTTAAATCGTCTACAAGATGACAGTATTGTAACACACTACAGATATTGGTGTTGATTGTTAGATCCCAGACTTACAAGATGACATTATTGTAACACACTACAGATATTGGTGTTAATTGTTAGATCCCATACTTATTACAATATGAATTGTGCTTAAAATATACGACAAACTATGGTCTTGATGCGGTTTTGAAATATCCCAAAATAAGCTTGATAATCGTAATACAGTCAACACTTGAAAGAATATTATATATAAACATTATACAAAGCTAGTGTTTAGTCTAAAGAAACATATGTCCTGGGCCGTATAAATGAGTTTTCCAATTGGTTTTCTTACAAAACACTTGATATCATCAACAATATTAAGACAGCTAAGAAAAATTATAAGATTCATACAATACCAAATATAGCCAACATATACCTGTCTTGGAGTAGGCAAGTTGATTGTCAATATGTTGAAAAGCTTAATAACATCATTCATGTATCATTATCAATTATATATTTGTTTTTGTTTAATATTTATTTTCAGCTTGACTGATTGCATCTACAGGTCTTGGGATTATAATTAAAAATATAATCAATTTATTCATTGGTGCATCCATAACACATTTAAGTTGGCAGTTGCATAAAGTATTACACAAAATTACTCGACAAAGCTTCTAATATACCGCATCAATCAGGATTATAGTGGTTGCAATTTGTTTAATATGAGTACAAAAGTAAGATTTCATAGAAATTATTTAGCTCTCTTTCAATTGTCCATTGTGCATGCATATTTCGAGCCTAATATCGACATTATCTTCGTGTCAGTATATTGCTTGTTACGTGAATCTCATCATATTGAATTCAGGTCATACGTACAAACCATGAAACTATATGTATTATTTAGACAACATAAGTAATTAATATTTACATCTGAGTAGCCTTTGTGCTGGTGCTTTAATGATAACACAATAGTATTGCTAGTGAAATGAACTAATAGGTGTTTGCTGCAAGCCTGATTCGAACCCAGGTTGTCTGAAAACCTAACTCCCGCCAAGTTTATATTAAATTAATCATTACGAAACAAAGTCATTAATCAAATATACAACAACAACATTAGAAATATTGTATGTTGTTATTGTATATTAGAGATACTGAATTGTTTTCAACACGCGTGGTATTATTATTAGCATAATATAATGGTATAAAAGTAAGGTTAATTTTGTCTAAGGCTACATTTCAAATAATATCAATATTATGACTAAACGCAGCATTTGATAAATACTGAAATTCAGATTTTACATTCCTATAATATATACTATATGTATTAATTTTGAGCCGATTATAGATATTATATATGTAACACTGTACAAATATGTATAATTTGTATATATTAACATATCAAAACAAACAATTAAATATAAAAACAACATTGCAATGCCAGGTATGTGTAGTATCAAACAGACTGCTCAAAGGCGATAATTGAGCATTCAAACTTAAAACACGTGTATGTGGTTCATGTGGATAAACATATAATCAGTACGCAAGATGAACTTGGGAATCTGTTGCTATCTGATAACTTAAAAAAACAACCCCAGCTATATACTATTTACATATCGTTAACCTAGGCGCATCAAACCGCTATCACGTAATGAAATACTTATTTCAATAAATGAGGCATTAAACAACCTATTAACATTCAATGAGAAAATGTTAACAGTAAAAACTTTCAGTAATACATCAAACCAAATCTGTAATTATCATATATTGTCTGTAACTTATATATTTGATAGCTTTCGTTTTATGTTACAATGCACTCTTTTTTATTATATATTGACAAGAAATTTCAATACCAATTTTCATATTAACACTTTTATCATCTAGTTATCCTTCATTACCTGGTAAAATATCGCTATTACTATATGGTAAACACGCTTCTAACTATTCCATTTGTTGAATGTCTCTCTTGAGAAACTCGTACTATACACAGACCACTAATTAACATATATGTATTATATTGTGATTGATATGTGTTTTATACAATCATGCATGCATACATATTTGATTTAATAAACGTAAAAATGCTCAATGAATATCATAAACTTTAAAAATTGAGGCTTTCCCAATTATGCAGATGTTAGTGAAAATCAACCTTGTGCAAAAATTATAAGTTATCACCTGTTTCGTTTTGCCTGGTTGAGTCAGAGCAAACATGTTGTTTAACATAAAATACCCAATTTAAATATATGCAGTCACTTTAGAAACAATCTGTTTAAGAGAAGAAAATGTTTAAGGTTTTGCTGTACGAGACTATGTAAAATATAGCCGATGTTTTGTGAAATTCTTGTTTGTAACTACGACACAGATTTATGCAAATATTTACTGAAAATGATTCAGTGGTTTTTGATGAGATGATTTGAAGTTTAAAAAAGAAGAACAATGATGACCGTCATGGGTGACGGGCGTTAACAAAACAAACTATTATATATTTCTGCTAAAAGTGCACTTTCCTAGGTATATTTGTTGTATTAAAACTGAGTGAGTTGTTCCAGAGAAGAAGATGTTTAATCCTAGACGGATAGACAAACGTCGGACAAAGCACGTTCAGAATAGCTTATTTGAGTTATCGGGTCATGTGTTATAAATAATCAAATCGTACTACATAACTGTTACGCCAAAGTGTAAATTCAGATTGTTGTTTTAAGCAAAGCCTAATATGACATCATGTTAATGAAATTGATTTTACGATTTTTTTTATTTGTTGTGGCGGTTCTTTGTTCCTATCTGCACATTCTCAATTTTAAATTTGATTGTGAGATTCCTTTTATGATATTTATAGAAAATGAACGTTTTGTCTATTTCTATCTACTGTAAAATTTTCATCCTCTTGGAAATGAACTGGCTGAGCAAGTTTACGTTGTTATATCTGTTATGTTCCCTGTATACTAATTCAGAATATGTTTTTGATTAAATCCAAAACAAAACAATGTTTTATGATTGACCAATAAATATTTTATTTCTATTTGTATTTCTTATCTTTAATTATGTTTATTTAGGAAACACAATGTTGTCCTTGGCAATAGATGCTCCTGCAAACACAAAACATAACATTACAATAACTGCAGATTGTTGCAAAATACCTTGAAACATTGAGATTACTAACAAACATGCAATAGATGACTAGCTGTCTTGACTTTAGCTAATTAAGGTGCTCATAAAGCATTTCTTTCGTTAATACTGATTCTGACAAATGCACAACGTTTGCTTATCTGTGTTTGTACTCAAATATTGTATCGTTCATTTTATTTAACTAGAATTCATTTCGTTTTTTGTATGCTTTTCATAGCAAAATTACAGCATATTAATATCAATGATGGTGTTTCTTTGGTTAAGAACAAAAAGTGTATTATTTCGTTCTTATCCTTTATATGTTTAATATTGTACTTATCTTTTTTGTCTGTAAATACTAGTAGTAAAGTTTGATTAGACCATTGGTGTCTTTAGGGATTTTGTTTGAATATTAATTTACAATGCCTGTAATGTAAAAGTTGTTATCTATATTGACCTGATCATAAGCCACGGCAATGGATAAATACTCACATATTGTTTATAAAATGATATATAACTTTTACGAATTTAACAAAAAAACAAACGGAAAATGTTTCAGATTTTATTATGATTATACGTTTCACAACGCTATTACATTTCCCATAGAGCTACATTGTAATATTTATGTCCAACTCAAACACAGTGAAAAGACACAATCTGTAGCATGTATCAGGGCTCAAATTCTTCACTGGTTACGGGCCACCTGCAATTACAAAGAAAATATTCATGTATTACCTTGACCAGGCTTTTTAAAAAATAATTGGTTTTGTGATACCTTTAAATGTAAAAATATTCGCCAATGACCAACAATTCTGAAGTCCGACAGAATCGCCTAGAAATTTGGTATCAGTGTAATGTTTTCAGAGGTGATTTCTAAATTACTGACAATTTGATAAATAAATCACTGTAATAAAAATCCCTAAACAGAAGACAAGGAGAAGTTAAGTTTCATTTCTATCTCTTACATATGCAGGTCCGGAGTATTCAAGGGAGATAATAGTGATGATGTGAGTCCTTTGTAAACTGAATACCATCTACTGACAAAAAGTTGTAAATTAGATCTTTTAAACTTATTAAATTTCTTGATACAATATTTATATTGTCTTCAATTCGCACAATATTTTGTTTATATCACGTTCCGTCACTTGGAACAACTATTGTATAGGAACTCGTCAGTTATCCCTTAGAACAAAATGTTCTATCTGAACCTCAAATCCATTTTAGATTCTTATAATCATTGCCCAGAATATAGAACACTTTAATCCGCTTGGATATTAGGGTAATAACGAAATGGTATTGAAGAAACATGAAAAATGTCGTCATAAAGTAATAACTCTATTTTGATTGTTTTAAGGAGGAGTTCAACAGTACTTTAATAACTGAATATAATTATAAAAAGAATGGTGTGTCAAACAAAATCATTTTGTTATTTTCTAAAATACCATATCAAGACTTGCACAAACAAACTTTAATTTATTTCAATGATTGCTTGCCGTTATGCTCATGACTTTAAAAGCAACGCTATCATTAATATGATACGAAAATAATACGCACTGTCTCACTACCTAACGAGATTACTACAATTCCATGTATATGTGGGAGGTTACGTCGCTGTGTTTTCTCATTCGACATGCATTCTCATTACTCAATCTGTTGGCTTATCAACGATATCATGATATAGAAAAGATGAATATTAAGATAATGTGTTACAGAAACAAAAGTTTGAATGATCGATATAGTATTATATTTCAAACAGATGAAGCTTTTAGTCTTAAACTTGATTTAGTAGATATTGCTATTTGTAAATCCTGAATAAGATTTGTTTTCCAAAGCTTTTATTAGCAATGTAATTCTGTACCTATTTAAAGAATAGCAATAGGAATTTAATTTAAGAAGCGGAGTTTGAGTTTGTTAATACTTCAAACAATTATTTGACATTTTTTGTTATGTGAAAGTCCTATGAATTTCAAATGTTCGGACAGCAAACAAGTTATACTGCATTACCATGTGCAAGTGTGTACAGAAAGTAATAATCAGAACCTTCCTTGTATATGGAATTAGCATTCTATAGTTTTACACTATATGCATGTGGATGCTATCGGATTTGTAAAATGACATTTTGATTGGGATGTTTTCAGTAAGATTCGCTTTGATTGTATGACGAAGGAAAGAGCGAGGTTAGATTGCAATTTAAAAGTTTATGTTTCCATTGACAGTTTTAAGATGTTTGTTCTTATGTTAGTTCATTTTATTTACTTTTGTATTTGTTTAGAACTATCCTTTTCTTGGACCCTGGAAGGTTAACAGATACACAAACACTTATCGCCTCCAGTCATCGTTAGCAATACACAGATAAACAAATACACCACAAAATGCGTTCAAATGCATAAACACAGCAGCATACTGCATATTCTATAAACCAATCCGACGTATTTACCGTTCCATTGGTAGTATATCAGTTTGCTCTATTACACAGACATTAAACCACATGGTATTTATCATCAAGTAAAAAAGCCTAACATATGTTAACCAATTATCCTCGAACATCTCTTAAGCGAGTACTTAGAAACTAATTAATGAAACTAAAACTGATACGAAAGACGGCGGTAAATGCATTTCATAAGGGCCCACTTTCTTGCATACGTATATTTTGTTTAAAAATAGTACTTTGTTAATTAATATAAGTAATGTAAGTACAGGTAAGACATACTTTATTACACAAAACATAGAATTCTCAAATAAACTATTGTATCGTCATCATTCTACATTAACATTGAGGTGATGCTATATATTCTTTAATTATAATTTTCTCTGTTAATATTTAAATGCTACAAATACACATGCTCATTTGACATTATTACGTGCACACTTCGAAGTAAAGACGTTTTGCTCTCAGGAATGTATTGATAGAAACAAAACCAACGTGAGTTACTCATCAATCTATTGCATTACGTGTAACTGAACGTAGACAAATACAATTCGTTGTCTTATCGTTGTCAATTTATTAAACGATATACACATTGCAATAAAATACACTACACACAGGGAAATTAATATACATGATTGATCAATTTTTTTGTAGGATTAAGTTGCTTATTGTCATTTTCTTTTTTTTTTAAAGTGGTTTTAACTTCTAATAACTGTGTGATATTTTAACAAAATTTATAACAGAGGTAATCACAACTTGCTCATGGTCATATTTTTTTGAAATTAAGCATATACCTTCAATTTTAAAGTAAATGTTACCACTTTGGTAAATAAAGGATATTACATGAGTTTTTATTTATTATAACATTTATTAAACAAGTTGGAAAAAAAATATTATGCGAGGTTCTGTCGAATATTGTATATTTGTCAAAACATGTTCAATAAATTCATGAGCATGAATGTATGATTCGTTTTACCATATAACTCAGGAAAAATAACATTAACAATTTGTTTAACAGATTTGTTTCCTTGAGTCATAATATAAAATAACATCTAAAAAAAACACATAATTTAATTATGACAAATCGACGTCATTTATATATTGGAGCAAGTTGGAAAGTACATACGTACCAGAACCGCGTTTTACGGAAAACACCGAGCGGTTAATCGGAAGCGATATTACACTAGGTTAATATAAAAAGTATGTCATGGAATTTTTCACTTCTGCATCGTAAACTATGTGATCAATATGCTTATCATTAGCATTCTGTACCGATAGAATTGATTATCTATAAGTTTTTGTTCGCCGAATGTAATGTATCTTGTAGGGAATATTACTTTCTTTATTGTCCTGCATCCTATCATTATCACGTATTAAACACATTGTTTTAAAGCATTGTTTAATAACATGTACTTGCCTGGTTCTAACATTGCCGCTGTATAAATTTGATCACAATTTCAAAACATAAATCAATTCAGTAACATTTAATTTAATAAAATATCAATTTCAATAAAAAAAAGAGTAGCGTATTGCATGTTATTACCTAATGAATATGTAGACCACATTTCAAACCGTTCTATGCATTTCAATCAATCACATAAGTTGCAATGGTTTTCACTTCAGTTAACAATGTAATATTTTCACGAACAACAAATACACCCTCCAGCGATTCCCTCTGAACATACTTCTGACTTTACGATTAAATCAAAACCTATTTGTGAAGCCTTAATTTTAAGATATAAACTTTTACAGTATATCATCACGCAATCCAACGCATTGTATAATCCATCAATCTTACACACTAGAAGAAGAAAAACTGATTCACACGCAAATATCATATATTAATAAAATAATAACAGAATGTCGGTTGCCGGTTTCATATTATACGGATTTCAATCGTTTGATACATGCACTTTATATAAAACAATATGTTTTATTCAAGGTTGCCAGGCTAACCGTGATATCGATTGCGTAGTTCTGTGTTTAACAATATACAACGTGTACATCAATGCTACCGTATTCGTTATAGAACAGTCTGATAGCCTGGTAGCTAGGTTCCAAAATATCCCAAATAAACTTCTGGTCATTTTGGTCCAATATAAAACTATAAAAAACGATGAAACGTCTAATGTTTAGTCTGAACAAATATATTTCCCGGGATGTATAAATATATTTCCAAATGTGTTAATATGTTTATAAACACTTGATAACATCAACTCTATTAGCACAGCTAAGAAAAGTTATAAGATTCCTTAAATAACAAATATAGCCAACATAAACCTGTCTTGGAGTAGGAAAATGAATTGCCAATATGTTGAACCGCTTGATAATATCATAATTGCATCATTATCAAATATCTTGTTTTGGTTTGATATTTATATTCAGTGTTATTGAATGAATCTATAAATCTTAGTTTTTTTTTATAATTAATACATTTACCCATTTGTGCATCCATAGAACATTTAATGTTCAAGTTAACAATTGAATCAAGAATTACACAAACTTTCTTTACGAAGCAAACAATTTCTAATCAACCACATTTTGAATCAGGATTATAGTGTTGATGTACATGTACAATTTCTTAAATATGAGTAAAATAGTAATATTTCACAGAAAATATTTTGTTCTGTATGAAATTGTTCATGGTCTATGCGTATGACCTGTTTATTTCGAGACTAATGTCGCAAATATTTTCGTGTCAGTATATTGTTTGTTAAGTGAATATCCACATATTGAATTCAGGTCATACTTGCAAACCATGAAATTATAAGTAGTATTCACAAAAAGAAATATTTAAATCTGAATAGCTTTTGTGTTGTTGTTATTATAAGAATTAAATAATATTGCTAGTGAAATGAACAAAAACAATTGCCACCCGCGGGATTCTCACATAGGTTGTCTGAAAACCTAGTCCCTGGTGGGCGCTTGTTTTATTTACATCAATACGGAAAGACTTCAGTCATTATTCAAATATACATAACAACTTAAAACAAATTTTTAACTATGTTCAACACACATGTACCCGTTGGCATCATCTGATATTATAGAAGCAAGGTGGAATGTTGTTTAAGTTTAACTTTCAGATAACAAATTTATAATGACTAAACAGCAATATTTGATAAACACCGATAACACAGAGTCTACATTCCTGCTTAATATAACATAATGTTCATGCATTTCTTATGAGTCGATTATATATATCACATATGTAACACTGTACAAAAAGGTTATAACCTGGATATTGAATACATCAACACAAACAATTAGATATAACAACATCATTGCTATGCCAGGTAAGTGTAGTATTAAATAGACTGCTAAAAGGCGATAATTTAGCATTCAAATTTAAAACATGTGCATATTATTCATGTTGATAAACATATAACATGTACCAGTAGGAAATATGAATTTAAGGATCTGCTTCAGTCTGTTTACTCTGAAACAATGCCAGCTATGTAATATATACATTTCGTTAAACTAAGCGCATCAAACTGTTATCACGTAATTAAATAACGAATTAAATAAATTACGCATTATTAAACAACCTATTTACATTCAATGAGAAAACGCTACCAGCAACATCTTACCAAAGCAATTTTGGTATTAGACGCCTTTCAGTAATACATCAAACCAAGTCTGTATTTCTTATATCTTGAATTTAGTTTATATATTTATTAGCTTTAGTATTATGTTACAATGCTATATTTCATATTATATAATTACAAGAAATTTCAAAACCAATTTTCAGATTAACACTTTTATCATCTAGTTCTCCTTCCTTACTTTGTATAATATTGCTAATACTACATTGTTAACACTCATCTAACTCTTTCATTTGTTGAATGTCTCTCCCAAAGAACTCGTATCGTATACAGACCGGTACTTAACATATATGTATTATGCTGTGAGTGACATGTGTTGAATACGTATATGCATGCATTCATATCTTTGATAATGATGTCTACAAAAAAAACACGAAAAGTGTCTCTACCTCTTGCAATATATCGAACACAAAACATCAGATTTAACGATCGGACAAAAATACACACTTTTGTTATAAGGAAAATCATCTAAGAAATAGTCAATGATAATTCAATAGTTTCAGAAAATAGGTCTATTAAACTTATAAAATCTAAATTTTGGCGTTACCCTAATTTACTTTTTGTATGACCGATGGTGATAAAACAATACGAGCTAAAACCTTAGGAACAGCGTGACAGAGTTTTATTAATCTGGATTCAGTAGTTTCAGAGAAGCAAATGTTTAAGATTTCGCTTGATGAGCCTAGTATGTAAAAATTACCCGAGGCCTGGCGGATTTCTTGTTTGTAATTCGACACAGGAAACACAATTTGACATATCTCTACAAATATTTACTGAAAATCAGTTGTTTTAGATGAAATATTTTTAAAGTTTCAAAACTAAAAACAATGATCGGGACAATGCTGAACATCATGGGTGGCGGATGTTAAAAAAACTATTACATATTTCTGCTAAAATTGCACGATCCTAAGTATATATCGTTTTATCAAAACTGTGTGAATGGTTTCAGATATGAAGATTTTTAAAGAAAGCGTTGACACAAGGATGGATAGACAAACGACGGACAGAAAACGTTTATAATAGCCTACTTAATTCATCGACTCATATGATAAAAACAATCAAACCGATCGTAAACAAGCGTTCGTAATACATAATTATACTCCCGATGTGTAAATTGAGTTTGCTACTTTAAACAAAGCGTAAACATTACAACATGATTTATTTTTATCATTTATAAAATTGATTTTGCGATTTACTTCTCGTTGTTGTTGTGGCAGTTCTTTGTTTTTATCTGTATATTCATAATTTTGAACTATATTGCAAAATTTCTAGTATGATATTTATAGAAAATATTGTTGTTTCTAATTTCTATCTACTGCGAAACTCCACGCTCTTGGAAATGTACTAGCTTAGCAGGCCTTCGTTGTTATATCTATTCTGTTCCCTGTTTACTTCTATACTTCAGATTATGTTTTAATTGAATCCAAAACAAAACAGTGTTTAATCTTCTATCATATGATTGATCAATAAATATTTTATTCCTATTTGTATTTCTTACCTTTAATTATGTTTATCCAGGCAATGTTGTCCTTGATAACAGATGATCCTGCAAACACAAAACATAACATTGCAATATCTACAGTTTGTTACAAAATACCTTGAAGCATTAACTGAGATTAACCTGTTACCAACAAGCATGTTGTAGATGACTATCTATGTTGAATTTAGCTTATTAAGGTACCTGATTCTGACAAATTCACAACATCTGATTTTCTGTTTCTGTACTCGAATATTGTCTGGTTCATTTTATTCAAATTGAATGTCGGTATGCTTTACATAAGCAATATAACAGCATATTACTTTGGAATAATACGCGTTCTTATTTATTTCTTATCCTTAAGTTTATATTTTGAAAGTTGTGCTTATTTATCTGCAAATACTTGAAATTTGAATATGTTAAAACCAATTGTGTCTTTAGGGATTCTATCTAAATAATATTAACATGTTCTTTTATGCCTGTAATGCAGAAATCATTATCAGTATTGACCAGATCTTGAAAGACGGCACATGGTAATATCTCACATACTGTTCTGTATAATGATAAAACAAAATAAAAACTGCTGATATGTTCATTCTGGTTTATTCACATTACATAAAAACAAATTATTTTTTCGTGATTAAATAATCTGAAGATCATCGACTGACAAGTATTTGAGGATGCGATCTCTTAAACATATAAAATTTCCTGACATATTATTTAGAATGTCTTCCAATCGCTCAATAATTTGTTTATTTTACGTTCTCATTCAACAACTCCGACGTACTCAGTATAATACGATTGTTTTGTTTGATCCTTTTAATACACTTTGTAAATACGTATTATTTATCTTTCATATATTCACTGTCATTTTACCAATATGGTGTATTAAAAAACAACATTGTGAATTGGAAGTTTTGTTTTCATTTTTTGTTTAAAAGTGAGAACATTTACAGCCAACAGATGACGTAGCTTCCTATAAATGTTTGTAAAACCGTCGAAACAGCACAGACACATCAGATACATTGAATATTAAAGATGTGATTTTTTTCAGACCTTATTGAGACATAGTATAACAAGTTGTATTTGAAGTGTTTAATGCAATACACTGTGATCAATAATACATAGCGAGATAGACCATCTAGATATATATTTTTTGACAATATCAGATCTATTTAGTGTTTAGTTTGAATGTAGCAGAGATACCTGAAAAATGAGGTACCACCATTTGCATGTTTATGCAATTGACTGGCGAAACTTACGTGGTAGTTAGACAATGTCTTGAACCGCTCAGACACGGGTGATCCCGTCAAATAGATTTTATTCGTCGTCGAATTTTCATCGTTGTAGTCCATCGTAGTTGAGATATGCATTGGGTACATTAAGGTACACTTGTTGATCATTTCATTTCCATTTGGGGCAACGAAGAAATGTTTGTTAAAAAAATATTCTAAATAAATGATAAAATATTTCAAAGTTTGCATTTAATATTTCACGAGTAACGCTCGCTGTCATTTCTTATTTCATTTTTTATGATTATTCTTTAAATTGAATATGATTTTTATATATTTATGATGGTACACGTGATAACTATACAATAATGTAGTTAAGGAACATACACCGGCTTACCTACTGTATATATTTTGTAACGTTTGATTTATAAAATCAGTATTATAAAATTGTGTTAGGCCATGTAAATGAATAAGATTATATGTGAGAACGAAACCATTATACATCAAAGCAAAAAAGCATGAATATTTACAGAATTGTCATATCCGTTTACGTTTCTCGGTACCTCGTCATCTTACTTGATATACATAATTAGTATTGTTTTACATTTCGATAGGTCGTGTCTCATGTTTTTGTTTTATTATTCAATATATTAATCAGGATTGCTTTAATTCCTAATTGAAATGGAACTGAAAATATGGTGTAACTATATCTTCATGAATTTCATTAAATACCGTATTAAAGTTGTTCTTTCAAATATTAAAATGTAAAAACACAACTGTGATAATATGCTGTAACATATACAATATCTTAAAATATACGGTTTAACATAGTGACTGAATAATAAAATCTTTAAAGGATTTTATGTAATACTTCAATATACAAGAAGATACTTTCTTTCCTTCAAAATCAAACGTTGAATTGTATACAATATTGCTTTATCTACATGTTTCAATAGATGTACCCCTTGATTGATGAGAATGCAAACAACAGACGAAAACAGCCGAATTGATTTTCTTGAGCTTTTTCATCAGAGGTAGTAAAATAAACAACACACTCAGACTGGTATATTGTTCCAAATGATTCGATATAATCAAACTTCCCGAGTCAAAGTAATGAGGCGTCGTTTTACGAACGCAAAATACATCTTTCGTGAACAATTATTAGTTTCGAGTTGATCAACAGTTTGTGATTTGGGAGTTCTAATTTTACAAAGGGCATATTCCTAACCCGAGCAAAAATGAACAAGGATTACTTAATAAGCGACCAAAAGACACTTGTTTTATTTTTTACACTTTTCGATGTTATTTGTAATCCATTACAAAATAAAAACAAAATGAGATGAACAATTCAAATGACACAGCTACCAATTATTCAAGAAAAGAACCGTGATAAAATGAAATGACAAAGGGCCGTAAGTTTGGTGCATAATATGTAATCTCAAAGTGTATAATCAATCGTTCAAAGACTGAAATAACAAACGTTAAAAGACAAACATATTAATTTTATCAAATACCTTCAATATTCGCAAAATAATACTTAAAACGTCATGAAATGAAATTTGAGTGATTGATGGTCATAAAATAGCATCTCACAGCACAAATAACGTAACCGGCACCGAGTGATATTATTGACAAATGTTACAAATACTTGTTTTTATTGCCATTTATAAATTTTGACTTTAAAAGACGATATCAAAGTAACTAAAGAGCCGCTAGATGTGTTAAGATTTAGTGTATGATATTGGTAAAAATTGGTTTAAGTACGCAGTTTCAGTTTTTGCACTTTTTCAAAATCTGACCTTTTATAAAGTAATTATATAGGAAAATATTTTTAAATAAAATATTATATCAAAGCAGGACTAAAAATCAATAATGTGCATCGGGAGATCAAACCCGCAATCTCTGACATGAGCGGCCAATACTCCACCCATTACACTACCGCCCGCTAAATCATTTCATGAATATAGAATACTTACTATCAAATAATTAATCTGGCAGAGATTTAAATATCATTAAATTACTTCAAATTTAATGATAAATAAAAACGTACTGGAGTACCAATCGCATACATTTTGGGTAACGGATTTTCCAAAACGTTTTGACCTTTGATAAGTCACTTTACGATGAAATAGAACTTATTACGTTTATTGAGAGTACGTGTGGTTTCTTAAATACTGATTGTTTCATAATAGTGCAAGGATATAAAATAATTCATAGATGAAGAACAATGATCTATCGATTAACATATAACATTATTTTGTTTCAAAGAACAAACTAAACATTTCTTCTACCTTAGTAATATTGTTATTGTAACCATTATATAATACACGAATAAAATGACAACATTTTCGAAAAAAAATACTTAATACTAAAATTAACATTTTACATTAACACAATAAACAAATGTAACATGTTGTATCACTTTTTGGTGATATTAAAATGTAAAACTTAAATAAAAGTTAACTTAAAATTCAGTGATTTTACCGTCGATATGTTGTTTGATGTTGTGTTGTCGAGTCTGGTGTTGCTTTGTTGTGTGTAACACTTTGCTAAGTTATATTACGTTACCTCTGTTATGTCGTACATACTATTCTCATCGTATTAAATCAATTTTATTTCAATAATGTTATCATTTCTCCTTTTGTTTTTTTTTATATTGTAAACTTATATAATTTGCAAAATGAAATATCAAAACGTTCGATAAAGTACTTACTTATTTTACTACAATTAACCATTTTACAGTATGATGATACATTGTTTTGTTGTGAACCGCGTTTTGCTAATTTATGTGGCAGTACGCTTCGTCCCTATAAGTTACACGTTACATTTATTATGTAACGTTATGTTGTATTACATATCTACGATGCTATAACTCAATCCCGATTTTTACCGTTTGCATGTTCATAAATGATTAATTATGAACATAGTATATGAGACTAGTTAGGTCACGCCTTTATATCAAATGTAACTGAAGAGTATCAAAAATATAAATTGATTTTACATTATATAATATACCGAATACAACTGATGAAATAAGAATGCAGTCTTCTTTTTTCACCAATAAATATGTACTTACGAAGTATTGTGCCAATCACCTGGAGTCAAGCATAGTTATAAACCTTTCTAAAAAAGGGTATGTTAACATGTTACGTGTATTTGCATCATGTAGATATAACGGAGTAAATCATATAAACATAGATGTGTTTCCCTATAGTACACAGGCATGTTAACCGCTTTTTAAGGGTCGTTTGTAACCGATTAGCCTAAGGCATTGCTTCAAGATAACGTATCAATGACGAGATAGTAGGTTCGTGTCCAGCTCATTCAAGAAAAACAGCTGCCAGTTATTTGCGGAAGCACAATGGTTCCACTCAGATTCATTCTGAAAATTCTTCCACTAATCAAACTGGATATGCCAAATATTACCTGAAATGTAACCTCTTCTCATTGTAGACTAAAATTCTTTCCTACTGTACAGAAAAAGTTTCCACTCGCGCAAATAAATAAAATTATAATAACTTTTTTTGTTTGTAGTATAATGCCTTACCTTGCACAAATCATTCTCAATCGCGCAAATAAATATTATAGTTACCTCAGTATTTTGTTTGTAGTATAATGCACGACCGTACATAAATCGTTCCCTCTTGCGCAAATCATCATAAGGGTAACCTCTTTTGTCTGTAGTATAATGCACAACCGTACATAAATCGCTCCCTCTCGCGCAAATCAACGTAAGAGTAACCTCTTTTGTCTGTAGCATAATGCCCTACCGTACACAAATCGCTCCCTCTAGCGCAAATACACAGCAATAGCCTTGGAAATTACAATATTCCAATAGCAACTGTTATAAACGTGCATGTAATACAGTAACTGTAAAAGTGTGCATGTCTTTGTGAAAGGTAATGTTCACTATGTAGTATTAACTGATGCAAAACAAATTGGCTCTGAGTGATATTGTCTTGTCTGATAAAAAGTGGTGTGTTATCAAGGCTTGTGTTATCATAATGCTTCCAAGCCTTTTTATCTAACATATCAACAGTAACCTATAGTATGTATAGTATAGAAACCTATAGTATGTATAGTACAGAAACCTATAGTATGTATAGTACAGAATCCTATAGTATGTTTAGTACAGAAACCTATAGTATGTATATCAACAGAAACCTATAGTATGTATATCAACAGAAACCTATAGTATGTAAAAAATAAAAAGATGAGTATATCGTTTGATTAAAAAAGCAAAATTAACATCTGATTTCTTGCATACAGGAACCACTTGGTACTTGTTGCTACAGATAGGATAACATTGCAAAACCAACAAACAGTCAACTCATACATGTAGCTTACCGTATGATGGCCTTAGTAGAGTTCAATACATTATACTGTATGAAAGCATATTAAATGTAATCGAACATTCCTACTTTTTGTCATTGAAAAATGAAATGTAATTAATCTATATAGTTTTTACTTATACCAATTGGAGTAGAAATATTTACTATTAAAATTAAAATGATATAATGATTGTCATCAGTGTACGCATGTATAACAACTATTTTATAATAGTAAACACTCGTATTATATCTTCTACATATTATGTATATTCAACGTTGCCTTATCGCAGTAAAACTTCAAAATCGGTCCAAATCAGAGTTACATTGATATTATGCTAGTATTGATGTCTTACACACCAATTAATTTTGAAGAGAGACTTTGTACAAGCTAGAAATAGCTTTCTTTATATATCGCTGTATATCGAATATATATATATATGTAATATGCTAATTTATATTGTTTAAACCAATAAAGTTGTACTGTTGTAGATTGCTTTTTCAAAATATCGATGCTTTGATGACATCCCCCCCCCCCCCCCCAGTTCCTTTCAGTTTTTACAATTATGCCCATTTGTTGTAGTGTTCCACTACGCATTTTTAAACTAGTTTATCTTCAACATTACCTTATATTGCACAACATAGGCAAAAATAATGAAAATGTGCCAATATTCTCATAATATACAAAGAAATATGACCATTTAGTTGTTCGTTCATCGCTTTGTGGTAGGTAACGTTATTTATGTTGCACATACGGCCATTCGGTTGTCTTCTGAATCAGATATGTATATTTTGATCAATGGTTCCAGAGTGAAGGATGCCAATGGGTAATACTCTGAATGTTTGACCGTTTCGGTTGGAGCATACGGATATTTTGGAAATTGATACTAGAAACCTATTCGCGAGTAGTCTGTCTGATTATGCCTTTATGAAATATCATGTTTCAGGTCTGTGATATCCTAATTTATTTCACACCCGTATGATTTACACCAATTGAAAACTTTTGTTTACATCACGTGACGATAAAATAGAAACCAGTATTGTATTTTTTCTATATTGGACGGGACAATTCGTACGATTTTTTACCCTTCCGAGTCGTTCGGAGTTACTCCCCTTGTATAAAGTGTTTCGTCTGGCAGTTAGAAAAATGTTGACAAATGACGAAATACAGGAGTTTTTAGCTGAAAATGCCGCAAAAAATACGAAAAGAAAGACAGAAAATGACATTAATACATTTTATCGGAAATTTTCAAATTGTCAATAAAATCTGTTATGTAAATGGTACTTTTCCCGTCATTTGTCATTATTTATTATGGTGTACACAGCGGTAATAATCCATATTTGGACGAGGCGAAGCCTCGTCAAAATATGGATTATTACTGCTGCGTACTCGTCCAATAGAATTCAGTATTATACTCAACACTGTTAAATAACCTCATAATAAACATCATTCCTTACCTTTTCTACAATTTATAGCACTAAATGCATTTACAAATCGCCATATTGTCCACATTCCGCCAACGCAATTGCCTAACCTGCGTAATCGTTTGTCAATTCGATGTAACGATCCATAGCGGCGAGTACAAAAATCGTTTCTTCAGTATTTGGATACTAATCTACGACTGATAGCAGACGTGATATGTATATAATTGCAAGGAATAATTTTACAATGAATTGATCGTTTCTTATTTGGTAATTTGTGTAATATAGTTTATATTGCTTAATACAATAAATTTTAGATTTATCCTGATTTGAATGCGAATGCGAATATCTAATGGTATATCATAAACAAGAATGCGATCTGTATTATTGCTTTCTATAGGCTATATTTGTCTCCTGAGATTGTGTGAGTTATTTCTTTGTCTACTAGAACTGACACATGCGGCATGGTTACCATATTGCACTATTTATTGATGATTTGTCCAGGGTTTTGTATTAGCTAGTCAAATATATTTGTCAGCCTTTAACAGGCATGCCTTAATTTGGAACAGAACTGTTAGCATTGCCACTTCTTTCAAATAATGTGGTGCAATTGTTTACGCATGAATGAAGAATAACGTTTTTTTATCCAAAGGGTAAGATGATTGTTGCCTATTCAATCACCTTTCGTTTTTACTTACATCTCTTGCAAACACTCAATTACACCAATTTTGCTGTTTTCATTGTTTGGTTGAGCTTATCAAAATACTTTGAATAAGTAGAACAACGGTATGTATCTATATGTTGGATTTGAACTACCGTTATATGTCTTTGTATTAGTTTACTTTTGTGAAAATATATAAAAATCATACATGTTATAAACAGCATTTAAAGGTCACACAGCATATATCACCTACAGATGACGTAGCACACAAAGAACAGGACCACTATGTAGAGTATCAGTTATAAAAGGATACTGGTATTGATATCCTTTCATAGTGCATATATAGGAGATGCGGTGACAACAGAGGTCCCGCAGAGGTCAACAGGTGCATCACACTTCGTTCTTCTTCTTCTGGCGTCATTGTAAATTAAAGTATCACCGTCAACATGCTTCGAACAAATATGAATACGTGTGAATGATGAAAATTACTGCAAATGTATCTAAACAGAAATTAGCTATAAGCGAATGTACTGGATGACTTTTTAAATGTCAAAGTATTAAAATAATAATAGTTAAGGTTAAAACTCAATTAATATAAAAACTTATCATAATAAGTTCAATTTATGCACATATACGACAAGTGACAAAAAAGGTCGACGCCTTAGAAATGAAAGTAAAAATATTATTGGGGTTAGCGTTTGCACCCGCTTTCGTTCTCCTCCTGTCGCCGTTTAAGAAAAGACAATGTTAATAAAAGTATCCCTACCAAACTAATTAAGGAAACGACAGGAAGGACATTGTGACAGGTTTCCAGTCCTTTTCTCCATTAAAGGCTTCATAGGGTATTCGCTAGCACTGCGTTCTCAGGATTTCTGGTCGTCGCACAATTACAGTTGAAAGCCTTATGGTCAACTTAAGATAAGTCCATATGAAAGGCCGTAGCCTTTGTTGATAAGAGTCTTGCCAAATCAGGTATTTAAGTGATAATCTACTGAACGGAACAGCTAGTCCCTAACTTTTGTATTTCCAATATCTGTTTCGATATATTGAGTAGCGTTCTTTAAATATGTATACAAACAACAACAGTATTATTTTTTAGATTTTATATAGTGTAAATGTTCTTTCTTATTTCAAGGATATTGCTTGAAGAATTCTTAAGAAAATATATAAATTGACAGGTACATAAAATGCCAGATTGCGGGTTTGCTAATCCGTTCAATATATATTCACAAAATTGTATTTTATTAAACCGTAACACGAGCAAACATTACATAAATTTATTGTCATTGTTTATGTGTTATGAACAGCCATATGGATGATAATAATAATGCTAACAATAGCACTTTATAATGAACACATTATATATAAGAGAGAAAAAGGAAGCGGTTCTAGTTAGTAGCAAAATATATAACAAAATAGAAAAGTGTTTTGGTATGTCAGAGAACATATACGCTGCAATGAGTAGACACAAGAGTATCTACATTACATACCGTATATTGCAAAATCATTGTCGCGTTGAATCTAGGCTTTAAACACATACAATGAAAACAAAAGATAATTAGAATTAATATTCCTAAATACGATATTATAAACGTGATGTGATTTTCACTATAGAAACAATTAAAAATGAAGAAATTTACACTCTACCTCTTGGTTTAATTTTATGATTACATTGAATTAAAACGTTCACCTGTTTACCCCCCTACCATTATTCTTCAGATGTGATTAAAAGAAGATGGCTAATCCACGTAGCTCCGACATTTATTTAAGACAAAAATGGGCGTTACTCAGTAAATTAGAGTTACCTCAAACAAAAGTAAAAAACATAAACATATTAATAAATATTTTTCTTTTTCCTTGTTAATATGTTTTCTGTGTTCGTATTGTAAATAAAATTATTTTAAAAATTGAAGTTTCCCCCTTCGCACAGATACATATGTTCACTTGCCAGTAGCATTTTATATTTGGATCTCTCATTTATTGTCTATTTATTGAGACGAGCATTATTAAACGTATCTTTTTTTCTTTAAATCATTTTCGGCATCATAATTATAGAATGGTATTAACGACATCCCGTCAGTTACACCAGACCTTTGTTTTTATACTGAAGTATTGATTTTTCACTGTTTCGATAAATATATCACTTACATGGCTGATAAAATTACATGTACACTTAGTAACAGTACTGAAGAACGAATTGTTTTCAATAACTTGCTAATATTGACTTGATTTATTTTGTATTTGCTATTAGAACGATTCTTCAAAATAAGCTATCACTAGCAAAAGCGACCTAAAAACGCATGGCCATTCGGTTATAGTGTCTGACAGTTTCCTTTAAAGTGAGCAGTTCTCGTTTTCTGGACGTTTATAGCTGATTTCAGAATGAAATAATTTGAAAAACGCGGGGCTGTGTCATAATTATTAGACATGATCTAAAATTATCACGATTAAATACTTAAAAAACTCACTACCTAGCATTCAATATTTAAAAGAATGTCTAAATAATAGATTTAGAATAATTTCAAATTTTCTTTAGTCTTAAATTTGGACACTTGAACGTGTAATTTTAAGTTGTATTGATTGATTCAATATTTTGTTTAGAATTCTGCTGCAAATATCAAACTGTATATCATATAGAATATCTGTATTATGTCTTTCTATAGGTTATATTTATCTCCTGGGATTGTGTGAGTTATTTCACTGCCTACTGAATATGATTGATACGGGATGGTTACGATATTGTGCAATTTCTCACCCGTTTTTTCTGCACAAACATAATGGTTCTGAATATTCAAGCAGTAAATCACACACTTTTTATCTTTGACATAGGGCTTTTACAATTTTTTATATTGCTGTTAATAATTGAATACTAGTTATCTTAGTTCATTGACTCCACCAGTGTACTTTAAAATATTCATAGATTTGATAAAAACAATAATTTTACTTTAATGACTTATACAATAACTAATAGATAAATGTTTAAAACGGAAAAGTATTTTTTTATTATTAAACTAAAGCATTCATTTAGTAAATAAGATTTTAATGTAGTGTTATAACCAATTTCTTTTTATTTACATTTGACATGATACATCTACTTCATCGTTGTATATTCAATTAGGTGATGCGAGTGCGACTGCTCACGTGACGTTGTTTGTTTAAGTAAATACAATTTAATATATTGTAGTGTTTACTTAGAGACCGTTAGTTTGTCTAAAGAATTAAAGAAAACGGCAGCCGTGCCAATAATACAGATCGCTGATTGGATTATCGACCTGTTTGATTGACATATCGCGTCATGTCAATTATATATATTATTATATGAAAAAAAACGTTCAAATCATAATGATAACACTGCGTACATAAGTACATAGTATCACGTGGAGCTCCAGTGCGTGAGTGTAATAAACACATCATGCTGTTAAGTACATGCAACATCACTACCAATGAATCGATTGGTGTTATCTCTGAAATTCGACTCTCGAACCTGCCGATCTAAAGTTCAACTTACCAGGACAGCTAAGGCTAAATGGTATCCTGACTTAAATGCATATATCTAACAGTATATCATAAACAAGAATAAGATCTGCAGAATGGATTTCTATCAAGTATACGATTCTCCTGAGATTTTGTGAGTTATTTTACTGTCAACCGATAATGACAGATTTTGCATGATTACCATACTGTCCTATTTATAGCTATTAATAAGTATATTGTTTTAACCCAGTAGTATCAACGCTGATATCGTATATGATGTATGTCAATCGTTAAATGCGTCCGTTAATTTGAATCAATGCTGTGAATGTTTCTGTTTCTTTGAAATCAATGTTGCTCGAATAAAAAATAGCAACATTTTGCTATTTTAGAGCAAGAGAGATGTGTTGCCATTTACCTATATCTCATATAATATTTTATCCAAAACTCAACAATCTCTGTTATTATAAACGTTTGGTTTAGTTAGGTTCTTACCAGTGATCTATTTAACAAAATATTGAACTAGTAAAACAATGAACTTTTGATTAAATGTTTTATTTCATAAGTCATCATACTATAGCAATAACGAATTTGTAATATAATATAACATACATAGTACATTTAGTCGCGATATAAATAATAAATGTGCTCGATTTTATTCATCATATACGTTCGATTTTTTAACATAAAATTATAATATATAATGTGATAAATACATAACTAATTGAAACATCTTCACTTGAAACACCGAAGCCATGTTCGCAATAAACTAATGTTTAATGAAATAGGTTATCAGAGGTAAAAAAGAATGTAAGGAAGATAAAATAAGGTTTTCAGAAGAATAGATACTTAAGTAAGAAAATTAAACACAATGTAGTTTATTTAGAGGTAAAGGAAAGGAAGTGGGAAAAAATTGTACGTAGCCATACTTAAAATTATTAGATTTCTTTTTACTGAGAAAAAAATTGATTGATTTGATTATTGATTTGTTTTTTCTCCATTGATATTTGTTTTTGTAAATATTGTATACACAGGTTAAACGTTGGTTTGACATTTTGACAGTTATTGGTGAATCTATGTAATTTATGTTTTCTTTGGGTTTATCGAGCATGAAGGTTCTTATCTAAACATAAATTTATATTTATATTCATATTTATCGAAATTATATTTCATAAGCTTATTCCGCATTTCTTGCGGATAAAATTGATTTATTGTTAAGATATTCATATTGCAAAATTGTAAAAGATTTTTTTATGTACTTAATAACCATGTTATCAGTGATTTGTTTGTTGGCACTATTTGCATAAGACATTTAACCGATTCTTAAACGATTCCTTATGTTGAGTTGATTGTAGATATTAAGAACATAGTGTATATTTTGTTTCATTTCAAAACGTTATTAGTGAAAAATGTTTCCTATATGTGTTGTTGATTTGATTTCAGGCTTAGCTTTCGGTTTGTATAGAAGTTATTTGTCGAATTCTATGTCTAAATATCGTTTACAAAGTTTTCAATTGTATTGTGTCTTTATTTTTATAGATTGAAGTAAGACCAATTTTTCATAATAATGTTTTATGTCTTCGTATTACATGTAGTTATGTTTTTATACTATTTACGTACAGAGTTTTTTTATATTATTTTTCATGCATAGTACATGTTATTATATCGGACAAGGCCTTGAACGGTTACTTTATAACACAGTACGGTCTTTGATGAATAAATAAACACTTAATTAGGTGTACTCTAGGCTCAGCAGTTTTATTTTTTGTCTCCGGGTGCAACAGGTGAGCAATTTAGGACCAACGAGACCCTCTTGTATTAAAATCGTGTTTCCTAACTCAAAATATTAAACATGCAATTAACATCTATTAAATAGAAATCATGAACTAATAGTATAACTATAAGAATATAAGACCCAACTTCGTTAAATCTTTATTAATGTCAAATATGATGACAAATATTCATGATAATTTGTTATTAAAGTCACATGTCATTGGTTGAAATAAGTCACACTCCAACGACAATAACATATTGTACTTGATAGGCAGTTATGCTGAACAAAGCTATTTATGTTAAATTTTTCGGTAAGGTTACTGCTTGGGACAATAGAATTGCAATTGTTTTGAAATGCTCAATCATTCTATTAACCTATAAATATCACGTGGCAAAACTGTCAATTGTTGATGCATGAGCTCGGCAGCGTCAGTTACAGATCGATAATTTATTTTAAAAGTATATTTGATGTAATCGCTGTATTATAAACTATGAGAAATTATGGTATATATTTCATACTAAAGATCTTACTAAACACAACGTTCCTTTACTGCAAATCAGACGTTAAATGTTATTAGACTTAAGTATTTTAGTGGCCTTAATATTGTAGAATGTTATATGCAAACAGACAGGAAGATGTCATTGCATACTGAGATTTTTCATGAAGTCCTAAACAGAAATAATAAAAATCATTGATTCTATAGTTGATGATTTAAAACCAAACAGTTTTAATATTTTTTTATAATGTAGCTATAAGACTGCCATAGAACAATAAGAACTGTAAATATACGAGAGTAGAAAAGATGAAATCGATTGATATATACTTGACCTTTGGCATAATTTCTTATCCAAGAAACTGTGTTCATAAAAAACACTTCTAGAACAATTCAGAAAGTCATGTAATACTATATTAACCGTTATGAACAATACCCTGATGTCTTGGTTTTAGTATCTAAAATTATGCATAACATGTATGTAAATTAACCCTTGAAGAACATACAACCACAACAACTTTTATATCTTATAATAACCTAACTTCTAACATAGAACATGGTGTTGGTAATGTATACCATGATATATTGTCCCCTTGTTACCAGTATTGAAGATTTCATCTACTTGTTTCCGTTTTCTATGGTTTCGATACAGCTAATATAACAAAACAAGATCATAATAGATATGCATTCAATAATATACCACATACTGAAATTGTTTACCATTTGTCTTTGTTCTGTCAAATTGGTCGCTATGTCTATATATTTACATAGTGTGTGGGTGAAATAATTGTGAACTAATAAGTTTGAAAAATAAAACAAAGTAGAAATTATAATACATAACTGTGTAAATGTTAATTACGGTTTACTACATTTAGAGTTTGGTTATTATCACGACAATGTGTTATGTTGAATATACCAGAAGCACCCCATTTCACTTTGGTTTTATAATTTCAGTTTCTAGTTAAACTTGCATTTTACTTACTTTTGATCAAATTAATGACTTTCCTCATATTTACGCACATATTTATATTAAAGCAAGTAACTTTGTAATCAACCAATAAATGTTTCACTTAATGCATTTGCGTTGTCTATGAATAAATCTCGTGAAACAGTGTATCAGTGTTATATGTGATATTGGAGAAAACTTTCAATGAACTATCTGTGGATTTATCATTCTAGCGATGCCGTCTGTGCATGTAACAATGCTTTAAAATATTTGTTTATGATTGTTGGGGACCAGGCTGTGAATGCTTAATAGTATTTTGAAGAATTAAATAGACATTCTTACCTTGCTTGAAAAACTGTTTATAAATACCAAGTTGATTTTTATGTTTTTATATTTTCATGCTTAGGATATTGTATGGGATGAGGGGAGAGGGGGGGGGGGGGGGGGGTGGGCTGCTTTTGCCATGCGAGGTTACACATTTACATTAACATAATATCATGTTTCATACTATTTGTGTTGGTGTGGATACTTTTGTACATTATTTAAATTATAACGAAATCAGTGTTTGTTTAATACCCTAATCTTCATTCTAAATGTATCAAACCTACCATTGTTAATGTTAATCGATTAATGTTAAGGAGTATCTATTTGTTTACAGGACCCTGTGTAGAAGTCTATATTGCAACCATTGACGCTGAGTATCTTTAGTTATTGGAAAGGAATAGTGAGGTATATTTTCCAGTCATTGTCATTTATATTATATATTTCATTCAATTTTCTTTGACCAGCTGGTGTATCATTTTTTTTATTCAGAATGTCGAAATTAGGTTTAGTTCTCTTCTTGTTCTGTAACACTGGGTAGATATGAGATGGGATAAAAGGAGCAGGTTATTTTGTATCATCATGTTCAAATTTATTAAAACAATTTTTTAAAAGTTTTTATTGACTGTTATATGCCATGAATAAAACACTTTGCTTTCCAATTAATAGATGTTGAGTGTAAATATGTGGCATCTTGAGGAATGTTTTATATGTATCAACTTTGTTAGAATCTAATACATTCATAAATGGGTGCGTGGTATGTTTCCATAATTCATTTTTAATGGAATCTAATAACTTTTCAAGTTAGTATCTATCCATTTTTCTATAATTCGATAATAATTCTAAGAAAATAATGAAAATGAAAAAAATAGATGATATTACATGTGAAAGGATAATCTTTATCCGTTTATTTCAGTAAATATATATTCTCACTAATGTTTTACTGACATTATCCAGATTCATGTTGATAATATTTCATGAGTTAACATCAATCATTTACCAGAATTCAAATAAAGATGAAAAATAAAATACAAAAATAATGAAGCTTCTGAAAGGCACTCCAAGATTAAGCTGCATCAACTAAGAAATACATTTGAAACACATGTTATAGCCGTATTAGTAAACTGTTACGACCACAGTTAATTACAGTTATTATCTTAATGATGTTTATTGTATAATAATGTAGTCATTGATTGTTTGATAGTTAAGTAACATTTATTTACTTGATACGATGCATAATGCAATGTCAGTTGTGTTATATGTAGGGTTATTCCTATCCATAAAAAGTTGACTGTTATAAAGTGTAATCCAAAAGAAAACACTTAATCCAATGACACAAAAGAAAACAACACATTCATACATCTCAAAGTTATTTTTATATTTCATACATGCTACACAAACTAACTGTCCTGTATTTGATCACAACGGTACACAAAGTACCACGTTATCATTGTCATAGATGTCATGTTTGTGTCTGACTCCTGTTGTATCCATAAAATAACCAGTCGCTGTCCATGTCCTTGTGGAGGTAAACCTGTTTATCAATGTTTAATCACTGGTTGGGTTTGGTGACATCATCTGCCAGTTTGTGACCTGCTGCCTTCATTGCTGAACGTTTCCTCATCAGGATGGAGTTTGCGTTGTTGTTAGTCAGCTTCACCAACACTGGCTTTATCATGCTGGGTTTCCCCGGATGCAGTTGATAGCCATTATTTTCTCTGAGGCTATTGTTACATGTAATTTTGTTAGAAACAGATCACACACTTTTGCAATCAGTACATCTTCTGTTTCATTTGCTTCCTGTGGGACGTTCATAATTTTTACATTGGTTTCCTTGAGTATTGCTCATTTCGGTTTGCTCTCTTGTTTCCTTATTGAGCTTAAATTTTACCAGTAAACACTTTTTCTCAACATATGTCTCGTATGTTTTGAATTTGGCCTTAAGCTCAAATTTCAAACCTTCAATTTTATTTGTCATTCCAAATGTTTTTTGAATCAAACAATCATCCCTTGTCCCATTCCTTTAATAATAATTGAAACTGTGTTTGAAATTAGACTTTTAATATCTCCTTTTTCATAATGTCTCTAAGCTCTTCCTTCACAATGCCCAAGTTTTCACTTCATGTGTCCAGTTACTGTGTTATTATGGTCATTACTTCTGCACACCAGTTTGCAACTTCCACATGAGCGCGTTTGACAGACTGTGTATTGCTAAGTTTCTGACCTGACTTGGTACCTGAGGCCATATTAACAGTAACTTGTTTCTGTGAGCTCTTTCGGTTGTGATTGTGGTGAGCAGTTCTAAAAAAAAACTGTTAATCCAATACCACTAAGTGTGTAACCACTCAGATATGTTGTGTAGTTGGTGTCCCTAGTTTTGACCCTTCACCGTAAACAAATGAATTTACGTGTACAAAGTCAATATCCAGGTATATAAACATTTATATTCACGAATATTTCCAAAGTTCCAAAGAAAATAGTCCATAGCATCTGAAGATCACCTTTATGACTGTCACTGTCAACAATTTGTTAATATTTTGTTACTATAAACGATGTTTTCTTTTTAAAAATAACACAGGACCAATGAATTAACCTGACTTCATTACTCAAATGCCCTAAGGGAAAAATAGAATACTGTTTGTGAATATGTTTTTACATGGGTTTTTATTTAATCCCAGTTGTCTACTCACAACCTTAAAAACTAATTTTTGTGAGTGCTGTTTTTTTATTATTTCTGTGAGTGTTGTTAATTAATAATTATATCTGTGAGTGTTGTTAATTTTGAATTATCTCTGTGAGTGTTGTTAAGTTTTGATCATCTCTGTGATTGTTTTGTTTTTTTTAGTATCTCTGTGAGTGTTGTTAATTTTTTATTTTCTCTGTGAGTGTTTTTAATTTTTTATTATCTCTGTGAGTGTTGTTAATTTTTTATTATTTCTGTGAGTGTTGTCAACGAATTTTTGATTATCTCTGTGAGTGTTGCTTTTTTTTATCTCTGTGAGTGTTGTCAACGAATTACCTAGGATGATTTGAAGTGTAGGACAGATGGAAATCTATATTTGATTGTACATGCAATAAGCCAAAATGAAATAATAAACAATTTGCTTTTCACTTGTGTAAATGTGTTTTATAGGTATTTCATAGCAGTTATTTAAAGTTAGGAACAAGTAACATTAAGGTTTTAGTTTAACGGTTGTATTACTTGATACTCAAAGCGTTTACATCTTTTCTTTCAATCTTTAAAATTCATAATATCTAACGTATTTGTATAATTTTGCCCACCTGAAATAAATTGACTGCATGTATCGAAGTATGGTAAAATAGCATGAGCAGACTCCATTTATAACGATACACATTGAGTTATATAGCAAATAAAGACGCTAAACCATTTGAGAATATTTGAAAAAAAATAAAAAAAAGTGAGATAAAATGGACAAATTTTATTAAACAAAACATTTTCAAAAAGTTTTAGAAAGTACATAGCCAAATATGTATTAAATTAATAGATGGAAAGTTTAGTAACCGCCTGAAATCTTGCAATACTTCAACATGGATACCTCAAAGCAACAATACACTAACTGAAAGTAAAATGCAAAAATGTGCTATATAACAATTATGTATCACTGTTTATCACAAGGATGTAATCCTCGAAAGGGAAATTCTGAAAACGAAAACGTTTTGCTATAGATAAGTGAAATGGAGATAATGCTCAAAGTGTGTTTAAAATGTGTAAACAACATATACATATTACCCTATTATATGTAAAGATTAAGACATGGAATGTTTAAAATTATTTTAAATAATACAACACTGAATATATTCTTAGTGTTGATGTTATATTCAAATCAAATGAAATATGTAATACAATCACCTACAATACAACACAAAGCTGTAGTACTCACAATGCCTGCAGTTTGTCAAATCGCACCCAACTGATATTCCTATGTTTTATTTGGTATATTTATGCTCTAGACAATGTGATAAAAACGTTGAAAAAGATGACAAAGATATTTATTAGATAAGTTTAATATAATAATAGTAATACACGATTTGGGTAAGTTACAAATAACAACCATGTAAAAATAAACTTTACAGACTATGTGCACATGTACTTGTGTCGTAATTTATATAGCCGGCTTTTACATTATCTTTGTTTTTAATACACTCAAATATGTCAAAACAGAAATGACATTTTCTAAAAGTAAAAGTAAATTGACTCGGCGTCTCCAACTGTATAATTCTCAGTCGCCGTCGGGACATTCTTGATAAAGTAGAATTACTTGAAGGTTCGTCTTGGAATTTCTATATTTAAAAAAGACAATAATGGGACTGTCATTTCAGACGTTCCTTTCTACAGACAATTTATCTGTGCATATTGTTTTGTCTTGAAATGGTTAAAAAGAGATGATAGTTTTGTATTTTCAACATCGGAGAGTAAAGGTATTAATATTATATTTCCAAGCATCAGGACTAAAGACTGTGTCCACAACTTATTCTTTATTCAAAATATCGAAGAGATTTTCTTTAAACGTTTAGCAAGATTTACGGTATAAACGCATAGAGCTTCATTACCGAGAAGAAAATTTGATAGCTGTATATTCAGGTATTGTATTTATGTTTATATAACGATACATACTAGACATTAAACTTGAATACATGAATAAATTGAACGTTAATGATGCAATGCACGGTGGAGTATCGTATATGGTATACCAACTTTACATACAAAAAATAAATGAGCTCTTAAATCATTTTCTTCAATGTTGTTTAAACAAAGAATCAGTTAACAATTTTGCATTGATAAAGACCTTTCCTCAAACGTGCATCCATTTTCAATTATGCGCCAATCATTTGAATAAATATTGGACACAGCTCAATTACATTCATAGAATAGACCAGAAATAAAGAATATAACAATGTCTGCTTAATATGGAGATATCTGCATTTAAAAAAATAATTGTGTTTCTCAGATGTATCGGCAGGCAAACGGCAGGCAACAGATACATTGGTTTAATATGAAAATAAATTGAAGAGATAGCAGTTTCTTCAAATCAAATTTCACAACTGAACTTTTATTCAAATTGGCTGTGTAAATCATCATGATTTCGTTTCATGCCTACTCTTGTGTCTTTCCTTTCTTCTATCCAATTAATATGACCAATACTAGCAATAGAAAATGTATTAAAATCACCGTGTATCGCTTTAATATTAGTAATAGTTTTAAATTTTGAATTATAATTTTGAGATAATATGATACATTTTGGTTACACTAACAGGATCACAAACCTCTCAAAACAAAACCGAAATAAAGTGTCTGCATACGTATTAATATATATTAATATTTGCATCACGTGGATACATAAATATGACAAATAGCACAAAGTGATAATCACCTGTGTATCTCTAAGACATATACGCAAATATATCACTTTATTTTTGGTATCGTGTAGTAAACTATTTAAACGAGAAATTATAGTTTCCTTTCGCAAAACAACACACAAGAACAGCCTTTGAATTCAATTTGTCCATTGCGAACGATAAAACACTTGGAGTTGATACAATAATAAAAGGAGACTGCATGCCTTAATAAAAATATTCGTTATGATTATTTAATGCAACTCAGAACCAAGTGAAATAAATGGCTCTGGTGAATGCTGTCTTGTACTTTTTAAGTTCATGGATTACTTATGTAACGATATAAAACAGTATAAATATACAGATATACGACGAGAGATATCAATTAGTTGCGAATATAGATATCACCACCTAGATTGTAGATAGAAAATAGAATATAAAAAAAACATCGACACAGACAGATATAGCAGTGACCAGAATAGTTCACGGTTAATGTCTAGTGCACATGGTGACAACTAAATTAGAAACATTTTGATGTATTCGCTATCCATTCAAACAACCAGCTAAAGTATATAAATGCAAATATCTATTAAAACATCAACCATAACTTTATATTCTTCAAATATGTTATCGCACGCAGATTTTTCTCTCTAAAACGATAGACTGAATGAAACATTTTTATTTTCACAGTAAATGTGAACAGTCTTGTATCTCAAATCTTAAATACTTTCAAAATTAATATTCAATTCAAATGTTGAATGTGATATTTTCTAAATTGAAAAAAGAGAACAATTGGTAATGAACCGTACCCTAGCATCTGCTTTTTACGATCAACTCTTGCATTTTAGCTATTCATTTTTACAATGAATTTATAAATTCCACTTAAAGATAATGTAATCTATCTAATAAATACAATATTTTGGTATGTCTCATTTTATGTTCTCCATTTATAAATGTAGTTACATAACAATACGAAATAGATAGAACCAAAGAGTGAACTGAATAGAGTTTGTATGAAGGAGTGGAAGTTGTAACACTATTGTAGCAGTCAATTCAGTGTGAATTGATAGAAATGACATGGAATCTGTCAAAACACATTTTAATTATAAAAAAAGCACTGACAGCGTGTCAAAAATTAATTAATTGTGTTTTGTCTTAACGAGACCGTTTTCATATGTTTGTGAATAAATGACTTTTCAGTTTAATGAACCAATAGGAGCATGGAATAACAACAGAACATAAGGATATACAACCTCATTGTAGTTTCAATTATGTATGAGAAGTTATGAATAAATTTATCAACATTTTCAGGTTCTTTTCATTTTCAACGCTGGATTTGTTTAGCATTCGTTTGTCGTTAGTGTAATGCCACAATGGACGTGTATAGAGTTCATAAAACAGTAATAATCGGACTCATATCTTCTGTAGATTGGTCATTTGTGTCTGTGTCTGTTCAGGTTACACTGCATGACACAATTATTTATAGATTTATCATGATGTATATGCTTATATCTTACTGTTTGTTGTAAACAATAACAACGATCTGTAATATAACTTTCTGAAGGTTGTATATGTCTCCTGAGATTGTCAGAGTTATTTTTCTGTCTATTGAAAATGACAGATGCGGCATGGTAACCATAGAGCCCAAATTGATTTACAATATTGTGTGCAATGGGTTGATTCGAAACGTTTATATGTTGTTGTTGTTGTTGTTGTTGTTGTTGTTGTTGTTGTTGTTATTTCTTTTGTTTTCAATCAGGACACTTATTTAGTGTTCCTCAAACATAGAATGTCGCTTTATCGCTTTAGTTATTGTAAGTGGAAGGGGATGTTTTACATTTAAGTATCCCTCATGAATAGATGATCGATCGGAATTTGGTTTGTTAAACCTTTATTCTACACCATAAACGGATTCCGTATGACGAATAATGACTTCTGAGTATATTGCGTTTTAATACTTTTGAACTAGGGATTTTGCACTATCGTGCTATCAGCATGATGGTAATGCAAACTGCACTACCAGCCTTTTTATTTTACAAAGTGCTGAAACTGATTTTGATTGTGACTATACAGACAATCGTGATCGTGTTAAGTGTTTTTTTTTGGGATACAGCAATACGTAACACGTCACGCTAATCACTCGTATTTCTCGGAATTTTGGAAATATCTTTGAACTATGTAATTTTTTAACAACCAAGTTTACGATAATAAATAATATGTAATTTGGCTAAGAAAGAAATCCTTCAATAAAAAAGGATAAATGTAAATAAGTATTATTTCTTAACACTAAAGTCTTGTCGATTGTTTCGAACTTATTGACCAAACAAAACACATCTGCTATAATACGATGCTACATGTAACATACTGGACTATTTCAGACATTTCTCAAGAGTTATCCGATAACTGCCCCTGCGCAATTTGATGATAGTGGAGATGAATCCAATTACTTCCCTTAGACCGCGATAAAACATACAGGTATCGTTCCGCTCTGAAACTAAAACTAAGTATGCGTAACGTGTTATATATGCCCTAGGGTACAATTTGACAAGGTCTTATATATGTCCTTGTTTTGATAAGGGCGTTTTGGTGATTTTGATATGTAGTATAAACAAGAAATTATTGAATTTGACTTAAACGCTAAAATCATTTGATAAAGTGTAATGTGTAAAAATATAACATATATTAATGATTTTAATGATTTTTTTTACAAATTATGATATACTTTGATATAGTTTATTTTATTATAGATAAAGATTGATTATTTTGTGTTACTATAAATAAATAAAATTATTACGGTTAATTGATTATATAAACTTATAAAAGAGACAGAATGACAATGAGACATAATATCTTTATTTTTTAAACTTATTTATTTTTCTTCGATTATGAAACAAGTTGTTACAACTTAGGCAAATCACACTCGAAGTGGGTATGACCAGTACTAAGTGTATGCGGAAAAGGTGTCTTGCTATTGGACACCACACATAGCCATAGCAGAGGATCGAATCCAAGACCCTCCGATCATGGGTTCGGTGCTTTATCACTGGACTAAGCGCTCCACTATTCACAGAGAAAAGTGCCGTGTGGCGATTCGAATTCACAACCCGAGGGTTGATAGTCAGACTTCATTTCTTTCTGAGTTAACGGGACAAGTGAACTGATATTTAAATGATAATTTAAACTTCATGTTGTTGTTTCTAAAAGAAAATTATTACGGTTATATAATTATATAAAATTTTGTTTGAAACAGACATCTGTATATTAGCGCATGTGTTTTTAATAAAGCCTAAAACGGTATTTGACCATAATTCTTTTAAGAATCTCGTGTTATAATATCTTATTGATTATTTTGTTACAACAGATTAATATGTTTTGTATACCACTTCAATATACGAGGGGATCTTTATTTTTTTAAATAATAAACTTAAAACTGTACGTTAGTTAAGAAAAATATTAAGTTGCTTAAAGAATCATTACCAATATATTTAATTAATAAAGTCATCGCATAATTGAGAAATACATACATTTGAATACCGCTAACATTTGCCCTCCCGTTCTATTATCTGTTTATAAAATTTGAATTTGTTATCAATTTATCTGAATATCTATGTTAAATAAAATAGCTAATTTTAAAAAAAATGTGTGATGCCGAACTTGTGTTGAAATATAATTACTCAACTACATCCTAACAAATTAATATTATTACCCCCAATAAAATAACAAGCTTTGCCTTCGGGCAGGTGTAGTCGGTAATTAAGGTCATAAATAAACACTTGCTTATTCCATTGTTTGAGATTTGAAAAACAGACAGGCGCGGGGCGGGTGGTCTCTGATTTTTTGTACAAGGATTATTAGATTTTCATATTACTTTACTGATCTTAGGAAAACGTTTAAATTCAAAATGCTGTAATATTTATAAACATTTGATATTGGTTAATCATAACGAACTTGTATTTAGTTAATTACACGATATCAATGCGATGTCTATAAAACAAACATAATAATACACAAAATGAAACATGTTTGCAGTTAGAATATCTATTTCGGATTACTTAACTTAATGAAGTAATCTCAGTACCTTCATATTTCTTTAAATAATTAAATAATTGTATTTTCGTTCCGCAAAACACCATTCATTTCATAGGTATTCTCTTTATTTTTGTCTAATCTATATACACGTCATATAACAAAACAACTATATGAATGTTTAAACTTGTACAAAGCAATTCTAAAATAATTATAAGATTGATTGACTTGATTCATTCATTCTTTATGCATATCAATGTAAAGCACAATTAATTTACACGGTCAAGCTCTATGTAAAATATTGCTTATCTTTATACTAAAAGTTGCAACCAACCAAGTTTTGAATTAAAAGCTGAAGAAGAAAAGAGCACTATTGTGTATTTTCAAAATTATCTTAAAAAGGTCATTAAATTGAGTAATTCAAAATAATGATATGCTAATTATGCTGTATTAACATACTTATCAACCAATTACATTATCAAATCTCTTTGTTCAATTAATATGACTCGCGTAAAGTATTGTTGTTATTTAGTCACTGGTTTTAATCTTTATTGATTTTCTTTCTATGTCCACTGAATTATTTCATAACATAGACATTAAAACATATATTTGTGCGAAAGAAATACACCATTAATAATGTTTTGGTTTACAAAAGAAATGTACTTGAATTGGAAGTGTTTCGAAGGTTCTTTAGTTAAAATATGAAATTAAAATAAATCTATTCTTTAGAATATAAGTAAAATACATAAATAAAAACAACACTTTAAACTACACATAACTTGCAATATCACCATGTGTATATAAACATGTCAGAACTGACTAACATCTGCCGGCTGATATAGCGACATACATGCTGTATTTAATTGGGTACTGTAATATGCTGTATTGGGTTCAGTAGAACTCTCTATTGAACATACAGAAAAAAATCAGAATTACATTTTGTCTCATTTTCAAATCAAAAGTGGAAGCAAGATGTAATTATCATATTTTCTATATCAAAATATCATCTAAAAGAGAATTTGATTTGCAATGAACGTATACGTTGTAATAGGTTGGCAAAAATAACAACTAAGGTTTATAAGACATTAAAAGTGTCCGAAAACGTGTTTTGAGTATTTTTTATATAGAACATATAAGGAGTATATATGCTGTTATAAAATCAAAAAAGGAAGCAAGAAGACGTAAACTTATTTTAATTTTTATTTTATCACAATAAAGGTTATATTTTAACTTAATGGCTAGACGTTGTAATAGGTTGGCAATTTAATAATGAAAAAGTTATAATGTTAAAATTAAATTTCTCCTATATGTTTCTATGTAAACCAAATATGACGGTTTAGCCAGGTAAGTAGTAAAAACCGCCGATATCAAGGGGGGTAACTTCTCTCGATAAGCCAGTGGGATGTCTGAAATAGTCCCACATGAGCTTGGATAGAAAAGGACGCAGCTTCATTATTTCATTATTTGTTTTATAATTTGTTTTGTAGATTTAAAAAAGTAACATATATCTGAAAGAAGTGTTTATTTTTAGAGGCATCAGATCTATCTGAGAATTGAACCCACAACCTCTGCAGTGATTGGCCAACGTTATTTCCACAGCATTACCTCAGCTAACAAATAAACTGATGCCTTCACAATTCATTTATACGGGATATGCTTATAGCATGTTACGACGCTTGTGAGAAGAGGATTAGCATAACGTAAGGTATACAATATGCATAATATATATGTTATATAATTTTTACTGTGTTAATTCGTTAGTCAATATATATTGTCAAACAGATACATTTTATGATTGGGTGTGATACATATTTACGAACAGTTACATGTGCAAAAAATACGATGATCTCCTTAAGACTTGAACTTAGGGACGTTTGTTTACGCTGCTGCGTTTGGCGCTTGCACTGTTTCGTTTTCTGATGTGGTGGCGGAGAAAGAGGTTTGATGTACTAGTAATATACCTGCAAAATGTGGTTTTGTCACCATGTGTTTAACGGTTACATATATATAAAATAAAGTTACTGATTCTTAATATTGACAAACACATTTTGTTTCTGAAATGACCTTTTATATTTGTTGTTATGTTAAGTGGCATGTATTTTCTTCTGTTCAATTTGAAAGTAAAGTAAATATTAAAATTTATCCACGTTATCCTGTTCTTCTGTATTGATCGCGTTCGGTGCAATCTATGGTGGTAATGCTATTAAAACGACCTGTCTTTTACAAAAATAATTGAAATAATAGGCTCATTTACATATCATCAAATGTATTACGTAAGTGACTTTAATTATTAAAAAACATTGTTTAAATAGATATGAAACATATTTTCGCATACGGGACAAAGATTTCCGCGTATTTTTACCTGGTACGTTATTATTATCCTCCACCTCCACGCGCTCATCCTACCCTGCTGTGACGTTGGAACAATCTATGACGTCTCGTATCAAAACATATGGCGTCATGTTTCTTATTTGACGTAAAAAAGGCCATTGTGGGGAAAATGATGACAGCAATGTAAAGACGATAATTTAACAATATCATATTGACCTACAGGAACAGATACAATTCCATTTAATTTATCCTCAAGTGTAATACGTTTAATGAAGTTATTAGTTGAAAGAGGGTAGTTGAATGTAATTTATCAGCAGCACAAAGTACACGTGATAATGTCAAGAACGATGACGCTCCAAAAGCTACATACACACTTAATTACTTACACACTTAATTCAATCTCTGCCATAATGTCTAACCTCGACATAGTTTCAATTCCAAATCACATGTTAAACTATCCTGAACTGAATGTACTTGGCTGGGTGCTCCATTTACAGCAATACAGGAAATCATGTGTTAACTGTGATAAATTATTAGTGATCGTTAATAATTACGTGTACATAAATATTTTATTAAATATTTGCAAAATGGTATTTTGATATAGATCTAATTATAAAACCGGACTAACTAATGTAATCGTTATGTATACTTTCTTTCACATTTATACATGTCAAGACGTAGTGTCCCATTGTAACCAGTATTTCAGGTTATATCTATCAACTTGTTACCTTGATCTATTGTTTGATTATAGTCAACAGCCAATAATAAAAATGGTCACTATATATGCATTCAATCATAAACCAAGTCACAGAATGGTTTGCCACTTGTGTTTCTTTTGCCAAATAGTTATGAACCAAGAATTTGTTTATACACAACTTGCATGAGAACAATGCGGATATTCTCTAGTATGTATAAATGAATACAATTTAACCTTTGCTGTGCTATAAAAATAAGATAAACAAAAGTTATATGAAACATTTGATCTTGCGTGGATGGATTATATGTAATATTAGATATAAATTATCTTAGTCATGCTTGTTTACATTTTACTAAACCTTTTACAGAGAAAATTTCCATGCGCCAACCTATCTATTTGAATTACAAAATTCACAGAGAGATTTATAGTAATTTTCAATTTTCAAACAGACATCCGATAATACATTTAAATCTTGTTTATTCAGTCTCATAATAATGACTGGAATAAAATTAGTTATAATTTAAATACGTATTCACAAACATGCATTCTTGTACGAATGACGTCATAATTGTTAATAAAATCACATAAAACAGTCAGGTTCGGATTCTGAAAGTTTCCATAAGAGAAAGGTAAATGTATAATATTGTTTGATATCGCACAAATCATTAACGGACTGGTCTTAAACAAAGTTGTACACACTTATTGAATAACATCACAGCATCGACAGGCGGTTAAACAAGATAGATTAGCAAAGTCCACAGACAGTTCATCAAATGTTTTCCAAAACATAAAGCATTCATTAATTGATTCAAAGAGGTCATATACAAATGTTTAATAACATTGCAGCAAACACAGACGATTTCTTAAAATGGATTCGTAGACATAGCAAAATTCATAGACAGTTCGATCAAAGACGGGTTCCCTAACGAAAAACACTGACAGACTGATTCACGAGATTCATAGGCAAAGTGACAATACAGATATATTAAAGGAAAATGCATCGATTATTTAACGATTTGTTCATTTATATCACAAGTTTTTTTATGTGAGTACATAAAATCATTTTGATATAAAAAAAATCATATGTATTTGACATATGTTAAGACCATGGACTGTAGATGATATCGATGCTCATTATAGAATAAATCAAACTAAAGCAAAACAATGACTAGTTTCCTCTTAGTACTTTTAAAATATTCATATTATATGATTTTGTACCGATCAAGAAAACTAATTTTCACATATGTATGTATGCCAACAGCCTTGCATCGAACAAACAACCATATACAACTACGACACTCGAGTAATGTATACATAGTTACTTGAATTAAAAACAAACGAGCTATGTAATAATTATCCCCAACACATCATATAATAAACAACCGCACCACGTCAAATAACCTCTCCATCAAGTCTGTGAACAAAGTGACTGCAACCTAAATAATAAGCGGAATAAATAAAAGTGGTGAAAAATCTAATGAGGTTATTTAACATCGAATGTATATTTGTTACATGTATGATTGTTATATTATGTGATATTAGCTGAAATTAAATTGACAATTTGATAGATGAAAGAGGGCAATACGTCTAGACATTTATTACCAGATCAACTGGTTTAAGAGAGAGTAACTATGCTGTATATATAAGCTGTTTGTTTATATACTCCTGAAGTACTCGTATTATTTGGGAGATATTTAAAAAACTATTCTGTAAATTTTATTAAAATCAAAACAGTATAATTATGTGTTATAATTGTCGAGAGAATGTATATCCAGTGCATCATTGTTGAATTGATACGTGGATATAGAATAATGCCATCAGTTAATGTGGCAAAGAGAGAAATACGAGCTTTTGTACATATTCAGAATACGTGTGTTGCTTTTATTTCGATACCATCAACTTAATTATCTTATTAAATAATAAACGTCTCTAAATGTGATACATATAACAATATTCAGATAAGAATGATGAAGTTATCTTTGTTCAAGACCAGTCAATTGCTTAGCTTCTAAATGATTTGCCACTTGGATTTATAACAAATAGATAAATCCTGGTTCACATTGGAACAAAACAAGAACACAAATCTCACGAAGCGTCATTTTCTTATGTTTCAAAGCATGTTTCTTGAAATTTGAACTTGAACCAGAGAGAGCATATAGGTCATGTCAAACTACATAATTGTCTGTTTAATCTCATATACAAATATTAATAACAGTACTCCATACTTTGACAAAGATATTGGTCACACAAAAGTGGCGGGCTAGCTGTTCCGGTCAGTATATAACGAATTACCGTTTGACTTATATATATACATTCCTTCGATCAGAACAGTATAAATGCAATATTGTGTTGAATTATATGAATTATATGTTTTATTGTCTTGTAAATATGTTTCTGTTGCAAACAATAAAAACTTAAACTTGAAGAAATAACCAAATATTAGTAAATTAATAAATATACATATTCATATATACAAGAAATACGAACACAAATAGGAACACGTTCACTTTATATATATAGCACTCGGGTCTGTTTCCTAGTTGGAACAACTACTGAGTATTATTTATGAAAGACACTCGAGCCTTTGATCGAATCCGCGACCTATTGCATAGCGGTAAACATTATATCCAATGCCCTATAGCTTGACACCTTTTAAAAACAAATACCTCCACGGATACTATACTATATGTGTAGTTGAGATAATCCGTCCTACTATACTAGATAATAAAATTACTTACAAATGGTAAGACAATCTGGGCACAGTTAGCTCAAGTCGGTAGCGTGTCTGACTATCAATTTAGGGATCGTGAGTTCGAATATCTCTCCGGTTAAATTTTCCGTGATGGTTATTGTAGCCATTGAGTTTCATTATCGTACGTGTTTCACTACTGATTCAAGTGGGGAAGTTATCAGCGACTTGCTGAGATGGGTGTACTCAAATACTGATTTTTCTTCAAGGATCCCGAGAAAGAGTGGTTAGATTAACTGATCATCTTGTTGCCCTCGGTGGCATAACAATTACGCTTAATAATTATTCAATGAAATAGTACCTGTAATACACATCCGCCAATTTGCATACTGTACATTTTGGGACTTTTATAGTACCATAAAGTATTCAGTGATTAACATTTGATGCTGTGACATTTAATTTTACTCATTGAAATCATGCGATTCTATCAGTGCTGATTGAAAAAAGACTTTTGTTTATATGCGAGAAGGATGTTGCCTTTATTTACCCATCACATATATTAACCTCAAACTCAATAAGTCCCCTCTGCTACTTTTTTGGTTTGGTTATGTGCTGACAAACAATCCAAACAATGCTTTTAACACAATAGTTTACTATTTAAACTTTGTTATATGTCTACATGTTTAAAAAGTACGTATGATTTAATAATATTTCATATATATAGTACGTGTGTTTTTACTTTATTTTATATACGAGTACACAGTATATGTGTTTTTATATCATTTAACATACATAGTACGTGTGATTTTGTATTATTTTATTTACAAAGTACGTGTGCTTTATATTATTTTATATACATAGTACGTGTATTTTTATCTTATTTTACATACATAGTACATGTGTTTTTAAATTATTTTACTTACATAGTACGTGTGTTTTTATATCATTTTACTTGCATAGTACGTGTGTTTTTATGTTATTTTACTTGCATAGTACGTGTGTTTTTATGTTATTTTACTTGCATAGTACGTGTGTTTTTATATCATTTTACTTACATAGTACGTGTGTTTTTATATCATTTTACTTGCATAGTACGTGTGTTTTTATGTTATTTTACATACATAACACAGGTGGTTTTATCGGCTAAGATTTGGAACTCTCCAAAACGGCAATTTACTGCCAAATTAACGACTCTAGAAACAAAGAAATACATTACAGTGTATGCAATATGACGCCCGCACTTTTATCTAATCATTGTAGATATATATCTATACCTGGCCAATTTGAAAAAGTATGTAAGCGTTAAGACCATTGAATATTCAAATTTGCGGTATTTGACTTAGTGTGCACATAATCACCAGTATTTTTATTTGATCTTTACCAGAGGCTATAATTTCATAATAAATACTATTTGAATTGGACGAATCCAGTAATTAATATCGGATATTACATTTAATATTACACTAATGTTATATAACGGAAGTAAATTGTTCTTAAATTGATTAAATGGGATAAGTTATATAAATGAAACGGTACTTAAACGCCAATGATTGCGTTATTGTACCGTGTGTGTACTGTTCAATTTCTTAGTTTCGATTGAGCCTCATCAAACTTATAAAGTATTTATATAACAATAATATCTGGAACACGTTTTAGAACTGCTTAGTAAACCGTCTGGAAATGTCAGAGGTTTTGTCATACAATGTGTTTTTGGATCCCATATGTTCTCTGGAACATGCAGTTTTTATTTAATTGTTATTTGTTGAATTAAATCAAACTGAAACTGCAAGAACGAATTGTAATTAATAATCAATTATGCTGAAAAGACATCAATCAAATGTTAACGTACCGCTTCGAAAAGGGGAATTACAATTATTTTGAAAGTTTCGATCATTGAATCGCGACACATGATGTCCTATTTCATTATTTTAATTCTACCAATACTGTATGGTGACACTGTCAATTGTAGATGCATGAGCTCGGCAAAGTCAATATGTAGATCGATAATATATTTTTAATGAATGTTTGGTCAACTCGCAGTATTAAAATGGTTACATTATTTTAAATCTTTCCTACTGGATATACTACTAACAAAATACATATTTACTGTAAATAAAATGTTAATTGATATATTTTAGTGGTGTGTTATATGCAAAAAGTCAAGAAGGTTTCAATGAAGACTGAGGGTGTTTATGAAGTCTTAAACGGACGCAGCGAATTACGTACACGTGTGTTAATATATCTTGCATTTACATTGTCTATGCTAGTGATGTGACAGTGGAAAGAGAGCTAGGCTAGATACACTCATATCATATTCAATAATAATGATTATACTACATGATAATTGTATAGAAAGGATCACATGGTTTTTTTTAATCAGCATGTTCTACGATAACAGCTATTTTAATTGTAAAAAGATAAAAAGTTGCCATCGTAAAAAAATAATTAGTATATGTGTACGAGGGTAGAAAAAATATGTGATAGATTGATTGATACTTGAATTTTAGCATAATTGTATATCAACAACCCTGAACTGAAGCCACTTATAGAACAACCCAGGAAGGCATGTGTAACTGTGTTTACCGTTATGAATAGTACTCTGTTGTATACGTGATAGTTCTGACATAGAACATAACATGTCTGCCTTCTGAATAATATACAACCGTAACAACTTTTATATCATACTTTACTTCTCACGTAGATGATCGTTCTAGCAATAAAACTCAGACTTATTGTCCCCTTGTAACTGGAATTGCAACTTTCATCGCCAAACTTGTTTCCATAGTCTATGGTCTGATTACAGCTAACTAAATAAAACGACCATAATAGATATGTCTATGATGATATACAACGTACTGAAGTTGTTTACCATTAGTCATTGTTCTGCCAAACAGGTCGCACTATGTATACATTGTGTATGAAAGGAATAATTGATATTTTTGGAAATAATCCAAACCAGAATTAAATTATAATTTATAATTATATGAATGTTAAATCCGATTGTAACATTAAGAAAATTGTAATTGGAAGGGTAATTGTTTAGTTTTAAAGTTGTGTTTTCCAATTCATACTTAACTAGATTTGATTGATTGATTGAATATTTAGGGTCATTTTTATGCTATTAAGGGAAAACAGACGATCAGTTAACCTAACCACTGTTTCCTGGGATTAACCAGTACTTGAGCACACCCAATTTCAGCAAGATACTAATAACTCTCCCACTTGAATCAGCGGTGAAAGGCGAATGATAATGAGACACAATGTCGTATTTCAATCATCACGGAGACTGTTGTCGGGCGGGGATTCGAACTCACGACCTCTGGATTGATAGTCAGACGTGTAATAGACTGAGCTAATCGGGCCCTGCTGGTCAATTAAAAGTCTAGTCGCATAAGGATTTTTACAATGCGAAGTATTTTCATTTCCAGATGTCAGAAATGTAAATTAGACAGGTTTAGGCAAGGAAGCGATCTTAAAACATTTCCAATAGATAATAAATGAGACTGTTATATGGACTTAGTATAACTACACAACACAAAAACTTAAATAGATATTGTATTACAAAGAGTTACTGTGTTCGGTGATGTTTGTCAAATAACGCAATTACGGGACAGTTTGTTTACCAACGGCTTAAGCAATGTTGTTTCCTTGTTCGGAACAAAACCTGAGTAAAATTCCTGTGATATTACTTAGGGAAAATAGTCCTCTGTTCAATCAAGTTTTAATATTTGTTACGATTAAAATATATATGAACTTCAACCAATGGTCAATAATTAATATGTCAAAATTGGCAAAGCGTTTTTTTTTTGTATAACATTTCAAATTATTCTAATATGAAAGAAGGTTGGCAAACATAATATTTCCTTACATGTTTTCGCCAAACTGACCCGTTTCTATTACTAAATATAGTTGCATTATTTTTACTTTTGAAAATGATTTTCTTCATTAATACGCTCTTAATCATATTGCTATTTAAACCATGTATTATGGTAAACAATCGATGAAATCATCACTTAATATATTGTATATTGTCAGTGAAGCTCTTCGTCCATGAACCAATCTCGTGAAACAGAACAACAGTATATCAGTGTCTTATACGATATTGGGGGAAATATTATTTTGAGTGAACTGTCTGTTGACTTTGCAAATCCATCTTGTGAAGCCGCCTGCGAATGCAACAATGTTATTGACTGTTTGTTTATTATTTGTGGAAGTCATTCTGTGAATTTCTAATGGTATGTCGAACAACTTAATGTACATGCTTATCATGATTGGAAAACTGTCTATGAAACCTCAGTTATTTTTTATTTGCTTTTTGTGTGTTTCTATGCTTACAAGTATATGTGAATATGTTTTTGATGGAGCGCGTGGTCTATTGGTAGCATCGAACACAGAGTCAGACGGTCGTGGGTTCGATCATCCACAACGACTATGTGTGGTGTCCTTAAACAAGACACTTTAACCACATATATATTCTTAGAAATGGTTCTATCCAGGAATACACTGCGTAATTTGTGTAAGTTGTTTCACAAACCAGATAAAATCGGGTTTTGAAATGTTGACAAATGAACATCTTTATCTAATAGCAAATATGGAAAAAAAATGGTATGCTTTTCACGTGTGCACATGTTTTTAACAGTTTACTGATGTTGTAAAAACAAATTTAAAGCTAGGTTAATAGGCTCATTGAATCATGAGATATTGTAGGTTAATATGCAGTGTTATGGTAAGAAGAACAAATTCCTAAATAAAATGTTATACTCTGTAGGGTATGTTTGCCTATATAGTTTGTTCACAATATGAACATATATGAAATATATTGACTGAATGAATCAAAATCTGGCACATATGCACAAAATGATATGAGCAAATTTGCATTTGTGCTGCAATATTTGTCAGCAGGACATATATTATGGTATTACCGGGTTTCAATCTCTTAAAATTTGCCGCTAAATATTTCAAGAGAAAACAGATGTTGACACTAAAAGATTGTATATAATGTTTAAACATCTATCAAATAATCAGTTTCTAAATATAACATATAATACATATATTTGATATATAGCGATATATAACAACAGAATTTAGAAGAAAGCTATTTCTAGCTTGTACAAAGTCTCTCTTCCTAAGCGCATTTACTTAACCATTCACGTTAGATAACGGTGATCCAATATACGGCTAACAAAATGGCGGCACCTGATTTCGATCTCATGACAGGATGACGAAATGTGTCAAACTTAAATGCCGCAAAAACGCAAATAAATGAAAGCTGATAAAAGTGCGCTTACTTTTAATATGAATGAAAATTTTTTCTAATTTTATTTTTTAAAGAAATCATAGTTACCAAATAAAAACACTGATTTAAAATCATTTTTTTTTCATTTCATAATTAATCGATGCATCTTTAAATGTCCATCTCTTCTTACCCACTTCTTATAATAAGCCTTTTCAACTGTTTACTTATTTTTATTCTACATTTAAATGTGGTCCTTTGCTAATTTCTCATATAACTAATTTTTTAAACAAAACATGTACGCATTTCACACATCCGGAACCTCTATAATATGGACATAGTGAGAAACACATATTTAGGTCTGTATCATAAAATGCTTTCTTACTTGTATCGGAAGAATTATTTTGTTATGTTTTTAATTACATTCAATGACCAAGTGGATACTATTTGAAAAAATGCCGACTGTATAGGAAGTTGAAATACGCGTATGCGATATTCATAATTCTCGGAAGTGATCGAATTTAGGTAATGATTGAAAACAAGTTAAGACACAATACCATTGTTGAGATATACTTATGATACAGAATTATGATACCAGTATGTATATTACTTATTTAAGAAAATAAATACATTAGAGCAAAAACTTTTAAGTGTAAAAAATTTAAAAATGAGCTAAAAAAGATAAATTTAAAGTTTGACTAAACACTTACTGGAAGTCTTGAAAATATTAAACGAAAAATGCTGTGTATCTACTTATTAATAAGAGATGGTAAGTCTAGTATCCGTATGAACTCTACTTGATGAATAACACAAATCAACAAAAGACTACCTAGATCCAAACATGTGCCATGTAACATTTCTGTATCAATATTTATGATGTGCTGAAAACCTCTATAAAATAGAGAATGTTTTGCCATGGACATGGGCAAAGCATACATTACACATTGAATACTTAAGATACTTTGAATATTACAACACTGAAAACACTTTCAGATTTGATGAAATATTCAAATCTAATAAAATTTGAAACGCAGTTAGTAATAACTCAACTCACAGTTGTAGCACTCATATTGACTGCTCTAAGGCCTGAATATTGGACACCACTGACATCTGTTTTATATTACATATTTATGCTCTAGGCAATGTGACTAAAAATAACATTGATAAAAAATGGCGGGTAATTCTCTAAATCCTTTCAATACTATAGTAATATGCGATGTTTTGGTATGCTACAAATACTGCTAATGAAAAAATATATTTTACAGATAATTTGTTGACACTGTCAGTTGTTGGTGCATGAGCTCGGCAAAGTCAATATGTCGATCGATAAAATATTTTGAAAGTATGTTTGGTCAAATCACTCTATTGAAATGATTATTGGTACACATACTTGTGGCGTGGTTTATAGTCATCCATTATTTTATCTCTATCTAAATGCACAGAAATCCATTGACATTAATTGACTCGGCGTCTCTATCAGTATAATGCTCTCAGTCACTGTCGAGACAGTGTTGATGAAGTAGAATTGTGTGAAAATTCATCTTAGAATATCTTTATTTATATTTTTTCAATTATCTTATTCGTGCACACTGTTTGTCTTGAATGGTTTAATAGAGATGGGAGAACTGTACAATGTTTCCTAGTGTCCGAAAGTTGAAAATTCATTTTCAAGCATTAATTTGACCAAGAGTGACATCTGGACAGTGTTCCCAAGTGAATTATTTTTACATTATATCCAAGTGTTTACTTTTAAATTTCTAGCAAGAATTACGTTATATCGTGTGGAACAGCATTTCCCGAGAAGAGAATGTATTAGGTTTATATTCAGGTTTTATATTAATATATTTATATAGTGATAAATACCAGTATATGATGTAATGCTCGCGGGATCTCGTATATGATATAATGACATAATATAAAAAAAATAAATGAGAACTCTTAATCATTTTTATCGATTCGTTGAAACCCATAAGAAACACATCCATTGTTTTACGTTGATCACACTCCTTCATTAAAACCTAAACCAGTTCATTTTAAATATACACAAATATCTTTAATGTATACTAGACACGTCCCATTTTATTCAGATAATTATCAAACAATCAGAAAATATAACAATTCTAATTGATATGAAGATATTCTTATTCTAAGACATATGTTTGCCTCTCTAATGCATCATGCTGCAGAAAAATATCAGACAACACCATTATTATGTTGACCTTGGATTGAACTGTCAAGTAGGTATGTGATATTGCAGAACGTCTAACCATATATACTACTATTTCTATTTGTACTTACGATTGCTGTTAATTACAACACGTTTAAGGAAGAATATACCTTTTAAATTATTTTCGAAATCAGTGAAATATTTGGTATGTTATGATACTAGAAGAAATTTCCAATTTGAATATGCTTTTTTTTCTGCGGTAAATATAACACTTCTTTACCTATGACGTCGTAAACATGGCCATGTTTGGTCTTTTTGACGTCCCGATTTATAGCAGCAAAATCGCATATTTGTCGACCTCAGTCAAGTTATACCGAATGTACAGAATCGAAACATATCACCACGTAGACATTCAACGGATATATGAATTTACATATGCAATAATTACGACGAACGCCAAATTCTGAAAATATTAGCGAAAAACGGAAATTATTATTTTCTCGATTTTTTCGAAAAAAATGCTTCAAATCAAAATTACCAAATAACAAACCGAGCGATTTTGAAATAATTTTTATTTTATTTCTAACAATATGCTTCACAGTGATTGTGAAATTTTTAGAACAATTGACAAACTATATATTTTTTTATTTTTAATTATTTAACCACACCCTACGTCAAAAAAGACGTCAACATATTGCATAATTCTACACGTTTTCCATAAGATTTTCGGCAGTTGATTAAGGTTAGATTATTTTCTAAATCAGTGGTTCAATTGGTATATTATGAAACTAGAAAAAAATTCCAATGTGAATATGTATTTTTTGCAGCGGTCAATAGAATATATAATTTATATGTGACGTCGTAAACATGGCCATGTTCAGCCTTTTTGACGTCCCAATGTATAGCAGCAAAATCGCGTATTTTTTCGACCTCAGTTGAGTTATTACTAATATACAGAATAGAAACATATATCACCATGTACACATTTGACGGATGTATGGATTTACCGATGCAAAAATTATGACGAACGCCACATTTTGAAAATACTAGCGAAAAACGGAAACTATTTTTTCTCTCGATGTTTTCGTAAAAACGGCTTCAAATCAAAACTACCAAAAACCAAACCTAGCGAATTTTGCATAATTTTTATATGTTTTCGTACTATATATTGTACAATAATTGTGAGATTTTTAGAAAAATTGACAAACTACCGTTGTTATGATATTCAATTATTTAACCCTACCCTATGTCAAAAAACGCTTTAAAGCAAACGTCAATGTCGGTATAGCGCATGAGGTATACGTTTTGTGATAATTAAACAAGTTTGTTCTTACCATTATTCTAGTATTTTGTGCATACTAGTTATATATACTTCTGCTGTTTAGTGGCAACTAATTTGTCTATAGCATTTATGATAGCGTGTCTGTTTGGTGCACGTACAAAACCGTCATTTTTTTTCACTTACAGGGAACTGGATTCCAAAACAATATTCTCATTTCTGACTAGCTCCACGACTGCTAGTGAAATGTGGACATCACGGTTGTCAATTATTGGAACAACAGGTCTGACCTTTCTAAAGTTCGGAGCAAACTGTTACACATACATACATAACATGACCGCTGCAAAAAATACATATTCACATTGGACATACTAATTGAACCACTGATTTAGAAAAAAATTTAACCTTAATCAACTGCCGAAAATCTAATGGATAACGTGTAGAATTATGCAATATGTTGACGTCTTTTTTGACGTAGGGTGGGGTTAAATAATTAAAAATAAAAAAAATAGATTCTGTACATTCGGTATAACTTGACTGAGGTCGACAAATACACGATTTTGCTGCTATAAATCGGACGTCAAAAAGACCAAACATGGCCATGTTTACGACGTCATAGGTAAAGAAGTGTTATATTTACCGCAGAAAAAAAAGCATATTCAAATTAGAAATTACTTCTAGTTTCATTACATACCAAGTATTCCACTGATTTCGAAAATAATTTAAAGGGTATATTCCTCCTTAATTTGCTCATTATAAGCATTTACTTGTCTGTGTCACATATATACTATAGGTGTATCTACTATACACTTGTTCGTTCTGTATCTCTTTTAAACAGATTTCATTTCAGTATTTACAGATAAACAAGTAATATAAAATATGACAACGAAATAATAGAATTCTTATAAAGTTCTTCTTTACATTTGCACCTCTACTTGCTTGCCTATGCCACACAAAACTATAAATTAAGTAATTTTAAATTTGACGTCAGTTATAATATAGTTATAGTTACTATAAAGTTAATACGTTTCGTTTCACCATTTGGAAAAAGGTATTGCGTTAACTTACAAATACATTTTGTGGAATCTGCAAAAAATGTTTGTTCTCTCTGCAATAAATACGTGATTATTAATAACACAATATGTATTAAACGAATAGATAGCAGTATAAATGGTAATTTCAAAATAGTGTCCTGTTAATGTTATTTTAACCAGTGTATAACCTCTCCTCGAATATACGGATGCCTTAAAATATGTTGAATTTCAATCTATTGGCATTTGCAACTTCAAATACATGTTTTGACTAATTGTTCGAACATTGTTGGTGTAATCTGCGCAAGATTGGTCTGAGGTGCGGTCTGAAGATGGATAATCTCTAATTGCTAAAGTGGAAGGGTGTGAACGTTATTCTTAACATGCACTTAATGTGAGACAATTAACAAGCTACTGGAAACGAATGGGGATTCTACTCATATTTGATTTGATGTCGTCATCTTCAAATAGAATTGTATATGATTGGAAAAGTCCAAAAGATGATATGCCATATGGTCCTAAACCACCTTAACCATTGTTTCTGGGGCTTAAATGGTTCAATATTACAGAAGGAATACATTTACATCAAGCAATACAAGTACATAAATGTGTCAACAAACTCCAGATTATCTTACATCTTTTTTTCAAGAGGCTTAATCATCTGATGAATTAAGTAAATAGTAATATAGTGATGCCTAAATATAGACTTAACAAATACAAAGTCTTCATTATTCCAGGGCTCTCATATGGAACTATATAAGCCCAAGTGTATGTCAAGCAAAGAATATGAAATAATTCAAAAAGAAATATTTTGCAACTCTCTTAAGTAATTCAATCCGATACAGCGATAGATTTATAAAAGACATATACTATCTATGCAATGTAATTGTCATTAAAATTATTATTATTATGATTATAATTATTATTATTATTATTATTTGACGTTCAAGCAAATTTTCAAATTCTGTTCAAACTTCAAAATTATGTTCGGCATATACTGATGATTTTTTTGGTTTAATTTTTTAATTTTCCTTTATAAATTACCACATTTTTTAATAATATGATTCCTTTTTTACTAGTTATCAGAATCAGAAACGAAATAAGTTGTCTGTCTGCATACTAAAACATATTATATATTATATCACGTAGATGCATAAGTACGACAAATAGTAAATGTATCAAAATCACCGTGTATCTCTTTAATTTACACACATACGTATCATTCTGTTTCGTTTGTCCCGTGTTTTAGAATATCATAACGTGAAATAATAGTCTCCTTTTGCAAAACAAAGCATAGGAACGAATTATATATTTTTCTGTTATGAACGGCAATAAAGTTTGAGTTGATACACTAATTAAAGACGCCTGCATTCCTTAATGAATAATGCTGTTTATGATTGTTCCATGCAACAAAGAACCTAGTGAATAATTGGCTCTGGTGAATGCTGTTTTGTTCTTGAAGACATTCTGAGACACGTTTTCAGAAAATGGATATTTCTAGCGGTATCATGTCTAAATGTAAACAATAAAAAAAGAAAGCTTATTGATTTCTATTTTCATATGCACTTGATATCTTTTGGCACTAGTGGAACGAGATTCAAACATAGATTCAAACAATGCATAGGCAAGGAGAGGTATTAACCAATTACGATACATAACATATATAATTACCTGGATTTAAGATATTATAACGAAACCCATAACAATGGCCATACTAATTTTCAAGCAGGATCTCTGAGCACTGACGGCAACTACACTAGAAGCTTTTTGATGTTTGTACTATACATTCAAATAAAAACATAAATATAATACTGTATAATACTGCAATTCAAATGAAAATAATTATTTTTACATCGAACATACATTTTTAGGTCAAGCACGAACGCAATCACGTACGTACGTACGTACGTACGTACGTATATTTTATAGCGGTAAACATTTTTTCCAGTAGGTGGGGAATATTTGCTTTTGAATGTTGTTATATATAAAACAATAGACTATATAAAACATTTTATTTACATCAAAAGTCAACAAGCTTGTTTTTAAAATTCCGACAACTTTAAAATTGATATTCAACAGAATGTTAAATTTGTTTATTTCACAAATTGGAAAAGGATAACAACTATTATAAGATCATACCGTAAAACCTGGTTTCCAAGATCAACTATCCATGTTTATAATATTGTTTGTAAATTCAACGTAAAAATAATGTAATCTATCTATAAGATAACAGCTTTTGGCAAGTTTTATTTGATATGCATCTAAAACAAATGTAGTTACATAACAATAAGAAATAGTCGGAAGAAATATTCAATCTAATTGAGGTTGTATATGTATCAAAGAAGTTGACGTTGTAAAATAATGTAGTTAGTTCAATTTGAATTGGCAAAGCACATTTATATATATAGTCCAGATGTGTTGCATGTAAAACCATAGTAAAACCAAGTCATAATTGACACTAAATGTTTGGCAGATGCCTTGATACTGTGTTTATGGTTTGCATTGTAGCTAGGTGCGCTCGTCGTAGTCTGATTTGTACATTTATGTCTGATCATTCGCATATAATTATCTCCATCTTTATATCATACATTGTGAATGTGCATCTGAAAAGATCCCAAAAATCTCGAATTCTGTTGTTGTGATTACAATCATCTCCCTTTACATATATTGCGTAGATTTATTTTACAAGCATATACAAATCACATTTACTTGAGCGTTGAAAGCATGTCAAAGAATGAAATAATTGTGTTGTGTAAACGAGGCCTTATTCATATGTTTGTGAATAATTAACGTTCAATGGATCCGGAAAAGGAGCATAGAATTATAGCAAAACATAATGATTTACAACGTAAATGTAGTTTCTCTTTTGTTTGAGGAATCACGAAAGATCAGATCAACATTTTCGGATTTGTTTTCATTTTAACGCTATATTGAACATTGGGTTGTTGTAAGTGTCCTGTATTGCCACAATTCACTTTTATAGAAATTAGTTTCGCCACGAACGTATAGATGAAAAAGTACTGTCATGAAAACAGTAATAACCAGACTTATATCTTCAATAAACTGGTCATTTGTGTTTGTGTCTGCTCTGCTTGCACTGCTTTTAACAATTATTTGTAGGTTTACCATGATGTATATACTCATATCTTACTGTTTGTTGTAAACAATGTAAGGATTTGTAGTATAGCTTTTTAAGGCTGTGTATGTCTTCTGAGATTGTGTGAGTTATTTTTCTGTCTATTGAAAATGACTGAGGCGGCATGGTTACAATATAAACCAAATCATTTCACAATATAAAGTACATACAATTCTTACTTGCCGTGGTTTTGTCTTAAAATGTTTGTATTGATGTTGTTTCTTAAGCATTCTAAAGCATGACACTGTTTTAGTGTTGCTTTAACGTAGAATACCGCTCTACCACTTTAGCTATTGTACAAATGTAAATGGATAAGTAGGGTTCATATTTAAGTAACCTTCATGAATAGAATGATCTATCGGAATTCCATTTGTTAAGTTTCTATATACAACATAATCGGATTCCGTTAGTCGAATAATGACTACTGAGTATATTGCCTTTAATTCATTTTGAACGTGGGATTATTCATTATCAGAAAACGTCACACAACAACCGCCGTATAAAACATATGGTAATCTTAACTGTATACCAAGTATTTCATTGCTTAAATCTAAAAATCAGATTTTTTATTGTGATCGTGATCGTGTTTAGTGGTTGTCTGGTATGCACCAATACGTAACATGTCACGCTAATCGCTCGTTTTTCTCGCAGGATAAAATACAGATTTGGAAACATTCTTGAACTTTGTTATTTTTTTCAACGAAACAGACGTTGATAAAATGTATGAAATTTGTCTTAAAAAAATCTTAAAAAGAAAGAGATAATGGCAAATAAGAATGTTGTTTAGCATGCGATTTATATCTGATATAATAAGTTGCTTAACTTGGGTAGAAAATGACGTTTGACATTCATTCATTATTTACCATTCATAATTTGCCAGTTGATACTATTGTAAACAGTATTGCGAGTAAGAAAAAATCCCGTCTTTAACTTAAGCCAAGAGTACACTGCGACAAAGAGTCTTTCTAGCGATAGGCCTTGGGAAGGCTTGGTGTCTGAAACGCATATGAATAATTATTGTGCTGGAACTGGGATTGTTTCATGCACATAAGTTTAGTCAGATGATTTTAATTTGAAACCGTTCTCAACATATACGTTTATCTTTTGTGCTGAAAATGGCCTTTGTTTCATGTGCATTAGATACGTTTTAAGATTCTGGTTTGAAACAAGTCTTTAAACATATAAGTGTATGTTTATGCTGGAACTGAGCTGTGTTCCAAGCATACAGTTGGTTTGAGTTTGAAACAAGTCTCAAACATATGCTATCCGGACACGTTGTCCGAATAGCTGGTCTCATCATTTAAAATAGTGTTGAGCCACAGTTAGTACATCACTACAGGGTTTGAAACATTATATTGTATATAGTTGATTGGTATGATTTGTCTCTATAATTTCTAAATATTAGAATAGTTTTTATTTTTTTGTTTGAAGTTTACTCATCATGAGGCAAGAAGCCTGAGGAAACTTTATATATTATTTAGTTTCATCAAAATTGTTTGACATAGTTTCAAGCTAGGCTGCTTCACAGCTTAATCCAGTGCAGACAAAGTCGCCTTAAAGAAGATCCAGTTTTAAGTTCAAGTTACTTACACCTACATCTTGACACCATAAAACATAAGCTTACTAAAAAAAGAATAGTGTTTGCAGTTGACATTTACACTTTATCGTTTTCTGATGTGGCGACAGAGATAAAATGTTTAATGCACAAATAATAAACTAGTAGCTGCCAAATGTGGATTTGTCACCGAGTGTACATTGGTTATAAAAGTTATAACAAGATAACTATATCAAGTTATTATTATGAATATATACAAATGTATTGTGGTCATGAAAGAACATTTTATATATAATGCTGTGGTAGTTGTTTATCTGTAAATATTACATTCATCGCTTGGCATATGTTCCTCTGTTCTTTTTGTAATATAAATAAATCATAATATTTATCCACTTCCCTTTGTTTGTCTTTATTGGTTGCGTTCCGTGCTTCTAATTGACCTCTATTCGGTTATTTTGATAGAGTCCCGCAGAATCTTGTTAACAGCGCCCTGAAGCGGTACGTGTTTTTCATCGTGTTTTCCATATAAAATGGTCAATATTAATTTAAAACTGTTTGAATAACAGTTTTAATAATGAAGGCAATACTTGGAAAGCTAACAATGACCTGCCTAGACCAGAAATAATTCTATTACGCTTATTTACATACCCCCAAATTTACTAATTAGTGACTTTCATTGTTCGAACATTTGGTTTAATGGATAAGCAGCACAAGCGCACATATGATACTGCCAAGGACGATGATGTAAAGATGTTGATCTGTCTGTAGCATTTTGCTAATTAACATAATCTCAAGTGTAATACGTTTAGTGAATTATTTGAAAGCAAATAGTTGATAAGGTAATCTACACAAGCTAATGATAGAGTTAAGAACGATGACGCATCAATAGCCGTAATCACACTAATTCACTATTTGCCATATCAGGTCCACCCTCGAATTATTCTCATACCCAAATAGTATATTAAAAAATAATCCTGAACTAAATGTTATTGACTGTGTGATCTCTCAGCATAAAAAACCCAAGAAATAACGTGATAATTGTTATGCAATAACGCTTGTTATAGGTTATAATTACATGTACATCAATATTGCTGCAAAATAAAAGTTTAATGATATAGAATTGTACTTACTAATACTAACGTCATATATACTTTCTTTTCAACATAGAACATGTTTAAGTACAGGCCAGACGTATTGTCTCATTATAACCAGTATTTCATTTGACGTCCATAAACTTGTTGCCATGATCTATTGTTGATTATAGTTAACATCATAAAATAAAAATGATCACAATATATATGCATTCAATCGTGTACCGAGTCTTATAAATGTTTTCAACTTGTGTTTGATTTGCCAATGGGATTAAACGTCATTTTAAACGCATTTAAGGTAGTTCGCGGCATTCCTTTATTGATATCTCGCGTAATTTATAAAAAAAAAACTGTACAATTGATCTATGAAGGATCAACTTTCGTTTTAGCTTTTTTAATATAGTCTCGCCGAATCTTGTTAACAACGCTCTCTAGTGGTACGTGTTTTTCATCGTGTTTTCCATATAAAATGATCAATATTAATTTTGATAACAGTTTTAAACTTCTTATTTATTTGCCTGTCATAGAATTATAACTTTTATATAGAAAAAAAATACAATTATGTTACCTTTACATCTAACCGTTACGCCGGGCTTGATTAAAAAAAACGCTGGTTTAAAATCAGCAAATTTTGAACATTCAACCGCTTAGGTATACATTCTTGAATTTTACATATGATAAGACTGTATAAAAAGAGGGGTAAGTCACGTTATTTTTTTTTTTCAATGAAAATTCAAACTTAAAATATAACACTTAAAACACACGACTTTTTACCTGCTATTTCGAACGGCGTCGTATTTTACGTTAGTATTAATTGTATGGAGTTAACGTCGTCCAAAATCGCAAGCAAACGTCATGTGTTCTTAAGTGTTTAATTTCAAAAGAATATAAAATACTAATTCACAACAGACATTCTTGTGAAATGGAATCATAATAATAGAAAATTCTATTTGAATAGTCAAACAAGGATTCCGAAAGTTACGCAGATGCATACAATTGTTTGATATCGCATAAATCATATACGGACTGATCTGAAAAGCCAGAATAGCCAATTTTAAATTGTCACAAACCCCGTTTTGCTTTCGACGTAGGGTAGGGTTAAATAATTGAATATTGTGAAAAATCTAGTTTGTCAATATTTTAAAAAACTCACAATCATTGGACAATACATTGTTTGAAACCATATAAAAATATGTAAAAATCGCTTTGTTTATTTTTAGGTATTTTTGATTTAAAGCCGTTTTTTTTTTCGAAAAAAATCCAGAAAACAGTGTTCCCGTTTTTCGCTAGTATTTTTAGAATTTGTCGTTCGTAGCAATTTTTGCATTTGTAGATCTATATATCCGTCAAATGTGTACGTGGTGATATATGATTCGATTTGGTACATTATATTACACTTAACGTAGGTCGAAAAATACGCGATGATTTTGCTACTATTAATTGGGACGTCAAAGAATCAAAAATGGCCCTGTTTACGACGTCACATATAATATATGTTAAATTTACCGCAGAAAAAAATACATATTCACATTGAAATTACCTCTAGGTTCATTATCTATCAAACATACTACTGATTTCGAAAATATTTAAAAAATATATTCCTCCTTAATGGAAGACTGCGGCGTGGTCTAGTGATACAGCGTCCGCCTCGCATGCGGAAGGTCGTGGGTTCAATCCCCGGCCGGGTCATACCAAAGACTTTTAAAATGGTACTAGAAGCTTCCTCGCTTGACGCTCAGCAATTAGAGGAGAGTTCTAGGTCTGGTAGGCCCGGTGTCAGTATAATGTGACTGGGTGAGGTATCATACCATGTGTCTGCGGCATGCTACTCCAGTGTGACAGCGCTCAGAATACTGTCTCAAGTAGACACCGTCGCGATATGACTGAAAAATTGTTGAAAGCGACGCTAAACACCAAACAACAACAACAATCCTCCTTAATGGAAAAATCATGAATTATTTATCGATTTGCTTCATTAAAAAAGTATTCGTATCTGAGTACATGAAACATTTCAAAAGAAAGAAAATGTTTCAGTGCAGTCGTCATTTTTTTCAGGAAATGTGACCATGCTATTGAAATAACTAAAAGTCCACAAACGTGTTTTTTTCACATCTCTTTGATATAATGTATGTGATGATCATACAGTTTATATATCAATTAATTATTTTCATTGCAGCTTATAGTGAATCTTAAACAAAACAAGGAATGAGTACTTTAATATTATCTATGGTTTAGCACCGAACAAGGACACACATCTTTTCTTTTGGCCTTAATACAAACATTCAATACTGAACAAACAATCTTCCAACCGCGTTATGTAATAACAATTCCCGAACTTTTCATGCAACATCATTTTAGTGTCGCATGTTTCTTCGAATGGGAATCTTAAAGTAATAAAAATCCCATTTAGAATGTTTTCTGTGATCAAATATCATATATGCATACATGTATCTTAATCGATTTCCTCCTGGGGTAGAACTAGTTTTACTTACTATACATATGTAGGGACAACTTTGTAATGTATTAAAACACATACTCGTGTTAATAATCATAATTGATAAACCGGATTTTACATGTTTATGTACATATAACATCATGTCTGGTTTGAGATGATTTCAAAAATAACTACCAGCAGTATGTGCAAATACTTCTCCCTTTAGTTATGTAAACAAAGTAACTGCTACCAAAATATTAAGTGGAATGAATAAAGTGGTAAACAATATCATGATGTGATTTATCATCGAATAAATATCTATTGTGATTGTATTTATTACGTGATATTAGCTGAAATTAAACTAACAACAAGATAGACGAAAGAGGTCAATACGTTTAGACATTTATTACCAGAACAATTTGTTTAAAAGAGAGTTACTATGCTGTATAGATACGTTGTTTGGGTTAATGCTCGTGAAGAATTATTTGGCAGACATTTAATGAACCTTTTCTGTAACTATTTATACGAGTCGAGAGACCATATAGCCAAATTCATTCAGCTCATGATTGTTTGAATCGATCGTTTTCATGGATATGAAATATTGCAATGAGGTATTGTGATGAACAAGAGTAGAATACGAGTAACTGTACCATGACCGCGGCATGGTCTAGTGGTAGAGCGTCAGCCTCGCATTCGGAAGGTCGTGGGTTCGATCCCCGGCCAGGTCATACCAAATACTTTAGAAATGGTACTAAAAGCTTCCTCGCTTGACGCTCAGCATTTAGAAAAGAGTTCTAGGTCTGGTAGGCCCGGTGACAGTATAATGTGACTGGGTGGAGTATCATACCATGTGTCTACGGTGATCCAGTGTGACAGTGCTTAGAATACTGTCTCAAGTATATACCGTCGCGATATGACTGAAAAATTGTTGAAAGCGACGCTAAACACCATACAACTACAACTAGTGTACCAATTCAAATTACTTTCGTTACTTCTTTTATTTCGATACCATCACTATTATCAGCCTTATAATATTTCTTAAATGATGACACTTAAACAGTCTAAACGTGGTTCATATTCAAATATTTAAATAGGAATTATATTAAAGTTATCTTTATTCAATGCTATGCTGTATCAATGTGTATCAAAGGTAAAGTTTAACAAATTATTTTTGAAGGATATATTCCGTATGCCTAATATGAATTTTAAAGGTAGTGCATCGGAACAAAATAGCACTTAAAGTAATGTTTGAAGATACTCACATCCTCAATATAAACCAGTACAACGGATCAAATCGAGTTAAAAATGAAATCAGTTGACCATTTACTACGTCACAAATAATACTGCGATGTTAAGCGGGAAATAGTTTTTAGTCAAACCCCAACGCGTCGGTCGAGTTTCAATATTTTATTGTGGCATGTTTGGAATATATGCTTATGGGGTTAATGAAAATATATAGGCATGATATGTTGGGGGTGGAAATCTGAAAAATCTTAATATGCTTTCTTATAAAAAAGTAACTATTTGCATTTAGGGGAGACTTTCGAAGACAAATTATAATTTATTGTCTTAGTTATCGTATTTGTTTTTTTAAACTAAAATTTTCAAGTGCAGGAATGTTTCCAAATGAGATATATGAGTTGTTAGCATGATGTGTTACCTATCTCTATATCCCAGACACATCTTAAGTAGTTCAATATTTGTGTCTCTTCACAATCAAACATCTGCGTTAGCGCTTTAAAAAATGAAAGACTCATCAAACAATTGATATTATCTGATCATTCGTAGACATATTCTGGCGGTGCATAACGAAACATCTAAAATACATTAACAACAAGCGTCCAAGGAAACAAATTAAGAATCAGAAATCATTATTTCTCTTATTGAACCCAGTTAGCTTGCATATAGGAACGCTAAAAGGTAATCGACTGAAAGATTTACTTACGCTTCAGACAAAATGAAATGATCTATTTTAGAGTTTCATCTTATATATTCATGGCTTGAATTAAAGCGTTATATATAACACATTTATATTAAATTCAGAGTAACTTGTATAAGCAGTAACATCTTATATTCCTTCGATAAGAACTCTATAAAATATATAAATCACTTAATATTTTGTTTAAATATTTTTCTCAAATTTGCAAATATGTTGTATTATTGTGAAATTTGAAATAAAAGGTGAATAAAGTATTGTGTAAGTAAATATACAGTAGAACTTCGTTGACTCGAACACGAATGGCAAGGACACCATATATAGCTCGAACTACTTATCGAGTCCCGCCCGAATTCATATTTCGATGTATATGCATGTACATATTTGGTATGATGTTGAACAATGCTTGGCTCGAACAACCCTTAGCTCGAACTAGTTTGTCCAGTCCCGTCGGGTTCGAGCCATCGAAATTCTACTGTATGTATATTTACGAAACTAAAAAAAAGTATGTTGCATATTTAATAGGCGTTCATATACAAAATGTGGCACATTTAGGTTAATCTTATACTATTAATTATTTAATTATATTAGTGTTTACTTATTACTTTATATGGCAACAACAGTAACTATGGTAATATTATAATGACAGTTCTGACAACTGTTAAATCAGGTTAATAAACACTAGTAATACACATTCAGCAGCGTTTATAATACATTTTGAGGCAACAGTGGTACAATGTAGCATGAAGTATGATGTTATTGAATACATGATGTTGTATGATTAAATTATCCTTATTTAAATGTTGTGTATACAATATACTGTTTAGGTACTTGTGTCGATGAATGGTTATAACATCCAAAAGTTGAAGGTTGTCAAAATTGTATCAAGATTCGATGTTATTTGTATTGGCCATTTTATACTCGTTTCAGTTGCTGTATTTATTTCTGTCTTCAATTTGCATAACTATAGTGTATCGAAATCGGTTGTAATAGGCCTAATTACATGTTAAATTACAATTTAACTCTTCGTGTCTCTTTGTATTGTTTGCAAACGTTCCACTAGTCCCTGCATTTAACGAATGTATGTGAAACAAAATAACCCTAATTACCTTGTTGGCCCATTAGGACTATATATTTTCTATTTTAATTGTTAAAATTAGACATGATTCTGCTAGTGTCTTCAAAACGACACAAACAAACTTGAAAACAGTATCCATATTTTGATTACGATTCTTAATGCTTGATCAAGTACAAGACAACTTTCTCCAGAGCCAACTACTTCACTCGGTTTTGTGATGCATTGATTAATCACAAAGTACAACCATAACCTGTCATCAAAACATGCAGGCTTCACTATATGGTGCATCAACTCCAAGTTAAATATATACCGGTATAACTGAATTCAAGGATGTTGATATTTTACGAGAAGAAAACCATATAGCTCTGCATGATCCTATTCTTTTTTTAAATTATATATATTTATATAGATGATAAAAATATAAAAAACATTGATGTAAAGAGACACTTAATTTTGTAACTGTATTAAAAAGGTGTATTTCTAATTCTGGAAAACTGCAGAAATACATCTCAATTTCAAGGAAATTTCTCAAAAATCATAATTTTATATGGCATAAGCAATGCCTTTAATAAGTTGATGATTGTCTGCTGCATGCATATCTAGACAATTGTAGCAAGTTACACCTCTTTTTACCATATAACTTACTTAATAATTTACTTTTCATGGAATGAGATAAAATCAATTTTACAAAATACTAGCGTCGCTCTATAAAGTCGAACGTAAAGGGATGGGCAGTTTACGTAACTATGCGGTCCGATTAATACAGCCAATACTGAGTGATGTGAATCGGCGGTAATATTTCACTAAGTTATCAAAGACATGTTATGTTTTTATATGACAAATTATCTCATTTTATAGTAGAACTTTGATGGCTCGAACCCGACGGGACTGGACACAAGCGAAAAAGAATTCGACCAGCCAGATAAGCGGTTTAAGCTATATGTGGTGTTCCAAATTACCTTCTGGTAATTGAAGCTAAAGAAAATATGTAAAATAAAAAGTATACATAATTTTGCGAAATGGACAATTTGTAACGAGCAGATATTTGAAATGTATCGTCAAAACGTTTGAACATTGATTAAGAAATAATATATTTTCCCCATGAGTGAAAATGCTAAACTGTAATCTCTTTTAATTTCTTTCAAGACAAAACAATGTGCACGAATAAGATTGTGGGCATAAAAGAAGATCCAAAATGACGGCTTAACTATTTTTTTTAAATATATAAATACAAAGATGTGATTTTACGTGATTCTATTTTATCAAGATTATCTAGACGGCGACTCAGAAAATAACATTTGTAGATGCCGAATCGATTGCGAAATGACATTTTAATGTTTTTCGAATGGATGTTTAATATAAAAAAAAAGAGACAAAATGCGTGCCTCTATAAATCAGGACACAATGATGCGTTCCAATAAGGAATAATTTGTAAACAATATTTTTTATGGCGTTATTTGAAACCTGTCCAACTATACCGTAAACTTCTTGGTGTCTTTACGCAATGTTTAGTTACTCCTTAAAACTTAACTTAAAATGTTGTTCAGCTACAAAAGGGTCGTTTATAAGTCGTTGGTGTCTAGCCTGTATTGTGAGCGGGAAATCATACACGCGGTCTTATTTTGTGAATTGGGTATGAAGCACCGGTGGTATTCATGACGTTGTTATGTGCCCATTTACTGAAATTTATCAATGGAATCGTCACAGATTAGCATTTTAAATTGTTATTGCTATGTTTGAAATTAAACAAAAATGATTTGAGTTAACATTGTAAAATTATCATTGTACAGTCTTTGCGTTGGATAATCCATAATTCTTTACATGAAGGTAATGATTTTGATGTGTTTTTGAAAATATCCATCGACATAATTATATCTTAATGCTTTAGCAAAAAGATGAAATGCTTTTAAAATGACAAATTATATTTTTACATGTAGATATACATAGTATGATGGATTTACATGAAATATGTATCAGAATACCCTAGCACTGCAAATATACCTCAAATTTAACATGATATAGTGATGACATTAACACATATATCTATTCTTCTAAGCAAAAGATAAAACACATATAAAACAATTAATTAATGAATCATAAACAAGTATTCATGCAATGCAATATGAACATATTCGCTATCAGATCAGTTGTTTCCCACAATTCATACACAAAAAGTCAATAACGTCATACGAAGACGGTTTCACAAAATTGGTTAACAAACTTCACAAAAACACTCAAAGATAGTTTCTTCAAGACTTCTTCACCAGATTTAAAGATAAAGTTATCCATTGACAGAACATGTGTACTCGTATAAAGGTATAATGAAGTCACAGAATACTAACGAAAACACATGGTTTAACATCGCAACTCAATTTCCATATGGGTAGCTATGAGAATTAGTATGATCAGAACTAAAAACCACAAATAAATTTGTATGTAGACATGTCAAAAGATCTCGATATTTTAATGAAAATGTAATACAGAACTATACAAAAAAGCATCAGATAAACAACTTTAACTACAAAAAAAATAATATGCCATCCGGTACATAATAAGAGGACTTTGGCCTATGGCCTAGGAATAAGAATTAAAAGAATATGTGAAAGACAATCAGACTATAATACATATAGAATAGAACAGAGACAACAGAGAAGAAGAAAAAACATCCATGAAATTGAACACCGACCACAACGGGTAGATACTATATATTGCTGGAGTTGTTGCAAACAGAAAAGAAACAGAAAAAAAACCACAAGAAAATAGAGTTCCGTTAGTATTGACTTATACCGAAATGTTACCGAACATAAGGTGCAGTAAACGAGAACATCAAAGTACTATATACTTCAGAACATATGAAATCCGTCGTTTAAGGTCTCACTACACAGTTGATTTTTGTTCTTTGTTCTATGTAAAATAATGTCTAGGATTTTCCTTGTAAAAAAGAATTCCACATAGAAATGTTTTGTATTTTTTTTTATTTCATAGCAGGAATGTTAACCTACATAAAAATGCACAATAAGTGGTAGGTTGAACAGGTTGTATTTTTTAAAGAGGGTGCAGTAACACCCTGAGATTTTTTTTAAAAAAGAAATCCTCAAATGCTCATAAATACATGCATATGTTGAAATCCTATAAAAGTCAATTTTTTTAACACCAGTGATGTCTTATTGCAGTATATATTATATCAACTTTTGCTCTACTTATCTGCAGCAAGAAATCACAACTTCTATGAACCATTTTGAAAATATTTCAAAACCAAATTACATTGGCCTTGTTTTTAAGCGTAAGAATCATGTTACCGTGGGGAAAAAAGGGGCGTAACTGTGTAGTGAGACATTAAGGAAGAGAGCGTGTGCCACTTTGTCGACAAAATTTGACACGCGACAACTTTACATAATTACCTGAACAAAAACTGCATTTAAAAGTTGATCTATGTAGATTTTAAGGACTGACAGCTTCAAACAAACTTCATATTTTTAGCAGAATTGGCCACTTTTTACCACTAAATTGTGAAATTTTGTCCCATTACATTTCCATAGCTCATGAGTTGTACGCTTTCAGTTGCTGAATGGTTTTCTCTTAAAATGATTCTATATTTTATAAGAATGTGAACATTGTCTAAATTGTGTAATATTTTGTGTACTTTGCTTAATTTCATAATAAATGCAGTGTTTTAAACATGTCCTTATATGGAAATTGCTATTTAAGCAATAACTCTAAATCAATTGCCACTTTCAATATAAGCTAGGTGTTGTTTTTGTGCTCTAGTTATTTATAAATAAGAAAAGACTCATGTGCAGTTATTCGCTTTTTAGTAAAGAAGCATTTAGTGATATTGCGTATAATCATTCGCTAAAATGGAGCAGTTACTGTAAAAAAACTCTAAGCAATAACTTGTACATGAAACTGAAATAAGATACCAGAAAATACAAAATGATACGATTTTCCAACATATTCGACAAAAACAAAACAAAATGACAAGCGACATGTTGCGACAACTCGCGAAGCATTATCGGCTACTCAGACATGTTCATTTTTCTCAACCCAGATTATGTACACGCTATGAAAATGAAGTGGGTGGGGTACATTTCTAACATGGTCATTCTAAAAAAAATATGCTTAAATTGGTATAAAAAATGTCTGTATCAGGCCATCTGGACACTTTACATGGTGTAAACATGCCCACAAGGTTTGATCATGCAATTGTAGCCTTTCCATGATCATGACAGAAGGTGATTCTTTGCTAGAAAGTTACTATTGTAAGCAGAAACAATGACTGTGTTTTAGCCTTCCTGGAAACAACTGAAAATTTGTCAATACCATAAACATTGCTAAGTTGGTAGGAACAATCAAATGAGTTCTCTAGTGCCAATTGTCATACACTAATGTGCACTTCTTTTCACAACATTTCTGCTTGAAAAGCAAAATAACTGATTGACACAAATTCAGTTATTTTACTTACATTTTCATCAATATATGGCCATAATATTGTCAAATATTTGTCCAAATCCACTGATTTCTCATGAAATGGCACCTTTAAACACTCAAATGCAATAAATTTACTGCATCTGAGAATAGTCAGAAATCACATATATTATGAACAGTTTTGAAAATATATCAAGACCAAATTACATAGGCCTTGTTTTTAAGCGTAAGTTACCTTGGGAAAAAAAGGAGCGTAACTGTGTAGTGAGACGTTAAGGGTCACTATTGTTAGCCTTAAGAAAAGATAAGAATATTAGTGATGTATTGGTACATTGCACAAATAACTGAGCTTGTAAATATTCTGCTGCTATGTGGTCCTGCCACACTTGCCTACTTATACATGAAGGGAAGGTAACAGATACAGCAAACAGCCTCACACACACGACTGTAAGAAAGACAATGTGTCGTACCAATCTGGTGTATGGATTACTTTGTAAGCGAAGTGACAAAACAGTGCATGTTGGTGAGAAAGAGCGAATGTTGACTAAAATAATAAGTGAACATTTTCGTGATATCAGGCAGCAATCGGAAAAAAACAATCAGTCTCCATTTTGTAGAACATTCTGAAAAGGTCTTGGAAGTAATTTTGTTGCAAAATATATACCGTGAACGTCGGGTTTGCAGACAAATATTAGAAAAGAAATGGATAAGGAAGCTTAAAACAAAATATTTGGTTGTAATGTTGAATATAACATTAGAATTGACCTTCCTTAATGTATAGTGCGGGAAATGACGTTACGTCTTTTAAGGTTGTCCCTACAGGATATGACGTCACGTCATCATAATAAATCAATTGCTTTTAAAAAGGATGTAACTTAGCTATGATAATTACTTAAATTAAATATTGGGTGATTTTTTAACTTATTTCACTTATATCAGCATCATAATACCTTTATGACTTTGCTTAAAACTAAAACAATCGATATGATTTTAATATACTCGTAAGTCATGATCATAGGTTTGTGTTCCTTTCTAAATTAATGATTGGTATATTCACCTGTTTTTCGTGTCTCGTTTGTAAAAATTGCGATGTTCCTCGACTCAATATCGTAAAGTAGTCAATACTAATGACGATATAAAAGACTTAGACGACATAAAAGTATGCATAGTGTAAGATTGAAAACATCAACACTTTTTGCGGCTTGTGATAAAAAGACGTTCATATTTTTATGTTTACTTGTCAATCAATTCATTTAAATATTTGACAATAATAACATAATGAACGGAAGGGGGTTTGCGTGATTATATTAATTATAGGTAGTCAATAATACACGAGCACTCAAGTAAAATGGCAATACAGGGGCATACTGCTGTACTAGTAAAGTAATACAGAAGTTCAGCAGCAGATTATTTCTATATCATTATAATCATTATCGCTGATGTTGTTATTGCTGCTGTTGCTCTTTATTACGATTTCTAACGTAATATACTGCTGTACTGCTACAATAAAACAGCACTGCAGTTGCCGATTATTATTCAGAATGAAAGGTAAGCAATACAGCTATTTTAGTTGTTGTTGTTGTTGTTGTTACTGTTGCTGTTGTTGTTGTCCATGTTTTGGTTGTTATTGTTGTTTTTTTTGTTGTTGTTGTTGTTGTTGTTGTTGTTGTTGTTGTTGTTGTTGTTGTTGTTGTTGTTGTTGTTATTGTTGTTGTAATATAACTACTATTGTTGTTGATGACAATGATATTAGAACAGCTACATTATGCTCCTGATGAATATCGGTAATCATGACTTATTCTTCAGTAAATTATCAATGTTGTTTGTATAGTGTTTATAAGTTAACAACGAAAAGTGTATGTACAGTGATGTAAATAATATTCGTACAGTTACCTAACTCTGAAAGCATAGAAATGGGAAATAGAAAACATGGTTGCTTTAGACAGGTGGCTGCTTAATAGAGGTGGCCGCTTACACAGGTTTGTCTGTATATCAATTGCTTCACAGTTACGACTAATAAATTGCTGTTTCCTTGCTGCAGCATTGCTGCCTACTTTTGTTGTTGATGTTAATGACGATGATAATGATACTGATGTTGGTTATTATTATCATTATTGTTGTTGTTATGATAATAATGATAATGATGAAAATAATATGTCTACTAGTATATAATAGTTCTGTCTCGGTCAAACTGTATAATTATAATGACGTCATGTGCATAATAAACTTGAATTGATGTGATAATCGTATGCTTATTGGACAGGCAGTTTATCAACAGACATGAATGCATTGATAAGATAAAACCTGTTACATATATGTGATGAAAGGATGTTAAATCGCACTCCGATAAGCTGTGTTTTATATTCGTCATGTTTACATATATATGTTTTGAATCGATCAAACTAAAGATAATAGTCTCACATTTAATTGAAATAAATACTTTTACATGAAAAATGACATAAAACAATGACCATACCTACCTTACACTGATACTTCGCACTATGGAACTCAACTTTTATTAGAAAAGCATCTGCAATGTCATTTCATTAATGAAAACTCAATTCAATTTCATATCTTCCATTCATTTGATAACTTTATTGCGGAAGTTATTTCCGCTGAAAGTATTTGTTTTCAAAAAAACTACATCAAACAAAACGCAACTAAGGGAATAATTTCTGTGTTTAAATGTGTAATGAACGTTACTCTAAGCGTGTTGCGTTGATACCATTCTTCCATTAAACAAAAGTATTTTTTGTAAGTCCTCTATCAGTTACATGAATATATACTGGAAGACTTCCATTGTTTCCAAAGGATAGACCAAAAGTTGAAACGATCCCAATGTCTAGTTGATATGGGTATATTTATATTTAACTTGTAGCATTGCTTCGCCCACGTATCATGTTTCAATGAAACGCTGCGCCTTTATAACTATTATCCTGGATGAGATTGTCAATTAAATAAACAGTATATACTTACGGTTACCGATAATTCCAATACTTCGTAGTGCATGTTTTATTAATACAACTATGTGATCCGCTACGACTGTCAAGGTTTGCAGTCAGTAGACATTCAGTTGATTACTTTTGGATTTTTGAAATTTGCCCTTAATCAACTTGCCAGAGTATAGCCCTTTTTCGAAAAGCGTTATTATCTGCCGATGTTTCGAAGCTCTCTGATATCAGGCGATAGCGCGCTCTTAGCATGCTTACACTTCCGATATTGATGCATCAGTTTTCTTCAAATATAAAGCTTTTGAAAGTTTGAATCCAGAGATGCAGAACTGCACGACCTAACTTCATTTACATATATAACAACCAAACAAGTTTGTATTTGGATCATTTCTAAGAAAAAGCAGGCCCAAAAAGGAACACTAAATAACTTGTATACTTGCATCGACCAGTAACCTACTGCACGAAGCATTGTTATATCAGCTACAGCATCTTATGTGTGTTGAGTTTTTATTTTAATTTACACTTTGAACATGTCATTTAGCATGTTTGGGTAAACAACTGTATCGTTTATGCCTTTGTAGAATTATATTCCCTACCTTAAACCTTCGTCCGGCACTTTGATACAACTAAGGACACACTGACTTTTAATGTGTAATCCTTTTTATATTGTGAGATAATGACAACACCATAGTCTTCTTAAAAGTCACTTAAAGTTAAACTCCAACATTGACACTAAAGTATACAGACTATTAAAATTGAAAATACTTTTGAAAATACGGTTCTTGTTTTGTTTCTGCAATCAGGTGTGTTTTAATTTCAAAAATTGGATAATGATGCTACTGACCATGATGAAAACCGCCTACGAAGGTGATGATGAGCTTATACAGACTGACCATTGAGCTGAAATACCAGATTCTGATCGTGATATAAATTATTTGGTTGTTCAGATGAATATCGCTGAATCAGAAATATGTCATTGAAGGTATTTTAATTTGGGATTTGTTTGCCCCGGTTTCATATAAAATGATTTAAATTATTCAAATGAAATGATGATGATGTTTGACCTTTTATTATATCAGACTTGTTTAAATCAAAATTGTAATTGTAGAATTTTACGAGAGTTTTTGTTTACTTATTATAACAATTTGAGTCATGGTTATACTTACTTAACCAGTTAAGAAAAAAGAAGTGACATTATAAATCTTAAAATAATGTTTTTTGTTTATTGCTTGTTTCATCACATACATGAATGATTTCTATATACATGTGTTTTGTACACAATTTCCTAGAAAATTCATTGAATTGCTGCCAAACTTCAAATTTGCTAGTGTCGAAACAATTTGTAAAAAACAACTTTAATTTCAGCATGTTAAGTAGACTGTTCTTTTTCATACTGGACAAGTTTCTTAGCCGAGTAGTTAAATGAATAGTATGTACAGACTCATCAGCACGAATCCATGCAAGACAAAGCTGAACCAGATATAACACCCATAGCCTGCCAGACAGAGGAAAGTTGTATACAGAAAGTCAGGACAATTTACTCTCAAACACCAACACATTAATTTTAAGACATAGGAATTCGGAGTTAACATACCGACACTGATATTTGAATTACATTGAAATCAATGATTACTGTTTTGGACTGGTATTTCTATTTCTGGAACATTCAAGTGTTAATATTTAGAGTTGAAAGGTCGCATCCCAAAGACCAAGTCAATGGGCTTCCTTCGGTTTTGAGTAATTGATGAAATGTTTATGGTTTTAGTGCGAATACCGTTGGGACTTCTTATTGAGGATTATATAGTTTCGGCATCTCTATCAGAACATATATTATTTTTATTAGTTCATGGATTGATTATTTAGATTAATTGCTTACAGTTTCTCGTAAAATTATCATCTAGAAACGCACATAAATTATACCATGCTTGTAAGAATATGAAGGTAATTTCCAAGTGTAAGTCATCATAGATTGCACGGAAATACGCCTCGAGACACAAATCTCATTAAAACTGAAATCAACGATTTACAGTGATTACAAATCACACATGACTTATAAGCTGTTGATTGGTATATGCCCAGCAGGAATTGTCAGATCTCTATACTGGAAATACAAGTGAAAAAATAATGACAAAGCTATCTGGCTTAGTTGATTTATGTAAAGAAGGTGATCAAATAATGATTGAAAATAGCATTTTTAAACCACTCCAAAAAAAGGTGTTGGTTTAATAACTTCCCAAATTGTTTATGAAAGGTAAAAGACAGTTAGTACCACATTAGGAGGAGGCAACTATGACAATTGAAACCGTGCGGAATGATGTGGAGAGACAAATGTAGATTAATATATATTTTATAATAGTTCAGAATGTTATGCCTATAACAATCGCTTCCCAATCATCAAAGATTTGGTAAATATATGTGTAACTCGCAAACCTTTAACCCCACACGTACTTGAGTACTACAACATATATGTTTTAAATGTGATAAGAATTGTTAGATTGTTGAACCTATGAAATATCGTGATACTCATAATGGAAAGCATTGCATATATTATTAAAGATAATGTATATAAACTGTTATTTGAATTTTATACATAATATTTATTTAAATATCTACAATTTTGAAAAGTTTATTTGCTCTGCACTATCATTGGGATGCAGCTTCCTCCATTTGTCTGATATTGGACATTTACTTTACAATTATTACTTTTCTTGCAATGTCAGATTCGTTATTAGTTATGATACCATCTGAACTGACTGCAAGGTATGGTGTTGTGTGTGACACCATTAACCCAGCATAGGGTTATTTTCACGCTTGAATTATATTTCTTTTATGTCCAGTTTGTATATCATGCTTGCTGCTGGTTCATGCTTTGTTTCCCAGTCAACATAAAAGTTATCAAAATGCGCATGCAACTTAGTTCGCACTGTTGACTCTGGTTTTGTATCGCTCTTCATGTTGATTCCAGTACCGAAGTTGGAACTTGTCAGTCTCCATGACCTCATTTTTTTCAATGATCATTTGCTATTTGTCCCCTTGTAAGATTCATTAACTTGGTAGTGTCAACAGCGGACATTTTCAAGTTTGAAAATGTAACATACTACCATTGTACACATTTATTAAGGCCATAATAAAATAATTCTACATTGTTTAAAATCAAGGCGAGGTTTGCAATATTTTTATTATTTACGTCAATATAAATGTTGTAAAATACATGAAATGAAAGAAAACCATTTACAGATATAAAGGTTTACATGTTTGTCCCTTAACAGAAACTTTAGACCTAGGTTGTCGCGTTCTGTTCATCTTCAACTCTAAAAGTTGTACACGGGCAAAATCGGGCGTCGGGCGGATTCCTTCTCTACTTTTCATTGTGCAACTTTCACAATCTTCAATGCAACGTTCGTACTTCTTTTACTCTTAAAATAAGTTCTGCCTTCTTTCCTGATATGTAGTTATTGTGTTGTCTCAAATATCGTTTCAACAGCGGCACATTTAATCTATTTATTTTGTTATCTGGTAAGTAAGTGTCGTTTACTACCTCATGTTCTGTAAAGATCTACTACCCGAAGGTCGAGTCAGGTGTCTGTTTTTTCGAAAAGGGCTATACTTACTATTCCATAAAGACACGCAGATATACATACATTTTAGATTTGTTCATGACAAATTTTCATGCTGAAATATTTGATATGCTACACGTTTTGTTACCTATTGTAAAACTTGCTACACATATTGTTACTTATTGTAAAACTTGCTACACGTATTGTTACCTATTGTAAAACGTGTTACACATATTATTACCTATTGTAAAACTTGCTACACGTTTTGTTACCTATTGTAAAACTTGCTACACGTATTGTTACTTATTGTAAAACTTGCTACACATATTGTTACCTATTGTAAAACATGCTACACATATTGTTACCTATTGTAAAACTTGCTACACATATTGTTACCTATTGTAAAACTTGCTACACGTATTGTTACCTATTGTAAAACTTGCTACACGTATTGTTACCTATTTTAAAACGTGTTACACGTATTGTTACCTATTGTAAAACTTGCTACACGTATTGTTACCTATTGTAAAACATGCTACACATATTGTTACCTATTGTAAAACTTGCTACACATATTGTTACCTATTGTAAAACTTGCTACACATATTGTTACCTATTGTAAAACTTGCTACACATATTGTTACCTATTGTAAAACTTGCTACACATATTGTTACCTATTGTAAAACATGCTACACATATTGTTACCTATTGTAAAACATGCTACACATATTGTTACCTATTGTAAAACATGCTACACATATTGTTACCTATTGTAAAACTTGCTACACATATTGTTACCTATCGTAAAACTTTATATCCTTTATATCTATCAAAATATTATATATATCATAATAAGGAAAACATATTTTATAAACCAATACATATATATTTTGGAGGGAGTCGGTCTGAAGCAAACCTGTGACCTTTCGACAGATATACTGCGACTATCAAAAACAATATACATAGTAAATGTGAAGTTATAGTTAATATTTATAATGTTTATTAAAAAAATATACAAGTAATTGATTTTTTTCTGTGTTATTTATTATTTATGATTGATTAAACTGAACTACATTTTTTAGAAATATATATAGAATGACGCTACTATAATCGTTTAATTCGTAGGTTAAAAGTCTAGACAATTGGTATTCAAATATATTCATACAAGGCTAATGCTATTTACATTAATTCAGTATATAAAGCAGGCAAATATGTACTTTTGCTGCTGGGCCCTGATATTATTGCTTTCAAACGGTTTGTGTTGGATTTGAATGGTCTTCAAATACACGTTTTACTTCAAATGATGTTTGTGAATTTATCATAAATTGAAATAAACATCCGAAAGTATATTTTTGTTTTTTTGTATAATTTATGAAATCGTATTTAGGACAAATCATACAAATTAATAAATTGTTTTTTGTCCTAAAGAAGTCTATGCTCGTATAATATAATCCTTATAAGTTAGCGAAATCTTGACATTAGAACAAAATGGATGGCAAAATGCATTGTTTATATTATGTATTATAAAATCATTAATAAACAGGTCATATATTTACGCATTTTCATTTAGTAGCGACGTAGTATTTGTTAATCACACATTGGCGTTTCATAAAAATTACGTAAATAAATGTGTACTGGAAGCGTTCACGCTTGGCGTTTAGCATTTGGGATAAATTTTCGAATAGTACGTCTATAATGGATCGCTTTTTATAATCATATATTGCGGTAATCTAAACTATATTGCAATTCTGTAATTTCTTAAAGCTCGAATATATACATTTGATTGTGAGTAGATACGACAATCGAAACTTCTTCATCGCGTTTAAAGGTGAACACTAGTTTCATTAATCATTAATTTATGTCAAAGCTGGTCGTTAAATTTCAATATAGATTTATTTTAATCACATGTGTAGGTTTAAACAAGTCCAGATCGCATGCACGTACGTATAGCATAATGTCATCAGTTAGGTCGAAAATGCAGATACACAAATATCAAATTCTCGATAACTGCTTCATCAACAGGTAATGTAATAAGTTTTCAATCATAGTCCTCTAGTAATAGAGCTTGTTTATAACACTAAATCTCTATAACAGCATATGGTGACGCTAGGAGAAGATTGTAGTGATACGTATGTTTAACATTATGAATTATGACACGTTGACTGTGTATGTTTACACATGCAGGCCGCCGTGTTACACGAGACGGCGTGTTGTATCAAGTGGTCATCTGAACGACCAAGCTTAATAAACTATGTTACACATAAGGACATATGCGTTATGTTACTTTTGCTATCGCGTCTTTTAAAAGTTATTACATGTACTGTTAAAGCGTGCTGAAAACAAGCAGGACACACAGGATCTAAATTTATTCGTTATTCAAAAGTACTTTTGACTTCGGATAACTTTGTTAAACAATCAGAAAATTATCTTATAACTCTTTCCTTAAATTAAGACAAAATACCGTTATTGCATAAATAGAGCATATTAGGATGTCAGTGTACAGCATTTACATATAAAAAACAAGCCTGGAAATAGTCTTGATATTTTGTGATATTCTTTCAACGTTTTTTGTTTTTCTTAAGGTAAATTCTTGCCATAGACTTTTTTGTATTTGATGACTTACTCATCTAGTAACAGTCTCTGATTGTTAATCCAGGGATGGTTAATTTGAATCGTTGTCCGGCCACACTCTATGTGGTATTTGTTCATTAACTCTCTTCCACGGCCATGAGTCTTCGGCCTCTGGATATGTGAGGAAGTACATGTAAGAAGTACCCTACAAATATGCCTTGTACTTGTTAGCCGCCAAGCATGGACGATGAATAGATGCATTGACAGCCATTGAATAACTAAATTACTGTTGAAAATACATTGAAAAATGTTGACGAACATCCCATACAAACATTTCATCGTTTACAAAGCGAGTGAAACAGTTCAGTTAAGCGCATTGTATTGTTCCGTACATCATTGCACAATTATTGCAGGCATCTCAAGTATCAATTTGATGTATGTCTACAGCGGCAGTAGAACAAGTCAGAATTTGAACGCTTTCTTATGACCGCACAAGCATCATTTATCAACGAAAACTAGTGTGCTGTTTTTACTTAAGCAAACAAATCGAGACTATGTTGCAGATATGGTGTTAATAGAAAATGTCTAGACAGCAATAATGAATTTGATTTGGTCTTACTTAAACACGTTTCATAAAATAGCTTATATATATATATATATATATATATACCCCTGTGTAATGATTAAGCAAGATTTCTACGTTCGTCATTATATAATCTAAAAGCTTTTTTACTCATTCTACGTTATTTCTTATATTTAAAGAAACATATCGTCATTCTTACCAATAAACCAGCAAAAGGCTATCCCGGTAGTCTTCCTCACAGTATCTCACAATCTTAATGTATATAATACTATACCCGTATGATCACTTTTTTGTTGGCTTCGAAAAATAAACTGGTAAGCATTTGTCTTCGTATAAGAATTTAGCAAATACCGTTTTTAACCACACGTTGTAAATCGACAAGAAAATAATAAGCACAGTGAAAGGTGATAACAGTGGTGTATTTATATGTAAGCATCATATGTTACTTACGGGTTGTGAGCAGTCAATTATTTATGTGTCATGTTTTATACCTAATATATAACAAACTTATGATTTGAAGGACTGACTTTCTCACTCTCTCCTGTGCTATACACATAACGATGTTCCTCATAATGTATATACAGAATTATTTCAAACATCATGATCTCATGAAGGTCTTTTAATTTTAAATGAAAATGAGTAAGCATTTAACATCAAGTCTGAAGTTTAACTAATTATAATATCATGACAAAGTATCGTTTGCAAGCACCGATGTTTGCAACAAGAACTAAAAAATGATGACTGAATTATTCAAGTCTTATCATTAAAGGTTATAAGTTATGAAGCACTCCCTTACGTTCCCTATCCAACAGATAATCATAACAAAGCTGACTATACAGAACAAGGTACAAAAGACAGTTGTTGTGATATTAAACAGCATTTGAAAAAAAAACAGCTATTACAGGAAACATAAAATATATTGACACAAATGTTATATTTCCGACTGAATGTAAAAACGATATTTTCAAAGTTACTTGTATATTCTGTAATTATGTTTTATTTAATGAGTGGTGCAGCACAAGCATGTTAACATGTATAACTTAATCCAGTCACTGTTCTAACATCTTCTATATTGTTGAAACGGTGAGGAGAGGCGGTGTTGTGATACATCCTCAAGAACACTTTTGAGCAAATACTATTAGATACTAATTGTCTGTTTATAACTTAAGATAAAGTCTTATTTTCTTAATTTGTTTCCCAATTTTTCATTGCAGAGTCCGTCTTATTATATACCACTATATGTTACTGTAAATGGAATGGCTATGCTTGATACTGTTATAACCTGCAGCCAAACTCATTGGCATTTGCGTCTATATGATGTACATGTTTATATAAATATGTATAATTATATATTTATAGTGAAATGTTATTTAATGAACAATGTTTAACAAACGTGTTGATCTTCCTAATAAATCTATATCGCTAGTCGGCTACTATTAAGTTTTACAGAGATATGAACATACTCAAGTACATTTTATATTCTTTAATCAATATGCAATAGTACCGGAACCAGTCTACAATAATGACACACCAAACTATGATAAACCATGCTCATGATGTTGTTTTTCTTAGATATAAGATTATACGTGCGTAATAAAGAGAGACCTGGTGAACTACGTTCAGTATTGATACTGCCAATCCACAAATCGGTCGCGTCAGTTTGGTAACACTGGTCGTCTCGTGTTGAAATACAAACGTGATTTGATGAGACTTGATGAGAATGAATCCTAAACGTGCATGAGTGAATTCGTATAGATAGAATGCAATTAAGTTGACACAGGACCAAATATTTATGTATATTGTTATATTTGCTCAGACAGTTGTTAATATTGTTGATGCAATATTCTATCACTTAATTCAACAGTTGTTTATTTGATGTGACATATATTGGAATATAGATTGGATCTATATGTCATCTCTTGAAAATGTATATGGAATTAAAGCAAAAAACCCACATACAACTTATATAGTAATAACCCATCATATTGGCTACAAATCGTATAATAAAACAATATTATGTTTTATATACGTTGCTTCTTACTTCATCGCCTTCTGCTGGTGATATGAATTATTTAGCCGTTCATTGAGAGTGACGTATTCAATATTGTCGGTCTTGTGACTTATTTATATTCGAAATGATCAGTAATATCTTAATATATAGTTTGGTATCATCCGTTATACGAGTCTGGGTGTCTTTCCACAAAACTGATCTAAAGTTTATGCATAGAATTTCCTTTTGCCATTTTCGTCGGTCGTATCTATATATATGTATTGACTATGTCGGTTTTAATGAATGTTCATCCACCGTTATATAACATTTAAATGGTGTTTGTAATTCCACCTTTATGTCAGCGTTAAGATATAAAGGACACAAACGTTTTAATAATTACATAGATATACAGCACAGTAAATTAAATATAGTATGTGTTAACTTTGTTCCTGAGAACTCGGATATACATTTAAACAATTATTATATTTCAGTTTTATTAAATTGAATAGCAAAATGTGTTTAACATGCACTTATTTTATATTCATTTCATATCTCAATTAACTAAGCCTCTAACCTTTAATACGGTTTAAAATCTGTTTGACTAGAATTAGAATTATTGAGTATAATTGAAGTAAATAATGTTTTGAGTGGCAACATCCAATTCATTGTTCCGATTTTTTATCACATAATTTACGGTACAGGAGTGTAGTTAACTCATGACATATTTTTTATATTTACCTAGTTTAATATCACTTTTGATTCATCGATCGGTGTTTTCCGTATTGCTCGACTCTCGTATTGAAGTTATTGCCGAAGTACTTTCCGACCTGCCCGAATATATAAATGAGTCTGATTTGTTATAGTTAAATGACGATATTTTGAGACATTACGTCATATATTGTTTTATGGTAAGAAATATGCCCGATTTTTTTCGTTCTTTATAGATGTGATCTAAATGGTAAATGTAAACTTTTCCTGAATTATGTGATAAAACGAATCTTATATTCATGCTTATTCATTATTGAATTTATTAAACCTCGTTGGGAAAAATGACATAATACTCGACAGAGCCTCGCATTAACCTCGTTTTATAAATTCAATGATAAATGTAAGAGCAATATGAGGTAAATCCCCAAAATGGCGAGAAATCTATTATGTATAATGAAGAAAATGATACGGATCATGATTCGTTAACACATCTTTTCTAAAGCAGAAAACAGTGAGTGTACAACTACATTTTATCATAAAATATAACTATTTTTGATCTTTAACAACATGTTGGCATTAGTAACCTTTAATATATATTGTTGGGCACCTCAATGAATAGCTATACCAGTGTAGACATTGACTCTGACAACGTAGGCATTCATTGCCTACGTTGTCAGAGTCAATGTCTACACCGGCACCATCATACTCATTGAACAGCCAAATGGAACAAACAAACCGCTTAATAATGACTTCATCTTGGGATTTCAATAATTTTATCATTTTTGACAGCAATGTGTAATGTCTATATACCTGACATCTGGCTAATACTATTGTGTTTCATCAGATATATGTATACTTCTCGATTTGATTAACATCATATTACTCTGAAACAACCTCACCAACCATATTATAAGATATTATCATACATTAAGCATTCTTATTAAATAAGTGGTTTTAAAAAACGAAGAAAACCCATTATTAATATTCGATAAGTACACACCGCTATTTTTATTAACCAGGCGATATAGAGAATCTACAATGATGGTCGAAAACCTATATAATGTATTCGAATGATTCTCTCAGGAACAATAGTGGCAAGATGTTTTGATTTGCCGCACAACAATTTTTATCGTTTACTTCCTTATAAGGAATATGTATTATCCATACGGTTTTACCTTGCATCCATTAATCTTCGTCAATATGTTCGGGTGTTTAAACGTCTTTTCCGTGCAGCTTTTTGTGATTGACATATGATGCCGATTTGATGATGTATTGGTTTCGGTTTATTAACAGTAATATCTATACTTCCTTTCGAACACCGAAAATTAATTTACGGATATACCCGGAATATTCATGAGCGCCAGGTAAAACATTTCGGACAATAAGAAGAAATTTCCCGTTTAATTTTGCGAATGATACCTGTAATTTCACAAATCATAACTGTTATATAGTTATATACATATCACATTGCACAATCTAAAAACATCCGTTATGGAGGTTAATTGTGTGGTGTATTGATAACAATATGTTAATTCAACAAACGTTTGTATTTCAGTTGCCGTTTCATATTAGTTCAAGTTCCACAGGGCTTACTAAATAAACTTCCCTAACTTTATGTTTCCTGTAGTGCAAACTCAAAATTTAACACATAATGAAATTATCGGCTAGATTGTAACGCATGAAACATCAAGATGCATCATGCATTGGGCTTTGATAATATTCTTTCTATAAGGTTTTACCATGTTTTTTGTGTTTTTTTTAGTTTTTGTTCAATGAAAATATGAGAATGTTAATTGTATTATAAACGTTAACTGAAGCGATGTTATGTATTTTTTATCTGTAATTGTTCCATTCTAAGGGTCCTCCGTGGCTGAAGGCGCCGTCTCAAGATCACTTACCTCTCACCGCTAAGGTCGTAGGTTCGAGTCCCGCTCGCTCCAAAACCTTTATGTGAGTATGTTTTCAGTTACTTGCAGAAGGAAGGTGGTTCTACTCAGTCTGACTCAGTCTGAGGTCTTCCTCCACCATTAAAACTGTATATGCCATATATAACCTGAAATATGTTGAAAATGGAATTAAACTCCATTCAAAAAATTGCTCCATTCTTTATAACTGTATGCTTAAATAGAATTTGTGTTCTTTCTTTAAAGCCATATCATTAAATAGAATCTTTTGAAATTTAATTCCCAAACAAAAAAAACAGATTAAATGTTTTCTAATCATCGTTTTACAACATCAATTGCGATTTAATAGTGATATAACATCTCCTGTGTCAGGATTCATTTTTAGTATTATTATCTTATTGCTGAATATATTTACTTTTTTTCTTAATTTTCATTCACTAGCATCAGCAAGTCTTGTAGACTATGAGGTAGCGCATTGAGAGGTAGTGCATTTTATTATTTGAGTGTACAGACTGACACTATAAGAAAACAAAATGAAAGGTTGCTGCTGAAAATAAGGGCACGTTTCCGTTGTTATTATACGACTGTTATAGTACACTTAAAATACAGATTTAAGTTTTTGTAACAGTATACTATGAATGTTATAATAGATATTCTATCCCAGAACCTGATATCTCCAGAATCAGGTCTATTAACCATCAATGGAAAAAGCAGGGAATTCTTTGCCTGTCCCACAATTCATAGCTGCTGAACGTTTACTAAATTATGACGTCATTCAAACTTTTCCTGAAGCAACTGACCAATCAGCGTGCTCGTAACAATTGCTATTGACCGGACCCAATCGGGCGAGCTGGGTTCGTTCTAAAGACCATTATAATAGGACACTTGCGTTTGAGAATGTGTGTCAGTGTTATGCAATTATTAACACGATAATGTTCAAGAATGCATACCACACAATTTCCGGGAAAGTGACAGAACGTATAAACAAGTAACAATTAAAAGAGCTGTGTGCAATAAATGATATCAAGTGTTATTGTAACGCAAAGACAAACAATATTTAAATTACACTCCTATCACAGAGGATAAAGTATACACCAATACATTGCCTGTAAGTTAACATGTTTGCTTTATTGCATAGCAAATGACAAATGAAGATGTTTATCAGATAAAGTTTATTTTTGTGTCGTTTAAGATATATTAGGCAATAACATATGGAGAAAAAAAAGAACCTTCACACAGGATGTGTTGAATCACTTACTTAAATGCGATAGATGTTGTAATATAATGATAAGAAAACCATTAATCATGTTTTTTTAGAAAATTGAATTTCAAAAGATTATAGTTTATCATATAGATACAAAGGATGAACAGACATTTTATTGAAAATAAATCATTATGCATGAATCATTTTATTAAACGTTGCACTTTGCTTTCAACATAAAAATGCAAAGTAAATGGAAACAAGAGAGCAATATGTGAACTTGCTTTCATCATTAAATTTTATAAAAAGGAAGCTCGTTAGTTTAAACTTATTTATATTTATTCGATTGTGAAAAAAGTATTTACAACAAATCACGCTCAGCCAGAATTCCTGGCTAGGATCAGTACTAAGCATATACATATGCAGAAAATGTGACTTTCTCAAGGACACAACACATAGCCGTGACAGAGAATTGAACTCATGGCCCTCCGATTAAGGGGCCGATGCTCTACCACTGTACCACGCGCTCCACGTTCTTATAAGATACTGAATCATATGCTGGTAGAACATATTTTGATTATATTTTTACCCATGTATATGTATATGGATAAATACATATACCATCGATCATTTACGGAGTATTAGATGTAAAATAAGAACTAGTTCATCCAATTTTGATAAATACAGTTACCTTGTTTTATTGTAGTTATGCAGTAAAAATCAAATGTATACATGTAAGTTCTGTAAACGTGTAGCTAATTATAACCATTATGATAATACACCGGACACCTTCACGAGAACTATCTGTTTAATATCGTGCAGATAACCGTCAATTTCGTGTCAATATATGCAAATGGAAGTGCCTGATAATTTCTTGTATTTATTATAATTTCGCAATGTCCGCAAGATTAACCGCCTCATAAACATTAATTCTCGCATGAATTTTCCTCATTACCATTATTTAATAGGAAGCTGCCAATTTTACATCAATCGAATGTTTTTTCCCCGTAACTGCCATAGCAGTATATAATTTAATGACGTTTTCCAAAAATTACTCGATAATGATAAAAATATTTGTTTGACATATTAATGGAGCTGATGCACAGTATGTATTTGTTCATATACATATGCTCGCACATCACAATCTATCATTTATCTGAATCTAATTTCAGTTCGTTTTGCAAAAATACCACACTTGTTGAACACTCTTGCTATCAAATCTTTCCACAGCTGATCATTTCAAAAGGGTACGTACTTGTTTTAATTGATTATTATTCAATACAAATAGATTAACACCTCCAATTGCTGGTAAATTATATGCTTCAATGTCAATCTCTTAAGTTAATACTCGGTTAAAACGTACCATTTCATGAATGCCCTTGGCTCATCACGCTACTAGATGATCTATTTCGAAGAACAGCGAAACATAACTAAACGTTTTTTGTGATGTGTAATTTTTATTGAGCTAATTTTATAAAACGGATAAAGGTAGAACGACGCTTGAAAATTGTATCTAATATTTTATAACACTTACGCAAATGTAAAACCTCACGAACATAGTCAAGATTTGAAATTCGCTAAATTTTGATCCAGCGAAAATATCTGCTTTTACAGTATGTAAACAGGTCAATTTATTTAATATAAGTGGGTATGATAACGAATGTATATATATCATATGGTAAGTACAGATCAAGCGATTAATAAGTTCTTGCTTTGTGAACGCTTTTGTTATTACTAGAGTTATGTTTACATATATAATTAAGGCACCCTTTGAATGTTAAGCTTCAATCGATAAATGTGTTTATTTACCCAATAACACCATGCCTCCTTTGTGATCATCTGGCAGCAATACCAGTTTACATGCATGCTGCGCAATCGGACAGCTCTCGTCATCTTTGTATACATAATTATGGTTCAAGTTTCATGGCTGTGTAGTCCGAGATATGAAATACTGAAGCTCTGCTAGATTGTTAACATAAGCTGCTTACCTTGTCTCTGAATAAACACCTGCTGGTTAATGTACATATATAAACACAAACTATGTCCATACTTTAGTGTTGTTTTATTATCATAAACACCAGCAATATCCATTATTGAGTGTTGTTTCGTTATTATAAACACCGGCAAGGTAATGTTTAAACACAAAACATAGTTATGCTTAGTGTAGTATTATTGTTTCTAGTGCTTTAGTATCACGGAGCCCATACAGAGTATTTCGTTTCTAAATATTAATATCACTTCAGCCAGACCCATGAAGAGTATTGAATACTACTGTATTAGATATCATTAAAGTACTAAATAAGACGTAGTATGCTCTTTTTGTTTCGTTTGTGATTCCAAAGCACCCTTTCAATATTAAAGTAGTGTGTTTAATTATAATCAGTGTATGAAATAAATATTACTTTACCATTAATATGATATTTCAAGCATTCGTGAAAGTAATGACTTTCCTTGACATTATGCTTAGTCGTAATGTGCAATATATATACATTTTTAAATTCAACGCCGAAATAAGACATGTACTATACCATAGATTAGCAGGAACATCAATAATTTATTCCGAACTGATATTTTCCGAGAAAGTAATAAAGTTTATGTCGCACCAGCAAGGGAGAATTGTATTCAATCACATTGTTCATTTTTGTTGATCGTTATTATTTAGGGCTAACGCCGTGCAACGTGTTGTTTGACGTTGACATTTTTTTATAATAATATTTTATGATACGTCGCTTTACGTCTGAAAATGATTGTTTTTATTATAATTATGGTGGTAATCTAAACTATATTGCCAGTCTGTCATTTCTTAAAAGCTCGAGTGTATTTGTTTGAGGGTGACTAGATAATTTAATTGGAATTCTTTATCGCGTTTAAGAGTTGTCAGGATAAATAACCCAGTTTCCTTAATTCTTTACAAATTTCAAAGCAGGTCGTACAATTTCAACATAAACTTTGTTATTTTAACCATGTGTAGTAGGTTAAAACAACAAGTCTAAATTGCATGCACGTACGTATAGTGTAATACCACCAGTTATGTCGAAAAATACAGATTGTTCAATTTCTCGACTACTGCGTCATTTTTTGTGACACTAAAACACTATAATATCTATGATATCATGTGGTGACGCTAAGGAAGCATGTTTAGATTAGGACTCTCTGTTTTACGAGACGCCTTGTTATATCAAGTGTTCATCCGAACGACAAAGCTAAATAAAATATGCCGAACATAAGGGCATATGAGTTGTGTACTATTTCTTTCAGAGACCTAGTATGTTTCGATTCATAAAATTATTACAGTCAGATAATAGAAAAACTCTTTTAAACATAGCAAATTAAATAAAATGTGCTTTATCTATTATTAGATTGTCTTTGACACATAGTTGAATGTTGTAATCCTCATATAATTTCAGCACTCGGACACTGCTGTATGAATGTATATATATGTATGTTAACATGTGTATAGATATGACGATGTACTATGTTTAAGACAAATAAAATATATGATTTGTTCTGTTCTGTGTTATGTTTCTTATCGAGATTTTTTTAAAGGTAATCACTGCTCAAGTGTGATGAGAACAACAACGAAATGCAGGATCTAGATTTATTAATAGTTTAAAAAAAATTTGACCCGAATAACTTCGTCAAACAATCAGAAAATTCAGAAAATCTCTTTCCTAAAATCCATATTCTATACGATAACGTACCGTTATTGCAAAACAGGAGTATATTAGATTTTTAGTGTACAACAATTACATATAAAAAGCAAGCTAGGAAATAGACTTGGTATTTTGTGATTTTTCCCCAACGTATTAGGTTTTGTTATATGTAAATGCTTACCGTATACTTTTTCTGTGTTTGACAGACTTAACTTATTCATCTGGTAACATATCTGATTGATAATCAAGGGATGGTTTGTTCGAATCCTTGTCAAGCCACAGTCTATGTGGTAATTGATCATTAATTCTCTTTTACGGCCATGAGTCTCCGAATTTTCGATTTGTGGGGAAGTAATCAGTTCCCTTTAAAGTGTGTATTGTACTGGTTAGTCGCCGCCTAACATGAACGTTGAGTAGATAAGTACATGGATTGACAGCCATTCAATAACTGAACTAATGTTGAAAATAGACGCATACCCTCTGCAAACATTTCATCGTTTATCTAGAGTGTGAAAATTTCAATTCTTTGTATTGTTCGTACATAATTGCACAATTATTGCAGGCATCTCAAGTATCATTTTGGTGTATGCCTACAACGGCACTAGAATAAGTCAGAATTTGAACACTTTCTTATAACCAAACAAGCATCATCTAACAACGAACACTATGGGTCCTTTTTACTTAAGCAAATAAATCGAGACCTGTTTCAGATATGGTGTTAATAGAAAGTATATAGACAGCAAATAATGAATTTGATTTGGTCTTACTAAAACACGTTTCATATAATAGCTTTATATATATATATATATATATATACCCCAGTGTAATGTATTGCAGGACTTCTACGTTCGTCATTATAGAATTCAAATGCTTTTAGTACTTTCTTTCTTCTTTGTTATAGTTTCTATATCTGATGTCGATAATTTCGTCAACAAATGAACAATTTAAACGCTTCCATTATGAATAAAACAATGTCTATAATCATACTGAACAGAACAGCTAACCTGTCACCTGACATTTTATGTACCTGAAATTTTATGTATTTTTTAAAAAAAAAAATATAAACGCAATTCCATTGAAATTTGAACTTGAATGAGAAACAGTATTAGGCTATATAAAAACAAAAAAACAAAACTGTTCATGTCGTATACCAATTAAAATGTCAAAACTCAATATATCGGCGAAGAAACTAGAAATACAAAAGTAGCGGGTTAGCTGTTCCGTTCAGTATATATCAATACATTTTAAGAGCCACAGTCACCAGCTCACGGGGACAAGTAAAACAATTATTATCTAACTATATGTAAAAATTATTGTTTTTGCTTGTCCCAGTTTACAAGCTCAAATACAATCAATTACAAAATAATTTCAATAATATATTTACAAGAACCAGACTAAAATAATGGCATGCCAAACAATTATAAATCATGCTCATTTTATTGTATTTTTCTTAGATTTAAGATTATACATACTTGGTGTGCTAAGTTCAGTATTGAGATAGACCAGTCTATTAATTTGTCTCGTCAGTTTGGTAACATAAGTCTCGTGTTATAAACAGAACATGATTTGATGAAATTGATTTCTAAACTTACATGAATGAATACGTATGAGCTTGATGGTTAGAATGAAATTATGTTGACACTTGTCCAAATATTTATGTACTTTATTATATTTGCTCAGACATTCGTAAATATTGTTATACAATATTCTGTCACTTCATTCAACAGTTGTTCATCTTTATTTGATGTGACATATTGGAATATAAATGGGCCATATATGTCACCTATTGAATATGTATATAGAAATAAAGCTGGAAAGCACAAAAAAACGTCTACAATAATACTCCATCTTATCTGCTACACATCGTATAATTAAAGATAATAAGTTTTATATACGCTGTTTTTCACTTTATCGCTCTCTTCGGGTGATATGAGTTATTTAGCTGTTTATTGAGAATGACATGTTCAACATTGCGTTTCTTATAACTTAATTATATTACAAACGATAAACATATCTTACGTAGTTTTGTACCATCCACTACGTTATACTAGTCTAAGTTTATGCATAGTATTTCCTGTTGCCATATTCGTCTTTCGTATATGATTATATATAAGGAGATAATTATTTGTAAACAACCAGACATAAACGAACAGACCAGACCACGGCTTTGGCGCCTAGCTACAATGAAAACCATATATACAATATCAATGCCTCTGCCAAACTAATAGCTTTGGTGTCGACCATGACTTATATACTATGGATTTACATGCAACACATCTGCACTAGAAGGACAATTTACAAACATGAACTGATAGCTTTATATGAGTAGGATCCATTCACGGATTCATGACTACTCACATGTTATATAAAGGACAGATTTAGAAACCCGTTGGATCTTCTTTTATTTTATATTATTTAAACAATTATTATATTTCCATAATATCACATTATAAAGAAATATATGTTTCCCTTACACTCATTTCATATTCATTTTATATCTCGATTCAGTTAGTCTCCAACTTTATACCGTTTAAAATTTGTTTGACGGGAATCAGTGTTATTTAGTATATTTGAGATAAATTATGTTGTGAATGGCAACATCAAATTTATTGTTTCGAGTATTTTATCACATAATTAACGGTACAGGAGAGAAATAAATCCATGACATGTTTTTTTTTTATATTAACGTAGTGTAATTTCTGATTCATCGCCGCTCGGTGTTTGCCGTATTACTCGGCTCTCATACGTTTATTGCCGAAGTATTTTCCAACCTGCCCAAATATATGAATAACGTCAATTAATTATGGTTAAATTGAAACGTTACACTATATAATAACTCTGGGAATTGAATATACCAGTTTTTTCTCGTTCCTTATTGATCTGCTCTGTTAAATAAATGGTTAATGTAAACTGTTCATGAATTATGTGAGAAAATGAATCTTACATCCGTGCCCATTTACTATTAAATTTATTAAACTCGTTCAAAAAAATCAATAATAAGTAAGCATTCATGTACGATCCACTATATAATTAACATATTAATCAACAGTCATCACTGCAAGAGCAATACGAGCCAAATTGTCAAAATAGCCAGATATCTATTATGTATAATAATTAGAGTTTATTTTATGGTAGGGGTGTGCCTGTTGGTCATATTAGCCAGGTGTTTCATATTGGCCCGAGGGCTTTCCAGGGCCAATATGACCAACAGGCACACACCTCTACAATACTATAACCTTTGTATTACATTTATACCTATATATGTGTTTTTGACGACTTTGAATTTTCGTGATATATTATGGTCTCTTTTTTATTCAAAAGGAAAGAGTAAACAATAGAAAAAAATACAACAAAAAATTTGTCCTGTCGGAGAACAGACCTCGGATTTCCAGATCTACAGGTAAATGCTCTACCACTGGACTACGGCGCCGATTGAATATGATGACATATAAATACTTAGCGTGTTATATTTTATATTGATACTTCCTTTAATCAACAATAACATTTAACAAACGAAACTGGTTTACAACATATTTTTAAGTCCTTTTGTTTAATTATATTTCATTATCTCGTCAACTGTAAATGCGTTGACTTGTGCCTCTTTTTTCTAAGTCCAGTTCGTTTCAGTGACTTCCTTCTTGATGGCTAAAAACAAATCGTCCTTTATAATATTCCATTGATAATCGTGGTTTTGTAGCTACCGATATATACTGGACTGGTACGACTTGATTGTATCTAGCTCATATTCAGAATCGTCATTTTTCCTTATAGCCTACTCAAACTAAATCTGACTACGGCCATATTCAATACAATTGGAGTCATTTCTTCAAAATGAACAGTTAAGTCTTCGCTGCACAGTCAGTTTTGAAATTATCCAACGTCGCTCCTTGTCTTTAGTTAGTGTTTTTCATACTTTCATAAATCTGCGTTGTCGTCCCTCGCTTATCTGTCTGGATTTTGTAAAAAATTGCGTTTAATGGCTCCATCGAAAGCCAAAAGGCGGTTTGCTTTAGCTTTACAACGTCTTTTCTGCCATTTTTAAAGTTTCCGCTTTTCTCGTGATGGAATTCGGTTGCTATGACGTTGACGGGTTATTTATCATTGTTCGCAGGAAATCGACTTGATTTTACACAAAAGAGCATGTACGCAGTCTGTTCAACACCGCGGCCAATATGGATTCGTACCGGGGCCGAAAATCCATATTTGCCATATTGGCCTCGGTACTGATCCCGAGGCCCTAATACCGGCGCGTGTTTTTATACATATTATGTTAAAAACGTTATATTTTTGTTACTATATTTAGGTATATATGTAATAAAGTAAAGTTAACTATAATATGTAACGCGCGGGACACCTCAATGTATAGCTTAACTGAACACACAATATATTTAACGTGAATGCATGCATTGTCGAAGTCAATGCCTACATCGGCACCAGCATTGAACATTCTAATAGAACAAACAAACCGTTCAATAATGACTTCATCTGGGGATTACCACAATTTGATCAATTTTGACAACATCTGGCTCATACTTGTGTGTTCACATCAACAACATGTATTCTACTCGACATGATCAATACAGTGTTAGACAAATATAATAGTAAATCAAAGCATCGACTAGATTGTAACGCATGCAAGATCAAGATGCATCATTTTAGTGTCTACTGAATAAACATATGCATAAAGGAATTTTAATGGTATTATAAACGTTAACTGAAAAAATATATGCATAATGTATTTAATAGCAAAGCTTGTTCAATTCTTTATAACTGTACGTTTGAATATGATTTGTGTTCATTCTTTGTACCCATATCATAAAATACAATCTTTGAAATTTAATGTCCCAACCAAAATCAAGGTAATGGTTTTCTTATCATCATTTTACGTATCTATCACACTTAAGTAATAATATAACAGATCCTGCGTCAGTATTCATGTTTAAGCATATGTTATTGTTTAATATATTTATTTATTTTCATTTTTTAATTTACTGGCATCCGCCAGTCTTGCAGGGTATGGAGTAGCTCCTGCAGATTCTGAAGTAGTGTTTTATTGTGTGAGTGTGCAGTCTGATTCTGTACGAAATCTAAATGAAAGGTTCTTGTTGAATATAGGTTCAAGTTTCCGTACTACGAACAATTTACAGTGCAATGTTAAACTCAAATTCAACACTTAATCAACATATCAGCTTAATTATAACGCATGCAATTACAAGATGCACCGTGCGTTTGGCTTTGATAATATCCTTTCTTTATGGTTTTGCCAAGTTCTTTTAGTGTATACAAACATATTTGTTAAGGAATGTTAATGATATTGTAAACGTTTAATAAATCTATTTATGTATAATGTAATAGTATCATTGAGTATTTCATTCTTATAACAGAATGCGTAAATAGATGCTTTTGAGGTTCAATTTCCCAACCAGAAACAATATTAAGGGTTTTCTTATCATCATTATACAACATCTATCATCGCACTCACGTTGTGGTATAACAGATCATGTGTCAGGAATCTTTTTCACGATATGTCATTGCTTAATATATTAATTTTTATTTATTTTTAGATTACTCGCATCTTGAAGACTGTAGAGTAGGCGCCTGACGTGCATCTTTTTTGTGTGAGAGTACTGTAAGAACACAACATACAATGTTGCTGCAGACTATACGTTTAAAGTCCCGCATACTAAATGAAGAACAATGTATCATTGCTTCATGTAGTGCAATGTTTAACTACAATTTAACACACGAAATATTGACTAGATTGTAACGCATGGAACATCAAATAGCACCATACGTTTGTCTTTGAGAGTATATTTCTTATAAAGTTTTGCAAAAATATTTTAGTTTTAAGTGTCTACTGAAAAATCATAACTGTTAAGTTATGTTACTGTTATTATAATAATTTTAGTAGATTTAAAATAGTGATCAAATTTGTTGTACCAGTATATAAGCTATGTCAATAAAATAGCAAACTTGCGTTTGAGAATGTGTTTAAGTGTTATGCGTTTATAAACACTTTAATTAATGTTCAAGAACTACATTTTCAGGAACATGACAGAGCGTATAAACAATTAATTAGAAACAATTAAATGAATTGAGTGCAATAAATGATATAAAACTTTGAAGAGTGAAATTGTGACTTTAGAAAAGTATTAATTTTAACGCCAAGACAAACAATATTTAAATTACGCCCAAATCACAGAGGATATAGTATACACCAATATATCACCTGTAAGTTAACAAGTTGGCTTTATTGCAGAGCTATTGACAAATGAAGATGTTTTTGTAAATCAGATGAAGTTTATTTTTGTGTTGTTTTAGATATATTAGGTAGTAACATTTCTAAAAATGAATCTTCACACAGGATCTGTTGTATTACTACGTAAGAGCGACAGATATTGTAATATAATGATAGGAAACCAATTAATCTTGTTTTTGTTAAGGAAATTGAATTTCGAAAGATTCTATTGTATCATATAATAACAAAGGATAAACACCATCACGATTGAAAATAAATGCATTATGCATGTGTCGTTTTATTAAACGTTGCACACGAGAATCAAAAGTAAATGGAAACAAGAAAGTAGTACGTTTGTTTGCGTTTAACATTTATAAAAAGAATGCACGTTATTAAATGATATTAAATTGTATAGCTTGTAGATCATAGTTTAATTTTAATATATACTAAGTTGTTCATTTATATAGATAAATGCAATAATGATTATCAATTGGTTAACGATGATCAATTTACGGAATATTAAACATAAAGAGGTTCTAGTCCATCCAAATTATTATAATAAAGTTACACTGCTTTATTGTAGTTAAATGTAAATATGTAAGTTCTTTAAACGTGTGCTAATTGTAACCAATATAAAAATACAACGGACAGCTATACGAGAACTATCTGATTAATATCGTGCTGATAACCGTGATTTCGTGTCAATATCTGCACATTGAAGTGCCTGATAATTGATTTCTTAGATTTATTATAATTTCGCAATATCCGCGAGATCAATCGCCTCGTAAACATTAATCCTCGCGTGATGTCTCCTCATAATCCTTATACATTAGGAAGCGGCCAAATTTACATTAATCGGATATGTTTTGTTTTTTCCGTAACTACCATAGCATTATATAATTTAGCGACGTTTTCAATAAATTACTCGATCATGATATGGAATATTTCTTATATTAATTAACCAATTGCAAAATATTTATTTGTTTATATACATATACTCGTATAAAAACAATTTATCATTGATTTTAATCTAATTTCATTTCGGTTTGCAAATGAACCAAACTTATTGAACGCTTTTGTAACTATTTCGTTTTCACAGCTGATCATATCAAAAGCCTTTGTAATTTGTCTAATTAATGATATTATGACAAATTGTATTGTAAGGAAGTTTAAATACCTCAAATTGCCGGTAATATATATCATAATACGGTGAGTGTTTAAATGTCCATCTCAGGGCATAAACTTAGATATGAAGATATTGCTCGATTAAAACGTACCACTTGGCTCATCACGCTACTAGGTGATCTATTATGAAATACAGCGATACATAACATAGCTATTTTATAGCGTGTACATTTTACGGTGAAATTCCTATCAAACGGAAAACGGTTTGATGACCCTGGAAATGGTTATATAATATTTTATAACACTTACATAAATACAAAACCTCGCGAACATAGTAAAGATAAAAATTTCGCTAAATTTTGACCCAGCAAAAATATCTGCTTTTATAATTTTTAAACAGACCTACTTACTTAATACATGTATATGTTTGCATGACAACAAACGTAATATGTTCATGTATACCATATGTAAAGTACATATCAAGACAGACATCCTTTGAATGTTAAACTTATATCGATAAATATATTTATTTATTTATTTATCCAGCAACACCATGCCTCCTTTGTGATCATCTGGTAGCTGTTCCAGTAAACAGGCATGCTGCGCAATCGGACAGCTCTTGTCATCTTTGTATATATAATTATGCTTCTTAACGAAGTTTCATTGCTTTGTAGTCCGAAATATGAAATACATCAGCTTTGTTAACATAAACTGCATACCTTGTCTCTGTTTAAGCACCTTTATGTTCGTTACATATAAAGACACAGACTATGTCCATACTTTAGTTGTTTTATTATTATAAACACCTGCTATGACAATTATTTAGGGCCGTTCCATTATTGTAAACACCTGCCAGCTAATGTATAAACAAAACATACCCATGCATTAGTGTTCTATTGTTATAATCACCGGGTCCATACAGATTTGTTCGTTTCAAAAATTTAATATTACTTAAGTCGGATACGTAAAAAATATTGAATATAATCACTGTGTGAAATGAATAATACTTCACCACCGATATAATATTAGTATTTTTATAATGCGCGAAAGTGGTGTCTTTACCTTCAAGTTGGAATAATGCTTTGTAATTATTTAAATCTATCACTTAATATCAACACAGAAATAAGACATGTAATATTTCATTGAACAGCAAAGACTTTAATAATTTATTCCGAACTGAAGACAGAAGTAGATCCCCAAACATTAGTGCAGCTATTTTATTTTCTTTCCTTAAAAACACGTTTAATTTCCTGAATGCAATGCATAATACTGTTTTCAAAGTGTTTCATCTCGGCATGTCACGGCCGTATATCGTTCATAAACAAATTTGGCATGCATTAAGTTTGGCTGATGTATATCCTCTGTGTGTGGGTGTTTGTGCATCATTGCGTGTGTCAAGAAAAATTCCAAGCATGTATGCGTCACTCAAATCCACCACTAACAATTATATACTCGTATATTCTATGACAAGCGTGTGGATTGGGAGATGTGTTTGGCTGGTATTAAGTGGCTCATTAGATAATTATACGATTTGTCTAATTATAACGGATCGGGATAAACTGTTATTTTACCGGTTTCAGAAAATTCTATGTTACCCAATCTTGCATTAAAAGAAAATTGCCAGTATGTGACGTCGTATGTGTCTACGGTATGACGTCGTATGTGTCTACTGTGTGACGTATGTAATATATATGACATAAATAACCGAAAATAGATCGTGGTAAAATAATAATAATGATTTCAATTAAAATAATTATTCAACGTGTTTGATTAATAAGAAAATAATAATTCTGCCTAATCATGACCTATTCCTTTCAGAGACAGGCGTATGCACTCCCGGCCATCTTGAAAACTATACTGTTGTATATTCAATATTATATCAATATCATTATTTAATATCTGCTTAATAATATGTAAAACGTTTATTTTATGAATAAAATAATTGGGTTGACTATAATATACATGGATTCAAGAAATAAATGTTAAACATTTATGGCTAGCAGTTTTCGGTTATATTCAAACTTTGACTGACAGTTAAATATGTCAAACGGCAGCTAATAGCTGAATAAAAAAATGGTAGAATGTATTATTATATAATTTAAAACAAGACACAGACACCGGTAAGACGGTATTCATGATTATAGAAAAAATCTGCAACATATTGCATGTATAAGAAAATATATAACAAACAGGTGACGTAGGATCAAGGGACACAACCACCAAAGCAACATACATATGGGTGTGGTGTCATTTACATAATGTGGAGAATAAAATATCATGACAGGTGGCTGGCATAGGAATAACACTGTAATGTTACGTTAACAATGATCAATATATATATAAGCATTCTTCGTAAATATGGTTCGATTACAGAATGTGTCTTCAGCAGCTGTTATACTAATTATGATTCATACTTGTGATAATGTAATATGCCAATTAGTGGAACAGAGCAATGTTTCACTCGATAAGTACATGTAAACCAACCATTCTGTTGAGCATGTTCTATCACATGATTATTTATCATTAAATCGGTATAGGACGGTATATTTAATAAGTGAAGAAGGCAATATGTGCCCCACACGGGTTCGGATCACATTCTGAAAAATGCTTAGCAAGGACGATTTCGAACGTGATCAGAAGTTGTAACAATCGATGTAAAATAAATAAGTTTAAAACAGACTGTTTTTATTATTAATATGCCGAATATGTTAAAATTTAAACTTCTCACCTGTTTGGATTACATAGCATACAAAGTTTTGTTAAATTATGTTAAATTGTTTTTATATTATATCAAATGTCCACTTGATTGTTTTATTCGCTCTCGTAAATAGCAATCGATAGGGGTATCTTCATATCATATATTTAGACGACAAAAAACATTTAGATACTGTCGGTAGACACATTTCACTATAAGTGTTAATGTTGGTAATTGCAAAACTATATTTAAGATTTCGTTCTCAGAACGGAAAGCAGTGTGTTAAATTCAATTAAAATACGACAGTCTATTGATTTAAAAGGAGTTAATAATTATATAAAATCTGTTTTTATAGTGTATGGTTTAAGACTAATCTCAATTAAAATAAATAAATGCAAACATGTGTTAAAAGGTTATTTGAATAGTTCCCATATTTAAGTAAATAGCAAATACGTTCGTGATGTTTGTGTTCAGTTGCTCAAAGGATTTAAGATAAAAAATGAGTAGAATGAATGAATAGGGTTTTACGGCGTACCAACACATTATAGGTTATTCGACGCCAACAGGAAGGAAGATTTCAAGTTCACTCTACATGATCAAAAACAACAAATTAACATACAGAGTAAAAAAATTTCATCAACAAATGAATATGCAGAATGAACCTAGAACCTTGATACCTGCAGAAGTGCAGAGTTTAAGCAAATTCTATCGTATTACTCAATTTGTAAGCCACAGTGATCCTCTTCTTGCCACCACTCATGGCTCCCTGGAAGAGAAGAAGAAGTAATTAAAATATACTATTTCACACTTGGACGGCCTAGAAAATTGGATTTCTTCTATATATTTTTGTTAACTTGATGTCTGACATATGTTTATTATTCGACAGCTTATACAATACCTATGTAAGCCGTTTATATTTTTATATCTGAAAGTCGATGAAATATGAATACTTTGTGTTTTTATTATTTATACTATTTCATTTTACCTAGATACATGTACCAGAGTAAGTTCAGCCATTTTGTAAATCGTCCCATAGCTCGCTTTCAGTGTAAAGCTAGTACCTATTATCATTAATGAGCGGCCATCGGCCGATCATTGATTCGAATCAGTTAATCAAGCAAATATATGGTATTATATGGTTACATTTCAACGGCACATGCATTTTGACGCACCACTGAAATACATTGCTTCTCCTATTTCCCAATTTAGTGTCACAGCTGTTATATTTAAACATTATTATCGCCACAGGACAATGTTTATTTTAACATATTCATACATAGTTTTATTTGTTGAAACATAATCCTATTGTTTACGACTTAGGTTTCAATAAAACGAAATATGGATTTGATGTAACATGTTCCTAACCATGCAAGACTACACACGGTATCACACATGATAGATGCTTGCTATTTTGCCACGAGGATAACTATTATATCGGCTTCAGTCTAACATTTGAGAACTCTCCTGAGCTCTCAATGTTTCAATGTTTATACAAAGCAGCGCTTTACTAATACAATTATTGTACATTAAGCAATAATTTGATGAAACTTGATAAGATATTGTAACTGACCAATCAAAAGGCGAGGGATATCAAAACGAGGCTTTACGAGTCGCACGTTGTTGAGTTGTTTCACAAATTTGAATGACAGCATCCAGTAATATAATAGGGTTAGGGTATGCGACGGACGCTCAGGCATTGGAACATGGTTTATTTTGACTAGGGTATAAATGTATTGGATTTTTCGAATGTATCTGAGAGACGAGAGTTAATCAGAGAATCTACCAGTGGATTTGCTTAGATACGCTGGCAGTTTGTTGAATTATATTTACAGTGTCTAAGACGTAATGTGCTTGGTGTGGATATTTCTGTTTTGGCATTTATTCAATTATTCTGGATTTAATGTTAGATATGCTTCAGTAAATAACACGACAAACGGATATACTTTATGCATATATATATATAAATCAAATGCATGAATAACTCTTTCGATATTATTAATAATTTCACTAAAGAAGTACACACCGTAGTAATTGTAAATGTAAACACATCAAAACAAACGTCAATTAGTATTTATTAAAACATATGTTATTTTCATTTGGAACTCTCTATATTTATATAAAACCAGAAATACATATAGAATGTTTTAAATAATCTAAAAATTCAAATTTAAATAGTATTTGAAAATAATACTCTTTAATATGTAAATAAGTTGACATCAACAAATTTCTTCTGTAATTGAATAATACTTCTACTGTAAATGCATTCATAATTTAACGCATGTTTCAACACATGACAGGTTGTATTTCATATTCACTTTTATTGATGGAGGCAGAACTCCAAGTAGAACAACCATTCTTCCGCAAATAATTGGTAAGCTATCTAATATAAATACCTTGGGCAGAGTTGTGTTCAGATGTACGAACCCACGACCTTTGCGATGAGATATAAGCGGCCATCAGACGACAGCAAATAAGACCAATCGACCATGCAGGACACAATATTTGATATACTAATACTGTACCATACTAGTTTTACAGTCGAATAAACACATGTTTTCAAAATGTCGGTGTTAAAAAGGCAGAAAATGTTAAGAAAATAATACACCATAGGAGTTAAATGAATTCAATCATAGTAAACATGTACATATAAATTTTTAATTATACTGTCTATATACGTTATGTAATGACAAAATTAAGTTGATTAAGGTTTAAGCATAGTAACTATATTAATAAAGTTCTATAACAATATTTTTTATTTTATTTTAAAAACACACACACACACACACACACACACATATATATATATATATATATATAGCTTAATATTCTAAGTTTAATATCTACTTAAATAAAAACCTAAAAGGAAATATTCCTTCACATATAATACTCATGTTTATATGAATTACACCAATGGTTATGAAACTGTCTGTTTTTGACATGTTGATGTTGATCGATATATCTGTACAGAGGATATAGATGGAAACAATGCGTTACACTCGCGTATCAACATAGATGTATACTCGAACTACCAAAGCATTTATCTTACAACTCCAATATATTACAATCGTTTGACAGATACAGAGCTTCAACTAAAACAGTAAAATATGAATATGCAACATCACACAGCTATGCTTGGTTAATGTATGTTGTTGGTTTGGCTGAATCCTTTGACTTCGGTATATATGGATTATTTTCGTTGTTTGAAATTGTATATAGAGTATACATTAGATAATAAAAGCAAACAAAGAGTCAAACTATTAAACATAATATGCGCATATACCAATTTAATACTCATATCAACTTTTGCTAATCAAGGGAAAACGGATTTTGTGATGGTGTATGGTATATGTAAAACGGAATGAGAATATAGCAGTTACACATAACACAAGAAATAACACTCAAATGATATAACTATCTCAATAACACAAACACCAAAAGTTAAGCAGATTCAAATATTGTACAAAACAAATATACATATTAAGTTTAATGTAATCGATAACGTACGTCCGACTGTAAATAGCTACCAAGAAATTACGACAGTTTTCGCCAAGATGACAATATATTAATACTGATTCTTTGTAATATGTAATTACAACACGAATACATTACTAATTCACCTTATCAACTTGTATATTAAAACAATACCAACAGATAAATGGAAATTGACATATATTTTGAAACTTAAACATGTTCTACTGCTAGCAAGTTAACTATTATTTGAAATATTAATAGTTAGGCAAATGCTTATGAATACCTAAAACACATGTAAGGTAGTTAAGCCTGACATTGTAAAAATGTTTAATTTATATTCCTAATATATAATATGTGACATTATCTTAATTATAATGTTATACAATGATGTTTGCAAAGTTCGAAAATACATTTCAATATGGTAAAATATGGATTAAAGATGACACTACTATGATATCATAAGCTACAACATACTATTTATATTCATTCTTGGTGGTCATTAGTAGAATTTAACTAATTTGAAAATACATATCAACATGTTAACATTAACAATTAACTCATCATGTTTAAAAAGCAAATGTTAAATAAAATTGTTTGGGGTGCATGTTTCAGTCATCTTTTTTTCTTTTATTGATACAATTTCAGTGGCAAATATATAAATTCGCTATCTGGAAATCAGTCTTTTGTGGTAAATAAAAATTAATGTAATTTTAAAAATGTGCCAATTGAAAAAAATCTTTACAGCACACACTGACATCAAATAGGGAAATTGAATGCAAATTAAGTGTTTACAAAACAGAAAACATTTAGATAACTTCTGATACGGGTTAAGTAGTCAGCATTGTATTGCTAAATATAAGAAATTGAGAAATATCTAATCAGGCTTGAAGGTAAATAATTGAAACTTTAAGATTTTATATTGCCGTGAATTGCCAAATAAATATTATTGTCTTGATATTCAAAAAGTTATTTAACTTAGGTATTTTGAAAAACGAGACATTATCATTTACCACTAAAATAATTTTTATCTATATCATATTAAATTGAACATTGAAATTGTTCAGCGAAATCGGATACCCCGTAAACCATATTCAAACTTCACAGTTGTATATTTCGCTACTGATTTTTCCAAAGTTGTGATCTCTATATCTCTTTTTTTCCAGTCATATCACGACGTTGTCTACTTGAGACAGCATTCTAAGCGCTGCCACACTTGAGTATCATGTTGCAGACACATGGTATGATACCCCACCCAGTCACATTATACTGACACCGGGCTTATCAGACCTAGAACTATTCTCTAAATGCTGAGCACCAAGCAATGCAGCTTCAAGTATAATTTGTTAAGCCTTTGGTATGACCCGGCCTGGGATCGAACCCACGTCCTGCTCCTAGACCGCCACTGTGGTACTATGTGTACTTATTATTCTTAACAATATAATGTGTTAATTGTGTTTGTTGCCTGTGTACGGTAAACGCTGTGCCTCCTGTAGGACATATACGTTCTTGTTGTAGATACTCAAAGGTCTGTTTCATTTAACAAAACATCGTATGTGTGTTCTAGTGCTATCATGGTACCTAATGGTATCTTATGATGTATATATAAGGCGGGTTACGCATCACGAGCTCAGATTCATCAAATTTTCTTCTATTATATATTACTAAGAAATATTAATCTTTATTTTATAATCCTGTTTTATTACTTTAAATACCATACAGGCACACAGATGTGGAGCACGCAATGTAAATGAATATAGAAAATAAGAAATAGTTTTCATGGTAAAAACAGGCAATAAACAATTAACATTTACAGGCTAACAGAATAGTAATTGGATATAAAGCTTGGTCGATTCATTTCCAGTTGTAACCAACATTGAAAATCATAAAGTTACTATAAATATGAAAGCAATGTAAGCAAATCAATTAATAAGTCAACCCACAAATCAATTAATTAATTAACCCACCAACTAACACAAATCAATCAATCATTTAATAAATTAACTAACTAATCAATAAAATAACCAATAATGAATAAATACATAAATACATAAATTAATAAATGCATAAAGAAATACGTAAATAAATATATGCATGCAAAAATATATAGAACCAACGCGCTGTTAATACAAATGTATTTTTAAAGCAAAACAAGTCGCCATGTGTCTTCATCCAAAAACATGTAAGATCGAAGAAAGCAAACATGAATCTGGCGTCTATCAGTTTATTAAACTAATAAACTAATAATATTCCCCGCGGTGTATAATAGGTCTCTTTGCCACGCTAGTACTGTAGACACTGTAGTACGAAAATATTTGGCAGGTAAAACAAAAAACATACCTACATCAGTTTCGTGTACCGCATCATGCTAACATTATAGGAAATAATTACTTGGTGTCGAGGCTATGGAACCAGCGCTTAGCTGTGTATTCTTCTTCTATCATCACCTGCCGCGTATTTCAGTGAATTCTTTGGTCTTAATACAAGGACACGCTTTTTAATATGTTTTACATTATTAGGTGTTTTTTTTTTAAAAAAGGGACACTCGTAAAAATATATTAGGATTATTTGAATGGTAGATAATCAATACTAATTGTCTTTCTCTTACACAATTTGTTGTTTTATTTCTTTTTCGATGCCAATTCTCGTAAATTAATTCATCCACAGAATATAATATTCTTAGTGCACACAACTATATCAATATTAAAGTGCTCAATTTTGTAAATACAGGAAACGTTTAATGTCCTCCATTGAATAATCGACACTTCATTGTGATATTCTGTTAGTATACAGAAAAGTGAGAAAAAATGAAAATGGATAAATATCTAAATACCGTATTATTCATACTTGGATCTACAGTTCTACATTTGAGCTTCTCGGAGGAGTTATTTATGCAAATTATTGCTCCCGAGAGATCGGCCACTCGGAGGATATTAAACTCTGCAATTTATAGAGCAATTGGCGGGGTCAATGGAGGACGTCGTAACCCACTTAGACGTGCCGGATATAATCTAGAAGGTGGCATTAAGTATACTGATAATCAGTACCCAACCCCAGAGGAATTATCTAATGTGTTCTGTGAGGAAATTTTTGAAAGGAATGCAAGTGTAATAATGAGTATAAATTATGACCAGCTGACCTTACGTTCCAACCAATACACGCTGGACCTTGCACAGAGCCTTGGTTACCCAGTCATCAGTTGGGACCCGCATTACCCTGCTGCTTTAGAGGTATGACCATTTTACTAACCTGTATACCATGAAAACATTTATGCTGTTAGATGACACAAAGAGTAGGTTTTAGGTTTTAGTTAAATGTCATAAATTGTGTTTCATCCGATAAAAGCTGAAGTGTCAAGACGACGAGTAATAAAACCACGAGTGAGCACGACAATTTCCGAGTTCGCAAGTGAAGTTTTATGGATATATAATAAAACATCAATTCATATATTTACTTTCATAATTTAACGCAGACCAATTATCATGTATCAGTTCTCTATTGTCAATACCGACATGACCAAATGCTAGTCTATCCCAGAACTTGGTATCTCCAGAATCAGGTCTATTTGCCCCCAATGAGAAAACGGGAAATACTATGCCTGACCTATAATTTATAGCAAATGAATGCTTACTAATATATGACGTCATTCAAATTTTCCCTGAAGCAACTGACCTATCAGCGTTGTCGTAACAAGTGCTATTTAACGGACCCAATCGAAATGATAGAAATCTAATTCACAGATAAATGTCTATAATTCATTGAAAAAATAAAATGAAAAACGGTTTAATGACAAATTTTATTGTGTACCATATTTATGTATTTTCTAATTATACTTTTCAAGGTTGCAAAAAATAAACATATCTAGATTAAGGTTTTCTTCTTTTTCTTCTTTTAAACTTTTTATATTTACAACAATTGCTACTTCCTTGACACACATTAGCGTATTGTTTTAGTTTTAGTTGTTTTCATGTGATTTTGGTGTTCGATTATAGTTGTTGTTCTACCATTAAACTATACAAATTAAGTGTTTTACCAAATTCCAACATGAATGTTGACAGCCCTTTAGTAGCAAAGGAACTTCCTTACGTCATAATTGATATAATTCCATATAAACATTAAATGTCTAGTTTCGAATAAGTTAAAAATTACCACACGTAGTTTGTATTGATTGCAAGTTTTCTTTATAGATTGTGTACTACACAGTACAATAAACGAAGTATAATAGATCCGAATCTTAATAATGCACTATCGAAACCATCCATAAGAGGTAAATCGCACTGATGACGTCATGAATAATATACATAACAGAACAGCTAACCCGCAGCTTGACATTTCATGTACCTGCCATTTTATTATTTTCTTAAAAAGTATCAAAGAAATTTAGAATTGAATTAAAAGAAGACTGCTATGTGAAATAAATACATAATTGTCTGTTTATGTCGAATATCAACTTTGAAAACGCTAATTAATATTTTGACGAAGACATTTAAAATACAAAAGTTTATAGTCTTTGTTAATTAGTCGTAATGATTACATACCAACCTTCAAGTGATATCTATCTGTATTAAGGCTTCTTTCATTACAGAATTATACTCTATCACCCTTGAACATTGAAAGACGCTTTATCATCATAATACATTTTTATCATTCTTTTATCAATCTGCAAAATGCTTTCCATAATGCATCAGTACTATTGAACACTAGTGCAACAGATCATGTGCGGTTATTACATGTATGTTACATTTCCGGCGCAGGGAAATAATTTCCAGACGTTCTCATAAAAAATAGGTGATTATTGCAACCACATGTGTTTGACTTTGCTCTTTTGCAAATCCGCTAAACGCAGTCACTGTTTATTTTTATTTCAACAAGTAAATACATATATAATGCTGTTCATGATGCGAATACAGTAAAAACTATTTTATCATCCGTTTTATTGACAATTTGATTATTTTATTATACACTTTGATGATCGGAAAGCACTGAGTAATTTTGGAGAAATCTTTTTTAACAATTAAACAATATCTTGAAACCCAATTCCACAAGGACCCGTGTGTTTCTATGCGTTGTACTTTTATTTTCAGTTGTTGTTTTAAGGCGACATAACCAGTGTCTGAAGATATTTCTTTTATAAAGAAAAAAAAAACTTGTTGATGAATGCCAACTATTTTCGTGAATTCTCATGGACTTCGGTGCATTTATAACAGCCGGTACCTCTCTTGAATGTGAATAAATCGTGTCGTAAATCTCAATTAATGCAAATGCAATTTCGCTGATTTACTGACGGAAATTAACGTAAAATTTCCGATAGAATTGTATATACGCAGCAACTTCCGCCATCCTTTAGTATATGCAAATATAGAAATGCTGATGTGTACAAATATGTTTTCTTCATTTTCAGTTCATCTATTTTCTATATTAGAAGCCGTTTAGTGTATAATGGAGCACTTTTACCAAAAACATAATATTAGTACATGTAACGGGATTCGAACTCGAATCGGCAGAATGACAATCCGCAGATACAACTACTATGCTATATAGGAATATATCAATATTGGCGGTGTAAACCGAAATTGAAACTTCACCGCTTAGCCGGATTTAATCGATAAAGCCGAAAATATCCTGAAGTTTACGGATGAAGCAATTACCGAACTAAGACTCTTTTTAAAGAGACACAAGCTATTTTGTCTCTATCTCTCGTGTACAGTCTAAATATTTTGTATGTGTGCAGTCATTAGATCTATGTTTTCTTTTATAATCAGCAAAAAGTATACGTGTATTTTAGAGGAATAATTTCAATTTTAGAAAGAAAAACAATGTTTTGATTGGAATTCAATTAAATCACTATAGTACGAAAATTACATAATCGATACGGTAAATGAAATGGGTGCCGACCGTTTAACGTTTCAATGGCCTCATCTTAGGGCATTGTTTTACCAACTGAATAAGTGTTAATTTAGTGATTAATAGAAATCATTTGTATTGGGATATGACATACCAATGTATCCTTGTATATCGTTTAAAATATTTTATTTGCATACATTTGTTCAGTGAGTTGCCTTAAACTGTTACTGGGTAAAAGTCTCCTCACTTAAGAATTTCCTCTCTTACATCACTAAGAACGATTCTGACGACCAAGAAATAAGAGCTGTATAAATCGGTTGGGCATTATTTTTGTCGAATATGCATATTGTCTTATGCTTTTGTACATATGAGAACATTGGAACATTTTAATGATTTCTGCAAAGTTTTGATGGCATTTTGGAACTGTTAGATGAAACTTTAACTATTTAAAGATACGGAGTGATACACTTCAACAAATGGGAAGAATTGTTAATAATTGAAGGGGTATCATCCAACCATCAAAATTGTGGAAAAACAACCTGGTCAACACCATGTTCTTCTGTATAACTGGATCAACAGAGGACTATCTATGAAAAATAATGCCCTTTTAGAATCGTTGATAATGTGTTCTGTGTTCCAGAAGTGCAATTCTCTCTATATAAAACAGATAAAAATAATTGTTGTGTGACACGTAAATATATGTATAAAAAATTAAAAATGATTTTCTGTTCGTTATCAGTGCATATTGCACTAAATCAAAGTCACTGATATGCTGCGTCCTTCGTGAACGAGTGGCCTACTACCTGTTTTGATATCATTTACCTCGCACTGATGATATAGTGTCTTCAAATCTAGCTTGATATGCTGCGTCCTTCGTGAACGGGTGGCTTACTACGCTGTCTTAATATCATAACCTCGCACTGATGATATAGAGGGTTCAAATCTAGCTTGATATGCTGCGTCCTTCGTGAACGAGTGGCCTACTACGCTGTCTTAATATCATTACCTTGCACTGATAATATAGTGGGTTCAAGTCTAGCTTGATATGCTGCGTCCTTCGTGAACGAGTGGCCTACTACGCTGTCTTAATATCATTACCTTGCACTGATAATATAGTGGGTTCAAGTCTAGCTTGATATGCTGCGTCCTTCGTGAACGGGTGGCCTACTACGCTGTCTTGATATCATTTACCTCGCACTGATGATATAGTGGGTTCAACTCTAGCTTAGCACAGCAATGCTAATAGAGAACTGGCTGTTACTCTTGTCATCCATTTTAACGTACATACCGATTGCTCACATAGACACTTTTAAGCTATACATAAATGTATTCTTCATAAAGTAATTGGAAATCATTAAAAGGTGATAAGCTGTTTCCAGCGTATGTCATGAATAAAACATATTCGTCACAATCCACTTTTATTTATCTAACTGCTTTAAAAGCCCCGAATTGTGTTTATACAGATCAGAAATACCACCTCTGACATGACGAAGTTTGTAAATCAATTCTGACTGACAAAAATGTCTGTCGGAGAGTAACTGACGGAAATAATATGTTTTTTATAGTCCTGAACTGGAATGCGTATTCACTAAAGATGAATTAGTACAAAAATGACTTGAGTTAGCATTTATTTGTTTTACACCGCACACCATCTGCATGTTGCCCTATTTATGAAAGAAAAGTCTGGGCACGGGGTATTTATATTTTCATCGTCTGTTTTTATAAAGTAATGACGAAAGATGAGGTACGATATTAGGTGCATTTGTAAATCAGGTTCAAACCAGCAAGTTTCTGTTATGCTACTGACATTTCCGAGACGATGACCCTTGTCAGTTTCCATACTACTTGTATGTATGTATGTATGTATGTATGTATGTATTGAACCAATAGTTTATAAAATATATGCTGTCTCCGCGTAATGCAAGGTATCCTGTTTTCTCTAAATTTATCAATGGCATGTTTTTGGATACAATATGGTTAGGTTTTCAACAGTTACTATAAAATATTCTCTTGATAGTTCATGATTGGACCATGTTATGGCCATGTTATGTTCAACTGTTCTCAACATAATTAATGTCAGGGATATCTATAGTATAGTAAATTTTCTAGTGACAAGTAATCGTTTCATAGTTCTTGTTTTAAATATATCATGGTTAAATCTACAATCTTCCGTTCATATTTTGTGTTTGGGATATATAATGATCATGTTTTCAAAAACTTTTTTCTCCAATTACAATGTATCATATATTTGTCTTGTTATGATGTCTCACATATTATATTTAGTTTACATTCGTTACACGGTTCGCCGGTATCTGCTGTTGGGTAAAATATAAATCATATCAGTGACATGTATTTTATAATAATATATTATACTGAGTATCAAAAATAATATGTTAATATAATTCCATCTGAATTTGAATGCTATTTTGTTCAATCAATTATGCTGGAGTTGAATTATGCTAGTATTTCATTTTACTCACCTGTAAAGACATGATTACCAACACAAATAAGTTTTCAGTGTAAATAACCATTTTGTTACATTCAGTCTGAGAACACCAGAAAAATAAAAAGAAAAGAAATACTAAACGCTTCCCTATATCGTGTTACTTGTCAATCTTTACACATCGTCTGAAGTGTATATCAATTGAATAAACTTAATATTCAATTACTGTCACGCTATGAATGCAAGTTTTCTGACTGCCGTTTACAGAGCATCAGAATAGTCCGCCGGCGAATCGATTAACGGCTTCCTAATTATTTCAACATGTGGTCGGTAACACATGTATTGTTCAATTCCAACATACCTTAGTTTGCAATTGGCAGTGTTTACCCCGGGATGGAGAACAGATGGACATAATTTATGTCAGATTTTTACTGCGATGATTACACAATCATTTTTTTTTCGCTTTGTTTTTAGCGTTTACTGCGCTCAGGTAATCAAAAAATATAGATTTGTCTGAGGTTGTATTAAATGTGTCTACCATTTTCTCTTAGTAGTCCTATTCGGTTTATTAAACATAGTGAAACGAATTAGGGATTGACATTTCTGCTCTGTGCATCTTATTTTTATATGCAGAAATTGGAATAATATCGTAACATAGAAGTTTCTATTTTGGTAAAATGCAATATCAAACCAGACTGTCAAATAATAAATCTGATTAATTTGGTGAAATGGAAAATAGAATCAAATCATTTTCGACCTCAGACGAATTATACAGCGTCGAGCAGCGTCTAGAAAAGGTTCAGAGTGTATGTCAATGATTGCATAGGCCACATAGTGATGTGTAGGGTGCACAATGTGCAGGGTAATCAGGTTTTTCGTTATGTTTGAATGTTTGTTTGAATATTAAGCGTCATGTTTATGCCATCGAAGGCTAATAGACGATCAGTAAACTTAATCACTTTGTCCTAGAAGGTTAACCAGTACTCCATCACACAAATCTCAACGGAAGTAATTTATAACTTTACCACACGAATCAGTGGTGACAGACAAATGACAGAGACGTTTGCCGGGCGGGGATCCGACTCCTAAGTCAATAGTCACGTGTGCTTCAAACTAAGCCGACATGACCCGGCTGTCTTCGTTTTGTTACACTACTCTGAAATCACTTTTATAGATATATTTTTGTTTTCAAAATATAAGATCGCTAAACATAACAATAGTAGTATTGTCCAATAGGCTCATGTTAAATCACAAGTTGGCTTTTTCTAGTTGAGTTCGTGTATGTACCAAAAGGGGAAATAAATAACTTATATCGATTCTAATGAGTCATTCAGTGTAATAAGTACCATCCTAATTTAAAAGAGAACGGACGTAGTATTCAAATGACAAAGATGCCCCAACAGCGTGAACATTAATACTTGGAAAAATAAACAAAATAATGTGCAATACAAACATACAGATACAATGACAGCAAATAGAGGTCAGTGCGGTAGGAGAGAAGAAAGTATAGTTCGTTATATTGTGATGACCTTGATGACTGATCGGTAACCTTTTTAAAAGTGGCATTGTATCATGGATATCATTTAAAAATACAACACATGTAGTTATTTTATTAACCTTTGAAATTGTGCAATTCATGATATTATTTCCTATTCCGTACGAAACTATCTTTTAATGATTACAACAATGTATCATTCATTTGTTTTTAATTATTTTCGAAATAAATACTTACTCTTAGAATTATACAAGGTTGCTCGAAATTAAATCAATATTATTGATACTCCAATAAAAAATTAACAATATTTTTTATCCGGTAACTTTAAATAGAGTTTATAATTGATATGTGTTCATGAATACATACGTTTTTGTAAGTAAATCAGATCAATTCAACATGGATTTCGGGATACACAGATAATGAACTACAATAAATCTATATAAATAATGAACTGCAATAAACAATGTATACCAAAAACTGAAATAAAATAACGAAATGTTGATTCAATGAACAAGTAACACATTGTATTACCTAGTATTTATTTACTAATTTTAGTTTATATTTTGTAGTACTATTTCAAAAAGGACCTACTTCCCTCTTCTATCTGTATTAAATTACATGTATGTTAACTAGAATGTTACTCTCCTCATACTAAAGTTGTATATTCAACTATATTTTCTGATATAATTGGAATGGAAAAATTATATAAAATGTGTACATTTGCTAACAGTCATATTCCATCTGTTTGCAACATCGAGTAATTTCCCTTAAGTGTCTTATGACTTGTTACATCAATTATATTGTTGCCATTTACATATGATAGACATTTTGAAAGCTATATGTGGCGTTATATGTCATTTCGTACACCAGTATAATGTTACCCCAGTCAGGCAGATATATATATATCTAAAATAATATGAAGCATTTAAAGGACGTAATCGATAAGTTGGCACAAATGCAAACACTTTATAATAATGATAGTAAAAACATAGCAAAATGCAGAAATAGCGACAGCAAAGATACCAGCACGAAACGACCAAAAGTAAATCTGCTTTAAATGTTTTTGGGTGCACACAACGTTGTTGTTTAAAGTCAAGTATTAAAGGAATAAACAAATATAACTAAGCAACAATCGGTTGTTATATATCATATATTATATACATATGTTGATATACTACAAAATATGTACATATATATAATACATATCTGCTCGTTAGAAATTTCGGCCTAGGTTAGCTCAATCGGTTGCGCCTTTGACTATAAATCCGGAGGTCCTGTTTTCAATTCTCCGCCAAGTCACAGTCCCCAAGGATGATTGATACTTCTCAATATCATCTGTCTCTGATTTAAGTGGTAAAGTGGTTATTACGTGTGGGTGCGCTGGAGCATTGGTCAACATTTCAATATCCAAGGAATGAGTGGTTACATTAACTGATCGTCTGTTAGACATCGATGGCATAACAACGACGCTTCAAACAAAATAAATAAAAAAATTATCAGAAAAAATGTTTTGTTTTATGAATTATGATTTAACTAAATGAATATAAACGCAACAATATTTTTAGATGACACAAGCAACTGCTCTGCATTTACAAAGCCGTGTGACATTAGCAGTTGTGCCCATTAAATGTTGAATATCAATGTTCTAAGTCATGCATTTTCATCATTCATATTTATAAATAAGTCAGTTTGTGTTTTATTTATTGTCCTCTTACATTAAATAGCCAGACAGCGAGTTTATGATTAATTTTGTGTTTATTATCGACAGAGACATTTACCACTTTCCATGTGATCCCCCGGGTATTATACTAATGTTTCTGCATTTCTATTGCATTAAAAGTATAACTGAGATAGTCTCAACGATTGTATAATTTTATTTCAGCCTTGGTTGGTTTTCAATGTTGTTTGAAGAACTTAATGGTATAACAAAACGATGATATACGCTGCAATTACTTACCTGACACTTAAATACTTTTATTACCTTTTGGTATAGCACTAGACCAATATTCAGATTATTGTCTAATCATCAAAACGAGAATCTATTATAGTTTGATAGCAGCATTCACAAATTAATCCATGGGTTGAACATTTCTTTATTGATACGCATTCTATTAGTTGATTACATAATACAATGAACTCAATGTCTAGTTTTAAATTGATCATATGATTATTTGAGAAGCTCGGTATTTTTTGCATAAAAAAAAAGTCCTTTAAATATATACAAAAACCTATGTGTACGCTGCGGGTTTATCTACATAAACACTTGGTTGGGAGTATACGTCTACATTTCTATGATAGTGAGGTTTCGGTGGAAGGTTTTAGAAGGCTCAATTCATAACGTATATTCGTGCGTTGTATTTTTATTAATTCGTTCGTTTGTACAGTCTTAAATAATTGTCTCGTTTATCGTTTATACATATGTCTTATACACTGTTTACGAATATATTGCAGACATTTGATAAATACTTTGAAAATTCTCTTTGCTATATATGTACAAGCGTGACTATGTCGTCTAATAATCATCTGATCTAGTATTTTAAACAGTTGTATATACAAGACGTGTCGTTAAAATTATTAAGAGAGCATAATGAACACACTACTTTGCACGGGGTTTGAACATTAATTCGTTTATGAATATCAAACACATTACTAAACTAGACCTATCTATCTCAATAAATTGAAAATATATAAAAGATAAACGCACCCTGCAATTCTTTGTGTATTTACTTTTATCTTTTGTCTACTAAGTTTTGTGAAAACTGATACGTGTTTATGTGTTCTACAAGATGTATATCTGTATTAATAATATGTTGGACTGTCACAATAATACACAAACAACATAGCTTTAACAGTTTTAAAGTAGTTATAGACAATACTTATAATTATTTATAACTGGAACTGTTCATATAAATTGGAATAAAACTGGTTTTCCTCTGTTGCGCTTCATGATCATGTTATATTTATACCAAAGTTTTTTCAATCTTTTCAATCTTTCATATTGTCGTATTTCTCATGACTAAGATATATATTTATTTGTAATTTATTGATTTATTTTCTTTTTTTTTTAATTATTTGTCAATAATTAATTTATACATATTAAACAAATTAAAATATTAAAGTGACACAAATACAACTAAGATGAATGGACTATTTTGCTTTGTTTCACTGTATTTTTAAACAATTAAGACCAGTCATAAGCTGTTAATGTATAGCGTGTAGGAATGTTTTTTGTGGAATATAATGAAAATAGTATGCTAAGTATAGATGATATGTATAATACATGATGGACATTATTAATTATAACATATTACGTAAAATTACGGTTTATTACACAATCTGTTTATTATAGACTACTGTGTTATGATAGGCATTGGTTATTATAGATAAAGTTAATTTTTAGGTGATAATTATTATAGATGCTGTTTATTAAAGTTAACATATTTTTATAGATAATGATCATTATAGGAAACTATGAAAGTTTCGACATGTTACAGCTAGACACTTGGTTAGTATTCAGTTTTATTTAAACTGCGTCTTCTAATTCAAATATATTTTCAATAAAAACCGTATACTGGCAGTAAGTATAATACTTTGATACTGTATAGTGAATTATGAAGTCAATCACTTTGTCTATTTTATCATTTAGGCACAATTGTCAAAAAGTTTCCTCTTACTATATACTATATTGTTATTCTACTCGTGTGTCCTTTTTCAGCATTTCATGTTTCATTTATAGCTCCTAAAGCTAAATAACAAATTATAAAAGTATTAACATAGCTTATTAATTATCTAGTTGGATCTTATTTTCCATGTTAAAATCGATCAGCGATGAAAACACTTTTGTTTAAAACCACATTGAATGTTATTCTATGAAACATAAAACAGAGCACAACTCGATGGAAATTATGCAACAACTGCAACAACAATAACCACAGCCACAAATAGTTTCTCTTATTCACCAGATATCCATTATGCAACATGAGGAAAGTAGTTAGCGTGTCGATGTATGTAATGGTATCATTATAATGCAATGTTAATGCTGATGACAGATATGTCATATTTATTGTCTTCTCATATATAATATTTGTATTAGCCATACATTTAATAATGGATAAAATCAATATATACCGATGGCAGTGGAAAACAAGAGATGCGTTCAGGAGACCTGATATTTAATTATTTTCTTATTTAGAAAAAATAGTGTCTTTAATGTTTGTAAGACCAAAAGCATAACAAGGTCAAAGTTAAACTTGTATTTATCACAACCTATATGCACTTTGGTTATGTCATTTTCTTGTCAATATGTTATTAATATAATTACATTATATATATATATAATTAATTCCATTTTATTCGATAGTATGATAACCACCAGATGATACATTTATCTTACAGATTATATTTAACTGTATCAAGCTGTTGCCTTTCCAATTTTTTGCGATTTCCAACTGCCATTGATGAAAGCTAGCTGTTTGAGTTCCGTGTATCGCTTCATCAAAACAGTTCCTTTATATTCGCTGTTCTGCCAAAAATATGTCAAGTAATAATTGAAATCCTTTGTGCATCTTCAATATTTCCTGTTCTGAATTCATTGTAAAGTGAAAGGTGTATAACATCGACAGGAAATGCGTGTATAAGATAAAATAAGGTAAATAGTCAAATTACAAGAAGTCGTAAGTATGAACTGTGTTCACTCGATATCAGTTACATGTATTTTATCTAGATAAGAAATACGGGTATATCATTTTATTTGCATATAATTGAATGTGTTACATTTGAAATTCAAGGTTCGCAAATATTAAAAGTTTCGTTTTCAAAATTGCTTTGTGTCTGCTTAAAGAAACACTCTTAAAACAAATGTGGACAGTTTATTCGTTTTGGTATTATTCTAACCAATTGTGAATAACTTATAACTAACTCTCAAACAAGGTTCTTAGATATGCGTTTAAATTCAACTGTTGAATGAATAAATTAATCAGTCAATGAATGGACATCTTTATTTAATTTGAGAGATGAGAAAGGAAACAACTATTTTAGTTATATCTAATCTTCCAAGGGGCCCTCTAAAGCCCATGTATATATCATTTACAAAATACGATTATAGCAAAACAAACCACAAGCATTCAAGCATGCCAAACAAATTGATATAACATGAAAACTGTATTAATGGTGAGATTTCTAGAGCAATCCTTTGTCTCTTTGATGAAATTATTAAGATAATTGAAAGTGAACACATATATGTGAAATCAAATCGAAATAAAACTGTTACTGACTATATAACGTTCGGGAGGAAGACAATTTTCTTAATGCCACTTCTCATTGTTATTTATCAATAATAATGGCAAACATTGTATATTTGTAATATTATAGTATGTACAAATAAATCAATGAATAAATAAAACAATGTAAAAAAAATGACAGATAAAAGTTTAGGTTTTATCTTTGAATATGGTGTTTAAACTTGATTTTATGTAATGACAGATGCCTTCATTATAAATGCAGAATGTTCTAGCATAATATGTTACACATATCAGATGTTTTCAAGAGATCCAGTAAATGTTTGCTGCTTTGGTAACATTTATTTTGCATTGATTTCAATAGATACAATCAGGTAAACTGTAAAATTAGGTTAACTAGACAGATTTTATTTCCCATAAAAAAAACAATCTTGTGTTATCTAAATTTTCAAAATTGAAATTATATTTATAAAAGTTAAAAAATCTATAATAGTTGCAAAACTGTGTAGACCATTACTGATAAGCTCTGCAGCTATTAAGCGATTTAAATATAATTATAAAATACACAGTCAACCCCTGTCTTAAGCAGCCAGCCATGGGAAGGAGCAAAAGTGGCTTTCACCTTTATTTCAAAAATAAAGTTAACTGCATGTGTGGAAGTGTGGAATTGTGGGCGTATATGCGTGTGTATGTGTGTATACGTTAGTACCACGTGATGAACTGTGATTAGTTAGATTAATATATACACTATAAATTAGCCAGAAAGTGACATATATCGCTTTACTTATATAATAACTATACATTCTTACATAATATAATACATATCTACAATATGCCATTGGATTCCAATTTTCATTGATTTGTTGATTGAATATTTAGCGCCATCGAAGGCTTACAGATGATCAGTAAACCTAACCACTGTTTCCTTGGATCCTGAAAAGTTAATCAGTACTCGAGCACACCCCATCTCCGCAAGTTACTGATAACTTTCCCACTTGAACAGTGGTGTGAGACGAATGATAACGAGACGCAATGTCGTATATTAAATATCACGGAGATTGTGGCCGGGCGGGGATTTCGAATATTCAATAAACAATAACTATGCCACTTTACAAAATAAGAAACAATACATTTAATATGTATAATCAACATGGGTGATGTTGACAGTATTTTTTATTTTCAAATCTAATTGAGAATATTGATTTATTGTATGAAATTATGTATTTAATATATACTTAAATGAAAATAAAAAAATGAGAGTTTTCCATTTTCCTATAGTATTCCTAAGTAAAACTCAAAGTTCCCTTACAGGGCTTCTATACACCCCAGTGCCCATTGATTGGTTCAAACTTAGAACTTTTAATCATAGGCATATTTTATATCAAATATAAACACATTTGACTGACAAGGTGTTGAGAATAAGATTTTTGAAAATGTTCAATTCTAACCATTTTGTGATCCCACCTGGGCCCACGTTATACAGTGTTCATTTTTATTTTCAAATTCAAATGTATGTGTGTATACGTTAGTACCACGTGATGAATTGTGATTTTCTATGTGTTTGGCATTGGAACAAAACTTGAGGAAACAAAAGACTTAATATGAATTAAGAAATAACTTTACTCGCCTATAAAATATAGAATGTCATTTAATCGAACAGGTTTGTTATGTAAACTGCATGAGGAATTGCTTCAAAATTTAATAAAATCAAAATAAATGCAAAAAACTATATTTATAACCACTCGTTACATAAACAATTCTCTTTTTCAAACATTACAAAAAAAATGTATGTACAATGAGATGATGAACTCAAAGTCATCACCACAACAACTCGCAGAAAAGTCATAATATATACAATATAAACAATAAACAAAGAATTGATACTGCCTTGCAATGACTAGTTGCAAACCATACCACCTGGGAACTTAATTCTGAATCACAGCTTTAGCTGGCTTTGGTCTGACCCGTTTCGTTATAAAAATGTTGAAAAAGTTAAAGTAGAAAAGTATTAAATAAGAATACATATAATACATATTCCAGTTTTCGATGTTGCGAATATTGCCATGTCAATTGTTTACGCAGAAACAGTAGAACATACGCAAAAGTAGCCCCCCAGGAGACCAGCGCAACCCAATAACGTCGTTATACTGTAATGAAATGCGTCCAATATGGCGTCCGTATTTTACTTGAGTTCAGTGTCTCCTATTCTTATTAGTTATATTCGTTATTGTCTATAAACATATATATATGCCAACTGAACTGTTTCATTAAGCTTATGAGTCTATCTCTCCTTGTTCATTTACTTTTACTTTTAAATTGGTAATAATACAATGTTTTCGTTAGACTGGTGTTAAAATACACTTTGTTACCAGGAATTCAAATCAATGTAGATTTGTTTTCCCTATTTTAGTGATAGTTATTACAAATAAAAGGAATATTACCAACATATTATGACCAATTCAGAGGCGTCAACGGCGTTGTTTCAAAATCACTTACCTCTCACCACTTATGTGGTATATTCGAGTCCCGCTCTTCCTAAAATCTTTAAGTGAGAGAGTTTGCCAGTTAGTTGCGGAATGTTTTACTCAGATACATTCATTCTGAGGTCTACTTCCATCAATAAAACTGGATATACCATATATAACCTGATATGTTATTATGCGACTACCCCACGGAAGCATTTTCTGTTCCCAATGGTTGTGCTTTGCCTGTAATGCCAGCAGGAAGATTTCCCAATTTAATAATGTTAATGTTGAGTTACTATATATCTGAATTATAGAAGTTTTCATATTACTAAGACTACAGGAAGGCAAAAGCACTGGTAATGACAAGTGTCACTATAATCCTTAGCACGTGAAACATAAAAACACAGATAATCATAATTATCTAAAAACATAAATCTCTAGAAGACATTACAAAACATGAGAAAATATTAGTAGCATTCGAAAGTTATAATCACTCAATAGCACTCAATAGCACAGGCATAACAAATACAACGAAGAAAACTCATAATAAATACAATATATACATTCAGAAGAAGTGATAACAATCAAAACTGAACAAAGAATAAAGACCGGCATTAATGATACGACGAAAAGAAGAGGTTTACTGCGCCTGTAATTCAGATTTAAATTCCGTGTCCGTTTTCAAATGACCACTTCCTTTCTAATGACACAATTTGTCAATTTTCCGATATGTTTGTATTGTATGGTATTGGCAATGAAATTAATTTATTGTAAGAATATATTGTTGAAAATAAAGTCCTAATTCCGCTGTGTATAGCACTTGTATGAAACAATCAACAAAACCATTCTGAGAATGTGAATAAATAACAAGCACGTGCTGTAAATATAATGGTATGCAAATATAACATTAGTGTTGGTGTTACTATGTCTATATAACACACATCGTTAATTAGGACTAAAGAAACACATTGATTACAACTGACGCAAGAATATAATGATTAAATGATGACTACTGACGCAAGAATATAATGACTATTTGATGTGTCTATACGTTTTGGTCAAGAAAGGTTTACTTATTGTATAATGTCTGTACAATTTGTTTGAATTCAATCCCTCAATTTCCATTTCTTATCCGTTTGATGATTTCTTTTAACTCAACGACGTCGGCGTCGGGGTTGTTAAACGCATTTTCTTGTCATAGACATTTTTAAACTCTTGCATAATTACCAATCATCGTGCAAACTTTTTTGTCATCTGTTTTAGAGGATGCGTGATAGTGGATTTTGTATTGATACACTTATATATCACAGTGACTGGGTCAGACAATTGTATTGACGTTTAGATTAAACAATTATATTTATGACTGTACACTCAGATTTATGTGAAAAACGCGCTAAATAGTTATGTACAGTTCCTGAAAACTACAACACACCACCCATTTGGAGACCATAATAAATAGGATAATGATTTGTGTGATTTTGAGAATTAAGGTCAAAAGATAAACAATGAAAATGTTGTCAGGGTAAACTAGTCGTCTAGTTACTTACTACTAGTGATATTACTTAATATCTGGTATGCACCATTCATTAAAGTTGACAAAGCATGTCAAGGAATGACTTGAAGAGATGAGTGATTTTAGATATGCCACTTCTAGCACAATATCACAATAAAGATTGATAAAATAATAATAAATACTGACTTGTATCGTATTGCGCTTATTTTATTAAATTTAATATTATGTATATGACTATGTTTGACTTAATACAATGGCTTCCAAATATTTGCTTTCTTCTGCATAATCAACTGGTAGTAAAGTGCATTCACACGATTGTGTATGTTAATAAATGTGATACAGACTACTGTAACAATATCTAAGTATGGGACACTTATGTTATACCGTATGTGTTGCTCATTAACAGAAGAGGTTTACTAAGTCAAAAATTGGTTGAAAGGAAGTGACCATATTATCAAAAGAAATACGCTAATAATTCTACAAAATACAACTCATGTCTCCACTGTGTATATGAGTTATCAAGTTACATGTCACCCTTATCAATTACCTCCCCGTACTGACTATAGCAAGATTGTTGCGCCCAAGAAAATTATAGGTGTGTAAATCGGTTGGACATTGAAATACTTAAATTGGCATATTTCTTTTTATGTATGAGAACATTAGAATATTTTATGAGTTCTGCCAAGTTTGGATAGCATTGAGAACTATTGGATGGAGATATAATTGCTTAAAGGTGCGTAGTGATACATTGCAACAAATGGGCAGAATTGCTAAATATAAAGAGGTGTCATCAAACAATCGAAATTGCAAAAATGCAACCTGGTCGATCCCATGTTTTTCCTTCATAATTGTACCATCAGAGGAGTATCTATGCAAACAAAACACTTTAAGAATCATTGGCAATGTGTTCAGTATTCCATAAGTGCAATTCTCTATATATATAATTGCACAAAATTAATTAGTGTAAGAGGCGTTCGAGATTTACTGAAAACAGTACTATTCTTTAATACATTTATTCTAAATATTCTCCCAATATTATTGTATTTGTCATGAGAATTATAAATTGAAACATCGTATTATTTTGCTGTTCATACTTCCGTCGGAATTACACATACGCTAAGCAACCTTCTACTTAGCTATTTCCATAATTTATGTACATATGCGGTAATAATTCTGTGAGGAAACGTAAACTTGAGTCGCGTTGCATTCTCCAATTTTGTGTTTTTTAGCGTTCACCTTAATAACAATCCCATTAATTGTTATGTAATCAATAATATCCTGCAAACCAACAACATCCTGTCTAAAGAAACAATGTACACCACCTACATTTCATTTCCGCATGGAAACCAGCTGCCTTTTAATATAAAAACATTTCATAATTATAGTTTTATGTAAAATATTAAGAAAGAGTAAAATTAAATGTAAATACACGTATGTTTGAAGCATAATTCTAGTTTTCATGGAGTGATTAAAAGTAATGGCTTAGTTTAATGTTACCACGAGACCGGTTCTACAATGCAGCTTTAAATCCGTAATTGAAACGAAGTTTCAAGGTCATTGTACTATAAATGTTCTCATTTCATTTCTTATCACAAGGTTTTAAACATTTTTGAGGTTAGATATGGTGGATTCTATTGGTGGGGGGAGACCTCAAAATGAATCTGAGTAGAACCACCGCCCTTCCACAAGTAACTGGCAAATTATTTCGCATATTTATTTGGAACAAGCGTTACTCGAACCTAAGACCACTTAGCGGTGAGATGTTAGTGATCTTTAGACGGCGCTTTGGACCACTCCGCCACGGAAGACCCCTCAATTGGTTGTAATGGCGGAAGTTACAATAAATTGTCAAAAGGTTTGCACGATGCAAATATGGAGATTGATATTGTAAACTGTGTTATTCGTTTTCGTTAGATATTACTGAATACGACGACGAATGCAATCAGGCTGTAATGTGATCTTTTAATGCGTTTCAAGTATCTGTGTAATCATCAGGAATCTTTAATTATAGTATAGAACTAATTTAAACCAGGGACCCGTCGTTTCACTTACCTTCATAAGTATAAAGAACTTCGTACGAACAAATATGTAATTATAGTATATGAATATTAAACTTGATCCGTATGTATCCGTATCCGTATGCTCAGAAACTTATTAGTTGAATCAAACATGAATCACGATACTGCAATTTACTCTAGGGCTTTCAGACATTTAATCAATTTATACAAATTAAACCAATTGAGAATTATGTTGTCCTCTTGGCGCTACCAAAGCCTTTCAAAATCTTTAAGATGGAAAATGTCTCGCTATTTATTTAAAAGGAATAATGATTTTGCGGTTCAACTTTGGCATGTGTGATAAAGCAAGTACGTAAATTATGTAAATAGCTTGAGGACGTGGTATTACTGCATTTATCATTTAGGGTTTGAGTAAACATAATTTGAAATTGGGCAAACATTCGCAAGCATTGAAATATTCAATATCAGTATGTTCATTTGCACTCTATTTATCTATTTGTAATGGCAGTTCTGTTACGTGCTGTGATTTATCGATTATTCAAGATTCAATATCATAGTATTTCCATCCTTCAGTAATTCATTCCCTTGTGCTATAGTTACCAACAGGACTATTAAAGTGTTTTTATTTTCTGTTGTTGCTTATTTTTTATGGACAGAAATACAAATTATGTATGCTTATAATGAAATACCTATATTATATATATTTGTTTTCAGAAGTGCCTCTGTAGCAAGCAGATGTAACAGTTCACATAACTCTCTATCTTAAAGTTATAAATAGGCATGATGCATTTATTAAACATAATTAAAATACCCCAGTATGTGTTCAAAATTTCATTTTCTTTGTATTGGAAAGGTGCATAAATCGTGTAGGTGATTGAAGGTACATGTGTAAGCTTTGGTCATGTATGACAAAAAATAATGCAAAACAAAATGTATTTTCATCATGTTGTATAAGAATACTAGAAAATACAAGAAAATAATTAGAATATTTTACTCATATAATCAGAATAAGCATATCGACATTAGTTTTATAGACTTTTATTTAAATGTTTACAATTAGAAGTTTCAAACAGTAATACTCGGGGATCAAAATCTCCATAATCTCTATGTAATTGATATACAGATTAACACGAATTACATTCAATTTCAACATTGCCATGTGTCACTTGAATGTACAAAAATATTGAAAGGTCATTCTACTTTCTAAATTTATAACAGTGTAAATACTCTATCAGATACATAACATTCTGCCATATATTACTTCTCCGTGGGAGTAGAACGCTCATATAGCAACGTAAAATGAATCAAAATATCGGTGAAATTTTTTTTTTTCAAATTTTGTAAATTTGTGTTTGTGATGGTTTTCTCGATGCATGTCTCTTACAAACACACGACTGTACATTATTCGCCGAAAATGGATTATACTCCTTCCAGCAGTATTCAGCAAATTAATTGGAAAACAACGAAACTACGATTCGATGATCACAGTTTCTATCCTTTAGCATGGCTATACATTGTACCATTGTGTCATTGACCAAAATATTTATCCAAAGAAACCACAGCGATCGTCTTTGGGCATCAGCAGTCAAAGGATAGTATAGGTCTAATTGGTCAAGTGTTACTATAATGTGACTGGATTGGGTTTCATACTCCAGTGTGGCAACTCTTAGAATACTGTCGATATAGTTCCGACATAACACTGAAAAATAGTTAAAACGACACCTAAAACAACACATACAAATCATCAGATCTAAAATTTTGTTTTAAAATCGATGTAAAATAAATAAGTTTAAATAAATATGCACGTGGTTTACTTCATGTCTATTGAATCAGTTTTAGCTATACAGTGTTGCCTGTTCTTTTCCAAAAATTGTCTTACACAGTTTTATCGTCTACTGGCTTTATATTTCCCTGACAAATTATTGTTTTTGTCTGCATTCAAATTGGTAGTAAAGACCTTAGATAAATCGGTTAGTTGAACTTCGTTACAGTTTCTCTAATGTTACATGTAGCGCATCGTTATCTTCACGCTTGTTACAGATCTTCATCACCGTTAGTTAGTTGCTTGTTACATCAACGTGAATTTGTATTCAGCAAATTGATAACATTAGGCTGGGCTGTGTTGTACTTATATACACAGTGTATCAAGCAATCAGTGTGGAGTTCTGAGAGGTACAAACTGTCATTATCTTAAATGTTTTATCTTGATATGTCTTGAATCGATGTCTTGAATAGATTCTGGGATAAAGAAAATGTTTCTGGTGGTATTTTACTCATTTGAATATAACATATGCGCACAACAATCAACAAACATCATTTAAAGTCACACCTTGACTCCGGCGGTATTTATATGGTTAGATATATTTATTGCCATAACGGGGACATTATTTTTGTTTTGAATTAAATGATTTTATGCATTTCCAACATAACTGACATTTTAAATATGCAGTGACTTATTCACCATCTAGATCGGATATCGGTTTGTTTGTGTATATGCATGCATTGTTATTATTCATTAATTGCCTTATTTACTTACATCTTGGGCTTCACAACGGTATGGTACAATATCATGATTGACAAGGTAACAAAATAAGGTATAGTAGCAAAACAATGCATTCAAAGATTTTGTTCATACATTACTTAACATTTTTGATAAGTTACAAAAATAAAATACTTATAACAAAACAATGCACTTACAACTAGTGTTTATACACTACTCAACAGAGCGTGCAGAGATTGATAAGTTTACAAAGATAACTTAAAGGTACTCATAGCAAAACACTTCATCTCAGCTGATATTGGAGCCTCCTGAAGTAAACAAACGTGAAAATGGATCAGAATTATCTATAATCTATTTTAACATTGAAGAACACTTCTCAACTCAAAGATTTACAGTACAACATGTGTCGAGGATATGCGAATATGCGGTAACCACATATTTTGCGATAAATTGTGAATTTGTGACATTGTTTTAAAGATTTACTATGCATGGACAACATGGGTGGGATATGAATAATGATTAGCAGAATTCAAGGAGACTCTCTGTCAAAAAAATTGTCACGGTCTGATAACCGCTATTAACGTGTAAATATCGATATCAGTGCAGTTAGCGGTACCTCATTATCTCAAAAACTAGCTAAATGTGTATCGCAATAGGAAGATCGGCGAACCGTACGGTTATATAATAATAGGCTGCGATCCTCATATGATATAAAATTTGAAACGCAGAAGGACATGGAGGTCGATTTAAACTCATGGAGAAGTACAATTGGTTGCTTCTCGCAACCAGTGAAAATTAAAAGCCACATTTCTACATTTACTTTGAATTGCATTCCATTGTGTATATGTATTGCCTTGTTATTCATGCCCGCAGCACAGTGTATTAAGAAAAAAAAACCCGGACCTCCAAAAAATAACTCAGGCCCTTGTGGCCGAACGTGCGCTTGACATAGCGGGAATTCTAGAGCAGATCACTTCGGAATAACTCCTCAGCGTCAACTATCAATGCTCAAGTACAACCAGTCGTTTTAAATGAGTCCGATCCTTCTAATCAACCACAAATAAATACTTGGCTAAGTCAGCGTCAAATGACCCAACCTGACGTCGCACTGATATGCATTCTAGCAGACAACGTAACAACTCACTATAGCTCTGACACAGTTCTACAAAACAACACTATGCTTGATGTAATGCATGACATACAACGTAGCGTTAGGCATATAATCATAAAAATAATAAAGACTTTATTTCAAGAGATTACACTGTCCAACATGCTGAATCTTCCCTGTGTGTCTTCTTATTATACATATATATATTTTAAAACATAATTAGTGGCAGATTCAATACATGTATTTACAAATAAGTATAGAAAACAAGTTCGAAGGATTTGAGAACTCATAAAAGGAAGTAACTGAGTCAAACAGAAAACTTGAAGAAAAACAAGACGCAATGCAATACTCGTTGGACTCAATGTCTTAAACTGTTAGACATCTGTAAGAACGTCTCAAAACAAGTGAAGATAAATGTGAAAGGCGTTAGACGCAGTCGCGGCGCGAAAATCTGAAGTTCTTCGGTCTTCCAGAAACCAGAAATGAAACTTGGGAAGAAACGGAAGTGAAAATGAGGGAATTTATTACGAACGATTTAGTGTTAAATGACGAAGAAATACAGATTAAAAGAGCTCATCGTTTATCCGGAAAAGATTCACCAAGAGCGGTAATTGTCAAATTTTCAATTTAACGTCAACGAACATTGAATAATGCCTCTACCGGAACCAACGTTCATAGTGTTACCAGTATCAATATCATGTCATTGAATATACTTGAAGGTCTGTCAAAGTATAGTTGTAATATTGAGTTCTTGTCATAGTTGAAACAGTTTGATATTTGTGCATTAAATAAAACATGGTCGAAATATATAGACGAATATGACGATTTCTTAGATGTTTATCACTCTTTTAAGTGTATTAGTAAAAACAATATAGCAAAGGTCGCGACTCTGGTGGTGTTTGTGTATTTATTAAGTCCCATCAAGTAGAGAATGGTTTGATTATGAGGGTATTTGATAAATTTAAAAATTGTATTTTTTTAGGATGAATGGTAAATTGCTTAATTTAGAACAGGTATGCGAATAAATCTTAAAAAAAAAACAACATAAAATTAATTTGTTTAGAAATGGAGGATTTCTTAGAGGTAATGAACGTTGGGCATTTGATGGGAAAAGGATAGAAACAGTGTCACTGTAAAAAATATATGGGAATATTTAACACTCCAAAACTAATATGGATTAAGCCAAAGAAATGCTCGCAATTCAAATTAAAAAATCTAGATATCAATATATAAACTTCAAAGAAATGTTGGATTATTTTACCATTTTGATTTGTTTAAACTGTTTGATGCTATGGTTGTGCCGATATTAACATATGGATCTGAACTTAGGGGATATGAATATGCAACTCAAATTGAAATTTTTTGGTTCAAACTGGAACCTGCAATTACTAAAATGCACGCGTTGTCTCCATTTAAAATGAATGCTTTTAACTCAAATTAATATTGAACCTCTTCTCCATAAAACACGATGTTTTAAACAGACTATATATGATAAAAATAGAGCACTGGGTGTATACAAATATGGTAGTTTCAATTCTCTATAGACACATATATAATGTCTCTGAAGCTAAACCACATTATACAATTCCAGACGACAATACGCTTCAAGTACAATATACCAATACACAGTTTCATATATCAAACTACCTATTATAGCATTAAAAAGTACCAAAAATTCCATGAAATTATAACATAAATGCATAATAATTTTAATGGAAACTTAAATCCCGTGAAATTAAACACTTTAGGAAAGTTAGAAAGAATATATAACAAATATATAATGAACCGAACTTCTAATCCGCCACCTGCCTTTTTATAAACCTGACATTTTATATGTTGTCTCAAAAAGTATCAAAGTATTTCCTTGAAATGTGTACCTGAATAAGAAAGATCATTTAGGCTATGTGATACATAATTGTCTGCTATGTGAAGAAACATAATTGTCTGCTATGTGAAGATACATTATTGTCTGCTATGTGAAGAAACATAATTGTCTACTATGTGAAGATACATAATTGTCTGCTATGTGAAGATATATGATTGTCTGCTATGTGAAGAAACATAATTGTCTGCTATGTGAAGATACATAATTGTCTACTATGTGAAGATATATAATTGTCTGCTGATGTGAAGATACATAATTGTCTGCTATGTGAAGATACATAATTGTCTGCTATGTGAAGATACATAATTGTCTGCTATGTGAAGATACATAATTGTCTGCTATGTGAAGATACATAATTGTTTGCTGATGTGAAGATACATAATTGTCTGCTCTGTGAAGATACATAATTGTCTGCTATGTGAAGATACATAATTGTCTGCTATGTGAAGATACATAATTGTCTGCTATGTGAAGATACATAATTGTTTGCTGATGTGAAGATACATAATTGTCTGCTCTGTGAAGATACATAATTGTCTGCTATGTGAAGATACATGATTGTCTGCTATGTGAAGATACATAATTGTCTGCTATGTGAAGATACATAATTGTCTGCTGATGTGAAGATACATAATTGTCTGCTATGTGAAGAAACATAATTGTCTGCTATGTGAAGAAACATAATTGTCTACTATGTGAAGATACATAATTGTCTGCTATGTGAAGATACATGCTTGTCTGCTATGTGAAGATACATAATTGTCTGCTATGTAACGAAACATAATTGTCTGCTATGTGAAGATACATAATTGTCTGCTATGTGAAGATACATAATTGTCTGCTGATGTCATATACAAAATTCAATAGCGCTACTCCATTTATTGACGAAGATTTTGGAAATACAAAAGTGGCGGGTTAGCTGTTTCTTTTTGTATATAAAAAAAAAGTTTATTTAGTATTTTGCAACAAAACGAACCCTTTTTCTCAAAATCTTCCATAATGTATTGGTACAAATTACATTTATATGACTCATTTCTTGACTATCTTGCGTCTAATGAAAAAAAATGAAATTTTATTTACACTCGAAAGCTGTCAAATTAAATTGAAAATATCATAAGCTTAATTTTAAATTTAGCGTCAACAAAGCGTTTTTATTTTAATTTATTTTATTACATAAGCATCAAAATCATACAATATGAGCTCTTTTTATTCAGTTAATTGAACTCTTCAAAATCAACAAATTAATTAACCGAACAAATTATTCTGTTCGCAACAATAAATACACTATAACTAATTAGTCTCTCCCCTTATCTCCGCATCGTTGTTTTCGCGCTGGCTGCTAATCTTTATCCCGACAAAAAGATGCTAGTTCTGCTCCGTGAATCCGTGAATCTTCAATTCAGCAAATTGAAAACATTACGTTTAATCTTATTGTACTTATACACATAGCGTATGAATCGATCAGCGTAACATGTCTATACTGATCTCAAACTGGTACGTACCTAACAATGCGCATTATCAAGATGGTTGTCTCATGAACAGTCAGTCTAGTTGCAGGTGAGCATATCTTACGCGTGTATTGGCGCTTATGATATTATATAAAATTGACCATGAATGACTTATGTACTGATCTCAAACTGTTTTATATTTAGGTAATAAACTATATTAAATATCTCATCATGTTATGAAAATGTTTCTTATTGATGCTTTGATCAACGGATTTAGATATAGATATATGTTTTACAATAATACGGATATACATATTTGAAAAAAGAAGTTTAATACATTCCACCTGCCGTTACATACTAGAAGTGAAATAATGCATGCACTGTCCAACGCAAAAAGAAAACATATTTAATATCAGCCAAGTTCTTGATGAAATTATCGTATACTTTAAGTTACTGATTGTCAAACGGGGAGTTTGTTTGGCTTTGTTTGATTTAGTTTTTGTTTGAATTTTGTATGTTTATATCATCGAGGTCAAGAATTTTTTTGATTAAATATCCTTACCTACTTACATAAATATAACTTATATCAAACATAAGCACAGCAAATCGATTGAAACAGTTACTCAACTACGTACTTAAAGCGACACAATTCATGTTTTATTTTTGATAATAATGATAATGAAAAGTAGCGTGACAAAATATAATGAGCTCTTGGGAAAAATGTAATGATTTCATTTTTGCGTACACACATACGACATAAATACTTCATTTTATTTGCTTATACTGTAATCATTCTTCGATTTGAAATCTTAAACTATTTAATCGGTACGAGATTTCTTGTAGATAGGATACGATATTGTCATTTGTATGTCATCGATGGCTAACTTACGATATATAAACATAATCACTCTTTTCTGGGATCGTGAAATGTTAACCAATACTGGAGCACATCTATCTCCGATAGTAACCAAAAAATGTCCCTCATAAATCAGTGGTGACATACTTATAACAATGTCGTACGTCAACCATCAAGAAGACTGTTGCTAGGGTAACGATTTGAACCCGAGACCTCTGGATTGATAGTCAGCCGCGCTACCGACCAAGCTTATCGGACCCGGCTTATTTTTTTTGTAACATTTATGTTTATCAAATGTGTATAACGTTAGTGTGAAATGTATGAGGGTAATGTATGTGTTAATGTAAATGAGTAATACATGTGTATATTGTATGAGGTAATGTATATGTTATAGTAGATGAATTATACATGTGTGTATTGTATGAGGGTAATGTATGTATAAATGTAGATGAGTAATACATGTGTGTAATGTATAAGTGCAATGTATGTGTAAATGTAGATGAATTATACATGTGTTTAATGTATGAGGGCAATGCATGTGTGAATGTAGATGAGTAATTCATTTGTATAATATATGAGGGTAATGTATGTGTTAATGTAGATGAGTAATACATGTGTGTAATGTATGAGGGTAATGTATGTGTTAATGTAGATGAGTAATACATGTGTGTATGATATGAGGTAATGCATATGTTAATGTAGATGAGTAATACATGTGTGTAATGTATGAGGGCAATGTATGTGCTAATGTTGATGAGTACTACATGTGTGTAATGTATGAGGTAATGTATGTGCTAATGTAAATGAGTACTACATGTGTGTAATGTATGAGGGCAATGTATGTGTGAATGTAGATGAGTAATTCATGTGTGAAATGTATGAGGGTAATGTATGTGTTAATGTAGATGAGTAATACATGTGTGTAATGTATGAGGTAATATATGTGTTAATGTAGATGAGTAATACATGTGTGTAATGTATGAGGTAATGTATGTGTTAATGTAGATGAGTAATACATGTGTGTAATGTATGAAGTAATGTATGTGTTAATGTAGATGAGTAATACATGTGTGTAATGTATGAGGGCAATGTATGTGTTAATGTAGATGAGTAATACATGTGTGTAATGTATGAGGTAATGTATGTGTTAATGTAGATGAGTAATACATGTGTGTAATGTATGAGGTAATGTATGTGTTAATGTAGATGAGTAATACATGTGTGTAATGTATGAGGGCAATGTATGTGTTAATGTAGATGAGTAATACATGTGTGTATGATATGAGGTAATGCATATGTTAATGTAGATGAGTAATACATGTGTGTAATGTATGAGGTAATGTATGTGCTAATGTAGATGAGTAATACATGTGTGTAATGATTGAGGACAATGTATGTGTTAATTTAGATGAGTATTTCATGTGTGTAATATATGTTTGTTATGTACACATGGTTGTGCAAACACTCATCATATGGTTATATCCTTGACAGTTTTGTCCGATGACACGATGGTACTGCTCCAGACACATATATTTACTGATATCTTCTTGTAATTCGATATTTTAATATACCTATCAATCTTGCCAATTCCTAAGTTTTTAAATGAAAATGTCGCTGGCCATCTTCAACTACACCACGTTAGTTTCAGGAGTAGCTTACATTCAAACGCACTATACAGCAAACACCTTTTGCATGTAATAATTATATCTCAGACAATACATTATAGAACTAACTCATAGTCCATACATTTTAATATCTTTTAAAATAATATTTTCAAAAACAAAATACTAATGAATTTAAACAACGATTCACAGCGAAAAAATAGAAAAGTTATGGAAAAAAGAATATGTCACAGACACATGTCCCAGCTATCGTTTACTTTGTAATAGAACAATAACATTTTCTCCCCATGATATTTAATGGTAAAAATAGTATTCACAGTAACTACACTACTTGCTAATTCAATATCCCATGACAATTTGATTTTACATTCACACTCGATGATGATAGTAAGTGTGATTGGCTATCAAATTTAAAACAGAGATTTTTCACCAAATAATAACTGCCAAGTCAATTCAGTTTCAAATTGAAAGTTGTTCAACTCATGTTTTACTTGACACTTTATTCAGTTAGTGTCGGCATCTAAATTATAAAAAGTGAATCTAATAATTTGGTTATTTCAACTGAGTTCTGTTTTTTCGATATTGGCTGATGCAACAATTAAATACCAGAAATTCTGCCTTGCATAGAGTGCTAAAACTATTAATCATTTAGACTACATATTCTCTTCTCATATCAACTCATAATTATCTTCACGCTGGTTGCTAATCTTCATCATGTTAGATTGAAGCTAGTTATTGCTCAGTGAATCTTGTATTCGGACTGACGTTGAACGTTTTTAAGTTTATAAATACGTTTTACCAACCAGTCATTGAAGCTTATCTGTACTGATCTCCAACTTTTACATAACTTGCTCTTTATGCAACCGCAAAAACAAAACCTACTTATAAATTTCGTATCGATTTATCGTTACAGGTAGATATGATTATAATATTTATATTGCGTTATAATAATTTAAAACATCTTTACTTTGCTGTTCTACTTCCGATAACGTTGCAATTTTGTAAAAAAAAAAAAAGAAAAAAAGAAGAATTTCTGGCAAAATATAAATTAGATTCTTGTGACGACGTTCCTCATTCGAAGTATTCAAATATTTATAGGTACTTTGAGAAAATGTTGTACTGTTAATTCAATCTGGCAATCACTCGACTTTGTGTTAAGCTAAATATACTCAATACAGAGTGTTTAGTCAGTAATATACCTGGCTCCTGTTTCACCAACATATACTTAAATACTTAAAAACTTAAATCTAAAAAAGCAGCCAGGTGATCATGATTTTAGACTGGTTCCAGTTAAACTGCATATTGTGTCAATGATATTGATTATATAATATATAAATAACCAGTCAAAACTTAGCTAAGTTTTTAAGTAATTAAGTAAAATGTTGGTGAAACAGAAGCCAGGATGCATTATGGTATACTTAAAGCCGGATGTGTGTCAGGATTTTTAAGATGCAACCTGAAATTGAATTTGATTCTGTAACAAATAGAAGTCGGGATTAAATCAAGTTATTCAGCTTTCGTTCAGGTGATATCCGTCATCCTACATCGCTATTTTTTCTAATGTAAAGGGAGGTATTTTACCGTTTTTCTTACCCTTAAAACGGGAATACGGATACAGTGCACATTAAGCGCATTTCATTGACAAAATGTGTTTAACACTGAAGGAAAAATAACCTTTTAACTAGCCTATAGAATGCGTCTAAAATGCTTTGAAGTTTCTCTACAGAAATGTAGTTAAATCTATAAAAGCACATCGAGATATTATCATGTACTGGCTAAACTTTAATTTGAATATATATTCAAAATATCACAAATTAATGAAATATAAAATCAAATTTACCTAAGAAACAATATAATTTTTGCAAGTTCATCCAGTCTGAAGTAAGTGAACCACAAAGCGGTGCATGTAAACATTGCTTGTTGCATGTTCGATGTCGAGTTACGGTGGTCTAGTGGTTGCCATGCTTGCTCCAAAGCTCGGAGACACCGGATCGATTCCTGGTGGGGTTTCATCCAGGGGGCTTCAAATGCACCCCACAGTGCCATTCGTCGGGCAAATGACTGTGAAACCATGTAAATCGGTCGGAAAGGATTTAAAGCAGTATGTCTGTCCTGTGTAATGGGAAATTTAAACTCTATCACGTTAATAGCTCAAAGAACGTCCTTGTTAATCACTGATTTAAATGCCCGTAAAGCAGTGCAATGTGTGCTTGGAAATAATCCTCGTGAGAGAGTGTTGCAGTTTTAGAGCGGACGGACGGACGAACGGACGGACGGACGTTCTCACGAATGGGTAGTTAAGTGGCTTCTTTGCGGCCAGCTTATTACTTGTGTGGCCACAGAAAAGAAAAAAATCCACATAAAAGCTGCTTTTTAAGGTCTAAAAACAGCCACATTATACTTTTTCAACTGTTTTTCAACCGTCCACAAAAAACTAACCTAACTAAACCTTAGACACTTAACTACCCATCATTGTGCATGGACAGACGAACAGACGAACGGACATATCACATATCGAGAATGGTCAACACAAGTTAACTTCTTACATGTTATATATTATATATTATTAATGTACTCAGTCTATACCAATGTGTTTTATTGATCAACACACAATGTCAGCATACTATTTTCGTACCATTATGTTTATGCTGTATTTGTTTATATGATAATTCATTCACATAATACACCGCGCTAATTGCGATAAATGTATCACAATGATTATGAGATTCCTTGTTATACCTCTGTTTTATATTATACAGTTTCCCTTTGCAACCAAGCAATCGTCAGGAATGAAATAATTGTGTGTTGTTTTTGCATATTTAATTTACACAATTTCCGAATTTTCTATTCACATTTCCTGGTCCTAAAATTTATAAGTTCTTAATCTAATGATAATTGTAGTTTTCTCTTTATTCAGTTTTTATCTCATTATTAAAAAAGTGATGTTATTATCAAACAAGAATTTTGAATTAATCATGAAAATGAAACAATTTACATGATTAGAAGAATCTGTCCCTGTCTGTTTGCTGTTTCCAGATCAATATGAATAACATTTGAAAATGAGAATGGCGCGAGAATGACAGTAATGATAAATGTCTGATACTTATAATACATTTTGCTTGCATTGCATGATTATATTTTAAGTTCATTATTGAAATCGTTTGATATTATATTATAAGCATGATTTATAATTCCTTTGTTTGAGTCAAATTATTTAAATTGTTGGTAAATTTCTCTCTTGCATTGGTTTATGCCATATTAATGTATTCATGTACATTATTTATCTTTTCCAATAAGATGTTCTTATGCGCGATAAGACTTATTTATAAGTATGCATTTACGTATGTATTGTTGATAGCATTTTTGAAAGACCGAAATACACATTATGTTCGCCAATTATGCGATACTACTGATAAAGTTTAAGTTTTTCAGTCTATTGATAATCAGTCATATATTTACAGGACGAGTTGACATGACCGGGCTGTTACATGTTATGTGGCCGCCACCTGGCTGTATTGCCCGATCTAGATTGATTACCTGTCTCATTCATCTCTGCTTTATTGTTGTATATCTAACGTAAATTACCTCCGGATCCGGTAAACTCAATCGGTAGCGCGTCTGAATAGGTATCGGCCATAGTATATGTGATGATTGTAATACAACATCTCATTGCCATTTGTCTCTCTCTGCCAATTCAAATTGTGGTTGTGTTAACAGGTCGTTTATAAGCCTTAATTGCATAAAACTGACGCTAAATATGGAAACACACACACGTCAAATAATCAACATTATATATCTTTTCTTATATAATACCAGGGTGAACTTTTTTGTATCTTACATGTCCATAAAACTATAAATGGTTCCTAATAAAATATGTTACGGAGCTTTCTAAATCATAAAACAACATAACATATGATACTTTATACCCGATTTCAGGTTGACTTAGAACAATAATTTCGTTTTCAGATTGATTGATATAGTTATTGTTTCCACTCTCTATTGAAAGGAACACTTATAGATGTGTCTTCTTTTCTTACTTTTGTCACGATGGAGTACATATAATTTAAACAAAATTTTAAAAGATATTATATTTAATAACATGCACCAAATAACACTTAGTTTAAATATTTGCAATTTCATGTTCAAATTCTTTCAATTTAAAACATATAACATTTTAGATAATCTACCATCAAACGCTGATACAAATAACCAAACCTAATTTGAATACTAGAGCGATAATGAATTCAAATATCACCCATGTGCCAATATTCAAATATCATGCAATTGATTTCTATTTCTCCTATAATGATGACGCCATTCTAAATTTACTGCACATTAGGGAATATTGCCAAGTCCATGGCATACGCATTACAATTTGTCCTATATAACATCCCCATAAGAGTTGCACAAGTGAGGTCTATAACGATTGTATATCGCAATAAAATGAGTCCAAATATCGGCGAAATGCTTCTTATCTTATTCTATTGTTTTATTCAGGATTTTAGAGTAACAATTTTTGTTATGAAATGCTTACTAGTATCGATCAAATGTATTTTATATTACATTTACGAATTGCATAACGATTGCTTATCATGGCAAAGTCGTCTAAGGCACATATATTGTATCGCTGAGGATATTGTTTGAGCCAAGCTCGGTTCAAAACCAAATGTCCAGGAAGTAAAAACTTGACATGCCATGTTTATCCTGTTATGTGTTGACATGCCATGTTTATCCTGTTATGTGATGACATGCCATGTTTATCCTGTTATGTGTCAACAAAGGCGTTAAATTCATTTTGCTGTTGTTATATAATTACGTCATATAACAAGCAAAGAGTGTCAGTGTCGTTTATGTTATGGGCTATTGTTAATTATAAATAATAAATTTTGACAGAAAAAAGCAATATTCATACACGCGATAATGGAAGTACTTTGAATTGTCAATACACATTGCCAATTATACCTATATTGAAACCATGTTTATATATCCTCTATTTAGTATGCACTGATAATTCTTTGTAATATTCAACATTTGTGCTACAGAATATGTTTATTGTGTTTCTTTTTAGTTATTTATTTTACTTCGAAGGTGAAACAACATTTATCTATTTGGTCAAATCGCTTTCGAAGTTTCCCAAGATAGAACCATTACTATATAAATATGCAGAAAAAGAGTCTTGCTTGAACAAATGACCAACCGATCATGAGGCCGATTTCTTACCACTGAACCACGAACAATTAACCATATCATGACCAATACATATTTCAGTTACTATAAGTGACAACTGTGCTGCACGTTCTATTCAAATAACAATTGGTTTTCCGAAAACAAAGATCACCAATTTGAACATTTGCTTCAAGCAAGTATTTAATCATCCTGACAATTTATTGTTTTTGCCTGCGTCCAAATTATGAATAATGGGTTTAAATAATTCGGTTATTTCATCTTTGTTAAAGTTTTTTCAATATTCCAAGTACAAAATAATTTTCTCCTACACCAATTGCCAATTTACTAATCATTGACTAAGATTCCTCCATCAGCACATTGTTATTCTCACGCTGGTTTCAGATCTTTACTCCGTTATATACATTAATGCTAGTTACAGCTCCGATAATTTTCAGCTGATTCATAACATTATGTTTATCGGTTCTCTATAGTTTATATACACATTTTATTAGCCAATCATTGTGGCTAATCTGTTATAATCTCAAATTGTTACATACTTGTTGTTTGTACAACAGCGAAGATAAGGACCTGTTGAATTCTATTTCCTAAAGGTTTTCGTATCACAAGGCATTATTGGCATAAATCAGAGACGTCATTTTTTCGTTTACTGTCTGACTGATAAGCAATGAGAAGACTCTGTTAAAATAATTGTAGAAGTGTATAAAACATCGTTCTGTTAAGATATAAAATGTGTTGAAAACAATGAAGAAAGACAGTTCCCATTTGCTAGTGTATATCAGATATATTTAGATATGGTGAAAATTAATTCAGTGACTTTCAAATTGAGATAGGTTGAACATTGAGATGTGATACGTAATAATTATCTCTGAAAATATTACATTCTGCTTACCTATTTAGCATAATAAATATGCAATTGAGGAAGACATATTTTACAACATTCTCCAAAACTATTTTTGAGCGATGATAAACTGTACATTTCTCTCTCAGGATTGATCACTTAACTATATGAGCCAGTGATCTCTAAAGCAATAGCAACCAATACCGGTTCTCCACAGTATTGGAGAGCAATTACACATTGACTCGCAGTGGAGCTAAATATCAGTGATTATGTTTATATTTGTAAATGTTAAATACTTTCTACAGTGTTCGTCCGTGCCGTCATTGAAGCGTATACGATATAGATAAAGAGAGAAAATAAGTGAACCACCATTAAGATAGGTGATGTTTAATTCAGTTAAATGCTGTCTGTGAGGAGAATCAGGGATCGCGTGCGCGATTGGCTGTAATTCGCGTCAGGGTCTTAATAAAAATACAATTAGTGGTACTATAGAGGTCTGTATTGCAGCTATTCATAAAGCGGATAATACATGTACCAGTAGTGCTAGTTCAGGTGTCAGTGACGTGTATAATGTCTTGTTGGCAAGCAAATAGTGTAGTTCTGTCAACGTAAGTCTGTATCACAATATGACTGAATAATTCCTGAAACTAATACCAAAAACTATATACATGTTTGTATCCAAATGGATTATGACAAATCTGGTTTTCCCCAGGTGGTTTTAGAATGATATAATCACACTTAACATTTCTTTGTTTTCCGTAAATATTTTTAATACATATGTGTTAAAAGATATTTGAACATAAGCTATCAGTTTTTGATATACAAACTTTAACATTCATTTTTTTATGTTCTATACAATAATTCAGTTATAGTTCCATTAAAAGTATTTTGTATATTTTAGTTATTAGACATTGTTTGCATCATTTCTACAATGATATAAAACGTTGTTCACAAAGAAAATAACATGATCAGATTTATATTTCGTTCTAATCGTATTATTTTATACATAAATATGACATGTAATGCAATGAAAAAAAATCATTCTTAAACTGAAACTATGCAAAACAAAAATACAGAGATATTTCTTACTTCATTTAAAACAATAACTGCATTACTGTAACATTATAAGCATGATATTATTGCGGTAACCTTTTTCGCGCTTGATGATTTTAGAAGCGCTTTCCGCACATCGAGATAATTTCGGTATCTTTAGCAAAGACGCATGTACAGGCAAATCAATTATTAGTTCATTTGCATTTGAATTGTGTCAATGCATCATCTTTGTTGCAGCGAACACGTATTTCAATTTGTTTCACACGCTTTTCTAATTGTGATCGTCTCAATGAACTGCAGTTGCATCAGAATAAATTCATATTGAATTAAAGAATTAGAAATTTAGCTAGCCGCAGGAATAGCGATATTAGATGTCTTGTAAAGAATACATAAATAATAAATAACTGATTTCGTCGACAAATTTTAACAGATGCGAGGTATTTCAGATAATCTATGAACCGACAATAACATTTGCATAAAAAGGATAAAACAGTGAATCGAATATGATTATAAAACTAAGATAATGCTGAAACTACATATAAATACTCGTATATGTTCCGAATGTTTTTTCATTGATAAGAATTCAGAAACTACACCTCGTTAGTCCATGTATATGGTCAGCTACCACCATTACATTTCCCACAGACTTACATTATAGCGTTTGTACTTAAAACCTATTTTTAAAACAATCGTTCATGAAAATGACTTACCTTGCATTCATTTATCAACCTAGATACATAAAAAAACAATAGGTCAAAAGTACCACTTTTAACTACTTTCGGTTCACTGAAGTTCATAGTCTCGGACTGAATTTATTTGCATTTCCATATATTTACCACTAGTACAATTTGCTCCATTAAATAATAAAAATTAGCAAATATGTTTTTGTTTTTATTTTCATGATAAAAAACATCATATTCTAACACATTAAGAAGAAAAACATTCATTGTGACATTTAACAAGCTAACAAACGTGATATATGCCCTCACCATCCCGATACTTTTTTCATCCAATCAGAAACCCCGTCTCAATGGTAGTAGCTAACTATGAGAACATTGGAACATATTAATGAGTAACTGTTCTGCCAGGGTTGGATGTCAATGTGTACTGTTTAATGAAGATACATGTATAACAGTTTAAAGATTCGTAGTACTACATTGTAAAACAATGGGCAGAATTGTCAAAAATAAAGTGGTGTCACCGAACGATTGTCAAATAAGCAAGTCGGTCAACTTCAATATTTTCATGCATATTTGAACAAACAGAGGGTTCACTTCACTACAGTTTTAGAACCATTGGAAATGTGTTCCGTGTTCCAGTATTGCATGTCACTATATACAGAACAGTACAAACTTAATTGGTGTTTGAGACGTCGAAATTGGCCTTGAGCGATAGTGTTCTTGTTGACTAGGTATCAACACACTCAATAAAGACGAATCGGCTGTTAGTAGATGCTTTCTTAGATTCCAATGGGATCCTTGTTTCAGATAATAATGAATGTTATCGTGTTGTTTGAATAATATATTGTCAGTAAATACCATTACAACAGAAATGCAATAAAGCAGAAAACCCCATCTTCTAAACGACTTGGATATCACGGGTATTTAATTGTAAACTCTCTTTGACCAGTAAAGTAAGATAAAACATATGCTTGTAGTTACATGCTGAGTCTACTACGTCTGTGAAGTATCAGAGCAATTAACACTAAACTAACTAAAGTGTATCCTCATTCATAACCTAATAATGCTGGTTCATTTGATCAGTATCTTCTAGCACAAATGTTTCCATAACCATTTTACATGTGATATCTTGTTCTGTTGTACGCGTAAACAATGATCATTTTTCGTAGAATGTCCATGAGATATGAACTTTCTTCTGCAACGTGAACGAACGTGAATAGAGGTTCATTTATTGTTTACTCAAGCCTATACAAGTGGCCACTTCAATTAAGCAGTCACTTGTATTAAGCAATCACATTGCTATTTTTCATTGCTATGCTTTCGGAGCAAATGAACCTGAGTGTATTATGCAACAGCCTGTCTTAAAAATGTCACATTTGCTCAGTTTCTCTAGCGGTTGCTTAAGACAGGTTTGACTGTATTTCTTATGCACACAAATAACACCACCGCTAGGTTATTTTATTTATACATGTATTTTACTAATGCCATCATACTGGCGAATACTTCTTTTTCATCCTTATCTATATAGGTTCGACGGGGTAATCTCGTCACGAATGCAAATTTAGTAAAAGGAACACTTTCTCGTAACAGATTGGGTCGTTATAGGTAATGGTTTTGGAATGTGAAGTGAAATTTACCGTTAATTAACTCGTATGTGTTCATCGTGTGGAGCTTAGTAGGATAATTTATACCGTTCCGTACCTGTTTATATCGTAATAAATGTGCTTTGTGGTGGTTAATCAAGACGTTATTTTTTATCAAGCTGTTATTGATAGTCGCCGGTGAACACCTGTGGAGAACTCAAAGCTATTTTGCATGCACTCTGATACTCCTTGAAAGTTGAATGTTTTGTAAAAAAAAAAGACAAGCATTATAGTTATGTATATACAAGTTGTTCCTAATACGAACACATAATCCCCATTATGTTAGGGTGGAAATGCTATATCATATAGATACATAGTAATCTACGAGCAGTTTCCTAATACGAACATGATCCCCACTGTGTAAGGAGGTAAATGCTATATCATTTCATGCATTTTCATATTTCTCAATGTAAGCATGCCAATGCCATTCATATTTAATGGGAATACATTGATTTCATTTTGTAAAATTAGTATATGCGTTTTTGCACCATTATAGTATACTAAAATAAACTATCTGTCTAACTAACAAGTATTATAAATTCAAGTATTAAGTGCAAATTAAACTAAAAGATTATTCGGAATAACACTTGTAAACATAAATATCTCTAAAACATCATTTTATACATCTATTCGACTGTAAGTTGCTGTACATCGAATATAATCTTTATGCCCTGATGGAAGAAATGAAATGGAAAAGTATTCAATAATTGCATTAATTTAGCATCTTCTTACATCCAATAACATCTCTGTCCGTTATTATAATATGTCCTCTCAGGCTTAATTTTAAATGTATAATGTCGTTTTGAAATCAACAAGTTTTTAACATGTAATATATGATAAAGGCATCCCTTCGTAGTACAGACACAACACAAGGTTGAACACTGAAGATTAAGTTTGTTGATCTGTTCTTGAGGGTTAATATAATATGCACCACTAATCACGCGTTCTGTCGCAGAAATACGTGATATTCTTCACTCGAACAGCTCTGGTGTGTTCCATGAATCCAAGGAATTCGAAATAATAGAAACCTTTTATCAGAGCTACACAGTAAACACACGTGGTAGTGTTTGTTGTTTGTTTGTTTGCATTTTGTGTTGTTGTTTTTTGTTGTTGATTTGTTGTTGTTTGTTTACAGTTTTTTTTGTTGTTTTTTTTGTGTTTTATTTTTTAGATTTTGTTTGTTTTTTGTTTTTTGTGTGTGTTTTTTTTTGGAGGGGGATGTTTCGAATAATAACATAATAAGAATAGTGAACACAATATATGAACTTTTTTCTAATAAATATATTATCATAAAGTAGCATAAATAATTACATATAATAGAAATATCGCTTAGCCATAAAGCATTTTATTTTATTTATTATACTAATACAATTATATTGTTGTATAATGGCATGCGCAAAGCGAGTCAGTTAACTTTTTACCTATAAACGTTCCATCTGCGTTATATCACATAATTAACTTTATGCGCTACAGGAAAAAGAACAACTGTTGTGAAACCAGTTGCAATGATTATTACACATCTGTCACATGACAAACTACCTTAGTATTAAAATACAATACAAATTTGTAGTAAACGCTCTATCAACAAATGTTAATCATTCACTATACACCTGAGCTAATCAAATGTATATAATAAATTGTTAAATAACAATAGCAGGTAAAGCATAAGGTGTGATCTATAGTAATATGAACCTAAGGTTTCCAATCCGAAATGTGTTTATACCCAGAGGACATCAGATGTTTCAGCTAGCGCATAACTCAATGCAGACTAATCCACATCGTTCCTACACAGGATAATTTCTGCCTGAATGTTGATTCGGCCCTTTCGACTCGGGTATTTTAAGCGTAGGTTGGAGTAATATCTTATTTGTAAGTGTTTTCGTGGCTTCATGTAACTTAATTGGTTCAGCCTATCAACTCTTAAATTTAATAAGTACGGGTAGCACATGATTAAAACTAAAAAAAACTTACTTCATATATTTGATGCAATATGGTTGCGTTATATAGAAGTTCACATAACGTAATACCAGTAGTTATGTGTAATAATATTGTTTTGTTAATTTCCCTGAAATGTGTGATATTTTCATTATGAAAACTAATATTCATTACATCTTAAGTGTGCGTTTTAATTAATTTCATTTCGCAGTTGTTGCTGAATTTAGAGCAAACGACAATACACTCAGTCTCATGACTTGAATATTGATTATAAAATACGGAGAGGTATTGCAGTGGATTATTTAACAAACAAAACATACGTGTAAGTTTTAAGAAACACACTGTCAATTTTACTATTTATAGCAGCTAGAATATAATTCGATGTTAGAGCATATGTATTGCAGATTATATCTAAATATCATATGCATGAATTTAAAATTATTGATGTATGATTATAGTTTTATAAACTTATTAAATCAAACTGTTTATAAACAAGTACGTATTTGAGAAACACATGTATATAAAATTACTTTTACTGAGAAATTTAAGATAGTTAAAATGCAATAGTATTGTGTTCCTGCATCCGTAAACCTGTGCTTGTGTCTCAGTAGCGAACATTCAAAACAATATAGAAAGTATCGAGTAACGCATTAGTCAAACATCGCACTACTTACTTGATATGTCAACTTCAATATACAAACAAATTGGCAATCAAGTCTAAAACAGATAACAAATATTCGGAAACAAGAATCTTATTCAATCCTGTCATATTTTAAGATTCATTACTCGCTTGTTTGTTATTTATCGTACGAAATCTCATCGATCTATTTCATCCGGCATTTTATGTTGATATCATTTGCCTTAGAGCTTAGACTATAACATGATGGTGGATGATTTTATGAATGCTTCGTCTCGTATTGGACATGTACGTAGTGAATCTCAGTGTTTAATATTTAAGAATAATAATATAAATGTTCAATTTTTCGGAATCTATAACGTACAACGTTATAATTACTAGAACAGTTGTGTCTGACAAAGTGATATGTCTTGTTTCGTAGTAGTAGTACAGACATTACCTCTATATCTAGTACCAACTAATCAAGCTCAAACTAGAACAGTTGTGTCTGACAGAGTGATATGTCTTGTTTCGTAGTAGTAGTACAGACATTATCTTCTATATCTAGTTCCAACTTATCAAGCTCAAACTAGAACAGTTGTGCCTGACAGAGTGATATGTCTTGTTTCGTAGTAGTAGTACAGACATTATCTTCTATATCTAGTACCAACTAATCAAGCTCAAACTAGAACAGTTGTGTCTGACAGAGTGATATGTCTTGTTTCGTAGTAGTAGTACAGACATTATCTTCTATATCTAGTACCAACTAATCAAGCTCAAATTAGAACAGTTGTGTCTGACAGAGTGATATGTCTTGTTTCGTAGTAGTAGTACAGACATTATCTTCTATATCTAGTTCCAACTTATCAAGCTCAAACTAGAACAGTTGTGTCTGACAGAGTGATATGTCTTGTTACGTAGTAGTAGTACAGACATTATCTTCTATATCAAGTACCAACTAATCAAGCACAAACTAGAACAGTTGTGTCTGACAGAGTGATATGTCTTGTTTCGTAGTAGTAGTACAGACATTATCTTCTATATCTAGTACCAACAAATCAAGCTCAAACTAGAACAGTTGTGTCTGACAAAGTGATATGTCTTGTTACGTAGTAGTAGTACAGACATTACCTTTTATATAAAGTACCAACTAATCAAGCTCAAACTAGAACAGTTGTGTCTGACAGAGTGATATGTCTTGTTACGTAGTAGTAGTACAAACATTAGCTTCTATATCTAGTACCAACTAATCAAGCTCAAACTAGAACAGTTGTGTCTGACAAAGTGATATGTCTTGTTACGTAGTAGTAGTACAGACATTACCTTTTATATAAAGTACCAACTAATCAAGCACAAACTAGAACAGTTGTGTCTGACAGAGTGATATGTCTTGTTACGTAGTAGTAGTACAAACATTAGCTTCTATATCTAGTACCAACTAATCAAGCTCAAACTAGAACAGTTGTGTCTGACAAAGTGATATGTCTTGTTACGTAGTAGTAGTACAGACATTACCTTTTATATAAAGTACCAACTAATCAAGCTCAAACTAGAACAGTTGTGTCTGACAGAGTGATATGTCTTGTTACGTAGTAGTAGTACAAACATTAGCTTCTATATCTAGTACCAACTAATCAAGCTCAAACTAGAACAGTTGTGTCTGACAAAGTGATATGTCTTGTTACGTAGTAGTAGTACAGACATTACCTTTTATATAAAGTACCAACTAATCAAGCACAAACTAGAACAGTTGTGTCAGACAGAGTGATATGTCTTGTTTCGTAGTAGTAGTACAGACATTACCTTTTATATAAAGTACCAACTAATCAAGCACAAACTAGAACAGTTGTGTCAGACAGAGTGATATGCCTTGTTTCGCAGTAGTAGTACAGACATTATCTTCTATATCTAGTACCAACTAACCAAGCTCAAACTAGAACAGTTGTGTCTGACAGAGTGATATGTCTTGTTTCGTAGTAGTAGTACAGACATTAGCTTCTATATCTAGTACCAACTAATCAAACTCAAACTAGAACAGTTGTGTCTGACAGAGTGATATGTCTTGTTACGTAGTAGTAGTACAGACATTACCTTTTATATAAAGTACCAACTAATCAAGCACAAACTAGAACAGTTGTGTCAGACAGAGTGATATGTCTTGTTTCGTAGTAGTAGTACAGACATTACCTTTTATATAAAGTACCAACTAATCAAGCACAAACTAGAACAGTTGTGTCAGACAGAGTGATATGTCTTGTTTCGTAGTAGTAGTACAGACATTACCTTTTATATAAAGTACCAACTAATCAAGCACAAACTAGAACAGTTGTGTCAGACAGAGTGATATGTCTTGTTTCGTAGTAGTAGTACAGACATTACCTTTTATATAAAGTACCAACTAATCAAGCACAAACTAGAACAGTTGTGTCAGACAGAGTGATATGCCTTGTTTCGAAGTAGTAGTACAGACATTAGCTTCTATATCTAGTACCAACTAACCAAGCTCAAACTAGAACAGTCGTGTCTGACAGAGTGATATGTCTTGTTTCGTAGTAGTAGTACAGACATTAGCTTCTATATCTAGTACCAACTAATCAAACTCAAACTAGAACAGTTGTGTCTGACAGAGTGATATGTCTTGTTACGTAGTAGTAGTACAGACATTATCTTCTATATCTAGTACCAACTAATCAAGCTCAAACTAGAACAGTTGTGTCTGACAGAGTGATATGTCTTGTTTCGTAGTAGTAGTACAGACATTATCTTCTATATCTAGTACCAACTAATCAAGCTCAAACTAGAACAGTTGTGTCTGACAGAGTGATATGTCTTGTTTCATAGTAGTAGTACAGACATTATCTTCTATATCTAGTACCAACTAAGCAAGCTCAAACTAGAACAGTTGTGTCTGACAGAGTGATATGTCTTGTTTCATAGTAGTAGTACAGACATTATCTTTTATATCTAGTACCAACTAATCAAGCTCAAACTAGAACAGGTGAGTCTGACAGAGTGATATGTCTTGTTACGTAGTAGTAGTACAGACATTATCTTCTATATCTAGTACCAAATAATCAAGCTCAAACTAGAACAGTTGTGTCTGACAGAGTGATATGTCTTGTTTCGAAGTAGTAGTACAGACATTAGCTTCTATATCTAGTACCAACTAATCAAGCTCAAACTAGAACAGTTGTGTCTGACAGAGTGATATGTCTTGTTACGTAGTAGTAGTACAGACATTATCTTCTATATCTAGTTCCAAATAATCAAGCTCAAACTAGAACAGTTGTGTCTGACAGAGTGATATGTCTTGTTTCGAAGTAGTAGTACAGACATTAGCTTCTATATCTAGTACAACTAATGAAGCTCAAACTAGAACAGTTGTGTCTGACAGAGTGATATGTCTTGTTACGTAGTAGTAGTACAGACATTAGCTTCTATATCTAGTACCAAATAATCAAGCTCAATCTAGAACAGTTGTGTCTGACAGAGTGATATGTCTTGTTTCGAAGTAGTAGTACAGACATTAGCTTCTATATCTAGTACCAACTAATCAAGCTCAAACTAGAACAGTTGTGTCTGACAGAGTGATATGTCTTGTTACGTAGTAGTAGTACAGACATTATCTTCTATATCTAGTTCCAAATAATCAAGCTCAAACTAGAACAGTTGTGTCTGACAGAGTGATATGTCTTGTTTCGAAGTAGTAGTACAGACATTAGCTTCTATATCTAGTACAACTAATGAAGCTCAAACTAGAACAGTTGTGTCTGACAGAGTGATATGTCTTGTTACGTAGTAGTAGTACAGACATTAGCTTCTATATCTAGTACCAACTAATCAAGCTCAAACTAGAACAGTTGTGTCTGACAGAGTGATATGTCTTGTTACGTAGTAGTAGTACAGACATTAGCTTCTATATCTAGTACAACTAATGAAGCTCAAACTAGAACAGTTGTGTCTGACAGAGTGATATGTCTTGTTACGTAGTAGTAGTACAGACATTATCTTCTATATCTAGTACCAACTAATGAAGCTCAAACTAGAACAGTTGTGTCTGACAGAGTGATATGTCTTGTTACGTAGTAGTAGTACAGACATTATCTTCTATATCTAGTACCAACTAATCAAGCTCAAACTAGAACAGTTGTGTCTGACAGAGTGATATGTCTTGTTACGTAGTAGTAGTACAGACATTATCTTCTATATCTAGTACCAACTAATCAAGCTCAAACTAGAACAGTTGTGTCTGACAGAGTGATATGCCTTGTTTCGTAGTAGTAGTACAGACATTAGCTTCTATATCTAGTACAACTAATGAAGCTCAAACTAGAACAGTTGTGTCTGACAGAGTGATATGTCTTGTTACGTAGTAGTAGTACAGACATTAGCTTCTATATCTAGTACCAACTAATCAAGCTCAAACTAGAACAGTTGTGTCTGACAAAGTGATATGTCTTGTTACGTAGTAGTAGTACAGACATTAGCTTCTATATCTAGTACCAACTAATCAAGCTCAAACTAGAACAGTTGTGTCTGACAAAGTGATATGTCTTGTTACGTAGTAGTAGTACAGACATTATCTTCTATATCTAGTACCAAATAATCAAGCTCAAACTAGAACAGTTGTGTCTGACAGAGTGATATGTCTTGTTTCGCAGTAGTAGTACAGACATTAGCTTTTATATCTAGTACAACTAATGAAGCTCAAACTAGAACAGTTGTGTCTGACAGAGTGATATGTCTTGTTTCGAAGTAGTAGTACAGACATTAGCTTCTATATCTAGTACAACTAATGAAGCTCAAACTAGAACAGTTGTGTCTGACAGAGTGATATGTCTTGTTACGTAGTAGTAGTACAGACATTATCTTCTATATCTAGTACCAACAAATCAAGCTCAAACTAGAACAGTTGTGTCTGACAGAGTGATATGTCTTGTTACGTAGTAGTAGTACAGACATTATCTTCTATATCTAGTACCAAATAATCAAGCTCAAACTAGAACAGTTGTGTCTGACAGAGTGATATGTCTTGTTTTGAAGTAGTAGTACAGACATTAGCTTCTATATCTAGTACAACTAATGAAGCTCAAACTAGAACAGTTGTGTCTGACAGAGTGATATGTCTTGTTACGTAGTAGTAGTACAGACATTAGCTTCTATATCTAGTACCAACTAATCAAGCTCAAACTAGAACAGTTGTGTCTGACAGAGTGATATGTCTTGTTACGTAGTAGTAGTACAGACATTATCTTCTATATTTAGTTCCAAATAATCAAGCTCAAACTAGAACAGTTGTGTCTGACAGAGTGATATGTCTTGTTTCGTAGTAGTAGCACAGAAATTAGCTTCTATATCTAGTACAACTAATGAAGCTCAAACTAGAACAGTTGTGTCTGACAGAGTGATATGTCTTGTTTCGTAGTAGTAGCACAGAAATTAGCTTCTATATCTAGTACAACCAATGAAGCTCAAACTAGAACAGTTGTGTCTGACAGAGTGATATGTCTTGTTACGTAGTAGTAGTACAGACATTATCTTCTATATCTAGTACCAACTAATCAAGCTCAAACTAGAACAGTTGTGTCTGACAGAGTGATATGTCTTGTTTCGTAGTAGTAGTACAGACATTATCTTCTATATCTAGTACCAAATAATCAAGCTCAAACTAGAACAGTTGTGTCTGACAGAGTGATATGTCTTGTTTCGTAGTAGTAGTACAGACATTATCTTCTATATCTAGTACCAACTAATCAAGCTCAAACTAGAACAGTTGTGTCTGACAGAGTGATATGTCTTGTTTCGCAGTAGTAGTACAGACATTAGCTTCTATATCTAGTACCAACTAATCAAGCTCAAACTAGAACAGTTGTGTCTGACAGAGTGATATGTCTTGTTACGTAGTAGTAGTACAGACATTATCTTCTATATCTAGTACCAACTAATGAAGCTCAAACTAGAACAGTTGTGTCTGACAGAGTGATATGCCTTGTTTCGCAGTAGTAGTACGGACATTATCTTCTATATCTAGTACAACTTATGAAGCTCAAACTAGAACAGTTGTGTCTGACAGAGTGATATGTCTTGTTTCGTAGTAGTAGTACAGACATTAGCTTCTATATCTAGTACCAACTAATCAAGCTCAAACTAGAACAGTTGTGTCTGACAGAGTGATATGTCTTGTTACGTAGTAGTAGTACAGACATTAGCTTCTATATCTAGTACAACTAATCAAGCTCAAACTAGAACAGTTGTGTCTGACAGAGTGATATGTCTTGTTACGTAGTAGTAGTACAGACATTAGCTTCTATATCTAGTACCAACTAATCAAGCTCAAACTAGAACAGTTGTGTCTGACAGAGTGTTATGTCTTGTTACGTAGTAGTAGTACAGACATTAGCTTCTATATCTAGTACAACTAATCAAGCTCAAACTAGAACAGTTGTGTCTGACAGAGTGTTATGTTTTGTTACGTAGTAGTAGTACAGACATTAGCTTCTATATCTAGTACCAACTAATCAAGCTCAAACTAGAACAGTTGTGTCTGACAGAGTGATATGTCTTGTTACGTAGTAGTAGTACAGACATTATCTTCTATATCTAGTACCAACTAATCAAGCTCAAACTAGAACAGTTGTGTCTGACAGAGTGATATGTCTTGTTTCGAAGTAGTAGTACAGACATTAGCTTCTATATCTAGTACCAACTAATCAAGCTCAAACTAGAACAGTTGTGTCTGACAGAGTGTTATGTCTTGTTACGTAGTAGTAGTACAGACATTAGCTTCTATATCTAGTACAACTAATCAAGCTCAAACTAGAACAGTTGTGTCTGACAGAGTGTTATGTCTTGTTACGTAGTAGTAGTACAGACATTAGCTTCTATATCTAGTACCAACTAATCAAGCTCAAACTAGAACAGTTGTGTCTGACAGAGTGATATGCCTTGTTTCGCAGTAGTAGTACGGACATTATCTTCTATATCTAGTACAACTTATGAAGCTCAAACTAGAACAGTTGTGTCTGACAGAGTGATATGTCTTGTTTCGAAGTAGTAGTACAGACATTAGCTTCTATATCTAGTACCAACTAATCAAGCTCAAACTAGAACAGTTGTGTCTGACAGAGTGTTATGTCTTGTTACGTAGTAGTAGTACAGACATTAGCTTCTATATCTAGTACAACTAATCAAGCTCAAACTAGAACAGTTGTGTCTGACAGAGTGTTATGTCTTGTTACGTAGTAGTAGTACAGACATTAGCTTCTATATCTAGTACCAACTAATCAAGCTCAAACTAGAACAGTTGTGTCTGACAGAGTGATATGCCTTGTTTCGCAGTAGTAGTACGGACATTATCTTCTATATCTAGTACAACTTATGAAGCTCAAACTAGAACAGTTGTGTCTGACAGAGTGATATGTCTTGTTTCGTAGTAGTAGTACAGACATTAGCTTCTATATCTAGTACCAACTAACCAAGCTCAAACTAGAACAGTTGTGTCTGACAGAGTGATATGTCTTGTTACGTAGTAGTAGTACAGACATTAGCTTCTATATCTAGTACAACTAATGAAGCTCAAACTAGAACAGTTGTGTCTGACAGAGTGATATGTCTTGTTACGTAGTAGTAGTACAGACATTAGCTTCTATATCTAGTACCAACTAATCAAGCTCAAACTAGAACAGTTGTGTCTGACAAAGTGATATGTCTTGTTTCGTAGTAGTAGTACAGACATTATCTTCTATATCTAGTACCAAATAATCAAGCTCAAACTAGAACAGTTGTGTCTGACAGAGTGATATGTCTTGTTTCGCAGTAGTAGTACAGACATTAGCTTCTATATCTAGTACAACTAATGAAGCTCAAACTAGAACAGTTGTGTCTGACAGAGTGATATGTCTTGTTACGTAGTAGTAGTACAGACATTAGCTTCTATATCTAGTACCAACTAATCAAGCTCAAACTAGAACAGTTGTGTCTGACAAAGTGATATGTCTTGTTACGTAGTAGTAGTACAGACATTATCTTCTATATCTAGTACCAACTAATCAAGCTCAAACTAGAACAGTTGTGTCTGACAGAGTGATATGTCTTGTTTCGTAGTAGTAGTACAGACATTAGCTTCTATATCTAGTACCAACTAATCAAGCTCAAACTAGAACAGTTGTGTCTGACAGAGTGATATGTCTTGTTACGTAGTAGTAGTACAGACATTAGCTTCTATATCTAGTACCAACTAATCAAGCTCAAACTAGAACAGTTGTGTCTGACAGAGTGATATGTCTTGTTTCGTAGTAGTAGTACAGACATTAGCTTCTATATCTAGTACCAACTAATCAAGCTCAAACTAGAACAGTTGTGTCTGACAGAGTGATATGTCTTGTTACGTAGTAGTAGTACAGACATTAGCTTCTATATCTAGTACCAACTAATCAAGCTCAAACTAGAACAGTTGTGTCTGACAAAGTGATATGTCTTGTTTCGTAGTAGTAGTACAGACATTATCTTCTATATCTAGTACCAAATAATCAAGCTCAAACTAGAACAGTTGTGTCTGACAGGGTGATATGTCTTGTTACGTAGTAGTAGTACAGACATTATCTTCTATATCTAGTACCAACTAATCAAACTCAAACTAGAACAGTTGTGTCTGACAGAGTGATATATCTTGTTACGTAGTAGTAGTACAGACATTAGCTTCTATATATAGTACCAACTAATCAAGCTCAAACTAGAACAGTTCTGTCTGACAGGGTGATATGTTTTGTTACGTAGTAGAAGTACAGACATTAACTTCTATATCTAGTACCAACTAATCAAGCTCAAACAACAAAACAATAAGCTTTTACGTATAACTTAAATAAAATATTAAATGCCTATATTATTTTGATATTCGGCTTACCGTGTTTTCGTATGTCAATCATTTGTAAAATAGATTTGATTTTTCTTCAGATAGCCAATCTATCAACTGTTTAGTTTCAATTTATTTATCAGGTTTCTTTCGCAATTTAGTGTAATTGTATTGAGTATTTGAAATTGCAGATCTATCGGTTTTTACCATACTGATCTTTGAACATGTAAACAAATAAACAATCACTTAATGCAAGTTCCATAGTGATATTGTCATATTACGCATCACTTAACGTATTAAAAATATCTCCCCCATATTTCCCACCGTTTTTGTGTTATTATTAATCATTTTATTTCACTATCATTGAGAAAGTTCATGCGCCTCAACAATAGGAATCTGTATAAATCTGTGCTAGAGATTGGGTTGGATTCGATGTTAGACTTGACATCAACATAAAAACGAAAGTCTTTCTGTTCCTGGTTTGATACTGTTTCGTCAGGGATTCTTTATCAGACAGTATTAATCTTCTACAGTAATATATATTAAATTTAGATTGTGTCACCTTTTTTTATAATTCTGTAAGTGTACTATTTTAAATGAAATATTTCAGCTACTACATGATAAATGAAGTCCGACAAAGCCGTCGGAATGTAATCCAATTCAGAACAGTTGTATTTAAATATTTAATGCATATTTTGTCTGGGGATTCCTCATATCGTATCACAATCATTTTTATCTGATTCCACTAAGCATATTACATGAAATATGGTTCAATGTAGTTTTATGCAGAATATTTGAATAATAGCACTATGTTTTCAAGGCAAAGTTATTATTGCTGATTCAGGTCTCACTACATAGTTGCGCCGAGCAAGGTAGGAAATCCTACGTAATTTGGCTTGAAATATTTTCAAAACGGTTGATTGGGGCTGTGATTTCTTGTTGCATATGAGTAGAGCAAAATACAGCATAGCACATACTGCAATTTGGCATCACTGGTGTTAAAATGATTTTAGGGGTTTAACGGATGCATGTAGTTATGAGTATTTGAAGATTTCTTTCTTTAATAAATCTTAGGGTCTCACTGCACTGTCAACTTATCAGTTATTGTGCATTGTTATGTGCGAACACATTCCTGCTCTAAAATGAATTACTTTTTAAAAATATTCTTTGTGGGAATTTGTTTTCACCCTTGAAACCCTAGTCCTTATTTTATGTGTAAAAACAAAACTGTATACTGTGATTTGTTGTTTGAATATAATATATCGCATAAGCCGGTGCTGAAAGTTGCATTGTTCAAATCCCTTAATGAACCGACTTAATAAAACCGAGTATGTTATTGTTTTCTTAGACACGTTCTGTGCCTCAGAATAATCACTTTATCCGATAATATTTCAAAAAGTACATAACTAGTGTATGCCTTAGATACGAATCAATGTGTGATGTATGGAATATGCTAGCTGACAGATATGACATATATGTATATTGCAAATAATGTTATAATCATAGTGCATGTAGTTGTTACTTAGTTGATAGTGATCGTTCTTACAAATCTCACTATTTCTATGTAGAATAAGTACTAAACATAGGCAAATATGTCTACATTAAAGACACCACATGAGCTCCTATTGATATATTTATCGCAACATTTAAAAATAACCCGTCTCAAATGTGTGCTCTAGTTCACATACACACTTAAGATATGTTAAAATGCAACGCAGGATTTAAAGAGATTTATTTGGAATTGAAATTTGACACCAATGCAGGAAGTACAAAGTATTCAGTAACATTTCAAGTAAACAAAATAACAACAAAAGGTGTAAGCCCACCATTGATTTTTGTTATTTTGTTGTAGTGAATAATAAAGGTTTGAGGGCTTGACCCAATTGAAAGAAACGAAACTTACAATTTTCTGTTTGTCAACCTCTGCACTATCAGAACATGATTACAAAAGTATAGGTAATATTGTCATATAGGATATTGTGTTTTTCTGCTTAGTGTGTACCCTGTTGACTAAGTGGAAGTAGACTTCCGAAACCATGCATCATATCCCAATATCCAACCATCATTATTTTTTTTTAAAAACTCACAATTCAAACATGACAATGCTTTCAAAATGTTCAAAATACACCAATAATGCCATTCAAATAAAACAATGAGCATTAAAATAAAGAAAATGCATTTTAAAAAAGACACAGATTATTTATAACCGTCATTGTGCGACTACCCCACGGAAGCATTTCCTGTTTCCAATGGTAGTACTTTGCCAAAAGACAATGATTACTGTATGATATGAATATAATACACTCGTGCTTATTGCGTTTTCATATCTCTTCCAGTGTTGTATTTTCATATCTCTTGAGTGTACGCTTGTACAACTTATGTTGTTTTAAAAATATGATTAAGGTACTGATGTGTTTTAACGTGTAGAATTCCAAGTGTCCTATTTACCGCAGCGGCTCATTCTCCATCCAAATTATTTCCAGAATTTTACATGATGCTTATGTATCTCGACATATTTGCGTTTCTTATACGCATTTTTTCATCAGGAGGAGGATCGTGCATAGTTTAGTGCATGCTGTTACAGTCAGTTTCTCTTTGTTTATTTCGTATCGTCTCCTTGGGTGTAATAAATTCTAACTTAAATATAAGATTAAATATATGATTGTCAGGAATACGCTGGAAAAATAAAAGTTCTTTACAATATAAAATCGATTCGAAGTCAATTGAAACGTCATATACGTGTGGTTGACTTTTTTATTGTTTGCATGTCTGTGAGAAATGCTGTGCATCCAGTGCTACTGATATAAAAAGTAAAGTGTTTGTTTATTATAGTGTCACCCCTATTGAAAGGGCCAGCCACACTGGGCTTATGAGACACCTTTATGCTGTACACAATTACTTCCGGAAAGCTACCATTGCCAGGCGTCAGGCTGTTAGACATACGGTACCCCTTAATTAAACTAGTTGCTGGGTGAGCAACCGGCTGCTTCAGAAAAAGTGCTTCCACCGGAATTCGAACCTTCGACCTCCCGCTTCCGAGGCGGGCGCCTATAATCAGTAGGCCACGGATGACGATATATAATCTTCATAAATTCATCAACAAAAAAATAAGCCTCAAACCATCGACTCCGTTGCAGACGCTGGTGTTGGATTTATTTAGAGCCAGAAAGCACACAAGACAATCAATGCGATATCTTAGTCTGCAGTTTTCATTCATTATTTTCTTGGCTTATTATTGTGCTTTAGCGAGATCCTTATAAGATATATAATATTATGTTTAACTTTAGCAGTCTTACCTGTAGTTTCGCGCCTTTAACGTCTCACTACACAGTTACGTCCCTTTTTCCCACGGTAACATGATTCTTACGTTTAAAAACAAAGCCTTTGTAATTTGGTTTTGAACTTTTATCAAAATGGTTCATACTAGTTGTAACTTCTTGCTACAGATTAGAAGAGAAAAAGGTTGGTAAAGCATATATTGCAATAAGACATCATTGGTGTTAAAAAAGTGACTTTTATGGGATTTCAACATATGCATGTATTTATGAGCATTTGTCACTGCACCCTCTTGTAAAAAAACAACGTGATCAACCTACCAGTTATTGTGCATTTTATGTGCGTTTATATTCCTGTTGTAAACAAAAAAAAAATTCTTTGTGGATTTATTTTGTTACAAGGGAAATCCTAGACCTTATTTTATGTAGAACAAAGAACATAATTCAACTGTGTAGTGAGACCTAAAATGTTGACTCAGTGATATTATGACACTTTGAAATCATCATATTTTTGCTAATTCAAGTGTCATCTTAGCATTTTACTAGACCACAAGAGCGATTATCGAATTTTAATAGCATTATCAAATATATATAGAAATTTATAGAACATTAGACTAAGCATGTATCTGCATTATCGTATTCGGTAGACGCATCTGTCATTCAGTTATAGGTGTATAATGGATGATAGTGTTTGAGCTCGGGATACAAGCACTTCCTGCGATCATTATTGATACAGACGGTGTTTACGATGACCGTGAAATATGATCAGTTATATCGTTTACACTCTAATTAGTTTTTATCGGTTGTAAACTTAACATACATACCACACTGTGTAGCCAACGTAGATAGGTACTAAGTGCACTCCTTGTACTTGTTTTGTTTCATTTATACTACATATAAGTATCTGTGTCATTATCATAATGTTTTCCATACTTTTGTTTCGTCACATCCTCTGCCATTGTTGCCATTTATAACTGTTTCAAATGGTGATCGTGTACGTGTTATTGACTATGATATGTTTTATAGTAACTTGTACCCACCGTATACATTTAAGAGTGTCCGTTAGCAGTCCAACAATTGTATGAATGGCCTTGTTAGTGTTTGTAAACCCGAATATAGTTAAATTATAAATTGTCATTTAAATTATCAAGATAACATTCAGACGTCGCCAATGCCAGTAGTATCTTTTCAATGCTATTGATTTTTGATGTGCAATTCCTGTTATATAAAGCAGAATTTTGAAATGATATCGTGATTTTATTTAAGGATATATTTTGATTAATACATGTATCATGATATATATTAATTAATTAAGCATTGATAATCAAACCGTCCCTTCCAGTCAGCATTTGAAATTGTGTGGGATTTAATGATGTAATTGGTATGTTTAGCTAGTTGGTTATTTCACTCTGAACTAGCAACATTTTTGTACACACGTGTTTTGGCTTACAAAATCATGGTCTATTATTGATTACGTCTTCAGTGATTTACCATGCCTATGTCCGAAAAAAGAATTGATGTGCATGTAGTCTCTGTTTTGAGTTTGATTGTATTATTTATAACATATAGAGACATGATTGATACATATATCTATGTTGAAAATGGAAAACTTGGCACGAGTCGGCTCTATTTTGTAGACACATCCTTCATCCAGTGGAATTATAGTGCTTGCTCTCGGAACATACATACCATTGCTTTCGTCTAGCATTTGTGAATCAGACGCCCTATATATTGCAATTTTATTTTAATATTTATTTTATTCATTATATCAATTGAATAATACGCATCAGCAAACATGATTGAAAAACACTAGCTCTGAGATGAAGGCAAAGGGCTAGATATGTATTATAATGAGTCACTGAGTAATTCTATTAATTTTATCAAATTAGTTTAATAGGTTAAATATTGGAACCATGATTGGAAATATACAACTTTTATAAAACGCTAAGTGGACACTCTGTGAGGTAATTTAATGATTGACTGCCGAGTACTTGTCAAACGATGTAAAATATATTCACCAAATGGTCATGTTAATATATATCGTACTTCTTGTAACTGAATGTTTGCATTAGCGACTGACACGGGTACACAATAAGGTAGGTTTTAAAGCGTGTACTGGAATATACATGTCAAATGTGCTGTGTAGAAACTGTATACATGTATGTTTACATATCCTAACAAGAATATATCAGGAGGTCAAGGTCGCGAGCAGAGCGTATGCACGTAAATTTTATCGGGACAAGAAAAACTAAGTAATTGTCAGTTTTAAGCAGTATGTGGATGAAAATTTCTGAAAAAAGTGGATATGAATAACATCATTATGGCATAGTGTACTTTTGAGGCAACAATTTGAAAGAATGGTGAAGTTATTTTAGCTTTCTTCTAAACAAAGGACTGTGTCGAATATTTTCAAATCGCGTTAGCGCGCACGCTTTTCTGGACTTGTGTATAGTGAATGGAATGTTGTGGACATCGCTCTCCATATATACGTTAATAGATATTTATTTGTGTTACGGATATGTTAATGTGTAAGGTTCAATAGATAAGGACTAAAAGCAGCTTTCGGAGTAGAGAACTACAGGCAAGCACACTTTTATTTTTTCACAAACCGATATTTCAATATGCCTGCCAAAAAAGATCAAGGCCAAGCCCAGAGACGCAAGGCCCGGGGTGAAAGTAAATCAGGGGAATCTAAATCGGACGATTTAGATACAAGTGTCGAATTGAGCCCAGCCAAAGTCCGTTCAAACGGATCAGAAATCCCAGAAGAGAAACATGACAACAAAGGACGGACACAACAACAAAACACAATTGAAACTATGTTCAAGAAAGGTAGAAATGAGAAATCCAGTGAAGAATCGGATTCCCTGAGCAATATTCTCAAATCTTTTGAAACCAAGCTAAGTAATGTAGCTTCACAAGAATATATAGAAAGTGCTCTTAAAAAGATGCTCACAGAAGCTGTGTTTACACAAAAACTAAATGATGTAAAAGCAGACATAACACAACAAATAAAATCAGAGATCGACAAAGTGTACACACACATTGAAACAATAAAGAAAAAAACAGTGGTCCTGGAATCCGAAGTAACAGAGCTAAAGAATACAATATCAGACATGGAAACGGAACAAGAAAAATTTTTCGAATCTAACACAAAAATCAGAAAGGAAAATTCAGATCTTAAAAATACTATTGATGAAATGAAAATGTCCTTAAAAGCCAGAGAAAACGAAAACAATGAGATCGAGCAGTATACTAGAAGAAACAGTGTAAGAATATATGGTATTCATGATGATAACCCCAGGGAAACAGCTGAAGTGACGACGGAAAAAGTCGTAGAAATGGTTAAAAGACACCTAGATATACAGATCAGTGCACGAGATGTTGATATAGCGCATAGAATGGGACAATTTCGCGGTGATGGAAATAGACCAATAATATGCAAGTTTGTATCCAGAATGGTGAAACTACGAGTAATACAAAATCGTAAAAAACTCAAAGGTAAAACAACAGTTATTAGAGAAGATCTCACGTTAAAAAATGCTAAAAGACTAGAACTGGTCAGCAGGATAAGTAATGTTACCAGAGCATGGAGTGAGGAGGGACGCATATTTGCCATTATTGAAGATGGTAAAAAAGTTGTTGTGGATTGCAAGACTGACATTTCTAGGCCATTAGTATACAGTCAACCACAGAGACGGTAAACACAGTTGCCGTGAAGAAAACTTTTCAATCATCAAAATAATTTTGTTTGTATCACCTCTGTTTTTATGTATGCCTGTGTCTTTAGATTATAAAATACAGATCGATTAGTTTTCGACAGAACAAGAACTGAAACACATCAGTTTACAATCGAACCGTGTGCACTCGTCTGGAAATTCCAAATCTATTTATAGTTATTATTGTCTTCTGCCCGGGTCAGTTTTTTTTATAAATTAAATAGTAATTTCAAGCAGGGTACCATTCTTTTTGGGTCATATCCGGTGAAAGTTTGGGCCATGCGGGATTTTCTACTTTGTTATTGTTTTCATCGAATACACACACATAACGACAGATGTACAGTTTATTAATGTTTCAATTAATAAGTATTATGTATCACACCTTTTTTCAAATTGTTTCTATAAACCAGAGTATCAGTTAGTGTGTGAAAATTAACTGAAACGTTTACACCATCAGAAATGTTATTTGCCAAACTTAGTACGGTATTACTCTACATATCACGCATACTGGGCATTAATAAATCCCAAAACTGTTGTGATCTTTAGGTAACGAACACATTGAACAACAGACTGTCGAAATTACTATGAAACAGTCTTCGAAATAACAGCAATCTTACAATTTATAGCTTTTTATATTGTTAAAGTTTGAAACAAAAGTGGGCAATTTAAATTGTCAATTATAACATGTTACTATATGCTTCGTATCAAAATTAAATATAATGGCAAGGTATTGGCATGTTCAGAGATAATTATTGCAGTATATCAATTGTACTATCACTACCATTTCATCAGTTTAACGCTGAAGTTGTATAGTTATGATGGCCCCAGATTTTATTTCATGTATCACAAGTGTCCAAGTCAAGAATAAACATGTTATTGTATGTTTAGGTTTTATTTGTATTAATATAAAAAGCAAATTAAAAGTTTACAATTTTTCCAAAGCGATGGTCCCTTTTAATCAAATAGATATATTGTTAAAATCATTTGTTTCTTCTAATTTATTTTATAGGACACTTATGTGAAGGTTACTCTGGTGAATGTGTGGAATGTGTACCCAAGAAGTAACTGGTATACCAATTAAGAAGTTATTTATTGACTGACATAAGTTTGTGGGTTAAAGCACAGGGACTGGTGTCTATATGAATTCTATATAGCTATGTATAGAATAATGAAGTCTATACATTGCTGTAAATGGTGATATAGATATAAGATTAACAATAGCCCCTGTGGATAAAAATGTCTAATATAATTTTTCGAACACTAATATACATTCTAATTGTGTCCTTAACAGGTAAATGAGCCATAGTTATAAACATATGTTTGTTTGATAATTACTATAACTTAGTGATAAATATATCATAAGATATATATATGTGTATAAAATATATAATGAAGCTGGAATATCAATTTAAAAAAGTTGTTTAACAATGGACATGTATAGTGTGATTTAAAGTGTCTAATATTATTTTTCCTACACTGATATTTATGTAATTTCTAATGAACTTGTATCATGCATAAAATAATGTTTGATAAGTAAATCAAGGATAAATATGGATATAACCTGGTTTTAGTACCATACAAGATGAAGGAAAGTAACAATAATGTGAAGCAGATCTTAAAGAACACCTTGTCTTTTCGCTTTCGGACAAGGCTTCTAGTATAGATCTGAGGTATACATGTAGTTTTACCCCCTAATAAAACAAGAATAAATACAACATGATTCTTCTCTTCAAAGAAGAATTTTGTCTGATTTATGTGGGAGATTTGGGTCAGAGGTTTATATATTTTGGCATTAAATTTTGGTTAACCTCATCTTGTATGGTTTGTATATGCCTGGGAGAGTATAGGGAACAACTAAAGATGGTAACAAATTTAAGCAGAAGAAATGCTATTTTATGTTCAGTATTATTCAATTAACTGGAATATTTTATAAAGAACCTGTCAATAACCAGACCTCAAATGGTCAAATAGTTAAGTAACTAAAACATTATAGATGGTTAACTTATATTGTATATAATATGATTAAGCCACTGATAAAAAAAATACTGTGTTGTTCGTGAAAAGTTGTGTTAAAATCAGAAAGATATGAAGATATTGTAAAAGTTTACACAATATCTTGCTAGGTTGTTATTATATATTATTTTACTAAATATGAACAGCTGTTATATGCCTACTTTTTTCTCATTTTTATTTAGGTTCTGGATATAATATCAAAACTAGGGGTGCAGTTTAGAAGCTGAAAGTAGGCAACTACCAGTTCTACAGCTAGGAAAGAAAGACATATTAACTAGGATGTAATTTATTAAATATTTATATAGTAATAATAATAGTTTTTCACTCACCTGAGCATATTGACCATTGGTGAGCCTACCAGATTGCCTTTTGTCAGTTGTAACCACTATGTCATAGCCTTTTTTTCTTTGTTTTTAAAAATAAATTGGTCTGAGTGTATATGGCCTCAGAGGCTGAAAACTTTTGTTATTAACTTATCTTGGAAGACCAGTAAATATATGTATATGTGCAAGTGTATGTATGTATATGTGTGTACACATGTGTATATGTATATACATGTATGTGTAGGTGTGTAGGTATGTGTATGTGTATGTACGTGTACATGTATGTGTGTATGTATGTATGTGTATGTATATGTATGTATGTATGTATATGTATGTATATATATATATATATATATGTATATGTGTATGTGTATATGTGTATGCATGTGTATATGTATATATGTATATATATATATATGTGTGTGTGTATAAGGGAGATAATTGATATGTATATAAAGGGAGATAATTAAAATGTACATAAATATGGAGATAATTATTGATGAACAACCAGACACATATGAGTGTAGAGTTGTGCGTGTATGAGATTATATGTCTGTATATGTTTATATATATATAAGTATATCATGTCAGTTCTTCCTGTTAAAATATTGGATTGATCTAGAAAACAATGAAGTATCCTAAAGTGAAAGTATGTTTTTTTGTTACCGCTCTTTCAAAGAGTTGCCTTAAATTTTTGTACAGATGATGTTTTTGTGTTATTTTAAATTTTTAGTATTATCTTGTTGGAGAGGGGATGGAAATTTAGATATAAATGTATACAATACCTCCATTAACGATGAACAATGCAACTTGCATGCACACAGGCTTGGCCTTTTTACTGGTACCTTACATAACAACACTGCCACAACAATGATTAGTACATTTTTTGTTAAGAACAATTTGAGTCTCTGCATATATTATTTTTTTTAGTGCATATCTTAAATGACGAGTAATATTTCAATTATATCTATGAATGTACAGGGTCTTGGAGATAAAAATAAGCGACAAGATACATTTGATTTTCTCAAAAGTAAACATTATTCAATTTATTTTCTTCAAGACACTCATTTTACTGATACAGATATACCTGTTATACGTACCCAGTGGGGAAATGAATGTTTTTTTAGCAATTTTTCTAGCCAATCTAGAGGTGTAGCTATTCTTTTTAACAATAATTCTGAATTCAAAGTACATTCAGTGGAAACAGACCAAAATGGAAATAAAATTATATTAGATACAACTTTATGTAATAAAAAAATTAAACTTATAAACATCTATGGCCCAAATAGAGATGATCCTATTTTCTATGATAACTTAAAGCAGAAGATTCTAGCAACTGATTCTTTAACCATCATTGCTGGAGACTTCAATGTAGCTCTGGATCCTAATATAGACTGTTTTGAATACATTAATATAAATAATCCAAATGCTCGAAAAAGTCTTCAAGATTTATTGATTGAATGTAATTTGACAGATTGTTGGCGCGATCAACATTTAGAAGAAAAAAAATTCACATGGTTTAAAAAAAACTCTCAAAAGAAAGCAAGACTTGACTACTTTTTAATCTCAACATGTTTAATGATGGATATTGATACTGTAGATATAAAACCAGGATATAGAACTGACCATTCTCTGATCCGCTTAATACTTGAATTTGGAAAATTTGAAAAAGGAAAATCATATTGGAAATTCAACAATTCACTTTTAAAAGATATAAACTATATTGATAAAATAAAGAATACAATAAACCGCGTAAAATTACAATACATTAAAGAGACTTTTAATAATAATATAAATAATGTTCCAAATGCGGAGTTACAATTTAATATAAGTGATCAACTATTTTTAGAAGTGCTTTTATTTGAAATTCGTGGAATAACTATTTCTCATTCCTCTTACATCAAACGACAACAAGACCAAAGGGAAGCAATACTTTATAATGAAATTGAAAACCTAGAAAAAGAAATCTTACAAAACCATACTTTAATAGAATCAAAAAAAAAAGAATTAATTGATATAAGAGAGAAAAAATTAGAAGGGATAAGAATAAGATCACGGGCAAAATGGGTGCAAGAAGGAGAAAAGAACTCGAAATATTTTTGCAATTTAGAAAATAGGAACTATACATCAAAATCAATGTTACAACTTCAGGCATCTAATGGTCAAATTTTAAAAACACAAGATGCAATACTTAAAGAAACAAAACGGTTCTATAAAGAATTATATTCAATCAGGGAAATTAAAAACATAAATTTAAATGATACTTTTTCAAATTTAAATATATCAAAATTGAATGAAGTTAAGAAAACATTACTTGAGGGTCCCATTACCTATGAGGAACTGCTAGCTTTTTTAAAAAGTACGTCAAATGAAAAAAGTCCCGGCTTTGACGGATATACGGTTGAATTTTACAAATTCTTTTGGATAGACGTAGGACATTTTTTACTGCGTGCTATAAATGAGGGATATACTAAGGGAGAACTTTCAATATCACAAAAGCAAGGGGTCATAACATGTTTACCAAAGGGGAACAAAGATAAATCGTTTTTAAAAAATTGGCGCCCAATTTCACTTTTAAATGTTTCTTACAAGTTAGCATCTGGATGTATAGCCAAAAGAATGAAAGATATTTTACCATTTATTATTAATGAGGATCAGACAGGATTTTTGTCAGGCCGATACATTGGCGAAAATACTCGATTATTGTATGATCTAATGTTTTATTTAGAAAAGAACCATGAACCAGGCATGTTACTACTCATTGACTTTGAGAAAGCATTTGACTCGGTCGCCTGGGCTTTTATTTTTGCTGTTCTTAAATTTTTTAACTTTGGTCCATCCTTTATTAAATGGGTCAAAGTATTTTATACAAATATAGAATCATGTGTAATAGTCAATGGCCACTTGTCAGAGTGGTTCTACTTACAGAGAGGTTGTAGACAAGGAGACCCATTATCCCCATATATATTCATTTTATGTGCAGAGATCCTCGCTGTTCTAATCAGAAATAACCCTAATATAAAAGGAATACAGATTGACAATACAAACTTTTTAATTTCACAATATGCCGATGACACAACACTCATGCTTGATGGTTCAGAAAAATCACTTGTAAACACACTTCAAACACTCAAATTCTATGCTGAAATCTCCGGCCTTAATATCAATGTTGATAAAACTAAGGCAGTGTGGATAGGTTCAAGGAAAAATAGTAATATTAAGTTATGTGAAGAATATAATCTTTCTTGGGACAATGAATTTACTGTCCTTGGTATTCGATTTTCAGTAGATTTAGATAAAATGATTAATGTGAACTTTGATGATAAAATACATGATATAAAACAACTTCTTATCCATTGGTCAAAACGAATATTAACACCAATTGGTAAAATAACAATCTTAAAAAGTTTAGCCATATCAAAAATTAATCATCTTATCTTAGCTCTACCAAACCCTAACTCTGATAAAATTAAAGAGATTAAAAGCTTATTTTTTAAATTTATTTGGAATGATAAACCGGATAAGGTGAAAAGAACTACAATTTGCAACCCTTACATAAAAGGGGGCCTCAAAATGTTTGATATAGACCTTTTTATTAACTCATTAAAACTCACATGGATAAGACGCCTTTTAAACTCAAATAAAAAATATCTAGATATATTTAACTCCATGTACCCATTCATGTCAAATGTTGGCGCATATGGCCCAGATTTTATTAGTAGACACATAAACAGAATACATAATCCCTTCTGGAAAGATATTTTTAGAAGTTATCAAACATATTCAAACCTACTAAAGCCTGCAAATTGGTACACATTTCAAAAAATTCCAATTTGGTTTAACCCAAACATTAAGGTCGGAGGCACAAGTATATTTTATAACCATTGGTTCTCTAAGGGTGTTTTATTGATAAATGATATTATGAACGCAAATGGTAATTTTTACTCATTGACTGATTTTATTAATAGGTACAACATAAATACAAACTTCATAGAATATGAAGGATTGCTAGCATCTGTTAAAAGGTACTTATTTAAACTTTCTATTGTTCATTTAGCTAGTAATGGAGGGGCACCTACATGCCCTTTATCAATATCAATAATTATGAAAGATACAAAAGGATGTAGGGCAATTTATCAGTCTTGTATACAAGAAAATATAATCCCTCAATCCGCTGCAAAATGGGAAAATGATTTGGATATAAGAACCAGTTTCGTTGAAACTAAATTTTACTGCCTTCCATTTAACATAACAAATGATACAAACTTACAATGGTTTCAGTACAGAATAAACCACCAAATATTAGGAACCAATTCGCTTCTTAAAAAAATGAAAATAAAGGATTCTGATATTTGCAGTTTATGCAACAGAGAAATAGAAACAATTAAACATATTTTTATCGAATGTGACATTTCTAAACAATTTATCTCCTGTTTGATGAACCATATTCGTGAAAAATGTATAGGCACTAATTTAAATTGGACAAATACAGACATTATGTTCGGAAATAAAATTTTTGACAAAGTTTTGAATAAAATAATATTAATTGCAAAGAAATTTATTTACACCCAGAAACTTAAAACAGTTAAACCTACACTTGACAACTTTAAAAAACATATTATAAATCTGTATAATACAGAACGGTATCTTGCAACAATAAATTGTAAAATACACACTTTTGATATTATTTGGAATGACTATAAGCCACTTATATCTTGATACAAATTTGAAACATTTTTCATGTTACTCTTTCAGTTTTAATTTAGACACATTTGTTTGATTACAAATACATATATATTTTGTAGATAATTAATTATATCAATCCCCATCCCCTCCCCAGAGTGTTTTTATTTTTTCCTTTTTTTTCTTTTCTCCAATCAACTATAATATTTAACTGCTCATTATCAAGACTAGACCTGCAATAAGAATAATTATTTAATGTTATATACATCAATAAAGCATTACTTTCTTCTCAAAATAATAAGTTTACAAAGTCAGATAAAAGATTCAAAGCGGATTGTTTTATGACAATTGGATTGGTTTTTTTATGCATTCATCAATCATAAATAAATGAACTCCAACATTCAATTTAACATGTATTGTTGCTTTTTAGTGTATACGTTACAACAAGTGAAAAGCATTTTGATAACGTTACAAAGTTGACTCTCATCGATGTTTGTTAGACTGGATGAGTACTTATTAAAGATTTGTAGATGAAATTTTGCACTTTTTAAGTTGTGTAGTATTTTCTCAGGAATTTGCAGAACTTAAGCTTATACACTTATTGTTTCAAAATATCTCTAATACAAATGATTAACCGGCCAAATGTTTAATGATATCCCACTATATAACTAACTACTTTATATTAAATTGTGAAAATTGATTTCAGTTACATGTATATTGTTCTGCACGTCTACAAATGCATATATGTACAAGTTATCTTAATGTCTGGTAGCCATTGAGTTGTTGACCCCGGTTTCACTAATTTAACATATTTTGATAGTTTCCTCAGCGATACTTTTAAATGCTAAAACATCACACTTACTGATTATGTTGCAAGTTATATTTTATCATTACGTACAGAGGTGTTAGGACTGTATGTGATAAATTAACTGTGAAGTATTTCAAATAATAATTAAAAGAGAAACTGAAATTAAATTGTTTGGGGGGGAATTTCGGTTTGAACATTTTTATTAATCTCGATAATACAGCCCTTGAGATTTAAACTACACAAACAAACTATCTGGATTTACCTGGGCACTGTTTGTTACTCATTCATTTCCCACAGACAGTGAGACACTCAATGGCTATTAGAAATTTCTAAATGTATATATAATTGTCATGAACTATTTTGTATCAATATTTCTGTTTTTGTACAACTAAATTGAAATAAAAGTTACAAAAAAAAAAGAATATATCATTTATTGAATAAGCTGGTTATAATGAAGGACATGAAAATACTTGTAAACCACTTACAGGAGTCATGTTTATTATTGTAATGTTTGTTAGATATTAGGAACCAGAGTTGTGGTTTAAAGGAGAATATTCTGTTGGTGTCAGTTTAGGTTTAGACTCGGTGGATGCAACATGTATAAAATGTCGTCGAATAAAATATATATAGAAAGTCCTACTTTCTGTGTTAGGTTGGGTATCACGCGATGTTGAAACACATACAAAGTATAGTGTGGACGGTTGGATAACAATACACAGTCTCCTGGAACGCTAGATAACAAAATATACAGTTGCTTGGAAAGCTAAACCAAAAAACACGATCTCGTGAAATGCAGATTCAAAATACAAGGCGTCCTAAAATATTAAATCAAAATATAAGGTTTCTGTTGAAAACAGAACAAAAATACACGCGTCTCAGTGACGACTGAATTAAAGTATCGAGTCAAAAGAAACGACCATGTGTTAGGCCAAATTTAAAAAAAAATTAAAAAGGATAGGTATCAGTTAAGGAAATTGTTTTTAAATTTTAATACCCGTATGTATTCTGCTCTGCTTACAGGTGAATGTAAAAATGCATGCATAATAGGTATAAATGTATATGCTGATGAATGGTAACATTGTTATATATGTATTTTCAACTTGTTTGTATCATTGTTCATCAGTATCTGACATACGGCTATACGATATTATGCAACATAATCTACCATGGCACGATCCTGCTTTATTGCTTAGAATATTTTCTCAATTCGAATTTTACTTGATTTTTAATTGCGCTGTTTCAAAGTTAGCATCTATGTTAAACTCACATATCTACAGGAAATTCAATATCAACTAAATTTTATTATCAATACGTGTACAATTATGCAAGTTAACTTTTTTTTTATCATTATAATGTCTCTTTTTGCATTATACTACTCCTTTCAACAATTTAAAACACCTGGTTGACAGTTCTGTATCGTACCTTATTACCTGATATTATCATTATTTTCACTTATCATGCTATTTTTCATACTTGTCATATCTTCTGTCAGTGTTTTTAGCGAGACTGTTCGTAGTCCAGCAATTGCATGAATGCCATTGTTAGTGTTTGTAAATCCGAATATAGTATTCTTGTTGAAAAGAGTATATTGTTTGTCAAAACTTTATTTTCGTTAAACACAAAGTAAACTACCACCTTCTTGAGATTTAAAAGCGTTTATATATAAAATTAAACTTGTCATTTGAATTACCAATATAGGTTTAAGACGCCGCCATTGCCAGCAAGATTTTGATAAACTTCAATATAACTGGTTTTGATGTGCAATTCCTGTTATTTAAAGCAGAGTTTTTAAGATATATTGTGATTTTATTTTAATAAGATATATTTTAATAAATTTATCATTAATAATCAAACCGGTCTATCTAATCTGCATTTATGTGGGATTTTATAAGATATGCATGTGGTGTCTGTTTTGAGTTTGATTGATATGTTTCAAACAGACAGAGACATGATTTATATATTTCTATGTTAAAAATGGAAAACTTGGCTTTATTTTATAGACACATTCTCATACAATGCAGTTATGGTATTTGCTCTCGGAACATACACGATAGTGTTTTCTACTTACATTTGTGAATCAACACACTTGTATTTTTGTTCTAATATGCTGCTATGCCGCATAAACAAAGGATATAAAGATATATGCTGATGCACGGGAACATAGTTATATGTATTTTCAACTTGTTTAACTTGTTTGTATCATTGTTCATCAGTACCTGGCATACGGCATTAAGACGTAATGATTGAACATTGCATATTTCTTGTATCATTGCTTAGAATTATTCTATCAATTCGATGCTGTTTACCCGTTTTTCGCTCGCGCCGTTTGCCACCCATGTTAAACACACATATTTACAGGAAATTTAATATTACCTTAATTTGGTTATGAGTCTGTGTGTTATCATCAATGTTGATATTTAACAGCATTTAAACTTGTCGTTATTAACATCATACTACTCCTTTAAGTTTGAAAGTGCTGTAGCATACATTATTATCTGATTACTTGAATGATACTTCTGTAGCGTACCTTATTACCTGATTACATTGATAATACCATGAACTTATAGTTTGGATGCTATCAACCTTGCTGATAGTTCTGTGGCGTACCTTGTTACTTGATTACATGATAATACCATCAATTATAGTTTGGATGCTATCAACCTGGCTGATAGTTCTGTAGCGTACCTTATTACCTGATTACATGATAAAACCATGAATGATAAATCGGAAGCTATCAACCTGGCTGATAGTTCTGTAGTGTACCTTGTTACTTGATTACATGATAATACCATGAATGATAGTTTGGATGCTATCAACCTGGCTGATAGTTCTGTAGCGTACCTTATTACCTGATTACATGATAATACCATGAATGATAGTTCGGAAGCTATCAACCTGGCTGATAGTTCTGTAGCGTACCTTGTTACTTGATTACATGATAATACCATGAATGATAGTTTGGATGCTATAAACCTGGCCGATAGTTCTGTGGCGTACCTTATTACCTGATTACATGATAATACCATGAATGATAGTTCGGAGGCTATCAACCTGGCTGATAGTTTGTTAATAAGCCTAAGCATTGGAATCTTGAAAACACTATCATGGTGGTAGCTTCTTTAAAGAACAACATTTTTTTACTTATATTTAAGCAATATGTAAGCAACAATGACAAAATTTATAACATTACAACAAACGATTTTAACTTTATTTAAAAACAATCAATCTTAATTTTATCAATTTGATATATATATGACTTCATCGTCCTGTGCTATCTGTGCGTAGTACGGGCTAATTGTAAGCTCGAATTTCAATATCTAGATACCAAAGTGTTATCATATAATACATTGTAATTTGTTGAATCTAATTATATAAAATAAAACCACAGATATCTAGACGTTAAATGTAACGGTTTGTACTGTAACATAGTATTATTGCTAGATCATAAATCAAACGGTTGATTTTAGCAAGCACAATTTATTTTTTACCAATTGTGAGAACATATATGCTGGCTATGTCAACTGTAAGTAGGCTTTAAGTGACAATACGAGTGTCACGCTGTTACTTATGTCTTATTCAGATATACATTATCCTTTTATGCCAACATATTTGTCAAGTGCAGAAGCCGTTTTTATGTTTTATTGGCAAAATAACACCGTCATAATTAATTAAACAAATGCCACATATTGTATGTTTCTGTCGTATAGTCGAACACAGACGGTGACATAATATAAAATGTGAACATTAAGGTTTGATACGTTATATATAACAGCATCTTTATTTCACTTTTATTATAACATATTCTGCTATAAATGAATATTTATATTCAGCACGACTGTATGGTATTGGTTTCAGTAAAATTATATTTAAGTGGAAACAGTAGTTATCGTAAAGAAACACGACATGATAAATAGTATACTACGCAGATATAGAAAAAGACAGGTTATAGGCTTTGGAATCTGAAATAAACAATGAACATATTAGTTTTTATTAATATATATGGATCAAATAAATAAGACAAAACCATATCTAAAATAAAAATAAGAAAAATGAATTGAACAACGCGTTGGGCTTGGTAAAAAATATATTATATGTAAATGTCTGATTATCTCATTTTTTTCAGATTTGGTCTTAAAATAATTTCATCTCTGTCTCACCTGATAAATTTGTGAATTTGAAACTAAAACGGGACACTCTGTTTCTAGAGACATTAGATGTTTTCTTTCGACTTTAACTTAAGACTGGCTGTCAATATTTGAAATTTGAATTATACAGTTACAATCCCACTCGTGGCATGTCGTAAAGTTGCTTCACTTGGAAGCGTTGTCATGTTCCTCTGATTTAACTTCCCCCAGGCGGTGGTACTGAGTAATATTTATTTTCTTTTTACTGAGATTAAATTTGTTATTTTATCTAGTGGGAACATAAATACCTCCCATATTGCGGTAAACGTACCATGACCACCACAGTTTCCATGCATGCTTACATAAAATATAAATTGTGTGTCATTGGATGGGCAAACAGAAGTGTTTGTAGGAATAAATACTTAATATACTTGACAAATACATCATGTTTTAAAACACTGGTATGAGAATCGTGATTACTCAGGAGAGTGATGCAATTTTACAGATATATAAAAGTGAGTTTCTGTGAAAATGCAGTGTCGATATACTTATGCTTCAATTGCATAATTAATAAATATTGTCACGCTAAGATAAATATAATCGTATGCTTAAAGTGCTATTTGAGATATTTGACATTAATCACTGAATGTATATTATTTAAAAAAGATCTTATAATGAATTTATATTCTGAAAGTTCGACATGAATGTATTGATTGAATGGATGTGTCGTGTTTTAACACAAGGATAGCCTCGTGACATTACTTACGTCCTAAATACAATCTTCAAATATGATCTCAGTACAAGGATCCGTATTGCAGTTCCAACAAAAACGTTATACACATGTATATACAATTGTCATACTACACAAGCCGATATGTTTGAATATCATTACTTATATAATGCTGAACGGTTCAACATCTGCAATACATCAAAGCATGTATATACGTAACGTTTAGACATGTTTTTTTTGTAATTTTATAATTTCTTTTTGTATTTTATCATTATGGTGTTCAAGCTAGTTCATATATATTTATGTAAGTACCAAGCCGACAAAGACAGAATCAGACAATAAGTGAATCAAGCGATTTATATTATGTTTGATACGTGATTTATTAGGAAGATTTGTATCGTCCAAATCGTTTTAAAATTGGACAGGCATAAGTCTTATTACATTGTTTTTAGCTTAACGTCACTGTAATATGTTTAGGGAGTTTTGCTGTCATTAATTAACGATGAGAAAAACAATACCAAATCCCAGACGCAAAATTCAATAAAGGCATTCAATACTGATGCAGTCAATACATATAATAATTGTAAAATTGACAAAACCAGCATACAGAACTGACAACAGGGAATACTGCAATCGTCTTTGACATAACTGACAACAGGGGTTACTGCAATGTTCTGTGGCAGAACTGACAACAGGAATTACAGCAATTGTCTGTGGCAGAACTGACAACAGGGGTTACTGCAATGTTCTGTGGCAGAAATGACAATAGGGATAACTGCAATTATATGTTGCAGAACTGTCACTGGAAAGATTAAACTCGGGTAATGGATACATCCAACCGTGCTCCTCAGTAATAAAATGAATAGTGCTGCACCGTAAACATCAGACAGTCTACACTGAAGAGATATGACAATGTAACGTATTTAATATGAGAGCAATTATCTGTACATTACAATAATTATTCGAATTTGGTGTTATTGGTTGTTCCATATTTCTTCATATGTTGAGTTTTCATTTTTCTTCCTGTGTTGCGTTTTTAAACCTCTTAATTATATGTCCAACAGTAAAAAGGGAAATGTTACATTCAAAACATACCACCACGACAACTGCCTTACGTTATACTACACTACTAGGCGTATATATTTCAGACAAATTTATGTGTGCCAAATTCTACACATCGGTTTAAAAATGTATTATATTATATAATTATTGTAGCTCCTGTCATGGCTTAATCTATTATGTTATATATTATTTTACGAACATCTTATATCATTATTACTAATAGTGTCTCCGGTTGTCAATTCGCTCAACTTTCTAGGAAACTTTTAGAAAAGTAATATAGTATTCCGTTGTGTTGATCTCTTCCCCATTGGCAAGTCAATATTCAAACCATTCGGGTAATATATTCAACACATTGAACCTATCGTTATATTATGAACACATTCAATTACCTGGTAATTCCTAATGCATTCTGACAACGTATCATTACATGGACGAGAATAAAACATTGACAGCTGTTACAATACTTGTTAAATATAACTTATTTACAACTGCAAAGTGTTTTATTAAGGAATTGTATGACGTTTAAAGTTGTTTTCATTCACTTAATATTATTATTCATAATTACAATTTAACATAATACATAATTCAGGTAAGATTGCACTCCAAGATAAAATAATGAATTAATTAGCTAAGTTTAAGCATTTTATTATTTTAAGTCGATTTCTTACAAGCCACGATGTCTATGTGGATAAAACGAATTATAACCACCTGTAGAAAACAAACGGTCCTGTCAGTGATCCAAATTACGGTACAAACCAACGATAATCGCTGCAAAAAAATCTTGTTCTAATCTGTAATTGATTTAAAAACAGATAATACATTTTGTACATCAATGAACACTTTATATAAGTATGTTTGTTAACTGACGTAAATATCTTGGTATATGTAAATATATTACAATACGACATTACATTACCCTATATCGTTCTGCTATTGCAGTAATTAGATTAGATCCATTATATTTATTCCTCAAAATATTACGGCCCCGCCCCTTCCCATTTTCTAGTGACGCTCTTCGGTCTCGGAACCTCTGATGCCATTCAAAAACCTTTGTCCGTGACAGTTTCTTTCCCGTAGATGCATGCTGTATCATCTCATACGTTTTGGTTGGTGAATGTCCAAGCTGACAACAAAATTTGAAAATTGCGTGCGTTTCTTGTCACTCAAATGACACCATAATAAACAACCGGTAGTATTACTTAATGCCTTGTTGTCTACTAACGGAAACAGGCATGGTGTTGAGGCATTGTTATATGACTTCTGAGACGTCGAGTAATAATCTTGCTTTTCACCGCCAAAATATCACATTTAGAAATTGATCAATTTAACTTTAATTTTACACTTAAAAGCATAAAAATACACGTATCCCACTTTAATGTCATTTGGTTGCTAATAGTAACGAATAAAATGACAATTACTTTTTTCTGATAATGAAAAACCGTTCTATTTATAGATTTGGCATGAATAGAGGTGTTTTTTACTGAAATTATCATGTAAGTAAACCGTAAAATGAAAAAAAAAGATACAGGGGCAGTCCGGTTATTTCTGGATCACCCCTCGTATGCATTTTAAAAAAAGATAACTCAAATAGAAAAGCAGCACTCCGTCTATAGATCACAATAAATGTCTAACGGTAGACGTATCATTCTAATACAGTCAAACCTGTGTAAGCGGTATCGTATATTAAGTAGCCACTTGTCTTAAGCAGCCAAAAATATCTAATTCCCATTTCTATGCTTTCAGAGCGAATAACCTGTTTAAAGCAACAACAGGTCTTAAAAGGACACTTTTGACCCTTCCCTTGACTGGTTGCTTTAGACAGGTTTGACTGCACATGTAACAAACCATCCATAGCACCCACGCACAAACAAAACACACAGAATAGTTGTAATATGTAATAAACACAATAGAGACAGTCAGACAATAGCAATAATGGTAGTCGGCTTATTACTCTTTTAACTCGTCTTACACTATATTAAAGCATGTATACAATCATATTATTTCAATTTTCAGTATATATTTTTTTTCAGTTGAATTGTGTATTTATGATATTATTCATGCAAACTAATATAAACTTTGAGTAGTATACACTCGATAACGTTGCATATGTCACAATAGCAAAAACAGGAAACGTAACATTCATCGGATTTTAAATTAAAAACAATTGATAGGGAGAAACCAGTTTGAAACATAAACAAGATATGACAATTAAAGTTAAATCGTTACCATTTTGTATGTGTACTGGAACTGAATTTATAAGGAGACATATTACATAAAGTCCCTATGGATCCTGTTCTTATATATAATGTGTGAAATACTATATAAATATGTATTATATTATGGACTATATGTGAATAACCAATTGTTTAAATTAATAGAAGTGACTGACTTGGAACGGTCAATTGAATATTTATCAGCTTAAAGTTTGTTTATGGGAATAGCCAACCTCACTCTACAAAATATTAATACTCTTGCAACTGCCACGCCACTGTCACTTCAATTTATAAGGTTTTTTTTTCTATCATGAGACGTAGCATTTAAATAGCACATCCATCAGAAAACCTTATGTTATAATACCAAGAGAATATTTTTTTCTATTTCAGACGGATATGTCAAATCTTACACGTCAGTTAACAAGTGTATGCTGTGCATTATATTATATCAATATAGTTCCCATCGTGACTTAATCTATTAGGTTATTTCTTATTTTACGGAAACGTCCCATATCATTACACTTAATGTCGTCTCCCATGTCGAATTCTCTCAGCTTTCTTGTTGCTTTTGTGAATTGTAGCAGCTTTTTAGAACAGAAATGAAGTATCTCATTTGTATTGATCTTTTTTTTCCATGTGCAAGTCAATATTTGAACCAGACGAAAGAGGATTTCAGCGCGGTGGGCTGACCTTCATATTATGAACGAAATTCAATTACTTTGTATTTCTAAATACATTCCAGAGGCGTATCATTACATAACAAAATTGTCTCAAAGGGATTCCATCCATTCAAGCCGGTTTTCCAGAGAGACGTTAAGTATTGACAGCTGTAAAAATAAAATTGATATATGACGTCAGTCGGTTCTCATCAAAAAACTATATACTTCGCTATTAACGTGTTATTGACAAGCGTGCGTAACAAACACCTCTACTGAACAGCCACGTGTTTTTAGCAACCTCGTTATTTCCAATGTTTATGCTTTCAGAGTAAAGTAAACTGTTATGAGTAACGACCTGTCTTAAAAGGTCACTTTTGCTCCTTCCATTAACTAACCGCTGAAGACATGTTTGACTATTTTCACGTGACGGTATGATTATGTTGCACAAATAATAGAAATAATAGGTTGGGTGTATTTATTTTTATTTAATGTGAAACTCTTCCTGGATAGATTTACCTATAAGAAGGTTACCCTGTTATTGGAACGAACTAACTCAAGACTGGAACTATCTAACTTGTTCTTTCAATTCTGCTCATGGCAGATACGGGATTTACTCAAGGAGGACGATCCTATACTCCATGATACATCCCATTTTTCTTACATGACCTGATCAAAACCTGAAACAAGCTATATTTGTCATTATATGTTATCAACAACTCAATAGAGAATCACATAACAAAGAAAACAATTCAACAATTTAGTTAGACCTTTATTACTTCATACGTGTATTATTTCAATATAGAATCACAGAACAAAGAAAACAATTCAACAGTGTAATGAGACCTATATTACTTCATACGTGTATTATTCAATATACAATAATGGAACAAAGAACACAATTCAACAGTGTAGTGAGACCTATATTACTTCATACGTGTATTATTTCAATATAGAATCACAGCACAAAGAACACAAGTCAACAATTAAGTGAGACCTTTATTACTTCATACGTGTATTATTTCAATATACAATAATGGAACAAAGAACACAATTCAACAGTGTAGTGAGACCTATATTACTTCATACGTGAATTATTTCAATATAGAATCACAGCACAAAGAACACAATTCAACAGTGTAGTGAGACGTATATTACGTCATACGTGTTTTATTGCAATATAGAGTCATAAATAATATCCGACTGAAATTTCACATTAGAAACATTAAAGCTTTATATCAGCAGGTGGAAATGTTAGATTCCTTTGACGATTACCATTCGCAGCTTCCAACGTCAAAATACATCAATATCTTATTCAAAGTAATTACCAAGATATAACATAACATTAATTCCTCAATATATCTCCGAGGAAATGGTTAAATTAGTTTTTGGCTTTATCAGTCAGTAATTGACCCTTTCCATTCCATCTTTGACGTTCCTCTAATGTTTATATCTTCCTTTGAAATTAAACAACACTACTTTAAAGGCAGATTGCTTCCTTGAATTTCGAGTATAATCGTATAATTCTCGTGAAATCAAAAGTCGTTATTCGTTTATTCCAAGGAGCGAAAATAATACAAGTAAATTACTTGAGACGTACCGAACGAAAACACTCTAGATTTTATGGCACACGCCAGCGAATATCCTAACATTGAATTGCAGGGAATCAAAGAAGAAACGTTCAAGCGTCGAGGTAATATGCCAATAAATATGTTTTTAGCAATGAGTACTATACTTTGATTTAAGTTTACACCTCTTTAAATACCATAAAACACAATTGTTTAAAATTCGAGTATAGTCCCAATGAATTATATATATGCAAGGTAGACTGAAGGAAATATAACATAATGTAAATCAATTAATAATATTACAGTTTGGTTATTAACATAACCACCCAATAGATAAGATGGATGAACACATCCAACAATCTGTCGAAGAAATGTTTCAAGTACATACACCAGAAGATCAAACATATAACCTAAATCACACTATGACGGTGATGCCGATAAACATATCAAGGTTTATTTAATTCGGTTTAAGACATACATTTGTTTTAAAATAATAATCCACTTTAGTACATATGAAAAGAAGAACATTATAGGATATACTGAGTAGTCATTCTTTAAGACACCAATCTATCATCTAAATGTCACGTGTGCAATGAATCATGAGAAATGTTGAAGCTGCATCGTCCTTAATTACAACCTCTGACAAACATCACAGAAAATAATTGACATATTCAGTCAAACGTTTATAATAGGGCCTGATCTTCACTATTGTCTTAATCGCCTAAAAGGAAACGAATTGAGAAGTGTCTTTGAGTGCTATAATTGTGTTAAAATATTTCGATATATCATGAAAGAACAGAATACAAAAGTGGCAGATTCAATTTGTTTCTGTTCAGTGGAGAGAAGAGTTAATAATATCGTCGGTTATCAAGAAAATCTATATCATCTATGTTTTATAAGTTGGTGCTTATCATCGAATATGGATGCTAATGATGTGCCTTATGTTATACTATATAAACAATGAATCTACTTAAAAAAATACTGCATTCTTATTTTAGACCATTATATTATCATTTCCCATAACAGAATGTATACTAATGCTGTATGGGAGAAAAAATTATATACATTACCATACTGTGAGTTGCTCTCGTTTCCATGGCTTCAAAAAGGTGTGATACATACGTACAAACAAATATGTAATGCTCGTAGGTGGGAATTAATGATAACTGAGAAAGGCGTTTTCAATATATTAATTCATTTAGACAAATCAAGTTGTGTACCTTTAATTAATTACTGCACTTTAACTGTTTTAATTTCTGCAAACGATTGAATACATCTTCGGATACCAGGGTTATGCACATTAGTGGCGATCTTCAACTCCTGTATCTAAGGCATTTCTACTAGTATACGTCTTTTGTGTGACGAATACTTTCATATTTCAAGTAAAGTAAACACTTTAAGAGAAGACAGTGGGTTTAAATAGCTATAGTTTACCAGTTATATGAAACATCTGGTTTATTAGGCAAGGAAAATCAGATGAAACCACAGTATTACTGAAAAAAAAATGTAATAAGTGTTTCCAAAACAGTTCTGCATTTCTTTTAGAATGGTAATCTGCACGTTCAATACCGGCCTAAAGATAAAACTTTATTTTGTTTTTACCATAGTTAAGTGATATTAGAAAAGAGTTTTGCAGTCAATATACCATTTCACTTCCCATGACTATTAAATGACACAAAGTATTCTTGAAATCTAAAAACATCATTGAATAAACATTTAAAATCTCATATTTCTTCGGATATAAATACTCGTGATCTCTCTTTTTAAGGATAATACCAATCATAAACCTTAAAAAGTTCTATATTGACAATATGTTAAACGAGAGGAACCCTTCTATACATATGGCACAGTTATAAGGGAGCTGTATTCAATAGAATAAGTGAATCTAACTGGTCAGTTATTTTAGAAAAAAAGGAAAACAAAGTTATTGTCATATGATTTCTTTTGAAAAGCGATAAATAATTAAAGTAGACTCTTGTGACACTTATTACAGTACTTTCGTTTCGGTTTAATTCTAAATAATATATGCATTGTTTATACATGTGGAAGTGAAACTCAAAATTAAAGCATAACATTGGCGTTTTCTTGAATTAAATTTTATGGATTTCAGAAAGTTCGCAACTATCCCTTTAATGAGTTATTACCATGTTTCCAATTGATACGCTTTGTTTGTTATTTTGGTGGAATGCGTTCTCATTTCAGGATTCACTAGAACAAACAATATACAATGTAACAAAAAAAATTCCATGTTGTTCCACGTTGTAAAATTCGTTAATTCCTATACCATCCTTGTTCTATTTGGGTAGTAACTGATCTATATCCGGTTTTTTCCTGTTAACAAAAGTATGTTTTATCACTTGGGAGTTCTTTTATTATTGTTGTAAATGAATGTTTTATGGAGAAAACAAGCGTTTATGTTTCCGTTACTGTATTGAATTTTTGACACGGTTCGGGACCACCAGATGTATAGTTAATGGACATGTTTGAAAGAAATGATTGACGTTTAGTGTACTAGTAAATGGAATTAAAACTGCTATTACAAGCCAGATGTACACAATAATAAAATGTTTTGAACACTACAAAAAATTGTTGGAACGTTAAAGCTGGTATAATCTCTACGAAATGTAATAATTTCGTATCGATAGAGGAATAAAAAAAACATTCAACAACATCCTTTACTTCTTACATATATGTGCCAGTTAAATGTTCTTACATAATAATTTAATTTTCATTAAATTGATTGAACTAATTGACAAATGTAAATACTGCGGGGCTCATTCGAGCATTATAACGTTTTAGCCAACAGGATTCTAAGCTGCTTAAAATACCGTTTGTTATAAACAATAAGACAGCCTCTCAAAATAACTTTATTTTATATGAGTATTTATTGTCATTATATATTCGTTCAATTCTAAATATAGCTCCGAACTTTATATGCTAGTGCCGATTTAAACGGACAACACCGACCGATCAACTGAATGACAACATTAGTGAAAATAACACAATCCAGTTATGCGATATATCCATATATTAGCTATATTAGCTGCCAGCATGTCCGACAATGGTAAGCACAAGTGGGCATCTCTGATATATCTGACTACAGCAAACCATGACATCAAAGTTCATTTCTTCCAGATCAAGGATCATCATTCATTTAGTATCAGATTAGAACAATGCCCACGGATTGCCTCTGTCTTATGTTTCGCTCGCGAGACAACTATATCATTCAGACAGTTTTTCAATTAAGTTATAAGCAATTTTATGTTTATTGAAATTGCTCCAAACGGTTGCAACTGTAGTCACAAGTTTCATATTTCTGATGCCGCTCCTGCAGATGTCAGATCATGAAATAAAATGTCTGCCAAATCATTGATGAATAATGAATTGTAAGCAATTTTCGATATTTTTACTTTTAACTCTTTCTCATAAGAATATCCCAGAATGAGTCCAGATCACTAATTTCGTTTTGAGTTTGCCAAGGGACATAACTCGTAAAGGTTATTGAAAGGCGACATATTTCGTATATTCATAGATCTATTTGATGAGAAGAAGCATATATTTTATTTACTTAAACTATATATTTTTGCTCATCAAAGTACAATGTTACAGTATCATGTATACTCAGCAAAAAAAGAAACTTTACTCTCATGAATTGGTTATTTTCAAAATCCTGTTTGAAACACCGCACCGATATTGGTATGGCTGTGTCAGTTGATCATTTTTTAACAAATCTGTATTTTCATTGGATATTTGAAGTGTAGTTTTGTACCCATAAATTAATGATAAAGTGGACAAGGGGTGTAATAAAAAATAACGTTTTTTAACTGAAACTGAAATTTGCATTGTTATTGTTGCTTTTCAAGTTTGTTTTTAGGACTAATATTAGTGAGGCATAGTTGTGAAAGAAGCAATTTAGTAAGAATTACAAGTTTAATCTTTATTTATAAAGGGTGACTTGATTGACAAAGCAAATATTCCTTGAGGCCCTCTTAAAACAAGTACATCAAATTACAAAGTCCACAAATTTTTTTTTTTTCAATTGTTTGATTAACAACATATCTGTTTATGTAATGCACATTTGTGTATCTACCTTGTGGACTCTGGCATGTGTAAATCATGCAAAACAGGATTTTTACAGCTAGGTTATTATCATTTGTGTTTAAATAACATGTTTTCATAATTCAAACAGACTGATACAATACCGACATTTTTTATTAACATCTTATTATAAATGTTGAAATTAAAAAAGTTATTGCACTTTAAACAGAGTAAAGTTTCTTTTTTTGCTCAGTATATATAGTTAAACACATAAAACAAATGGCAAGTTAAGTAATTAACATACACGTATTGCATAAACATATAAGTAACTAGTTTTTAATACTCATTAGTGCATAAGATTATAGTTCATACATACTAAAATAATGCAAAATGTTCTAATATCGGCACATTTATAAGTCATTCATTATTGAACGTCTTTTTGCTTCAGAGCTTCAGATATACATTCGTTTAAGTTAACACTTTTTTATTGATTGTTTGATTAAAGGCGATTATTTGGTCTACATACATAACACGTACAAAGAACATTTAGTATAGGAGTTACAAATGCGGGAGAATAATTCCATATATATTTTTGGATCTAACTCGTGCTATACGATAAAAATGTAACAAACCAGTGTTTTTATTTTGTAAGATAAAAGTGAAATATAATGTATGTTACTAACACGTTCTAGAGTGACTTCATTTGAAAGTTTAATTAAAAATGGTAACAACTTCTTAAATATAATTTTTCAGAAAGTAATACTTGAAGCGCTATTGTTTCATATGTATTCATATACTTCCAGGTGTAGATATTGATTTAATGGTCAGATATGGTTAAAAAGTGTTTCCCTTTAATATTGAACAAAATTATGTATATTCTGTTTTTCCTACCTTAATTAAAAACAAATGTTTATAAAAGTTATGCTTTATCTTTAAAATTTGTTTTATTGTTTGTCAACAGTCAGATACGGACAATATGGTACTGCAGCTTGCGCCTACGATCTATCATGAATGTAAGGCAATCGTACTGTTACTTGAGCGATACAACTGGACAGAGTTTTCCATAGTAACCACCAGAGATACGGGTCAAGATTTCATCGACTGTATGGCGCAAATGGTGAAAGAGACAAGTATCCAGCAGGGTTATTTGTCCAAACCAAGGTATACTAGTTAAATAGATTTATTTTTTCTGTTTGAAATGACATTGATATATTAAATATGTTTGCCGACCCTTACGCACCTGTAAAATAAATGCCCATTCAAGCGACGAAATATTTCTATATAATTAACAACGAGTATTCCGTGGCAGAATGGTCTTAGGCGCTGTTTTACCTCTCACTGATGAAATCATGGGTGAGGTGTTTCACACTTATTTACCTCTCACTGATGAAATCATGGGTGAGCTGTTTCACTCTTATTTACCTCTCACTGATGAAATCATGGGTGAGCTGTTTCACACTTATTTACCTCTCACTGATGGAATCATGGGTGACCTGTTTCACGCTTATTTAACTTTCACTGATGAAATCATGGGTGAGGTGTTTCACACTTATTTACCTCTCACTGATGGAATCATGGGTGACCTGTTTCACACTTATTTAACTCTCACTGATGAAATCATGGATGAGCTGTTTAACGCTTATTTACCTCTCACTGATGAAATCATGGATGACCTGTTTCACACTTATTTACCTCTCACTGATGAAATCATGGATAAGCTGTTTCACACTAATCTACCCCTTACTGATGAAATCATGGATGAGCTGTTTCACACTTATTTATCTCTCGCTGATGAAATCATGGATGAGCTGTTTCACACATATTTACCTCTCACTGATGAAATCATGGATGAGCTGTTTCACACTTATTTACCTCTCACCTCTCACTGATGAAATCGTGGATAGGCTGTTTCACACTTATTTACTTCTCACTGATGAAATCATGGATGAGCTGGTTCACACGTATTAACCTCTCACTAATGAAATAATGGGTGAGCATCCAGCAAGGCTATTTGAATAAAAAACAATAAGTGAAAATGTTTGTCAATCACGGAAGAAAGGTTGTTCTACTTAGCTTAAAATCCATTAAGTCTGACATCTCCCACTGTCAATAAAACTATGTTCTATAATATAACAACACTTTATTGATATACCGTTAAACCTCATTCAATTAAGAATTCTATATATGATGTTGCTCTACCATCTGCACTTACTGGACTAAAAAAATAATAATTACAATAATGAAATGATTGCATTGTTTCTTACAATAATAGTTTAATTTGATGTTCCTGCCAATCTGGCTTTATTCACTTAATTGTTATTATTTAATCGATTACATTATGTATATGTATTAATGTAAACATATCTATTTCACGCCGACCGTGACACAGGTTACAACTTATATCACGCTCAAAGATTTCTTTAAAAGAGTACAAACAAAGTGACACCGCAAATGAGCAGGGCAGTAAATCAAACCAACGACCGACTGACCCTTTGTTTGGTAATTTACCCGTTTCTACTGATTGTGAGATTTTTTAAGCAGACTTTTTATTTATATTTTATATAAAATATTTTAAAAATTACAGGTTTGTCAATATTGCCACGGTGATTATAGAATTTGACGAACCAGTCTATTACCTCGACGACGCGCAGACCCAATACGTTAAGAGTCAGTTGAAGACCCTCGTTCGAGCAAAGAGCAGGATTATTCTATTTCACGCCAGGTAAGTAGACTTAAATTGTAGTGCTATACTTACTATGTTATAGTATAGACTATGTTATAGTGTAGACTATGTTTTGGTGTAGTTGCGTTGGACATATATTAAATACATTAAAATGAATTTAGTTTGTACCGTCACACCTAGATATATTTATTTGCTTTGAAATTAAGCATAAAAGTTAAAATATTCCAGACACTTGGGTCTAGTTTTATCACTTTTTAACCCATTTACGTATAAAACCTTTGTGAAATAGATGGGTTTCGTTATATTTGTCATAATTCGACATAATTACACTAAATATCGGGTTCTGAGTATCACCATGTACATAAACCACTAAAACATATCACAATACAACTACCAACCCTACACACTTCGATTCTGGAATGTTGTACTCCACTACTGGACGAGGTACTCAGCTGATATTAAATAGACGTATAATTTATTTACAACTGAGGAATATTTATCCAAATTTACATAAACAAAACCATCAAACGTTTGATGTTGGCGATCCATCTGAAGCGTGAAGCCATAATAAACCTTATACTTCTCTTTACTGAGTACTTCAAACGTCAGTTCCACTTGTAAGATACCATGTTGCCATTCTTAACATTAAATAAACATTCAAGACGACAAAGAGATCATGTTTGATTGACAGTTGACCATTAATAACTATCAGCAATAACTCACTGATGTTTATACTGCTTATTCCTTTCATCTGTAACAATAATATCAATATTTCAACTTCAGAATATAGTTGAAAGTAAACTCGTAGTTGAGAAATAGCCTAAAGTATAAAAAACGTTTTAATGTTGTTGTTGTTTTCTAAACAGCAGAACAGATCATTTTTCATTGCATATGGCATGCATTTTAATATGTACTATTCATAAAACAATCGATAGTATTTATTCCCTTTCGAATTGAAATAAACAGATCATATTTCACTGCATGTGATTCCTTTTGCAATTTGAAAAGAAAAAACATATTTAGGGAAAACTGCCTACAGTCCTATCTGTAAGAGAAGATGAATGGACTTGACCAATCATATTGTTTTTTGATTATTGTCAATTAGATGAATTAGTTGTTCCGTTCCTTTTTGCCAATACTGAAACAAATTGATAAAACATAACTCTTATTGCAGTAAATAGCATCATATTATTCCGTTTTCTTAATAGATGTTAAGAAAAACAAGAAAAACCGATTACCTAACACAGTGGTTAAATGCTATAAATGGCAGAGTACGTATTGTGCTTTCGTATTTTATTACAACAAAAACTTCTATTCAGCATAAATCAAAATTACAGTGTTTCTAGCATTATATAATCAAGTTTGGAAGTATATCATTAGTCTTCGTGTTTTAATGTTTCATAAGTTCATGCCATACATAAATATATAAGTCAGCAGGTAAGTAAATAACGTTTATAGCAGATGGTTACAACGGGTTAAGAAATCACATGTAATCTGATAAACATCATATCTGCTAGCATGTAAATGGCATATTGAAACGTTATATTTAAAAAAGAAAATAAATGTTCCTCGAACTGATGCCAAATTGTCCTAAGAAAATAAGTTACGATACTTTTTTTTTAAAATCGTGTTTTATATGATTTTTATTTAGCGATTTAATATAGAATTATTGTATACGCTTCAATAAATAATCATTAAAGATGCATTGTGTATTATAAGGATGACATTAATACGCAGATATGTCTTGCTATCAGCACTGCATTAGTTTGTTTTTTTCTATTAGAATCAATTTAGTATTACATGCAGGGTGTGCATATGGATAAACAGATAATTTACATGAAAAATATCATATTTATTATGGATGATCCCCTATCATGCAATAAAAATGGAAATAAACACATTTATAAAGCTGATAACGGAATAAAACCCATTATTTATGGATATCAAATGAACGTTACACTTTTTTACGTTGAATGCGTTCTAGATATATTTCTTTTAAATTCGGTTCTGGTTTTCTAACATATTTTTTAAGTAATTTAAAGTAAAAACTCGAACAACCAGACTCCTTGTATTGAAATGGATCTTTTTAACTGCACCGCGAGTATGTGAAATGAATGATGGTAATTGATGGACGTTAAAGATTAACGATGCCAGATTGACATCGTAAACTGCAAGATACAATGATCAGGGTTATCAGAGAATTATCAATTATGTCGTAAAATAGACACACTAAATGGTTGTTCTTATCGTACACATTCATATTACGCCTAGTTTTGATTTTTAATGTTTCTGTCAGACATGGATATGATACCGATGATAACTTTGTTATTTACCTGGAAGTGTTTATTTACAATTATAAAAAAAAAAGAAAAATATATGTTTAACTTGGTTTGGTTTACACATGTGTATTCATTCAAGTTTACATACATACAATTCAGTTGAAGTGTAACTATGGGTTAGAACGAGGAACAAAATATTATTGAACGTCTCACACAACAATTGATGTTGGTAAAGAAAAGATATTCTGGAGTACTGGACACATTACCAATGGTTCTATAAGTGTCTTGTTCCCATAGAGAGTCCTCTGTTGGGCACATTAAGCTGAAAAAAACATGACTTTTTCACATTTAGATGGTTTGATGACACCCCTTCTTTTTTGACAATTCTGCCCATTTGTTGTAGTGTATCACTACGCATCTTTAAACTGTTATAGCTTAAGCAAACAAAATGCAATCCAAAATTGGCAGAAATCATGAAAATGTTCCACGATTCTCATATGAACAAAGAAATATGACAGTTTTAGCTATTTCCAACAAAAGTAATGCCCAATCTCCTTACACAGTCCTTCGAGATTTTTTTCGGCCTAAGAATCTTGTTACCATCATGTAAGGGAAGTAATTCTAAAGTAAGTCCTAAAGTTCTTTCTCCGTATCAAATTTGAGATCTAGCATTCAAAAACACACTGAAGAAGTTTTTTGACTAATTTTGATAAATTTATTTCTATAAAGTCTGAAGCCAATGTAAATTTACATTAGTCACATACAAGTATGTATGAATACAAATATGGCGGCAAAATCGTATGCTATAAATTTTATATAACAAAATTATATACGATAACATACCTACAAGAAGACGTTATAACAGGAGTCACCTACAACGTGAGACTTAAATCTGGTTAACCGATGCGTCCACACTTGACTATCGCCAACCTTCTCATAACGAGACAAAATGCTGTAATGGACATTAAACAGGCTGGAGATCCCTTCATGTAGTTGTCGCATAAAGTAGTTTTTCAATCCCTAACCAATATTTTTTTGGTGGTTTTTGAATGATTTAAAGGACAGAACAATATAAAGTGTTCTTCGCTTTACTTGTCAGGAAGTTTTATAAATATATAAATATTAACTTAATCTTTTGTATGTTGCATGTTTACAATGACACTTGCACTAGTTATCCCAATAAATGCAGCATACGGGTATATGATACATAGAAATGTGTCGTATTTTCTTATATAAATAAGAAAGTTTAGTTTGGGTGATAATAAAACTTTTCTGTAAATAAGCAATTGGATTTCAACTTATTATTGAAACTCGAATACTTATTTGCATAATTGCATTATATTTATCATAAACTAATATTAACATTATCTAATGTCACTTCGCGCTTTGTGATGAAATATAGAGATGGCTACGGAAATAAATTACTAAAAATTTACTGTACGGTTTAAATTAGTGAAATCATAGATAGTAAGTAATGTCACTGTTTTCAATCATGGAATAAAGAAATTTTGTTTTCAGTAAAACATAAGTTTCACTTGTGAATACTTATGTTGATAGCCTAGCCACTTGCAACATTGTCATACCATTATTCAATCGATGAAACATAACAATAGTTCACTGAAATATTAACTAATTTGTTATTTAATTATTAACATTTCAGTTAAAAACACATTAATCTTATGAAGGCGTATCGCATACTTATGGGTTCGCAAGTTATCATCGAACATGTGCCGCTGTTTAATTAATACATCTCAAAAATTAAAAATACAAGTGTCAAATACTACATTTGAAATGTAAGATAAGATTAACCATTCAGTTCCAAATCCTATGTTCATGTACGACATTAATTGATTATTCTTCAGTAACCAGATAATGTTTTGGCAGTTTTATGTCGATCTCGTTGGAGTTTTGCTCATTTCATATATCAACCAGTATCAATCATGACACTCATTTGCTTTATAAATAAACTATATAAAGATATTCTAAGTAATCAATAATGGGACTGGTGATTCATTTATAGTTCGAGTTTTTTAAAAAAAAAACTAAGTGGTTAAGATTATTTATCAAAACCGACACAACTTCAGAAATTGAGTAATTAACTTCATACAAAATCTAGCTTCATTTGTTCATCTGTATAGGTATTCCAATTATCTATTAATCATTTAACCGCCTTTAAAGTCTGATGCTGCCATATTTGTATGATCATAATCAGACGGGAATATGTTGAAATGAACTGTCCCTTCTTATGGTATGACTACGGGGGAAGAGCGAGGTTGGATTACCATGTTTATTCACCCCAATGGCGTATTTTGATACTGACCATTCCAAGGCAACGACCGCTGGTTGTCACTTCTTATCTATGTACGAGTATGTAGTGTATTTTTAACTATACATAACTTTATAATTAATAATGCGGAAGGTTATGGGTTCGATCCCCGACCGGGTCATAACAAAGACTTTAAAAATGGTACTAGAAGCTTCCTCGCTTGCCACTCAGCGTTTAGAGAAGAGTTCTAGGTCTGGTCGGCCCGGTGTCAGTATAATGTGACTTGGCTGGATATAATACCTTGTGTCTGCGGCATGATACTCCAGAATAACAGCGCTCAGAATACTCAGAAAAATGATGAAAGCGACGCTAAACACCATACACCAACAACTACAACATAATTGTGTTTTCATGACATTTTTTTCGTATAGCAGTTAAAGGTCGTCAATTGTCATCTTGAATGACTGCAAAAAAGAATTATAGGACTAAGCAATTGAATTTATTATACGCTAAGCTGTTGATTGTGTAAGAACATAATTTATTCGATAAGCATTGAATTGATGTAATCACAATGTCATAACCAAAAGTTTTCTGTTGATTTTCAATAATTAAAACTAGTCCATTCAAATGTAGTTGTACCAAATCATGACAAAATTAGAAAAAAAAACATGTCCTCTAGAAGACGTTTCTGCCGTTCAAGGGATATAACTACCACAAAAACTCAAAACAAAACAAATAACAGAATAATTACAAAATGGAAACAAACAAACACAATTAATACATGTAATGATATCGCTCATCGTTTTTACTTTAGCAATAAATATACTACCGAATAAGAAATGGGTATGATATAATTTTTATTTCAAAATGTTACTTAGCTTGTCAGTTAAATTCTAAATGTTAAATCATTGAGAAATACTTTTGTGTACAGTACTCTTGTACTCCAGGGCCTCTGCAATTAAATGCATCCTCACGTTAGATATGTTCAAAACAGTAAACAAATTAAGATAATATAAGTATGTCTTACTATAAAAACAAAAGCAGAAAAATGTGTTTTTCATTAAATACGAAACGCTTAAAGACAAACTCACTTAGTATCATATTAGCCCCAATATTCACAGGTTATCACATAATTATTTACAAATAGGCTTTGAGTTGTTTAGACGGGTTTGTTAATTCAAATAATGTAAAAATAATCATTTGTTTTATGTATGGTGAAAAAAGTTCTGGCAAAGAAATATATATATATATCATTTATTATTTAACACACCATCGCCTTGAGCGTGGTTTTATAATTATAATTGCGAAGATGTTTATGGGACAGTGATTTTTCATTTCCCTCGGTTTTAACTATACGGCGGGTTTCAGATAGGAGACAAGGATGTTTATGTTACATATCCACGCCTGTTAAATGTGATGCTCGACATTGCTAAATTCGGTAGTAAATTACTTTCCCAACTTATATATTGGGTTAAATTTAGTATTTCATCATCATTCGTGATGTGCACGTCAACATAAGATTCATAGAAAACAGTCGTGATGGACAGACTTCTGTACTTCTGTACACTGGTGAAATAATAAACACAAGATTAGGTGTTGAATTAAATGACAAAATAACGGTATGTGTTTGTATTTATTGTTTTATTAATTATCAAAATAAGGAGAAAGTGTAACCATTTTTTTTTTAAAAGTATAGCCAACCAGAGCAATTATCACCACTTAAATCTATTGTCATATCATAACAAAACATTTCCATCCAGCTAATGTAAATAAGTTTAATCTAATACATTTTCACTACCTCAACTACTTTTTCTATTTTAAACAATAGAGGTTTGGAAAATGAGAACATACCCATAATTTGATTCAGATATATACACATGGCTTACCTGGTTTCGACTTTTTTAATTAAATACATGCCAGGTAATAAAAAGCATATCATATCCAGATATGGGTGGTCAAAGACCTCACAATGAATCTGAGTAAAACCGCAGTCCTTCCGCAAATAACCATACAAAGAAATATCACTCTGGAAACAAACAGTTCAATATAAAGTTTTGGACGAAGTTCGGCATGATATTAAAAAACAAAAGCAAATTTCAGTACCCGTTAAGATTTGCTAAGACTGATTTCTTGATATGATTTTATAGTTTTTAAACATGTTTCTATGCTAACGATTGTGATGATATTATCATAAAGGATTAGACATAGATTGACCGTTATCGGGAATGAGTCAGTGGTTGGGGTGTTTGTCTCAGATGAGGTTCAGTAGTCTTCACCTCTTTTATTAGAAATTCTTTTATAAAGACACTTTAAAGCACTGAAATCGGTTTTTATTGAGTATATTTGTGAGGATTAATGAAATTCCTCATGGTATTGTATGTTAAACCACTATTGAACGAAACCCATCATTACAAGGAATAAAAAATAACCAGCAACATTGAGTTTTCAACCACTGTTGAACGAGTCCCATAATTTAATGGAATCATCATTAATCAATAACATTGAGTTTTTAACCCTAATTGGACGAGTTCTATAATTTCAAGGAATCAAAATTAATAAACACCATTGAGTTAACTTACAGGAAAAGACGGTTTAAAATGATAATATGACAAATATTATGTTTGTGAGTATGTGAGACGGTTCTAATAATGCTAACAGTCAAGTCAATATAGCAGGGCGGTAGTGTGATGGATAGAGTGTTGGCCGCTTACGCAAAAGTTTACGTGTTCGATCCCCATCTCGACCCGGTGTCTTTCATAAAACAACACTCAGTACTGGTTTTAATCAGGAATCAGACTCGAGAGCGTTTCTTATAAACTCTGAGATTTCATCGCAATCTAGCACATGTAAATTAGTTTCAATCTAATCTGGAGTCTGACATTCTGACCTCTGATGTCGTGTAATCATCTTATATAAGGCACTCTGGTGGATCATTTATCACAATTATTTACGATTTTAGACAAAGGAATCCAATTAAACTACCTTGTGTCGACTGCATTTGAAACCGCGGTCCTCGCTTCGCAGTTGATTGGTAAGAACATTGACAGTGACATCAAGAAGCATGTCAAAGAAAATAATAGTGTTCATTGTCGTATTAACGACCAAAAAGATATGTTAAGTGTGTCATTTGTTTTAAATTAATGAAAAACATACAAAATGCTTATTTCAAGGGCCTCGCCTGTAAATGTCCACGAAATGGTCCAACTGTACCTAGTCTGAAAAAACCAATGTAACTTGAAGACAACAAAACGTGTTGCTTTCTAGAAATAAGTGTTTAAAAAGATCGTCTATAAACAATTGTATTCGTGGTTGATTTTAGTGAAACAAATTCCGGATAGTTTCGAACGCACTTCGCTGATTACCGGAAATCCGAAGATTTGTTAATGTCGCTCGGGAATTATCGGATTTAAAATAGTTGTTATTGTAGCATTTCGAGCGGGACGAGATTTAATCGACAACAACAACATTTCACATTTTGACTGTAAAGCACGCATTACAGAAGCAGAAAAGAACACAAAAAGTCATGCTTCTGAACAAAATGTTTATAGAAAATCTTAATTTATACGATTGCATTTATATAGGCAGTGTTAAATGTTTTATCCTAAAGATATCGGACTTATAGGTGATGACTATGAAACTTAATACAATATTGTCGGTGGTGTGACAAAGAAAATTAAACATAAACTAAATGTCTTCATCGGAAACGAGAATAAATATCATGAAAAAATAGTAGACTGAGTAATGAAAAAAAAATTGATGCATCGATTAAAAAGCTCTTGTTTTCTTTTTAATATTTTTTGTTTGATCATTAGTGGAGCCCATTAGCGGAGACCATTACCTTTTCTGAAAACGTATTAAGTAAAAGTAAGAAATAAGAATATATAATGACAATTTTGGGAACATAATTTACATACATTTGATATTTCAGATTGTTTGCCTGTATGCTGTCATGTTTTTTCTCACTTTATGTGAATTTATAAAATGTGGTTAAAAATCATATATTTACAATATTATGACTATATCCAGTATATTTATGTTTTTAGATTATTAAAAAATGTTAGGGGATTGCTTCCTCTGAGAGTAGTCTGTTGGGGCTGCGTTTATAATATTAATGTCTTGTTTCATGACTTGGGGAAAGGGTCAGAAAAGGTCGGGTGCGCCTGTGAACCAGGGTTAAAGTTCGCTGTGTCGGTTTGGTTACTGGCCGTTCTAAGATCGCGACCCCTTTTGTCACTACATATGTATGAATTGTACTTATAATGAATATTCTAGTAAAAGGTATTTATTTGGTGATGTTGTGATAGTTGTGTCTTTTGAAAATAATAATAAGTGACCGAATGTTAGCTGACCGCCTTGAAAGGGCGCCAATGTTATTGATATTAGAATTAATCAACGAATGAATTAAACAAACTTTAAATAAAATATATCGTTATTTATATTAAAGCGGTTGCTCTTCTCTTTGTGATATTTCTTGTAACCCTTTATTTTATATAACCCTTTAAGTTGCACTTACAACGAACAATTTCCATTCATTTAGTTAGCCGGGGAATGTGTACGTGCATTCATTCCATATTGTTGCCATGCCATCAGAATGTTAATACTAAGTGCATATTACTGTTGAGTATAACTTTTGATTGAATATTCAACCCAGCAGTTGCTAAACCATTGTTTTATGAGTTATATCATAGAATAATAAGGACGATACCTCTTTTAAGCAAGTTTTATTGTTACTATCTTGCTCATCAGTTGTATAATAATGGTCGGAAAATGAATGTATGGAATAACGGATTGGTTTTAAATGTGATTTTGTTACATGTTTGCTGCCAGCGTTCAGTCAGCAACAGACACATTGTCTTCTGCTGCAATATTACATCATAACTGGTTATAAACGTATCATCCAGGGAGTTCTTATTATATACAGTGCATTTTAGAAAGAATTAGAAGTTTCTGCAATTATTGTAACAATTAATCAATATTAGTAATTCACAAATATTTGTCTAAGAGCTTTATTAAATGCATTTTATTGTGGTGAATGTGACCTCGGAATGTTATTTAGTGCGTTAGACATATATTGTTTTGTTGTTAGTGAAACTTTTGAATTCTCTTATTCAAAATGATATTGGTTTATTCAAATCAACGACGTAACAGTACTATATCTCCGCCTACTTCATGCCAATCAATTTACTGATAAGCCTCTCTGATACCACTGTTGGTCAATCTTGTATAGACTCTCTTCTGATATATATCTCGCAGTAAATACATTAGCACATACTTGAATGTAAATTTATCTTTGTGTAATAGGCAATAACTGAACACGTTGTCCTAAATGTTTTAAACGCAATTTTAACACGTTATAATGTGTATGTGGTATCCCGTTATGTTGGTTAAAGACGAAACATCTGTAGAACCTCCGTCTTTGGCAAGTTGTTCAGCCTTTGTTGAAACTAAGTTAGTGGGGTATTAGGAAGATTATTTTCAATTTGTTTAAAAGCCTGGATTTTATCGAGATTATTTCATAATGTAGCAAATAGTTCAATGTTGCAATGGAAATTTAAATATCAAGCTAAAAGACGGAAAATAGCGATATTGGCTTCATAGTAGGATGAGCAAATACAATTATGTTATTAAATATTATTGATACCAACTGTACCTCTTTGGATAACCATGTCGGTGGGTTGGTGGGTCAGTCGGTCGGTTTTATGATTATGTAATTCATTTATTTTGTGGCGACTAATTTTGAACGATTTATTCTCTAGATACTTAAAGCAGCTGAAGTAAGATTTTAGCTGATTAACCAATAAGTTAATTTAGAAACTTAAATAATTAAAGTATATCAGAGGCAAAGTATTGAGTTGCAATCGATGAAGAGAAACGTTATACTGTCATTGTTTTTATATGCCTTGCTTTTATTTAACATATGGTTAGTGTACACTTCGTGGGGGTTATATAACGTTGATCTGTATTATGCAAAGAAAGGATTTATAAAATGTTTTATCTTAGCTGATGTCTGATAAGTGTAAACCAACTAAAATGAAGGATTTTATTGATGGTATTGTCGATGTGTCTGATAAAGTTTATATTCAATTTATATTTAACTCTAATGTAATAGACAATGGTGTAAATCATTGATAAAAGTAAAGTTACAAAGGATTCTGTTTATGTGAATTAAGTGATTACAGGTCGATCACCCTTGCAATCGGTGTTGACTATGAATTATGCTTATTCTGTCACTTTAGTACAGAACATACAATACTGAATTGCATGCTGGGAGGTTTAGCATGTAAATCATTACGACGTCTTCTTCAAATATTTGTACGTTGATAATATATTATTAAAGTATTGTTGTAGATTATATGCATAATGCGAACAGTGATTATCCTTTGATGAAATACTCCATTTTCAAATTATATACTGGTTAAGAATAAAATGTATTTATTATAGGAAATACGTAATCCAATTAAGTTGATAATGAATCTAAAGAATGTTTAAATGTTCATCTAGCGCGTTTGAGTTACTAATTTATTAATTTAGATTTCGCTTATTGGTAGTATACAACGGTAAACTCAGAATATGTGGTTAACTTTAGACCTGCTTCATCAGTAGAGACAACTTACATTACTCTATATGTCGTGCCAACAGTTTCAGATCGAACCTCGGTTATAGTTCAAACGTTACAATCGTTACGTTACTCTATACCGAATACGGTAATTCCAGCCTTTATTAGTTTGAATCAAACCATCAGTTTGAAGCAATTGTGTGCTTTGTTTGAAATCAAAAACGTTTAACTGTGTCAGTCTATTACTGGTTTTAATTGTTGAAATATCAATACATGTCAAAATTATTGCATTATCTATAAAACCTGCATTATACCATAACATCTGACTGACTGCACGAGTTGCATTCGTTTTAAATAGGTATGTAAACACAAGTTGAACGTTTGGACTCAGGTATAGAATTCGTTTAACATTTTATCATTTATTTTATTTACCAACTTAAAATTCCAGAGAGCCAGAGAGCCAGACCCTGTCAGTTCCTTCAATTACGCTTTTTGCTGCCAATCAATTGGTCGTTTATCTGTAATGCCTGACAATAAACATTATTCTTTGTTCATCAGTCTCCAATAACTCAATATATGGGAAAGAAACCAGTTTTACAGAGGCAATGTGTATCTACTGTTAAATGCACAACTGATCAAAGGAACGATAATTGGGCGGAATGACTACCACAAGAGTTTGTTCATCAGAGTTAATCAAACAACTAATAACTATCAACGCCATACCCAAACCACCCCCTCTCTAGCACTTGCATAAGCAGTATTCTATTTTTAAGCAACAGTTGATAGTATCCTAGGTCGCAAATGGTTAGAAATAACAACGACACAAGGCCGGGAAAACTAAACTTGCTTAATGTTTAATACAAGAGAATTGCTTATTTCATAGACAAATATGAGATGTCTGAATTTTTGACAAGGTAACTTATTATCTTAACAAACTAATCAGACTGCCTAAGTTTGTTTGATTAGTGTGTATAAGTTTTAATTCCAATCCGATCAATATTTAGATTATGCATATTGATATGATCTACCAAGGTCTGGACCATGAATCTGTTGTATTTTTTTAAACGTACACACATGAAATGATGCTAAAGTAGATCTGAATTGTCCATTTCAGATATAAAATCTGCTCAAATATTGTAATGCTGCGTTGACTACCCCTCTTCCCCGCCTCATTGCCATCTGATATATCGTTTATACATACGATACAAATGGCCTACATCCAAAATGTGATTTTATTAGCTTTTCTTCTTATTATCCCGTAAACCAATACAATACAAATATATATTGAATTGCTGAGACTTCACGTAACTTATTTCGTACAACTGATATAACACAAGTAGATATAGTACAAATTTCCTGTATACAATGTGATTTAGATTTCTTTGTTTACTTATTATTTGGTATTTTATTACTGCCAATATTATAAAAGCTGTTTTGTTCTTACTATATTTCGAACTTTGTGCTTTTCTGTCTCAACAGAGCAGAATAAATGCAGGCATCGGTTTCTTGGGTTGTAAAAGTCATAATTATAATTAACTTGAGTCATTAGAAATAATGTGTTTGTTACAATTAGAAACAACCCACATAATTCAACTACAAGCACGGTGTTGAGCAATATAGCTCTATACCAAGCTGGAACAATTAAAGTAATACTATAATTAAAAACACTGAAGACAAATTAGTTTTCGAAAAATTGGAAATGTAATTGTCTCTTTAAAGAAGATTCTGTGAATAGTCATTCCATATATTTTATTCTCAAACTAGTATAATATTTCACAATTTGTATATTACGTACATGTTTAAATTAAATGAACAAACAACAGTAAAATCTAGACAAGATAGACATCGTTTTGCGTTTTCAAATGCAACATAACAGCTGCGTGTTATAAATGGTTTAAAACATAGCATTTAAAAATTGAGATGAAAGTCTTATATTTTAATTTGAAGTAACGATGTCCTAGTATCTACTTCTGTACCATCACATCTTATAAATAACAATGTATAAAGCCGCACCATCCACCTTGCTTTCCAAAATGCTGGATATAAATAACATTCATAATACAGCATACGTATGACTGGGCTTGTGCAGTGCTCGATAATGAACATTGCTTAAAGCTACTAATAGTGTATCCCATATTGAAGTAAACATGATGGAAATTAGGCTGATTGTACCACTTATCATTTTTAATTCGTCCAATGGTACTAAACATGTAAACAATTAACCGCATTTTTTTTCAAATGTAAGCTGTCAAATACTAAATGACAAGACAAATGTCTCCATCAGACAAGCACGCCATCCTCTCTTTAATATTTTCAGTTAACAATCATGATGTGCCTGACAGTTAAAGCCAATCTGATATCTCCTAATTCAATTATTTCTTTATAACGACACACATTTCCGCCTTAGATCACTTCAAATATATAACCATTTAAACAATAGTTTTGAAGTCCATGCAAATGTAGTAAAAACAGTACATTCAAAACGTTCGGGAATCGAGTCTGTTTTATGTATGACATGATTGGTGCAACATTTTTTTTTGTTCCGATTTGCATGAATATATTTTTGGGTGCATTAAATGTATTGATGAAAGAATAATACCGATGTAACACTGCAGCAGTAAAACTGACTGATGCAGATTTTATGGAATCAAAATTACAGTTCAAAGCAGTCATCATTTTAGCCATGCAAATGAAGTAACAAAAAGTGGAAGTGTAATCATGAAGAAGTCTGAATCAAACTCACTACTGGGACCGTATACCTGCTTTACGGGTGTATATCGGATTCATGCGCATCGTTGTTTTAAATAATTATGTACCTTGATAAACACGTGTCGTCTCAAACAACAATTGGTATTGTAATGTTCTACATATAGCGAAATGCACTTCAAGAACACTTGATACATTACCAATGGTTCTAAAATAGCCTTGTCCCCATAGATAGCCACTGTTGGTTCAATTATGCAAAAAATAACATGAGTTGACCAGGATGCTTTTTCACAATTTCGATGATTTAATGACACGCCTTTAATTATGACAATTCTGCCCATGTGTTGCAGTGTACCAGTACGTACATGTAGTCTTAAACTGTTATAATTTCTTCAAGCAGTACCCAATGTCATTCAATTAAGGCAGAAGTCATCAAAATAGTACAATGTTCTCATATGCACAAAGAAATATGACAATTTTATGCATGTTCAACAAAAATATTGATAAACCGCTTTGCACAACTCTAACTGCTTGGGCGTAAGAATCTTGCTACCGTCATTTAAGGGAGGTAATTTCTATTACTGCCAGCTGGTTGTTCTAGTTACTCATTAATTATCGGTAGGGAAGAAGTATTGTGCGAAAATAGTCTAACAATGCATGTCTGGATCACCACAAGATAATTTATTATTCTTACAAACCAATCAGACCATCTAATTGCACAATTAGTATGCATAATGTGTAATTTAAATTTAATTACGTAAAAACTGTATACGATTACCATTCACAATTTGGTTCACGTCTCTTTCAGTTATATTGTTTAGTGTTTATATTGAATCAATATCTTAATAATTCTAAATGAATATTTGCAATGTTTAATATGGTCAAACACAGATTGGTTGCTGAATACGTGTTTATAATTTTATTTCATTCATAACCAGTGTTTTTCCGGTGTTCACACATGGTTAGAATATGGCAACTTTTGCTCATGCATGTTGCAGTCGGTGAACAATTATTAGAACAATATGCGATATGACATCTAATAAGTTTATAGTTTTATTTTTAGAACTGTTAGCGACATAGTATCAGAGTAAGTATATAAGAGAATTCTTTATAAAAACAGTAACCGATATGGCATCTCAATAAGTTAATAGTTTTATTTTTAGAACTATAAGCGATATGACATCTCAATAAGTTTATGGTTTTATTATTACAACTGTAAGCGATATGGCATCATAGTAAGTTTAAAGTTTCTTTATATAAAAAAACAGTAAGCGAGATGGCGTCTCAATACTTCTATAGTTCTTTGTTAGTTCAGTAAGTTTATTGTTTCTTTATAAAAAAACAGTAAGCTATATTGCATCTTAAAACGTTTATAGCATAGTAACAATAAACGTTATGTCATTTCAATAAGCTCATAGATTCAAAGTCCAAATTTATAAATCAACACCGTTCAAAGGTGTCATTAATTTTGAAACAGCGTAAATGGTTAACATGATAAAATGTGAATGTTTTGTTCTTAACATAGTGATCTAGCTTTCATAATATGACATGTTTAATCAATAAAAGCTACATACCATTTTCAATATACACACTAATCCGCGTGTCATTTGTATGGGCACAGTATGATTCATGTGATACATAATTGTATAGACAGTATGTATAATACCATTCGCACTATAGAGAATGCCATCAACAATATCTTATAAAGCTTAATTGGCTGCCTTGGTCATATTCTTTTGCTATCAAAATCTCGCTTATACGTTTTCTAAAGTAACAGTAGAACTTCGATGGCTAGAACCCGACAGGACTGGACAAAATAGTTCTATATATGGTATTCCAGCCACCCGTGATCGAGCAAACAAAGTTTAACTGTAGTTCTAGTATGAACTATGAACAGTAAAAGAGCTACATTACATCAACAAAATAATGCAGAGAGTAAATTGCCTTTTTTATATTTAGATTGAAGCATGTTATTAGACAACATATGGTTACTGTGCGGTTACAGATGTTTATTGTATACTTCTTGGGGGGTATTCAACGTAGGTTTAACTGTATTATTTATAGAATAAAGAAGTTAAAGTATCTTATATTAACTGACGCCTGTCTGATTAATAGAAATAGCTAAAAGTTGATAGAATGGAAAGAATTGTCAATGTCTGATAAAAGATAAAACCAATAATCTGATTATATCAGCGTGCATGTTATATGGATCTAAACTGTGAAATTGCTAAGACAGTGTTACTGGGAACGCGAGATGTTTCCTTAAGTATATTCCGTCTTAAAAAGCCAAGCTTGATATTGTCTATTCTTAGTTGATATTTATTTTCCAAGGGACTCTTTTACCAGAATATACTTTTAAAATATCAGTGTTACGTTCCCTGTGGCGGCTGTAAATAAGTGACGTAATTCTGTGATTATGAAGCCTGTTCAAAGAGACAGGACAAAATATCTGCTGACGCCCACGCTAGGTGGCGTGAGTGTTGTTGTGTTTAACATTAGCCATCAGAATATATTGTATTTTGTTGCTTGCACTATGCACAAAAAAGAACCCTTCTATAAGTATGGGAGGGCAAGTCGCTCCGTACTTTAACTGAGTGTTGTTATAAACCGGGTCATTTAGCATCATAAAATTACAAAGATTTACAGATACAAAAATAAGAAAACAAACACTCATCCGGGAAAATGTGCTTTCAATTTTCCTGATTTGTCCTGTATGAATCTTATACATGTTACACAAATGGAATTAACGTTTAGAAAAATGGGCAACCATACTTTCTAAATCAAAGCATTAACAACTTCTACTGCAACTATTACTACTTAAGTTATACTACTACTATATCAGCTAGTGCCATTACCACTGTCATATTTTCCACCACACCTTTCATTTATTACCTCTGCTAATTATCAATTAACCGACCATCTTAAATCTTGTAGCTGTTATCAACGATGTGCTGCTAGCAAATTGCCATAATAAAGAAACGTTGCCATAACATATCGCAACATACATAAAGCAAACGATTATATTTACCTTATCCTAATTATAAAACCATTTACATCACTTATAGCCGATTTGTTAATCTTTAATATTGAATTTAATATTATAGTAAGTGAATATGCCTTTAAACATATCAACTAAAAGCGTAACAAATTATGTTTTTCATTTCGCAGCTAAACATATGGCATCTGATTAACGATGCACTTGAAAAATCGACCATGATTATTACACGATTGTCTTTTGGCGACTGTAATCGTTATATATATGTTCTCATTTTTAAAATTGAATGTTCAAATAATAGTGACTATATAGCCAAGTTTATACATGTATATATATATATATATAAATATATATATATACATGTACATGCACACAGTATGACCTCGATGTGATAATAGTCAGTAGATCGTTCCAAGTAGACGGTAATATGCTGGTGCTCATCGCTCCAAATTCGTTTATGCTAATCAGCTTATGAAAACAAATGTATTTAAAACAATCACCAAAAAGGGGCTGCTACTAAACCGGCACACAAATAAAATTAACAAGAAGCTTACAGCCACAGAGCTTGTAATGTTTAAAGTTTTTTTTACTAAACATAAACTACATGGTTAACAGAAGGCGAAGAAGTATAAGGACAGTTACATGTCCACCCAACAATATAAGCATACTAGTAGTCCTATATCAAGGTCACGCTTTTCGATATATAAAAAACTTTTTTTATATTTCATAGATTATATACTCATCCTTATTTTATCCACACAAATGTAATTGAAATAGTTCATTATATCATCAACGCAAATCAAACATTAATATTGTATATACTTTTATATGTAAGCCAAAATTTCTAAACGTATTTAATTGTAGAAATGATATGTAATGTTTTTTTAAATGAAAGAAAACAAGACGTGTAAAGATAGAAAAAAAGCTGCATATTGTTAATGGAATACATTTAATTGAATTTTGTTAAGATGGTGTATCTAAATACAGAATAAGTTATTATCAAATATAAGTTAATGTATTTAGTTTATAGTTATCAGACCGTTTTCGCTTCACATCATACATGTCATATAATCTGATACTTTTCACAATTAAAAAATAACCAACTGATCTATTTGATTGCTTAAACTCATTGCACTATAAATGACCACGCAGAATTAAAGTCAGAACAAGCAATGTTCTCATTCGTAAAATTTGTCACGCAACATGATTGATTGAAAGAAAAAGTTGAAATGAGAAAAATCTCAAGTTGCGATGTTTGGTGAGACCACGATCCTGATTGAATGTAATATATACAGTATAAGATGGGAGTCATATGATATTAACATAACGTTTCTTATATTAAAACCAATATAATGGAACTATGATATTGCAATGAATTTGTTGATAAATTTATGCATCCAATGCAAATAAAACAAATTAAAATAATATTACGAACAAAGCTGTCTTAATTATATAAGTAAAGTTAACTGATAGTTTATTTTAGTTCTGTTCATAACAAGACAATAACAATACAAAATTAGTATAACTTTGTAGATACATTTTTTTAATATTCAAAGCTTGAATTGATTAGATATTAATGTTTTTATAGTATTATATGTGTGATTTACATGAATGCATCTAAAACACCATAAAATATATTTTTAAAAATAAATTGCAAGCACCACGATGGTTGGCAGCAGAAAAAATATCCAGACTGTTAAAAATGAGAACTAAAACCAATTTCAGTTCGAAATAAATTCTAGAGTAAATTGAACAAACATAATTTGTTACAATGATTGATTTGAGCTGAACATTTCTCACAGAATTCCTGCAAATTAGACAAAATATTCGGCATAACAAACACTCCAAATAAACGTAATGGAGTGTTTACTCAAACTGACGCCTGCTGTATGAAGACGGCACACTGCTTAACTGGATTTAAATGATGAAATTAACACCATTTGATTAAACAAATCATCAATTTAAACTTGGTGTAATTGACGTGTGTGTAAATCTGTGTTAAATTTTATCATAACGCCTCTCCGTTCCTGTGAAGCTTATGTGGAATAAATAATGCTGATTTTTTTAATAGATATAACCAATTCAAACAATTACCGACCATTTGATTCACACTTTAACACGGCAATATGGAGACTGTTATCAAAGTTGTCTGTACTTCAATGACGGTATACACAATGATAGAATTCGATCTCAGAATTTCAATAATAAAAATTATTTTCTTGATACAGTAACTAATACAAGTGCATGGGCTACTTATATTTAGTTTATACTAATTTGTTTTAGCACGATTGCGATGAAAGCTCAAAGCTTATATAAACCGCTCTCGAGTCCGCTTCCAGGGTAGAACCAGTACTGAGTGTTGTTTTTATGAGGGGCATCGGGTCGACCGGCGGATCGAACCCGCAACCTCTGGCGTAAGCGGCCAACACTCTATCCATTAGACTATTTATATTTGAATTTCTACAAATACTAAACTTAACGTTACTATCACATTTTTTTATTTCTCTTTCTAATTCTCTTCTCATTCTTTCGTTTTTTCTCCTTCTGCTGCTTTTATTACTACAAACACTTCGACTACACATTTTTGCTACTACTACTACTACTTCTACTACTACTACTACTACTACTACTACTACTACTACTACTACTCCAATAGCGCTAAATATTCAAACAAACAAGAACTTATGACCATTTATCGGTATAGCATAATTTGGCAGAAGCAACAAGTTCGTTTCATTTCTTTAATCAATATAACACCAATTCCTGTCTGTTAATGAAGACATTAAACACGCAGTCATTTAATTAGAGAAAGCCAATTACAGCAATTATAGTGTGTTAATAAGACGGATTAAGAACAAGGAGTGACGGGTCTTGTTTTATCACATTTAAGATGGAACAAAGATGTTGCCATCGTAATGCATTATTTTAATAGTGATTAAAGTAATGAATATATCTTAATCTAAGTCTGGCATGATGTATTATGTTACACGTTGATCGTGGTTTACTTCCAGTTAGTAGATTAACGGCATATTCTATTTTCTTCAATTTGCAAATTGAACGACGATTCCTTGAGATATCTTCTAGAGATAAGATTTGGTTTATTTTTTATAAAGATATATTCCTTCATTAATATGATCTATATGGTAATTTTGCATTTAGAAGATTTTTTCTTCTCGCTATCGATATACACCAAATTAATATATAGAAAAAAGTCCATTACATATACCTCTTTAATTGATAAAGACATCCAGTAAATAAGATAATAAAATTGTCTCATTCTTTTCAATATCATTTATGTGAAAACGTTCACACCGCACTATTAATTAAATATTTACTGAGTTTCATAAATCAAATCGACCTCTGTAGACTTATGAGAACAAAATCTCCTGAGGCCATTATCATTACTACTACTACTACTTCTACACCTACTACTACTACTTATACTACTACTTCTACTTCTACTGCTACTACTACTACTACTACTACTACACCTACTTCTACTACTACTACTACTACTACTTCTACTACGACTTCTACTACTTCTTCTACTACTACTACTACTACTACACCTACTGCTACTACCACAATTATTTATACCTATATTGTACTACTAACGACTACTACAAATACTACTACTATTACTACAATTAATACTACTACTACTACTACTACTACTACAACAACTTCTACTACTTCTACTACTACTGTTGCTGCTGCTGCTGCTGCTGCTGCTACTACTACTACTACTACTACTACTACTACTACTACTACTACTACTACTACTACTACTACTTCTTCTTATACTACTACTTCTACTACTACTACTACTATAAATAATAATAATAATAATAATGCTACTAATACTATTATTTATACCTATACACTACTACTACTATTGCTACTTCTACTACTACAAATACTACTACTACTTTTACAACGTCTACTACCATAATAATAATAATACACTAGCTAAGTGCTCGAGTTAAATAACTTAATCTTGCCAACATATTTTACGTTATGTAATCTCCTTAAATTGATCTCATTGCTGAGTTTAAGGAAATCATACATTTTGTAACAGACATCTAATTAAAACTTGAAACCCAGAAACGAAAAGCAAGTAATTGGATAATGAACTATTTACGACCCAAACAATCAAACTAATGTCTTCAAATCCTTAATATGTCAAGAACATTTCAAAGCTGTCTTGTGTGTCTGATGTCAAACGATATTTCTGTAATCTTTAGCTTCTCGGCTTAATACGCATCCTGCATGATATCGATATTTATGGCAATCTATCAAACTGGTAAACATTTAATACTGAATCTAACCCGACATGTTTATTTCTTTAATCAATGTTTATAACACGAATTCCTGTTATACAAGACGTTAAACATGTCATCACTTAATAAGAGAAGGCCAATAGCAATGTGTTAATAAGACGTTTTAATAACGAGGAGCGACGGATCTCATTCATCACATCAATTAAGATGGGACAAATCTGTTTTTATTGTATCTTATTATTTCTGTAGTAATTAAACTAATGAATGTATCTAAATTTAAGCTTGCATGCTGTATAATATTACGCTTAGTTCATGTTTTACTTGATGCTTGTGGGTTAAGGGGATATTGGTATACTAGTCAATAATACAACTATAATATGTGAATCCATTTGAAGCATACAATGTAACCAAGAAAAGAAATAACGGGCGTCTGTTTATTGTGACGGGTTACGATTGAACGGCATTTTGATAAAGCATTTGAGATATATTGGTGATTTTTTTACAATATATATATATATTGAAGTGCATGAATCCATAATGAACATTTCTATCAATCATTAGACTGTCACAATACCTGACATCTCTAGATTCAGGTATGTTATATACCTTAATGTACTAGCATGAGATTCCCTACCTGTCCCACAATTCATAGCATTCTAATACGTTATCAAATTGTCCCACGGTGCACCATTCGCTGAAGTATTAGGCCAGCAGCACATTTCACTGCAACGGCCCTTAGCAGAGAAAAACATAACTGTTTCTACAGTCAAATTAATTATTATAACCATTACAATATCAACTACTCAAAGTGTAGGTTAAGTTGCATATTACTCCAACATATCTACATTTACAACATCGTTAATATTGTCACCGAGAATAAATGAGAAAAAACGTTTTAATCAAATAATTAATTAATTTGATGTATGTGTATAAAATATATAATATAAGTTATTTAATAACGACTATAGCTTTCATTTTAATAATGTATTCGATTGTGAAACAAGTTAGAACTTAGACAAATCACATCGAAGTCTTCCTGGGCAGTACCAATACTACGCGCATGCAAATAGAGTGTCTTGCTCTCATAGCAACACAAGCATAACCTTGGCGGAAGATCGACACACGAACCCCCGATACTTGATCCGATCATGTTCTACACAAACATGTACTCCATAGCTGCAATTATGCCAGTTTTATTCACACATTATGTTCTATTCCGAGCTGTTAACTATTCGAGTTCTAAATCTTACTTATAATTCAGATTAGGTCAAGTTTCATCTTAAAATTCTATTTAAATGAGTTTAAAACATCACACTTAATTTTTAACTCAGTCTTACATATTTTGTTCATCTTACAGATCTCTTGTAAGAGCGGTTACTGCTGCTTGTGTATCTTTATCCGCATAAATATCATTCAAGATTGATATATTGCTTATAATGATTTCCTGAAATTACCAAAATATTTTCTTCGACATCATTATGCATTTCTTTAATTGGAACTCTTATATTAGATGAGTATTTTTTCTATATCAATTCGAATCCACCTATAACCCTCTCATGTCTTATTATATCAAAGGCGAATATGTATTGGAAGTACTGGTTTGAGATAGTAATTTTATAATGGCTATCCAAAGTTGATGTAAGATATATTTGAGCTAACAGGTGCGTGGTAGACTATAATTATCTAAACCCATAATTTTAAGCGTCTTTATGAATAGCACAGTGTAGTAGAAATATTTTATATCCGAATTGTAATCATGTTATTATAAACGTTTTTTTTTTATTTTTAAAATACATTGTATGTGTATACAAGTATGTGTATTTTTCGTATTAACTTTTCAGTTTGAACCCAATTCTATTATGCATTATGTAACTCACATATCTGCTCACAACCAGCATAATAGTTTCAAAATTACGACCAGTTGAGTTTTAGTAAGGTAAAAGGTAACATTTTATATGTGTCCTAAATCTAATTCAAACCGATTTGAAAACAAAGTAGACACTAACCGTTCATCATTTAAAATTACCTTACAGAGAAAATGCAACTGTAAAATTATATACTAACGTGCATCGCTAAAATAGGATAGAAAGTACCTGCTTTTCTTACAAAAGCCTCCTATTATTCATATTCGTAGTAACATATTTCTTTCTTTTTAATTTCAATCACTGAAAAGTGATCCATTTAATCTCCCCGTAGGGAAGAAACTAAAATTGGACGTATGCGTTATTTACGTATACACTGATATATAAAATACAAATATACAAAAAATCATTACAGCGTAACACTAGTTGGAACACAGAGATATCGCATTCAATACGATATAAACATACCGACGAATCCATACACAGGTTATATGACTGTTCTATGAATAAAAAGTAAAATAAATTATAAATATGATTCATCATAAAGCTTATAAACAGAAGTCATGAAACACTCGATACACTATGTTCAACATAAACCGAAAACGCGTAATTACCGAAATTAAGATATTTGAACCAAAACGACTGCTGATTAACCACACGAGCCAAATCATTTACAATAATTAACTAATGTTTTCTGCCAGCCGTCAGTGTTACATGAGCTAAAGATAAAACATGAACAGTAACTGTGAATGTTACAACAACTACAAGACTCATAGATACATTGTCCAAATTAATGTCTTAACCCAAAATATTATTGTATGGATACATTTGGAACAGTTATGGAACACTTTGAAATCATTCGTTTTCCAATTAATTTACGTAGCACTAAAGACATTATCAGCATTTAGGATCAAGGGCTTCGTGTTGATATCGTGAAGCTGATCTTAATTTGATTGTTAGAAATTGTTCATAATGACTTGTGAAGTGCAGTGTGACAATATGGCATATTGTATATGATAGAGACTCTAGTATAAATACAGATTGTTAGCAGTGCTGCACAATGTTCTCTATCTCTCTCTCTCTCTCTCTCTCTCTCTCACACACACACACACACACACACACACACACACACACACACACACACATTCTCTCTCTCTCTCTCTCTCTCTCTCTCTCTCTCTCTCTCTCTCTCTCTCTCTCTCTCTAGACGATATTGTTTGATAAAATCAAATTAAAATCAGATTTGAGTTAGTTTTCATTCAGATCTTTTTGGACTTTAAACGCCACAGAAAACACCTACTTAATAACAAATGCACAATATTCCTGCAACATGTGCACATTGAAACTTAGCGTTTAATAGGCCTATGATGAATTGTCTCTTATTGCCCATATGATCATAGACTCAGATACATTCCGTATTAATACCAAATAATGATAGCATGATTAGCCTTTACAACATGTTTTATTGTATTATATTTGAGTAAACTATAAGCGAATGAAGTGCTCATTTTCGTTAATGAATAATAACAGATACCGATGTTAAACCTGAAAACTAAATATCTCACACCCTTCTGGAGTTATATGAAAAACACCTGAGGTGAAACTCTAAAATTAAGGTGTAGAATATTCTCAGTATATTCCATTCTTAATGACGATTGGATATGTAATATTTTCCATGGACAGTTATACTACCACATATGTAAAGGAAGTAAAACCTCATTGGCATCGATTCATGAAATAACACTCTCGCCAGTATATACGAGACATAAAATTATCACCCTGAATGCCACGCTAGGTGTGTAAATATTACATATAAGTCGCATCATGGTTAATACACAGTACATACATAATATAAAATAAAACAACATTTATATTTAACATATAACCATGCCATTCTATAAAGAATTATAAGAGACTATATTTAAAACATGCCAAAATATATTTAACCAATGTATCACATATTCATATAACAGTACTATTTATACATTTGCATGTTTATTATTAAACCTGCGGAATGTAAAAACATAAAATTATTGTTGAGTTAAACAAGACAAGTTTTAACGACTATACACATAGTATATAATATACATCTGTTTTCTATGCTGCAGTGCTCAGCTAGTATTAATGGCGCCATTATCACCAGCATCTGTGCATGTGTTTAAATAGATGCAACACACTGAAAAGTTCTTTGTAAGATTCTGTTTGTTTAGTCATATTTAAGTGCAGTGATCAAGACACTTATTTAATAGATAACAGATTCAATGAATCTAGTTGGTGCAATTTAAGCATTTTCTATCAAAAACATCTGTAACGTACACCTTAAGGACATTTCTAATTGAATTTAATTAAGTGAGACGAGTAACCTGAAGCACCTTACATAACGAGGCTATATCATTATTTGATTTGCACCATTAGTGATACACTTTTATTGTACGTGTTTGTGTTGTATAATTCCAATGATTGTTTCGATAGTTATTGACATGCAATTGTAGTACAGTGTTTGTAATATGTTCAAAGAACTCAATATGCCTCTAAATATAGTTTGATATTATTTTTGATCAATTTAAACACGCATGCTGCTTTGGGTAAAACACTGGCTGCATTTGAGAATGTTGTGTGTATTCTATAGCCTTTAATATTCGGGACCAGTTTTACAGTTTTATAAATGACACTGCAAGAGTCCAATGCTCAATATATTATAATAAGCTCTTGGGATTGTCCTGTGCCAGTCTTCTTCGAAACTACAACTGTTTTATAATTTTTTTTGATATTGCATAAAGTCATGGTCGTCTACCAAGTTTGTTCATATTTGGCAAACTCTGTGTCGGTGTTTCAACTTTGATAAAAAATTTGACATGCAAACATGATGTTTTTATACAAAACCATTATATCCTGAAATTATGGACCATTTATCTCACACATTTATGATATGACGTTAGTTAATGGCCTCTTTCCTTTGCTTACAGATGAGTTCCTGATTTTATAGTTTGTCTCATCCCAAAGGATTCAATATTCGTTTTCTGTAGCTATGGCATTTGTATAATCATCAGACTTCGTGACGTCAAATATTTCTCAGTTAATTATTACGATGTTGATAGAGCCTTAAAACCCCAACTGCCATATAAAAGTCACCAGATGACTCTGTGGCCAGTTTCATATCATTCAGAACACGATTCAAATAAGAGAAACCTCAGTCATCAATGCATTGTTTTGTGTTATCATTTTTGTAACTATCAGATAATTGTTAAAACTGTAACATTTAATTGGCAAAAAATAATTTCCAAAAAATGTTTAACAAAGTTTAACTCCAACTGCCAAATATTTAAAATTCGAGAGAGATGCACTCTAAACACAAGGATCTGTGTTAATTCACCATCAGCAGATAGCCTAGTGTAGCGGTGTAATTTGATGGTCTCTTATTACAAATAGTTACTACCTTGGCAGTAAAAGTTTGCGGTTTAAATTAAAGATAAAATTGTAGTATTATATACAAATGGCAACATAACGTCTGTACGATTATCGGTGTGTTGCCTTTTTCAATAAGGCTTTCCAGTTTAAATAGAATATATTCTTTATTCAATAGCACCATTTTAATAGGTCTATTTAATTAAGGGATGTCTGTACAAGATGACCACGACATTTTTTAATTAGATAAGACGCAACATCCTTGATATTAGTAAACAATGGTTTTATAAGTATTTATTTTCAGTAGAGTTTGGTGAGCTCAAAACTATTTCAACACCATTAATTCAAATAGTAAAAGACACAAGGATAATGTAGAAAATGTATCTATGGTCTAGACAGTGGTACTATTTTTGTATCATATTTTTTGTTATCATTGTCACAGCATGATAACAACTTGAAGTAAAGTACATATTAAATGGCACCATGGCATTCTAATGTTCAATATATTACTTCAGTATCAGTAAGAAACCAAATGATTCAGTTTTATAACAGTTTACACTTATATAACATTATCCATAACTTATTATGGAAATAATGATAAGTTGTCACAGATACCGAAAGTTATCAATGTTATCGTTGATGATATCTAATGAAATGATCTTTTGTAAGCAATAGCAAAAACGAAAAGAAAAAAGATTCTGTTTAACGGGTCTTTTCATGAGTTTTTATATTGGGGTACGCAATTTTCAACATATTTCATGTCATGTATGGCATATCAAGTTTTATTGGTAGAGGAAGATCTCAGAATGAATCTGAGTAGAATCATGGTCCTTTCACAAGTAACTAGCAAACTTCCTCACATAAAGCTTTTGGAACGGATCGACTTGAACCTACGACCTTAGCGTTTAGTGATCTTGAGACGGCGCATTTGACCACTCGGCCACGGAGGATCCTTTGATGAGGGGTTATGAAATAGGTAAAATATGCTTCCCAAGGTAATGGCTTAAGTGGTATTCTACTTTGTTACAATATTGAATCTCAAAGATTTCAAGGATTCAAAATAAATTAAGAAGAACGACACTGATTATATAAAAAATGAACATTCTGTCTATATAAAATTGTGAAATTGTTAGACTCTTAACGAAAAATACAGATATCAGAAATACTAGATACCGTGGTTTTGATTGATATATTTGAACAAAGCGTCTCGGTAGGGACACTCTGTCAAGGGGAAGTATCCCCTTATGTATGATTTCATGAAGAGATTAGAAACATAACAACACCCCAATTCTTTAAAGGCAATTTATTAGTTATTGGACTCAGGAGAGCAGAAATAATCGTTAAAAAAGAAAATTAACTTTAGATTATTGTATTGTTTTGTTCTTTGTATCTTCATGAAATAGAAAAATCCCCGTTTTCTCATTTCGCAAATAATGAATAATCTATATATGCATATTTAAAATAAACAAGCATATAACAGCGTTTGTGCTATAGGATAAGCTAGTTCATGTACTGCGCAAAAAGTTGCACAGCATTTAAAATAATACGAATATTTTTACATAAAACATTAGGACTGTTGACGAAATCGTATTATCTTATGATAAATTCGTTTGATAGAAATAATTGAAACTCCAGAATCTGAGCCTTTAACTTCAAATGAGTTACAAAACTAATTTCATTATTCCAATAAAGAAACAGCTGTTTTGGTAAAATATAATATGTCTTTAGGTACAGTACATGACTCAAACAGAATGCCAAATCAATGCATAATTAAATTGTTAAACAAAAAAAACAAGTTTATTTTAATGCTTGATGTTGTTTCAACTAAATTAAACAAAGCATAACTTTCAAATAGAAGTAAACATTCTATATGCATGTGTATCAATAAAACAACACAATGAGTAAATCAGTGACGGTATTACCTATTTGACTATAACAAAACGGTTTCTGTGGATGTCAGATTTTTAGTTTGGTTCAGAGCATTCACTAATAGTGACAATACATTTTGGTAAGACTGGATATTTTCAATTTTCATATATATGTATAAATTGCCCTAGATCAAAGGGTATTTCAATGATATATCTTCTGCGAGTAATTATAACTTTCAAAAGATACTAATAAAAGTTATTCCATTTTTTTAAGTTCCGTGGTATATTAAATTAATATATTTTATGTTAATGCTACATGTATCAACACCATTGGTTTATATTACGTATACGGATTTTCAAGAGAATCAATCATATAAACGAAAGTATTAAATTAGAATCAGAAAACCGTGACCTCGGCAGTCATGTATTTTTACTTTAAAATAATTTCGTTTTATTGTACTCAATGTGATTATACAGTAGAACTTCGTTGGCTTGACCACGGATGGCTGGAATATCACATATAGCTCGAACCATTTATCTTGTCCAGGCTGAATTTATATTTCGATGTATACAAATCATACACGTACATGTATGGTATAATATTGAACAATACTTTGGCTCGAACAACTCGAACTATTTAGTCCAGTCCCGTCGAGTTAGAGCCATCAAAGTTCTAATGTAATTTATATATATATATATATATATTGTTTATGCTGTTTAAGTAACTGTATCTTTAAAATGTTTCGTCATCTCTTGAACGACATATATCTTCAATTTTGTTTGTTCATATTAAGACATCTAATATGTCACACTGTATTTGGTATGCTCATAACGGAGAAAACACATCCTTCATTGAAGTAATATGGTGAACTAATTTCTAATTTCATACTTGCAAACGCATCTCATCCAGCATGAAGAATATACTCAAGTAATTGGCAAAATCAATTACATAGCAGACTTCCCAATGAGAACCAGCAAATACTGCAGCACTTACGTGTTTATCAGAAGTACACACTTGCAATTCGCGTTCTACGATTATATTTACATTTATATGACACCAGAAACATCAAACAAGGTATATCTCCTGTGAAAATCTATATGCACTAAGCCCTGCAGTGGAATGATAATGCTCTTCAAGAAACTTAATTATTACACGGTATGTTTATTACATTTGCAGTAAATAATCAACCATAACAAGTTGTAAATATGTCTGACATCGGAGAGATCTGTGTTTGCTGATTTCAACTGTTAGATTAACAAACTGAATTCGCTAAGATAACACATTTGATATAAATATTTATTTAACTGAATTACAAGTAGTGCCAAATTTTAATTTAAAGTATGATATATGTCATTTTGTAATGCTGACTTACACTGAATAATACTGAAGTGAATACTGATATGATACATTAGTCAACAATGTCACCTTCCTATACACTCAGGGTATCGTTACATATCTTTGAATTGTACCGAGATGTCGTTGAATGACTGTTTAATGTTTTGTATGATTTAAGTCAAATAGGCTCACACCGATCGTCTGTACGTATTATGTTCATACAAACAACTACTGGAACCGTAACCTCTGCATCTGCTTATATTAATTGTATAATTACTGGTGTTTGCCTTTTTAATTTTCCGTCAATAGACTCGTCTAACGAGAGTCTATATAGAGATCGCCCAAACAAGTTAATTGGACTATAATAACCTGCTAAGACAGCATTCATTTAAACAAAAAGCAAACTGACATTTAATTTACCTTTAAAGCCAAGTATGATATTGTCAGTTTAAATGAACATCGAAAGTATTCCATCCTCCCTCTTGCTATTATACAGTGGATATTGCTACCTGCAATTATTCTGCAGCAAGATTTATTCAGTAAGCCATCTCGAGCACACCGCATGTTAAGTTTTTTTTACTTTTTTAATCTTTTTTAACTATTCTAACAATTATAAAGCATTTTAGCCCTTGTCCTTATTATGATTTACTTGTTTTTCTATTAATTAAAGACATGACACGCAGTTGCCCTATTTGCCTGTGGCGGCGTATGATACTATCTGGGAATAGAGTATTGAACTATAACAATGCCTCAAAAAACATTTCCTCCTGTGTCCATACGTTTATTTTCTATTTTTGTTCAATGTACAATGTATGTCTATGTCTTGTACAAGATCAATTGATTCATCTTTACTATTCCATCGAAATGAATACAATGTTTTTGTTTATGTCTCACAGTCATGTGCGTTTGAAAAATTGTTTACGAATGTATAATATCACTAAACATGTGTATGTTAACTTTAGTACTTTAAAACTCGGAATCACTAAACGAATATCTATTTCTTTAAGCATATAACTGCATTTATTTGCATCTGAACATTGTAGTTGTTTATGTCTTAATGGAGCGGAAATGATTTTCTAAGGAAACACAAAGATTCATGTAATACTGTATTGCAATAAACAAACTACGCTATTTCTTTGCTAGTAATTAACTTTCGTATTTCACTTAGTACATAATTAATACAGTAACATAATATAATAACATAACATAATAACATAACATAACATTGCGCTGTTATTTCCATAATATTAAGTTATGTTACCGCACTGTTGTTATGTATGTTTCGCTTGAACGCTTGCTTTATCATGAACAAGGACTTTCACAATATAACTTCTTTTCATCCCATATGTCATTTAAAGCAGGTGTAAAAGGACTGTTTGCTTTTCTAATATATTAATGTAACAAACCACGGAAAATAAATATGAAGACAAAGATCATCAATTGTGGTACATGTATGTCCAGTTATTATGTGGTACATGTACGTCTTATTATTATGTGGTAAGCCGAATTATGATGTAGTACATATTTGCCAATTTATTATATGGTATATGTATGCCGAATTATCTTGTTGTACATGTATGCTGAATAATTATGTGGTACGCCAAATTATGATATGGTACATGTATGCTGAATTAATATTTGGTACATGTATGCTGAATTTTATATTGTACATGTATGCCGAATTATTATATGGTACATGTTTGCCGAATTATTATATGGTACATGTTTGCTGAAATATTATGTGGTACATGTATGCCAAATTATTATATGGTACATGTATGCCGAATTATTATATGGTACACGTTTGCTGAAATATTATGTGGTACATGTATGTCGAATTATTATATTGTACACGTTTGCTGAACTATTATATGGTACATGTATGCCGAATTATTATATGGTACATGTATGCCGAATTATTATATGGTACACGTTTGCTGAAATATTATGTGGTACATGTATGTCGAATTATTATATTGTACACGTTTGCTGAACTATTATATGGTACATGTTTGCCGAATTATTATATGGTACATATATGCTGAATTATAATGTGGTACATGTATGCCGAATTATTATGTGGTGCATGTATGCCGAATTATTATGTGGTACATGTATGCCGAATTATTATGTGGTACATGCGTGACGAATTATTATGTGGTACATGTATGCCGAATTATTATGTGGTGCATGTATGCCGAATTATTTTGTGGTACATGTATGCCGAATTATTATGTGGTACATGCGTGCCGAATTATTATGTGGTACGTGTATGCCGAATTATTATGTGGTACATGTATGCCGAATTATTATATGGTACATGTACGCCGAATTATAATGTGGTACATGTATGCCGAATTATTATGTGGTACATGTTTGCTAAATTATTAACATCTGTGTCCTTGGCATTAAGATACCGTAACATACTGTGCTGTATGGTAATCAATCATGGAAGGAATGGGTGTCACTTCACGTACTGCTGAGAAAAAAACAATTCTCTAATACTAAAAGAGCACCATATTTTCTCTTTAATAATGATAGTTGCTTATTGACATAATAGGAAAAAACGAATGATATGTTTCCATCGTCAATTATATATTTTATAACGACTCGACACGAATCTGCGCTAAACAGAAAATCGTTCGACAAGATTAGACTCGCAATAAGCTTTTTTCTATTTGATATTATGTGTCTTTTTCTTTTCTATTTTTCTGTTGTTTTTTGTTGTTGTTGTTGTTTTTTTTTGGGGGGGGGGGTTTGGGGGGGATGGTTTCTAGACGGGTTTTTTTGGTGGGGGGAATCTGAATTATAAAATGATATTAAGATCAGTTCACTTCTGAAAAGATAAATTGAATATAAACGAAAATTTGACAGTTTATGTCATACAAATAACAGCCAACTTGCAATTAGACTTCCCTCTTTGCGTAACAATAAATGAACCATCTTTCCTTAGGAAAGAGTAAAAAAAAGTCCTAATATCTCTTACCTCTCACCGCTCGTAGGTTCGAATCCCGTCCGCTCGAAAAACGTTATGTGATAAAGTTTGCCAGTTACTGGCGAAAGGGTGGTGGATCTACTCAGATTCATTCTGAGGTCTCCCTCAACCAATAAAACTGAATATTCTTAAGCGTCAGGAAAATCCAAACTCACAATCATCGATTCAAAGTTGAAACGTGGGCAGGTTCATGACTGCAGGGTAGTGTTATAGCGGGTAATAACTTTTTTTTATGCATCCAACACATATCTGTATACCAATACCGGTCTTACTTGTATAAAATAATGAAGCCAATACAGTGTTTTCAACCGTTCTGAAATAAACAAATACGGACTGTATTGTCCGTTAATATGTTTACCTAACACTGATAAATATTCCGTGTATATCCATTAGTTAATGTTTGGTGTCCGAACGTAAACAGCGACATGATAAACTGACACCAATACATTATTAAATCGGCATCATATCGCATATACGAGTAACTGTAAGGAAAAGGTGTTCAAACACCCGAATATATTGGCGAAGATTAACGAGTGCCACGTAAAGATGAAAATGTAAATGAAAACCTGAGACACAATAAGTATCTATAGTTTTGGACTTAATATTGCTATTGTATAGGGTTTATAGAGCTAATTCATTGCAGGTCAAATAAGGGAAAACTGACTAACTGAGATATGTTGTATTTAAGATTGTTCCTCATTAACAGAATAAATAAACGAGCCTGCTATTGTGCTTTCGTGGTTGCATTCTGTGTAGCGAACGTAACGAACGTAATGCAAGAATTGCCAGAATCCATTTGGTAGCTGAAAGAAATTTAATGTCATTTTGCGAGTTGAAGTTTAAAGAAAAACCTCACAAGCGTGTTTCTTGAATGCTAGATGGCTTGAATGACTCCAAATATGACAAAGGTACATGTATAATGTGAATATAGCATCAAAGACTTCCTTCTCATCTAGGTGTAAAACCATATGTCAAAGAGGAAGTGATAATTAACAGTGATTAAACAAATAATACAATATTCTGCTTTGAACATATTGAGTAAATTGATATAGTTAAGTTGGCATATTTGAAGTTTTAACAAAATATAAATTGTAGATAACCAATAATGGTAATATGGTCACTTTTGCTAAATAAAGATTAAATATTTAATTCATGCACACACAGACAATGATTTGATAATAAACATGGTTATGATATTTTATAGGAAGAGATACAAATATGTTAAAGTCAAATTGTCCAGATTTGCCTCATAATATAAACATTTGACATTACATAAGTTTATTTGGCTAATTGTCACCTTCAAAGTCAAACAATAACTTTGTCGGTATATATAGAAATGGTAAGACTGTGATTAGAAGATTAACATTAAAATTTAGACAATATAGAATAAGAATTTAGGATTTTAGGGTAGCTTTGTGCAAGAATATAGTAAAAACTTTGATATAACTTTGTGATTCAAAAAAAAATTTAATAACAAAACTTCGTGATAAACATTACTTTGTGACTACTTTCTGATTTCAGTAATCAAAGTATTACCAACTAGCGGATAGCCACATTATCTGTTAAATCGTTCAACTTGTGAAAGGGGATGTATATCTACATATATAAAACTCCCAAATTGAATCTGTTGTCCTGGTAACCACAACTGTTTTATTTAAATTTTAACTTCTTAATGATTTTGTTCAGATTGGATATACTGGTTTTAGAATGTTTATGATGGACTTTGTATAATATTAAATCTAAAGGAAATGTTACAGTACATTTGCATAAGGTTAAATGGTTATACGAATGTTAGGACAAGTCTGTTGGAGTATGTAACATAACACTTATTTTAATTTTATCATGTTCTCACATAATGTTCTCAAACCGCCAAAATTTGGTTTACTGTACTTATATAGACTAACTTTGTATAAATCATAATAATTAAATTTAAAAGGAAAAAAAATCAATTTTTATACAAGTTGACATTAAAAGCTGCAGTAAATATATTAAATCACAAATTATATTTAAACAAAGATTTGATGACAAGAAAATGTCGTCATATAAGGCATTGTCGTTATATATTACATTTGTCATGATAAAGTACATTGTCACCATATAGTACATTGTCGTCATATAATGCATTGTCGTCATATAGTACAGTGTTATCATATAGTACATTGTCATCGTATAGTATATTATCACCATATAGTACGTTGTGGTCATTCAATGCATTGTCGTCATATAGTACATTGTCATCATATAGTACATTGTCATCGTATAGTATATTGTCACCATATAGTAATTTGTCGTCATATACTACATTATTCATCATATAGTACATTGTCGTCATATTGTACATTGTCATCGTATAGTATTTTGTCACCATATAGTAATTTGTCATCATATACTACATTTTTCATCATATAGTACATTGTCGTCATATTGTACAATGTCATCGTATAGTATTTTGTCACCATATAGTAATTTGTCATCATATACTACATTTTTCATCATATAGTACATTTTTTATCATATAGTACATTGTAATCATATTGTGCAATGTCATCATTCACGCATCACGCCGATAAGTACAAGAACGTTTAATGATATGATGAGATCAATTTCATTTCTTATATAAAACAAACCATTGCGACAATTAGTGATATACTAGTTGACAACAAAGTGATATACCATTGCGACCATTAGTGATGCACTTGTTTACCAGAAAATGACATACAGTTGTAAAAATTAATGATGTACTAATTGCAAATAATATGACATACCATAGTAATAATTAGTGATACACTAGTTGACAACAATGTTACATACCATTTTAAAAAAAAAAAGTCATGCACTAGTTGAAAACAACATGGTGAACCATTGGGACAATTAGTGATGCACTAGTTGGCAACACAATGACAAACCATTATAACAAATAATAATATACTAGTTGACAACAAAGTGACATACAATTGTAACAATCAGTTATGCACTAGTTGACAACAAAGTGATATACCATTGTAACAATTAACGATATACATGTTGATAACAAAATGATACACCATATTTACAATTAATGATGCTTCGTGTGACAACATCGTAACAGACTATGTCTTGCTGATGATTAAAAATTGGTGACAATTACTATGAAGAAGGTATGGTATATTGTCAATTCATATATATGTCATTTTTCTCTCTCTCTCTGGTTGTATATTATTTTTGAGTGTACGAAAATTCTATTTGATGGCATGTTATGTTAAAGTGATATTTTCCATTCGAATGTATGAATGTGCGAGACAGTAGCATGATATTATTTTAGCTGCTAACGTCACCAATTCAAGTTTAAGCAATGCATAAACATGTATTTCTTTCTGATATAAATGTATGTTTCATGTATATATTATGTGTAAAGCAATGAAAGAAATGATGAATTTTGCATTTAATTTAATAAAAAATATTATATTTATCAAGGCTTGTAAACAAGGAAATAGACGTTACAGTTTCATGGCACATCAGCTATTTTATACTTCTTGTCGCTCATTTTCATGTTATAGGCATACCTTCAATAACTGTTTAGGTCGATTTTAAAAAAATAATAATAAAAAAATAAAACTAGTTTTGAGGAAATTATTAACAGGAAAATATCATTAAAGAAAAAATTAATGTGAACATAAAATTCCACTCGGAACAACACTATATTACCTAATTTCAGTGTTTTTTGTGTGTTTTTTGTTAATTTTTAAAAATCATATTTTTGACATTCAAGTTGATGGGCATGAGCTGCAAACACTAAAAAGTAATTGTAAAGTGAGACGTCACGACAAGATAATGGCAGTTTTCTGTTTTATAATTGAAAGTTTGAAAGCAATTTCAAAATTAGCATTATATGAGTGTGTCACGAAAGCGTCATTTAACCTTTCTATTGCAGAGTCACTTAATTTTAATAACGCTCTCGTAGTTAATCATTGATAAAACATGATAAAAAGTAATCAACCCAACACTGTGTCGATGTTTTAGTTTGAACAATAGAAACACACTTTAACTGAACATCCATTGTCCATTCTCAGCCACTATCTGATAAAATGCAGTTTGCAAATTAAATGATAAGATAGCATGCAAACTTACTTTCATTTTAACATTTTTAAGTAATTATGGGTAATTCATAAAGAATATGTTGTCACCTTTCTGTCATATAAATCATATAAATGTAAATGTTGGATCACGGTTTAGAGCCACGTGGTCTACTGGTATCTTATCCAGGATCGGCGAGTTGCAGTTCGATCTCCAAACAGCGCTTAGCCTATGTTTACTCACTTATGCTAATGCTCGATCGTCAGTTGTTTGATCATGTTTCTAAGTAAATATGAAATAAATAAATTTAAGCTATCAAAATATTGATTTAACTTAATTTCTGTATCACAGAAACTACCTTAATCCAAATTCTCATTCTTTGTTACAGGGTTTGTTTAAATCAGTATTGATTTACCAAGTGCTGCAATTATATTTTGGTTGGACATTTTCCAAATCATGTATTTATACGGTAACATTAAGCCATGTGCTGATCGACAAAGATTAATTAGTATCATTACAAGTAATTTAGAAATCCCCTCCAGAGGTTAAGTTAATTTGCCGAGATCTCATGAATCACTATATCTTTACGACGTATATCTGTATTGGATATATTATAAAATGATTAGTAAATTGGTGTTTATTTATTTCGATTTTGGTCAGTAACCCTCGGCCAACTGCTCAAAGCTTTAGGCAGCCATATGAACTAGTTATTTCTTTGAAAGACTCAATAACTGTTATAGATTACTCATATCCTTGTGGTATCTCCATGGGCGAAGATCAATGTGTAAAACTAATAAAGACAAGACCAATAGTACAATATATGTTAAGAAGTTAGCCCCTAATGTCATTTATTTATATATAATATTGTTATTGCCGACACCTTTTCTCGCTATGTATCCATTCAGGCATGCATGTTCGTATTTATAAGTATCAGTTTTATGTTTTTACCTGTTTTCATAACAATACTTATATTGCAGGTTTAGAACCTCTTCGCGGATTTCATGAATATATGCCAATGAGCGAGCGTTCATCGTTAGTTAGAGATATATTCTAATGATAATATACTATAGGTTTAAGCTCAAAATTACTTTTGTTTTTTTTATTCTGTAGTAAATTAAATAAATCTGCATGCTTGTCATTCATTGAAATATCCAAATAAAAAATGTGAAATTTTGCCAACCTTTGTGCCACCTACATGCGATGAGAAAAGTAGGAATCATATTTCATATACAAGATAAGCCTGTGCAGTGTGTACACTTTTGACAAAGTCTTCAGAAATCATGTATGCATACCACAATATCAAAACATCATCTTTTAAACTTACAATTCAAACATATCACTGCGTTCAACGTGTTCAAAATGTCATTCAAAATGAAGCTTTCAAGAAAAAAAGAGGATTATTCATAACCGCCATTCTGCAACTACCCAACGGACGCATTTTCTATTTCCGTGGAGGTATTATAGCCAGATAACGCGGTGTAATAAATATGACATAGAAGCCTAATGCATCACTATAAAACCAACACCCAGAGTAATAGGCATGAGAATAACAGTTTTATTGGGCGATTCAAATAATTAATTTACTTGTATGAATGGGTAAAATATCTGACAAACGGAAAAAGAGTACAATAAAATACGTAATATGGATATCTGAAAGAAACTTTATTTGTTGAACGGATGAGATAGTGAGATGCCTTTACATTAACCGAATGGTATATTCACTTTGTACGTGGTACATATACGAAAAGTAGAATAAATACAAGCCGTTTCTTTATTGAATGCAAATGAATTGATAAAATGTTGTTGTTGTTGTTGTTATTATCTTTTGATACTTGTGAAATAAACTTGGTTTTATATATTTAGATAATTTAAAAAAAAGTTCAAACCACCAATTTTACCTCATTTCAAAGTTATTTCGTATTAGTAACAGTTACCGTAAAACTAAGTATCTTCTTGTGATAGAAAGATGAACGCCATAATCATAATCTCATTACACTGGCCTTGAGAACGTGACTGTTCTATTTAAAATCAACAAAAATTCCTCCTTTGGTGAAACGAACAAAAATTGCTTTAAAAAAAAATCAGTTTAAAAAAATCCAATCAAACTGAATTATAATAACAAGTCATCACAAAACTTCAAATATTTACAAGTATGGCTGGAATTTATAACAAGTCAATATATATAATTTATATGCCGACCGCAACTAATTTGTAAAATTTGTGTTTTAGAGTGTTGGAATTGTTAGAATGATATTTAAAAACAGGGAACGCAAGTTTTGTCTTCGACATATTTAGATTTGATACAATACCAACACTTGCGTTTTTAAAGTGTTTAAGTATATAATGATATAACACACAAATGTTTTTACTGGCCCAAACATGATGAGATTTTGAATTCCTGTGATGAAATGATTCATTTCCAGATAACAGTGTGGAAAGATAAAACGGTTTGGTAACCAATAATCACTTTTGAAATTTCTTTTACTAGATGAAATGCTCAATTGAAATTGATCAAGATAGAGAGATTGATTAAAGTTCTGCTTCAACGCCAATATAATATTTGTGTTTCTCTACGTTATGTGCATCAGGGGAAATTAAAAATACATTGTGTACCAATGAAACGACTGTGGCGCTGATAGGACTGACACGTGCGAATTGCATTACTCTTCGTCTTGGTCATCTTTAACGTTTGCTTCAAAGACAAACGTATTTCATATTTCATCTTATTAAAAAACTTGTAACGGGATTCTGATAAAGCTCCTGATTGGCTAAATCAAACAACCTTCCTCGGCATTTTCAATAAATTGTAAGATAGAAGTTGTAGATGTTTATACGTTTATTTCTGTATTCATATCTGTTTGTTCTGTTTCATACGAAAGTTATCTTAAACCAGACATACTGTGATGTGTTTTTTTTTTCTCAAAACATAAATCTTATTTTGTCTTTTTCAATAATTGTTTGCTTCCTGTTTAACATTTTGTTCTGCACAATGTATCAAAAGGTTTTTCTTCTAGAAAAAATGATTGATCAAAGACTGCATTACTCAAAGCGTCTGTATACTCCCTGTTATATAATTAAGACTGAAATAAAAATAAAATTTTAGCAATTTATATACGAAACTTTATGTTCCAGTTAATGTTAGATAGTGTCGGTCATGAATGTATACATAGATAAAAGTATATGTGTGGTATGATTATAGTGATATAATAGCCCGTTTACGGAATGAGCAGTTTTAAATAGTTTCACTGTTAGTAAATGTTTGTTGTTGTTTTTTAAATTGATTATGAGTTTTCAATAAAGCTAACAACAAATATGATAATCCAGGCCGTAAACATTTTTCAAACACACTGAAACAATTCAGTGTAGTAAAGGAAGGAAAAGTATTGAGATCTCGTTGTTTATACAAAAACATAGTTGTCTTATTAGCGAGGAAGCGTTCAAAATACTTGTTTTAAACTTATTTATTTACATCGATTGTGAAACAAGTTCTTACAACCTAGACAAATCACCCTCAAAGTCTTTTAGGGTAGAAATATTACCAAGCATATGCGGCTCAAATATCTTACTTAAGAACACCACACATAACCGTGGCGCAGGATCAAACCCACTACCACAGATTTTGTGTCAAATGATTCAGTCACCACAACATACCAAATAATAGATGATGCAACGAATGTTTGATCAGTAAGTCACTAACACAGAGCTAGGTCACAGCAAGAGGTTATTTACATCTTCTTTGGAAGTGTTGACAGGATAAGTGTCAATAGACTGTTGGGAAGATAAGTGTCACTAGACTGTTGGGAAGATAAGTGTTACTAGGGTACAATATCCCCAACCCCTCACTTTAATTCGTCGTCACATCTAAATACGATAATGAAATTTGTAAATTGTGTTTTATTGAAGAATATGTGATCAATTTCTCGGTAATTGTGTTGTGTGTGAATAACAAACGTATGTAGACTGTAGGTCCAGAGTAAACAAATGTTTTGAGGTTTTTATTTGCCAGTAAATCAATCCACTTATATTATTTTAATTAAACACGGTTTTAATCTAAGTTATTGCAAAAGTAACGTAGTTTAACTGTCTTTGATATTAAGTAGACCTTACACTTGAAGCAAGTACAAAAAAGTATTAAAATATTCAGGATCCCAAACCAGTTGTTGCTAAAGAATAAATGTCCGTTGTGTCGAAATGCGTTACTCAGAAGTATGTTGACAGTATATACTATAGTATCGATGATGTTATACGTAAACTTGGTTGAGTAACAAGTTTAATTGTGATATATATGAACAAGCTTTAATTTTTTCAATAAATATTCAAAATTAACTTTTAATTTTGTATTTTATTTATGATGTACAAATTAATAAATAATCAGTTTTTTATTGTTTTATGAAAATCTCTCTTCTTTTTCATATGCAAAGTATTGTTTTCAAAATCAAAAACAAATGCATCGCTTTGCAGGAATGGTTCAGTATATCATATTGATAAAAATAGTGTTTTAGCACAATTACGTTGCCACGTCTAAGTAATTGTCATGTATCTATATTTACTCCCTAATTTGAAAACTATGTATCAAGTGAAATATTTGCCATTTTTCTTTATGTGACAAAATGTATGTGACAAAGGTTGTTTTGTCATACGATACTTGCATGTTTGTGTAAAATATATTTCCGATAATATACTTACTAATGACAGCCCAATAATCGCTGTTCAGGAAGACGTTCTTTTATACCTTAGGGATACGAAATGAAAGATGGGTTCAACCAATTATTGTAAGAATTAGTCTGCACGACACACATAGATTAACTGTATTACAGTAGAAATGACATAGATAATTCATTACCTCTATTAACAGTTTCCAATCGTATTTAAGTTGGTTGCTTTCTGTGCCTTCAGTGTATGTTAAACAGATATTAATACATTTTAAGTTCTTCACATACATGTATACGGAAATAATATATACTACGTTGTTTATTGTTTGAAACTTATTAAAACGCCATTATGTTATGTAGAATGGACAATTTTATCAAATATAATAAGCAATTAATAAATTATAAATGTACTTCAATTAAATAAAACTACAAACACATGTACAACTAAGGTTCAATGTATACGATGTATGAATACATAAAGTAAGACATACCATGAATCGAAAAGGGTTCGAATGTAACACACACACACACACACACACACACACACACACACACACACACACACACGTCCTCGCCTATACAAATGAAGAACGTGCATGCCCAACGGTAGACGTATAAGGAACGGTGACCAAATAAAATATAAAAATAGATAACAGAAGAAGTAACAGTCAAAGTGCACAACCAGCAAACGCCCATTAACAAAATGGTTATGATAAGTGTCATACGTACATAGAGAAAAAGTGTGTTAAAACAGCTTGGGTCGCTTTAAGTATTTTTACAGTCTTTACGATGCCACACTGGAACATCATTCCGTAGGTACTCCAGTCAGTCACATAATACTGAAAGCGGGCAACCAGATCTAAAACGATCATCTAAATGCTGAGCTCCATGCGAGGAATCTTCTAATACCATTTTTAAGTCTTTGGAATTACCCGGCAGGGGATCGAACTCACGACCATCCGCATGCGAAGCGTCCACCCTACCACCAGGCCACTGATGTACGATAAATGAGAAAAAGGGTCACTGTCTTGAAACCGCCATTAGAAGAAACACTTTGGGCTTGAATATCATTCAACGACATAATAGCATAACCATAATCAATATACAGAATGGTTTTAAAATGTACCAGACAGACAGACAGACAGACAGACAGACAGACAGACAGACAGACAGACAGACAGACAGACAGACAACATAATGAGAACTGGGGTAACTATCCTCCAAAGGTCAGTAGTAAAAGGCACCACTGGTGTGCTTAAGGTAGTTCGCAACTTTCCAATTGGTTTGCGTGATATCTGACGGAATTTATCAAAACTCTGTACAATTGATCTCTTTAATATAATCAATATACAGAAACATAACAAAAAGTAAAATACGTACATATAGAGTGCCAAACTTACATCATGAAGTAGACGAGTCCATCACCATTGAAGATATGTGATGTAATAACAATTCTGACAGTCTCGAGGGGTTTCCCGGGAAGTTCAATTACGTCGTAGAAACGGTTTTTATTATTTAAATACTAAATATTTTATATATTTATTAATATAAATATAACTTAGCTTATAACATGTCCTAGTCTCAGTCTGTGATTCGCAATATAAATTATTGGGGAATATATCTTATTCCTCCTGATGGTTTATTTGCTTGTTAACATCTGTATTTCTCGGAGGATGCGTAAAGATCCTACTACGAGGCAATGGGGTTTTATATATCTCTGATTAGATTCGCGTATCATCGGAAAACGGATAACTTAAGCACATAGAAGGGCAATGAATTGGAAAACTGATAAACTTGATGGATCAGCATGCAATTGAACGACTGCTAGATATACATTATGTATGGACGTTGCCAAATACCGTATTTGTGTTTAGTGTTTTGCTGTCAGTAATAAAATTGTATTAATCAGGCTTTATGCTTACCTCTCACGGTTGAGGTCGGGGATTCAGTTATTACCCTCATTTTATGGCAGGACGATGGCTTCACTCTTTTAAAACTGAAAGCCGCGTATAACCAAATGAATTATGAATAACCTTTAATAAAAACTAAATTTCATAAAGCGCATGTGATGAAAATAGAATACCAAATATAGTAAAATGTAGAACCCTCTTTAAATATAGAATCTTCTTTGAAAATAATCGTTTTATTAGAAAATCATTATCTTCTTTAACAGTTGTCTCTTCCATGGAAGTAGACTCGTCTTAAAGTAGAAGATTCTTCTTAGAAAAGAAGACTCATTTTGGACAAATAATTTATATTTAACAATGTTCACACTTATATTAAAGACACTTAACGTTTTGATAAACAATAGATCTTATTTAGTTTTAGTTATACCTCATAGTGGTGTCCCTGATTTAAGGTCAGCATTGGATGCTTGAATACAATGTCCCCTATTTGATTTTATTCTTTTTTTAAGAGTATGTGGATGTTGTTGTATCTGTAGGGGAAATGTTGCGTGATCAGTTTATTCTTCTTATTTCCTTGTGTGGGATGTGAGGGTGTATATATAAAATAATAAAACATATAATAAAACACCGGTACCCATATTTGTTATTTAAAAAGTAATTTTATCATATGTTAATATTGGTATAAATCTTTTTCAGAAAACTGGATACAGACAACATAATAGAAGTCGCTGAAGACATGGGACTCACGGGTCCAGAATTTGGATGGATACTAACGTCTGTGTGTATAGGTGACCTTTCCAATTCTAGAAGTACGGGGCTGCCAAATGGATTTTTAGGTAATTTTATTTGAATTTTTCTGTAGTACGGACCCAGCTCTCCCGATTGGGTCCGTTAAATAGCAATGCTGGGAAAAACCCATCTGAGCACGTTGATTGGTCAGCTGCTTCAACTGAAAGTTTGGATGACGTCACAGTTTAGTAAGCGTTCAATTGCTATGAATTGTGAGACAGGCAGAGAATTCCCTGCTTTTTCATTGGTGGTTAATATACGTGACTCGGGCGATATCAGGCTATAGGATAGACTATGTTTCGAATAAAGGATGTATTCCTTATGGGAGGAAGAAAGCAACAAAATCAAAAACAATAGTAGACTCGGTTTTATTGAGTCTGCTCACGAGGGCCAATGAAATGCGTAACAATCGGAATGCACCTACTTAAGCGTTATTCCATCACCATGCAACACTGAGTCACCTCTATTAGTCCAAGGAACTGTAAACAGAAACAACAATGGGTTTAAGTATGGCGTGACCTTTTACTACCGACACAAAACATTTTTAAACTGTAGTTGTGTTAATTAATACCTGATTTTTTTAAAAAAAAAAAAAAAACATGAATCGGGTTTAACGCCATTTTGAACACATTTAAGGTTATATATGGCATATCCAGTTTGCCTCGGTCCGAAAACTTTATGTGATACATTTTGCCATTGACAATGATTCTTATCAGATTCCCGCACCTTATAAAATGGATATGTCATATATAAGCTGTCATTATTGACAATGACCTTAAATCCCATTCCAAATAAAGAAACACATGTTCCATATCTTCAGTAATGAATGGTAGCTAATTTGAGACTCTTTATTTATAACTATTCTGTTTGATCCAAATAGTATGAAATGAAATAAGTTTAGTTGCTATAGCAAAACTAGTGTGATACGAACACCTTTGATGCTAGTGTGGCTCAAGAAAATTGGTTAAACCCCGTATGAAGTTTCAGTAACCGATTTTGTGATTTTCGGTGCTGAAGTTATATTTTATTTTATTGTATAATAAGACAGACAAATTTAATAAGTCAGAATAATACTTGCCGGCCTATGTGAATCAGAATTTGGCTTGAGATTTAAATAAATTAAGATACATCAAGTTGAACATAAAAGTATAACTTATAATATCTAAATTAGGACGATACCAGGTATAATACCTTATCAAGTCACTTGATATAACCGTCACAAGAATAGAACTTTCAGTTTCCCTTCTTTGCACTCTACGTTTAAACCATAAGTCAAAGATTAATAGTATAATCGAAATGAGGTTTTCCCCGAAAGTAATGCGAAAATATATATTTCTAGAACAATACGCTGCAGTTTATTATTTGAACAATCTTTCCGAAAATTACAACTGTCATATTTCTATACTTAATACAGCTGTCAGTCAAAATAGAACAGTCGAACAGGTAGAAGAATCCATAGAGACAAGTATAAACATATGGAGTGAAGCAGTTAAAGCCATGATAAAAGAGGGTGTTCCAGCATCAACAGAGCTTACCCCGAAACATAATTGTAATGACGAATATATTACCCTGGTCCGGTGGTAAAACGATATATAAGTGAGTATGGAATTGTGTATATTATGAACTTGTAGATGGTGAGTTTCGGAATAAAAACATTTGAGAAGTCTTGAACTATTGAGACAATAAAAATACATTTTTGGAAATACTTTACCAGATGGATATATGATATTTCCAAGACATAACTACATTGTAGTTCGGAGCAATAATAGTATATACCGATATAGAATATAAACATGGGCTGTATATTTCACTAGGTAAATAAATAAACAAGTCGGCATTTGACTACCTAACAAGACCAAATGTTTCTTTTATTAAATTATGATCTCTAAAATTACAATTAATGATAATAATAATGAATATTTATTTATGTAAGGTAAACATATTATGACATAAAGCTATTGAAATTTTCACTTTAATAACATTCCAATAACATATCAACAAATTAAAATGTATAAGTTGATACTCATTAGTTTTGCATGCACTCTAATATGACCTTATCATTCATGAATATTTACATTTATGATATTTTACACACAACAATTGTTTTATTTATTAAATGTTTGGAGAAAGTATTTTTTATATTGACATTTAATTGAGTGAACATTTAAAAAAACTGTCTTACATAAACTGGTAAAACATTCCTAAATTAACGCTCCTATCGGATATGAGGAGCTGCACTAAGTGCCGAACTTGTGATGACCATATACTTTAGACCGGTTTTATTGCTTAGAAGAAGAACTGGCGTAATAACTAACCAGCATTTTATTGGCAATCCAATGGAAGTTTGATATGCCCTATGCCAGTATATCAGTCTTGACTAGACATTGATAAGAGAACGCATGGTTTATGTATCCAAACATCCTCGTGATACTTATCGTACAAAGCGTTTAACATAACTATGATTTTTTGCCATTTCACCTGTACCCTATGGGCGGAATGTCAAAACAATGAACCGTTAACCGTTTAACACATGTCCTTGATAAGCAAACCCGTGATGGATTGGGAATTACAGACGGTTCTTACAAATGAGTTCAATTAAACCCATCTGGAAAAATGTGAAACATTTCCGTGAACGAGAACCATAATGACATGGCAGTACGTACGTCTGATGGGTTTTATATTGAAAATACAATTGGATGTAATGTCTCTTGCTGCTGCTGCTGTTGTTGCTGTTGCTGCTGCTGCTGCTGCTGCTGCTGCTGCTGCTGCTGCTGCTGCTGCTACTGCTGCTGCTGTACCTATTGTAACTGTTTGTTGCTGATCCGATAGTTTGTGTAAATGTTTATGTCGTCGTCGTCGTTAATGTTGCTTGATATCGGTCGTGACTTTGTTTAACACTCCGAATGTAATGTTTTGTTATGCTTGTCAATGTCTTCAAATTTAACATTCACCAATTACGTAATGCTTTATTTGCAAATGGCACAGTACACACAGTAAACAGTATAAAAACAAGTTTGTATCTAATCAATAGCCATGTCGTTAGAGTAAAATAAAATGAATACTTGATAAACACTCAATGACATATGTGACACTTCTGTTAATAATATTAATGTTCACATAAATGATAAGATTAAAGTAAGGGGACTAACAGGAAGCCCACATACCATTATACCGTGTAAACTACAAACTATGTTTATGGCAAGTAATACCAAACTGCACCTAACTAACTATATGAAAACTGATATGACTCTACAGTTCAAGTATATAAATTAAACATTCTAACTTTGATGAGATATTAAATGCATACCGTCTGCTAAACAACGGAATGTATGCAACTTACGTTGTAACGCAGCTATATGTATGGTTAACTTATTACATGCTGAAGTATACCGCTTGATCTTCAATACAAAGTAAATGAATACATAACTCCTACTTAATGCTCATTACATTGCAGGTAAAACATTACTTCATGTTTTATCAAGATATCTTGATATATATTTAGATCAATCGAAAACGTTACATATTTCAGGAATAAAAAGAAAATGCTTGGCCGCATAACGTTAAAAAAATCCAAATGTCTAATCATTAAATATGATAAAAACACATTTCGAAGCATAGCGTTATAACCAGAATGAGATTATAACTGTATGCACCTATGTCACATTATGCAGATATAAGGTTATTAGAATATCCGACGGTTACTTGCAGAAATTAATAAGCCAATGTTATTGAAAGATATATTATTTTAAACACTAAATACTCTTAATATGCCCTGGTTATCAAATGGAGTATTATGCTGAATTTTAAAAGATTTTGCAATGAATTAGTACAGATATTGTTTAAATGGTGACACAATTTATGATATGTTCACTTATTTCAATCATGAATAAAAAAAAACGAAATATTGGTTGTGAAATATCAATTAAGTTCGGCTTTTGGAGATCTCACCTGTGGCTTCAAATCCAATTTCACTTCTATGCTCACTCGATGTATAAACATGTTTCACTCAATCCATTATAATTATTTACTTCAAACATCCTATACTTGCCATGAATAAAAAAATCAGCACCAAATCTGTACTATTTTAATTGGCCATGGCTTCCATAATATATGAATACAAACTGTGCAGTCATGAAAGTCATTAAGTAATAGTATGTTCATATCACAGACCAGTTTATAATTGTCACTGAAAAATTGACCCTGTGAACCCTGGGTACAGATGTTCACAAAGATTTAAATCACTTTCCTTCGAAATGTCCACACACAATGATCATTAAATGGTGCTGTGACCGCAAAATACTGCCATATGCCAATAGTGGCATTAGATGCCACTAGAGGCACCGCCATAAAATGGGGGAAGCGAAACAGCAACATAAACAACTGAAATGAAATAAAATAACTGGTCCCTCAATATAAAACTTCAAATGTTTTATTCAAGCTAATATTACAAGCCTTAAATGGAGGATTGGCCAACGCACCTCAATCGTGTACGACGTCTCACCTTGTCATTGATTTTCATTCAAAATCCATCAAAATCAAGAAACATCAAAGTGAAAAAGCAGTTATAATATATATAACAACATGAAATAGAATTATTAGCACAAATCTGTCAAGTTAATTTTTGCAATACATAGAAACACAATGGGTTAGTAATATTTTTTCTGCGATTGGATGTGCAAACAGCTTCCCGAAACCCGGAACGCCTGAAAAAGGAAGTTGATAAAACGGAGTTCCTGAAATAATCACGTTACTGTAATAATGACGCAAATACACGAATAAAGGTATTTAGAAGCGGTGTCCTCCTTCAATAACCAGATTTTGTCTTTTACTCGACAAATCCTATAAGTTGCCGTTATATTTTCCCTAAAGCTTTAAACTTTTACGTCGATTGTGAAACAAGTTCTTACACCGAAGACAAATCACGCTCGAAGTCTTCCTGGGTAACACAAGTACCAAGTATATGTGGATAAAGTGTCTCGCTCAAGATCATTTCAAAAGCCACGACTGGGATTGAACTCACGACCCCCGATCTTTGTTCTGATGCTCTGTCCACTAGACCACACGCTGTGTATTTAATAAATATTCTCATAAAAACATACTCATTAACCGGGTCTGCTATATCTGGTTTGTTTGCATTCTTTGATTCTAAAAAATCATTTTAACATATATTCCTATTACTCTGTTCAAATTGATAAACACATCATGTGTTGTGGCTGAGAGACTAATTACAATAATCTGACTTTTTGTCCATTCAAGTAATATTTGCATCAAGTTAAAAGATCTATTAGCATCGGTTGTTTGCAAATGGAAACTGTATTGGCCAAAACTTAAATAATGAAACGTTCCTTTCAAGCGATACTGTCAAAAACACGATAATGTATTGGTGATCGGCCCGATAAGACATATAGCTAACACTCATGTCAAACATACTTCACGAATAACGGTTGCTGTAAAATGTAATATTGGGAAAACAGGTTTTGTTAATGCATAATGCAGGCACGATTTCGGTTTAATCTTTATAATTGTTAGAGATATGAATTTGATTTGCAAGATCATAATATGATATAAACAGATTTGATATTCAAATTAATGTCTGTGTTTATTTAGGTACACATATTTGTGAATAGCGTACAATAATGATACTTGCTTGATTAAATCTCCCCCAATCTATTTGATTTATTTAACCCCAATAGTTCCATTAATCACGCCTTATCGTTAACTGACAGACATATCTGATGATGCATGATTTGTTTGCAAGTAAAATTTTATATAAATGGTCATTGCATATTGCGTAATATTAATGCAATCGCAAATTCGGTTTATTCGTTTTGTTTATTCCATCACGACTACAAGAATAAGATATATTAAATGGTTTGGCGTTCGATTAATTAATACAAGCAAAACTGCACATGGCAAAAGTAGATGTAGATCAATACAATCGCTTCATCCGAACATTGACTGTCTATGCCAATAATAATCAGATAAGTTCAAAGTCTCATAAAACAAGCAATAATGTGAGATCTTTCAAAATATAAAATTTAAAGAGAGTAAATATTCATTAAAAACTATATCTGATATTTTCTTGATTACAAAACTACTTAAAACTTTTGTTTTAAGTGCAAAATTAAAATTTCAATTTAACTAACAGCTATTAATAGTTTGCATTAAAAAGTAAGATTTGAATAAAGAATGCTTGGTATTATTACGCAATAACTGAAATTATATTCAAAATGCAACACTTCATTTGCCACAAAGTTCGGTTAGAAATAGAAAACTGTGCATTCTTTCAAGAAAACTATAAGTTTTAATTGTAATAGCAGAACAATATCGGTAAAATAATTACCTATATAGCGTGTATATAAGAGAATATGCAATAATCCTGGCAGATAAGTCAGCCAGAAGATTGCTTAGACAAAGACTGCATTTTGCATGCATGAAATACCGACCGGTATCTATAATCAGAGAGATTTGCTTTAAGGATAATTATTGCAGTGTTGTTATTGTTTTTGTTGCTGTTGTGCTGTGTGGATTAATTTTTCAAGTACATGTCGTTTCTATCTTGTGATGAATGTAGAGCATTATATATAAAAATAATTCCAATCTCATTATCATATATGTATTTAAAGCATTTTCATTGGACAACGTCAATTTTTTAAAGACTTTTATTTTTCGATAAAACCTGTGAGCCGGACTTCTTTTATGTTTCTCGCATAAACAAAGAAGCATCGACATTTTGATGGTCGGTTTAGCAATATACGAACTTTCACATTGAAAGAAATGTCGAATCACGCACAACTCTGACATAAAGTCCTTTTCGGACTTTATTTGATGTGTGCCTGATTCGACATTCTTAACACATGCATAAAAAACAGAAAAAAATGAATTTAATCCTATAATATTAATTTGCTTATTGCCGTTGTCTTAACATAGGTGGTGACATTTTAGTTATGTACTTTCAACATCATATCAAGATATTTTAAAAGTGGCTAAAATGTATATAGATATTCACTAACCCCGATTTGCCTAAAGTATATATTTTTAAACATGCCACAGTTATATATTGAAAAATGATTTCCTTACGCACCTAGGTTAGACTATAACAGATTTCCCACTTAAAAATATTTTGTTATGTATTATATGAGTCACGTGTTTCTATTTTGCTTTCAAATTGACCCGTTATACAGGTATACACGTAATAAAGATATTAAACATATATTTAGAAAGAGTCTAAATTACACGTAAAGGTCGTCAAGCATTAGTTAAGTGCTGTGTGGCAATACTTATTGTAACAAAAAACCTTAGTGTAACAATTGACATCACAAAAATGGGTTTTGTTACACTAAGGTTTACGATTGTGACCCTTGGTGTAACAAATGTTAAACTAAGCGTTTGTTTGGTACATGTATCGGCATTTGATTATAACACGGGTTCTCTTAGTGTTACAATTGTTTTCAGCTAAAGATTTATTTATCACTGCTATGAAATGGGGGCATGTAGTGTTACCCATGTTCGTCTGTCCGTACACACGAATTGGTAGTTAAGTGTTTAGGGTTAGTTATATTTTTGGACGTTTTAAAAACAGTTAAAAAAATATTTACTGTGTTTTTTCTTGGCAATTTTGTTATTATGGAACATAACTAATAAAATTACTACTTAGTGTTTGAAAAAAGTAACAATTTTGGAAGGAAAGAAGACACTTATCATCTGTAAAACTTGTTTAAAAAAACGTAAACGGCAATACAATATAATATTATGGGTCTCCTTTATATTTTCCTTTCCACTTCATATTTAAATAAAAACTTTTTACCAGAGGTTAAGTAAAATGTCAAGCATCTCTGGCAAAGTATTATTTTTAACTAAGGGTTATTGATAACCGCAACCCTTAGTGTAACAAAATGAATTTTATGTGGATGTGATTTAGTGGAGGACAGACGGTACGACGGACGGACATGAGTATCACTATATCCCCTACCCCCCACTACCACCCAAGATATTGAGACCCTTGGTATTTGAATTCTGAAACATTATGTAAAACAAAATCATAATTTCCAGCGCAATATGAAATATCTAACTAAATAAACAATATCATTACCATAGTTTTCAAATTAGAATATAATTAAGTCGATCCGAATTATTCATCTCATCTCACTTCGATCATAATGCATCTATTTTATCAGACCATCAAAGCAATACATAAAATATGCGGCAAGTCTTATATTTGGCATGTCTTAATAATTGTACATTAATTTGTCACGTGAGATGATTGTTCTACAGTTTTATCTAAATCAAATGTGGAAATCGTGCTAAGCACTTTGAGCGCATTCCCATGAATTAAGCTAATGTCACAATGAATTCGATTAATCATTTGTTTACAAAGATTTTTCGTTTGGAATCGCAGACATTTGCGTGCACCTGTATTCGTGAGATATTGAATGTTTGTAATTAACATAGTGATTCTTTCTCATGGCATCTACACGTGTATGCAGATTCTGAAACTAACTGTGTTCCAACATCAACACAAACTAACAGAAAGCGCAGTTCCTTTTCAATATATATATTTATTCTACATTAATACATATTTCATTAAAACTTTAATGAATTCTATTAACACATGTACACGCTTCAAAATATAGTTCAAACAAGACCCCCATCTTATAGAGCCTAACTATTCTGGTTCTCACATCTAAAACTGTACCTACGCAAAACCCAACTCTAGCCTCCATCCCAGTTCTAAACAGCTCGGCTCCCAGATCTAAACTGTTCGCTATTCCCAACCAAACTATCTACTTGTGTCTTGCACTATTAATGATCCTTAAAATGACAGCTCATTCATATACAAGTCTTTTTTCATAGGCATGCTGGACAGATGTTGTAGATGAAATTGGACACACGTTATCCAGTTGATAGGTCATAACTCATCAGAGTGTGACTTCTGAAGTATTCCAATTTAAATTACAGACCTTCTATATACTATAATGACATTGTTGTTGTCTGCCTTAATCAGGACATATATCACTTAAGTATTAAGTCTTTTGCTTAAATTTTACATTTTCAAGCTAATAAAATCAATAAATAAAACACTGCTGACATATTAGTTTAAATATCGGCAACGCTTAAGGGCATCCAGTGGGCAGTAATATACGTGAATCGAGTTTTACACTGGAACTTTACTACAATACACGTCTTTAAGTTATATTACGAAATTAACAAGTAATAATAGTACATTTGGACAAAGAATAATCTCATCAGATAGAGATTTTAATTTCCATCGTATTTTAAAAAAGTAAGATGATTAAAACGATCTCTAAAATGGAATTCATATTTAAAATATGTGGTGTTTTTCTTAGATTGAATGTGTTTTTCAATGAAATTGAGTTTGCACCATCATTAATGTGAAATATTAAACTTCTGCTTTGAAACTGTTCATCTGCAACATTTGTTTTTTCTTTCAAACGTCTAAATTCAACATTTCATACAGTTCATAACTGTTCTCGTTCATTCTGAATATGAAAACAATCCATTAGCACAGATTAATCTCTGGCATTCAAGCGAACTAATGAATGACATTAAAATGGAATGCATCGCTTTTTTTCTGACGTTTTGAAACAACAACGTCAAATAACAACTATTTTATTATATCCTTAACTATGGAATATTAGATAAAATGTCATATAATCCGTAGGCACTTTCGTAAGGAGGATGTATTAAAATGCATGCATCATTTGTATCATAATACCACTTATCCCTTACATTCGGACACGACCAAAATAGAAAGTAATAGTAGAAATACATTGATTTGGTTCACGTTCTTTGAATTATTATAGAGATTTCTCAATGGATATTTTAATACGATAAATTCAGTGTTATGAACAGAGGCATTAGAAGTATTTATTTCTGGTCGGTTTCTAACACCGAGAAAAAGACATGTATATACGTGTACGCTAACTTAACGAACACGTTATCGAACATGGTTCTTATGTTCAACGTTATGATATTGAAGATGAATATCATATTGAACGGCATACAGAACATATTGAAAATAAAAAGTGCATGTCTAACTTACGATTTTATATTTATATGTCTCAGTGTTAGTCTTTCAGACAGCAATTCTGCGAGTTAACGTGTTTTATCAGATAAGATCATAGAACTTAAGAAATTATATTTATATCTTGTACATATTTAATCGGTTCATTGGTCAAATAAATTAAAATTATATGTTTGTTATGCATTTATTGTTTTTCGTTTTCTTTAAACGTTAAAATAATTATATTGTTTTCTTTGAAGCTATATCTTTTTAATAAATGTCTATCTATCCCTATGTATGTCTGCATATCCGTCTGTCTTTCAATTAATTATTACATTGAATGTACTACATCTTACACAACAATTAATTTTGTATTATTTAACATATAGAGAAATGCACTTCTAGAACACTTATGCAAGTATGCAGTGGAAAAAATGGGATTGGCCACGTTGCTTTTTTCACAATTTCGATGGTTTGATGGCACCACTTTATTTTTGACAATTTTGCCAATTTGTTTAAATGTATCACTACGCATATTTAAACTGTTATAACTTCTTCAAACAGCACCACGTGTCATCCAAACTTGGCAGAACTCATGAAAATGTTCCAATGTTCTCATAATTTTTATGCACAAAGAAATATGAACATTTTATGGAAGACATAACATCTAGGAACGAACAAAAGCTGAAGGGGCCTAATTAACAGGAAATAAAAGTCTTTAAAAATGGAGTTATGAAATTGCTTTAAATACACATATGGAAATAAGATGGAGTTTTCTAAATACAAATCTTGCAATATCCATATGTATCTTAATATGACCAATTTGCAAAAAAAATGAAATATTGCGAATTTTTTTTAAAAATTTAAACTCCTGACACTGTTCCTTTAACAAAACACTTTTATACTACAGGTACATGAAAGAGGTAGTAGTAAAAGAAACAGGCGGAAAACAACCAATATCCTTTACAGACAACGGCGTTATTGAACACGTGACATTAAACTTACTCAACGTAAGAGCTGGTGTTCCGACAATAAGAAGGGGAAGGATTAGACAAAATAAAAATTGGGATTTGGTAAATATGGTTCATTTATTTGTATTTCTTTCTAAAAAGTTTAAAAAGCATATAAGTCTAAATATGTTGTCGTTAATAAGCATTACCAGTCGGAAAGATATATATATAAACATAACCAGTTTAAATATATACATATAAGTTATAAGTGTATCCAAAATATTATAAGGTTATTTTACAGTGTTCCGTACAATATGGGAATATATTGTGGCGGAAACCTTATTGAACGAAACGCCGTGGGCACCGAGTCCATTATGGTTTTTACTACACTACGTACTCGTTACAATATATTCCTATATTGTATAAAACACTGTCAAATTATCTTTTTTATTCTATACCTCAATATGAAAAATTTATCAAAAGAAAAATTAAGTAAATAAACCGTGAGTTCAAAGTGGTAGACGAAGGAAATTGCAGATATTCGGATTTTCCAAACGTCATCGTCGTGCGGAACATTTTGTCAGTTGTTTGTTTTTATCGTTGAAGTTTTTACTAAATTTATTTCCTTTTCTTTAGACGCCATCTTAAATTTTGAACTGTACAATTTAAAGTTTTTGGATCCAATAAACTTCTACATATTGTACGGTCACGTGGAAGCATCTGTGTTAGCTGATTGGCTGTACACGCAAAGGCATAGAATAAATAATTATATTATATGCGTCAGTTTTTAGAAACTACATAATTCGATTTGTTTACCTTTCTAATCTTGAACGAACTGCCTTCGATATCCCGACCAACCATTGTAAACCGCGACGGTGTCAATCACAGTGAATAAGTTTACGGCTCATGTTAACACTTACTCACAGGCAATAGTCAGATTTCTTGAATTTATTGACTAGGATATTTTCTAATACGTAATAAATCTCGGGCAAAAGGTCAACAACTGAATGGAAACAAGTCAGATCACTAACATAACAGTTCGAGCGTTTTCAAGTGCGGGCACACTACAAAATATAAGCAATGGTCAATTTTTATAGCGTACATGTATTTCATTCTTGCTACATTTCGGTGTCATTCACTTAAAAGAGACTCAATCCTTATTGTGGAAAAATATTATCTTAAAATACTCTGTAGTGTGTAAGTATTGACTTTTGTCACTTAAGTATAGTTGAAACCTGGACCAGGATAGTATGGCCATAAATCATAAGTGCCCACAGGCAGCTTATTGAAACTCAGAGTAGGACGGTATGATCGTACAATAATTGTACACTGGACCTATGCGACTTCCTGGTCAACACCAGTTGATAGACTTGATATGGCAAGCGTGTAGTATTGATATTACTGGTAAAACATTCCTTAAAAAAACATTTTATTATAAGAATGTTCGATTAGTCAAAACATATTATACTGATTTCATTACCAGGCGTTAAATGTCAATGTCTTTGTTTTATAAACAACATTTCGCTTAGTATGTTTTTGAAAGATATGGTGAGTATTTGATTAACAATAAATGACATATTCACTAACCCCACCCCTCCTTTAAATAAAAACCTCATCCCGACCCGATTTGACATACAATACTTACTGATCTAATAATATTTCACAATGAATCAATATCACACTGTATTTGTCATATCTTTTAACATATAAAAATTAAGATTGTACAAGGTTATTCATACGATATTTTAAAACTGATATATAAGGGAAGTAACTTTTTAAAGCAGATTGTATTGTAAGCGAGTACGAAGTACCCTCTCTTGTCTCACAGCAGATTTCTCTGTAATAGTTAAAATGTATATACTTGGGTGTAATTGATATATTAAACCTTAATACTTTTGAAATGAGGATTTCAATACGCATTCATAAATTACTTCAAATAATTGTGATTTATTCAAATAAACAGAAATCTATCTTTATGTGTATACTTTTAAAATATGACTGTTGAATCAGTCGATTGAAAGATAATTTTTTTAATTGGGGTTAACGCCATTTTCAACACATTTCAGGTAATAAATGACATATCCAGTTATATTGGAGGAGGAAGACCTCGGAATGAATCTGAGTTAAACCACTGTTCTTCCGCAAGTAACCGGCCAACTTTCTCATATTAAGAGCTGAACTCGAACATTCGACCTTAGCGGTGAGAGGTAAGTGATCTTGAGACGGCACCTAAGACCACTCGGCCACAGAAGACCTGATGGAAAGATAAAAGATTGTTATTTAATTGTATAGAAATATTTCGTTTTGTAATAATAAATGGAATACTATTTTTCACATTTTTTTTCAACAAATTTTGAAAATCATATCTAAAAAAAAAAGAAATTATGAAATATATTACAGGTAGGTCGGATATATCCTAAAGTTGTTAACAAAGCATTAGAAATGAAAATAGAGACGAATGAGATTGTTTGGCCAGGTCAGCAAGTAACGCCTCCAATAGGGCGACCGGAGAAAAGATTCTTCCGAATCGTTACAAAGGAAGAGGAGCCCTTTATGATGTACGTTCCCCCTGGGGAAGACGGTGGATGTGGCCATCATGCAGTCCCATGTGTGGTGAACACACAGAGTCTAAACCTGTATGTATATGAAGGTTTTTAATATTTGATAGTATGTTTCTTAAACTAAAAGTTCTATTAATTGCATATTCTTTTAAATATAAGATTGGTGGCAACTATATAAATGTGAAATGTTTAGCGAAGTCACGGACCGTTCCACTATCTTTCGTACGTCTAAGAATTTTGGATGAAAAAATGGAGACCCATACAAAGGTTTCATAAGCGCAATGCTGTTTTAATGCAAAGCGAATTTTAAGAGGAATTGTATATTTGGTTTGAAACTTATTTATGCATAGGCCTATGTACAGCATATTCGACAAAATACAGAGCAAACTGGATTGAAACGGAAGAAAATCCTGCTTATATAGTTTCTTTCCACAGTCATCCATAAAATCATTTTTTTAAGGTGGCTTAGATTTATTTGGTTTGTTTATTAATTATTACATATAAAATGAATACAGTTCTCAAAGAAAAATATAGATTTTATATTCATATACTCAAATTGTATAACATAGTAACATTTTGATATTTGTTATTAATTATAAAATTTAGTTCCGAAAAAAAGATAAATAGAGAGAAAGATTTCAGAAAGATTTGCGGAACAAGGCTTACGAACCAACGGAAACAGTCAAGCTAACACATAAACGAACATGATTTAAATTATTTAGAGATCAATTAGTTATATGATTTTTTTACCTACAGGAATTGTGTATTTGCCATCTTAATGAAGGTTATTACGATAATATAAATAAAATACAAAAGAATTTCCAGACGATTTTTCGTAAATTCACACAAAAAAGTGATGGTTCAATGAGATCTTTGTCACTAACCTTCGTAAGTCTACTAACAGTTTTGGGAAATGTATTGCTACTGAAAAGAGACGAAATTCGTATACCGTTCCCTTTTTACCGTCATAACTTACGTAACTATAAGAAAACATCATACGTATTTAGAATCGTACAATATTTGCGTTAATGAAACAGGCGAAGATGCTTTCATCTTCGTATGAAGATTGTAGCCTTGCGTAGTTCTTCGTCTGACTGGTCACTTGATCCAATATGGTCACGAGACAGACGATATTCTCTGAATAACTTCTACTAGATAGATCATGAAACAACCGTATATGTCGGATCTGTACATATCATAAATGTCCTAAGGCAGTATTTCTAAATACTATTCATTCAATCAATTTCGTTTCGTATCATGTTCCGTATCACGTTCGTTGAATTTCCGTCACTAATATCACGCTGCTTTTGTTCTAGTACATGCAGTTGTTTTGTATCGATAATTTAGGACATTTAAAACCCTAGTTTTACTTTATTGAGTTTATTTAGAAATTATAAGGTTAGGGTCTGCCGTTGCTCAGTGGTGTAATGCTTCTTTCAAGATGATCACTAACATTTTGTTGCAGGGGTCGTGGTTTCAAGATCACTTACATTTTGTCGCATGGGTCGTGGTTTCAAGATAACTTACCTCTTGTCGCAAGGGTCCTGCTTTCAAGATTACATATTGTCTCAGAGGTTGTGGTTTCGAACCCAGCTCGGTCTAAAGATATATATATGAGACAGTTTCCCAGAAGGTCAATGTTTCTACTCACATTCAGGTTGTTGTCATCCTTGATCGCAATACACCATATATTACGGATTCAATAAATTATACAACCTGAAAACGTATACGAACATGATGAACAAAGTACTTCGGTACGACTCAGTATACATTAAGCTGTCTTGTATTTGCAGAAACGAATCTGACTCAGGTAATGGCACAATAGACTACTGCTGTACAGGATTGTGTGTAGAGATTCTAAAACTGATTGCCGACAGACTTCACTTCGATTACGTGCTGTATGACGTGCCCGACGGACAATGGGGAGTCATAGATAACCTTCCTGATGAATCGTGTAAAACATGTTCAAAATCTGGATTAATAAATGACACGGTATATTGATTTTGGATTATAATGTATTCCCAGCCATTTTTAAAACTTCCAATCGTCCGTTTATAATAACATTAAGCTGCTAACACGTGAGTAGTTCTGTTTCATAGGTTACCATCATCAAGTAATCTTGGAGAGCAGTAAATTACATAAAACATCAATGGTTTTATGGTATACCGGATTAATATTTAAATTGTTTTTGTAATGGTTTTCCTGTTTTTACTAAACAATGCAGACTGAATTAAAGTTTGTTTATTCTACCAGCAGTACAAGCTTTATTAAATATGATATTGGATGATATTAATATATAAAATATTCATATTCAATTAATATATTCCAGTATTCAGCTCAAATAAACAGATAAGCATTTGCAAATTAATGATATTAGTAACCAATAATTTTATACAATATAGGTCACATCTAATGTATATAAAACAACGTAATTAATAAGCTAGCTTATTTTCCTTCTGATCGGTACTGATTTAAAGATTTTACAGGTACTTTAGTCAGCATCAAACACATATGTTCTGTGTTTAAAACCTGCCATGCTTCAAACTCACGACGACAGTTCCGAATATGGATATAAATAATAGATAATCTACAAGCATAACAATAATGTTTAATATGTTTTATATTGTGATATGACAAAATGATTGTATAAAACGACATTGAAAGTTATCATGTTAACATTTATAATGACAATACTCTCATGATTGTTTGTATATGCTTATAAACAGGATGCAAAGGATTGGAATGGTCTAATAAAGGAGATAGGGATTGATAGAGCTGACATGATATTAAGTGCATTTATCATCAACCAAATACGGAGCACTGCTGTAGACTTCTCTGTCCCCTTCCTGGAATCTGGTATAACCATTATGGTGTCTATACGAAAGGGTGCTATTTCTCCATATGCGTTTCTAGGTAGGTATGATATACAGAAATTTAAGATGTTTTGTTTTCTAATGTGTTATTTAGCATTTCATTTAATATTGACCAATCCTTGTATTTGCAATTTAAGAGATTAATCAATTTATTATATAATTCATTAATAAAACAATAATTATATACATATATACATTTCTGAAGATTAATTAGGCAACTGTTTATAAGATTAATTTTTAATTAGCTTTATTAATATTGCTTAATTGTTTTATCTATTAATTCGAAAATTGATTCATTGATTGATGTATTGACGCTTTGATTGACTAACTTATTGTCCGACTTATCGACCGACACACCCACCTACCGTCGGATTGACTTACTTATGTATAAACGACCGATACACCGAGTGTTAACTGTTTAATAAAAGATTAGTATATATTTTCTTAAATATTGTCATCAGTTAAGATTCATCAAATGGCCAGTATAGTATTTCATTTTTTGCGAGCATTAATTTTAATTTTAATTCTGAGTTTAAATGTGATAAACCAACAATGACCTCAATTCTTCATTATGTGTTTCATTTCAGAACCTTATGATTTTTACTCTTGGATTTTGATTCTGATATTCAGCGTCCATGCCACTGGAGCCTCGATATTTATATTTGAATGGCTAAGTCCGAGCGGACTTGCACAGGGGCATGCATCTACAGTTGGTAAGACGACTTCGTTATTTGTTTTACTGCTTATACACTGGCGGACTTTAAAATCAGATTTCGTAAGACTTAACAAGTTTTGTGTTTATGAATTTAAAAAAAAATGGCAACAACAAACATAACTATAAGCCAAACAAAGTGTGTGAATTTTATTGGAAAAAATTATCAATTCCCTGAGAATTTACGCTTTAAACAGCGATACCCTAAATCACCAACTTTGCAATAAGTAGCAGTTGTAACTACCATTTACAGCAATGCAGGCAACTCATACCCGCCTCGTTGAAAGCACAATACTGCGTCGGGAAATGTTATTCTACTCCTGACACGAGGCGCGGGAAAGCCCATCAACGTTTCTCGCTGGTGGCCGACGAGCGTTAATGCGTCTACCCAACTCATCCAATATATGCCCAATTGGAATGCTGCGTTTTTAAAATCTCTCAGTGTACACTTTCCCTAGTCTCTCTTCTTTGTTTTCAGACTCCGTGCAAAACAAATTTAAATGAAACAAAATGAAAGTTGATTGAATTATAATTGAAATAATGGAAAAGCATCCAATGTGTACAATCTGCAATAAGCCGTTTATATTTCGTAAATTGTTGTTTTGTTTAATAGAAAATTATATATTTTTCTCAATTAAACTTAACCTTGATGTGATAAACATGTTATGTCTATTAACAGGGTCATTTTCCAAATTTATGGACTTTATATATGTGATACTTATCGAGGTTAAATGCCCATAGATTTGAATATTAATCACAACCACCAGAAGTGTCTTATTATCTTGATTTATAAATATATGGTGTATTTGTTAAACTATGTCACATAATGGTGTCCTAGTGCTATAAAAATATGACCACCTGACGTCGTCATTTAAAACATTCAACTCACGTGCGTTAGCAATATCACTTTTCGCAGAGTTTTTTTTTTTTTCTTTTTCAGAACATAAATTTTCGTTATTCCGATCATTTTGGTTGATTTGGGCGATGTTGTTTGGTGCAGCTGTTTCTATAGATGTACCAAGAGGCGTGTCCAGTAGATTTCTAGCTAACGTATGGGCGTTGTTTGCTTTGGTATTTCTAGCAAGTTATACTGCCAATCTGGCTGCTTTTATGATCACTATAGACGAATACTACGATTTGTCAGGAATAGAAGATTGGAGGGTAAGTTAATTGTCTCACTTTATTATTAACTCATTTTGACAATTGTTAAGTATGGCTGTTTACACTTTCTTTTCTTTTTTCCTTTTCGAAACATAAACAATGAAACACTTTTATTTCCTTGTTACTAATTTGCTTAAAGTTATCATTTGCAACGTCTTAAATATAAATTTGGCTCAGTACTTGAGTCTTCTGAGTTGCCAATGAAGCATTTTGAAGTTATCGTATTTAAAGAAATGCCCATTTCTACAAATTAGTTTACAATACATTATTTGCCTAAAATGTTAAACAGTTGAAGAGTAAATATTGGTAGTTTGTCTACAACATTAGTTATTTGCATGTGTTTCTAATTGTTAATATTTAAGACATCATTTGAGTGAGGTGTTATCTAAACTATCTATAAGTGTTTCCTTCATTTGTTTTACTATTTTATTGCAGCGTTGTTTGAGTATTGTATTATTGTCAAGAGACCTTTGCATTTTAAACCGTACAGGTAAAGATATTACCTATTAAATGGGTTGCAATTAATGTTATATCTAGAATTTTGTATTTATTTCATGTTGACCACATGGCAGTGTATCTATTACATATAGTGGAAGAAGTTATTGGGTCCTCTCTTTTTTAGATTATTAATACGTTTATCTTAACGTTTGTAGTTGCTTAACCCGACGAAGTTGACGCCACATTTCAAGTTTTCCACCATTATGAACAGTAGCACAGACGTCAACTTGAACATTAATTATCCCAGAATGCACAAATACATGATGAAATATAGCCAACCGGATGTGGCTACAGCGAAACTGGCACTAAAGAATCAGTAAGGCAAAATAAGATTTTCTATTCTTTAACATGGTTGAAGTTTTCATAAAAAATGCATTCAGTGGCATTTAAACTAACTTACATTTATTCGATGGTTTTATTAGTTATCGAGATGTCTCTTTGTGCATTTTTTTAAAGTTTCACTGGATTATAAATGCGGAAATTGTAAATAATTGTTTAACTATTTGTCGATCATGTAAAGTGAAGCTTGGTCAGTGAAATATTGATTTAGTTTCAATGCTGAAATACTGAAAATTGATTGTTGAAATCAGGATGTTCATTATGGCAATAACATTTAAGTTCTAATTCAAAGAAACAAAAATATATCCGAATCGGTTTTCCAAGGAAAACAACAATTATTATCATATTATAGATATATACATATACATGTAAACGGTGTGTCTGTTTCATTTAGAAGTTTGAAAATATGCGCAGCTGCCGATCCAGATTAATTAGCTTAATCTTGATCGTCTTCGATGCTTGGTTTTAGAAAGGCAAGCTCTGAAAGCGAAATACCGTAGCCCAGCGAATCCGTTACGACACAACACTACCTCAGTCTTGAAGATTACTAATGTATACGCAGGTATAGGTATTGTATCAAATCTGGATACAACATGGATGATAAACCAAGACAAAACTGTCTTTCCTTGTCTTACAATTATATTCCAACAATTGTATCATTTAAAACTATAAATGTAACAAATAATTGCGATCGAATTAGATAAACTTTATCAATGATAGCAGATCTGGGATAGAAAATATATTCAATTTTCTTATTATTGATTATTGATAAATTCGTTAATATATCAACGCATGTAATAGGACAATTGGACATAGATTATTGATATATTTCGCATTATCTTTTTTTCAAAGCAGTGTACTTCGTGTATTTCGTTTAAATGGCTGTAAACGTTTGCACAACCTACCTATATAAATCAACAGCAATTTTAAAAATAATTATTTATTATTTATGTACAATCTATATTTTTATATCAAAATGAACAAATGTTCTAATACATGTATTATTTTTATGACCTTCATTGTTTCTTCTTTTTTTTTTAATTATAAATGTTTATATATCTATGTAAAATTGTCAAGAAAATCACATTAATGAGATATATAAGTTAAAATTAGACAGACAAAACAGGCATATTCGAGGTGTTTAACCGGAGCCAGTTCATTTAACACAGACATTTTACTATAGTATGACTGTGTTGTTCTCAAAAGTTTGCATAATTCAACGAACAGAGGAACCAGCGCATCTGCACATATCAGTACTTTGTATTGAATTCGAGAAGATTGCCATTTGCCTACACAGCATTATGTAGTAGAATTGTATAAAATCATATCATTGTAATTTATATACAATACTATCTTTGCAGTAGCATACATGCTTTTATATACGACGCGAATGTGTTGGAATATATGGCAGGCAGAGATGAAGCGTGTAACCTGCTGACAGTTGGGAGATGGTACGCTACTTCCGGTTACGGAATAGGTTTTAAACGAGGTTCACCTCTTGTAGATGAGGTCAATGAAGTTATATTGAGTTTACAGCATAATGGTATGTCTTTCTCTAATATTTTATTAAATTTGACATTTTAAAAACGACAATTTGATAAAATATCTTCATTTTAAATAATAACAAATATCCAACATCAAGTTCCTTTGAATTGCAACCTATAATAAAATTTAGATTTTCAAAAATGCATTCACCATTCAACAGAATTAATTTATAGCCCGGAAGATAACGGGAACGACATGCTTGTTTCGTAACCAATCAAAGAGCGAAACGGCCGAAAAGGAACAGAAGCACAGAACAAACCAGCAATAGAACAGAAAATAGCAGACGTTGTTTTATCGAGTATGTTCATAAAGGGAATAAAACATACAACGCCTTCACTCTCCCTAGCAACGGGTATTCAAAAATATCAAATGATATTCACGAAGCCAAAGAAGCAAACATAATAAAAAAAAAACAGTTTAAACACCTTCAACAAAATATATAGCATGAATCATAATGACACTTTTATTTTTCAGGTGAAACAGAACGTTTACAGGCATTTTGGTTATCAGGAGCATGTCATGCCAAAAAAGACAAAAAAGACAAAACTAGTAATAAAATAGGGATACTTAATTTTATTAGTGCATTTATACTTTTAGCAGCTGGTGTACTTCTAGGAGTGTTGTTATTAGCTTTGGAACACTTATATTTTAAATCGGGAAGAAAGTGTTTAAAGAAATATGACAAGTGCGGCTGCTGTGCATTAGTAAGCTTGGTAAGTATTATACTAACCGTCTAGTGATTCATTTATCTCAAGGTCTTGTTAAATGCAATGTATACTTGACATACCTCTTAATTGAATAATTATACTTGCATGGTGCTTGCATGGGCTCTTTATTGAAAGCACCACGTACTCGTTTTTGTATTTTTTTTTAAATCAATAAATACATACATTATCTCCCATTGAAATCAATATGTACACACTTTGTATATTGTATCAATCAATGTATACATGTATTGTACATGTAATATGCACATGATCTGTCTCTTAATTCTGATGAGATATGTGCATGGATTGTCTCAGTATTTATTTGATTTGTAATTTGTTCAAAGCAAAATATAAATAATTGTATGCACATATTTTTTCTCTTGATTTATACAATTTGTACATGACTTTCAGTCTTGATTTACCTTGCTTATGCCAGTACGTATATTGATCAAAGCAATATTGTTATGAGTCGTCCGGTGGTAGAGCGTCCACCTCACATGCGAAAGGTCTTATGTTCAATCCACAGCCGTGTCATACCAAAGACTTGAAAATTGGTACTAGAAGCTTTCTCGCTTCGCTTTAAGCATTTGGAGGATAGTTTTAGGTATGGTTTGCCGGTGTCAGTATAATAAGGTTGGGATATCATGACATGTGTCTGCGGCATGATACTCCTGTGTGGCACTGGTCATAAATACTGCTTCACATAGACAATGTCGTGAGATAACTGAAAAAGTGTTGAAAGCGACGCTAGACACCATACAACAACAAAAACAACAACAACTATATAAATATCATTTTGTCATGCTTACTATTTTAATAATATCATACTCTCAACAAACCCAAAAATTTATCATTACATATATGTTATAAACTAATGTTATTTATACTTTTTCTATGTATCTACGTCACCAATGGAACTATGATTTCTTAAAAAGCCAAACTAATGCCTTTATTAGTACAGTTAGAAGAGATACCCAATGACAAGTGCATATTGTTTAAAAATGCATTCTATGATATTTCAGAGCATGGGTAAATCTTTAACTTTTGAACAATCAGTGTTTGAGGCAATAGACATTCAGCGTAAACATAAATGTAAAGAGCCAATGTGTGAAATGCAACTTTGGAAAGCGAGACATCAACTGGACATGGCGTTGTTGAAGATGAAGGAAATGCAAAATGATTTAGAGTAAGTAAATACAGAAGGTACAGTTTGTACGGGGGTAGTACATGTAAGTGCAGCCCAGTCCGTTATTACGAGTGTATAGATGCAGTATAATATGTGCATTTGAAATCCTGTTGCAGTTATATAGCAGCGGTGTTATTTGAATATACTAAAGGAACAGTTAACCCGCCACCTGATAGTTTATGTACCTGCCATTTTATGTATTTTCTCAAAATGTATCAAAGCAATATCTATAAAATTTGGACTTGAATAAGAAAGATGTATGCTATGTAAAAACAGTAGATATTTGTCCTTTAAGGTCGTATACAATTAATAACGCTACTCAAAATATTGACGAAGATACTGAAAATAAAAAAGTGGCGGGATAGCTGTTCCGTTCAGTACATATAATACACTACAGCGATGCCACCGTGGCATGGTGTTGGACCCACGTGACGGTTAGGTATCAAACACGGCTAATTTTCTAAACATAGGCAACGTGATGCCCAGTGAGTTATGACAAAACAACAAACATGTCTCCTTATTGTGAATTTGATTGTCCGTCATATATATTGATGCATTTCTCAAAGTTTGTTCTTTTACGTTTTCGTGGGAGACAATGTGCAAGTACGTCTCACACACCAATTAATTTTGTACTGTTCTACATATAGAAACATGCGCTTCTGGAACACTTAACAAATTGCCAATGGTTCTAAAAAAAACTTGTTCGATTAGATAGCCCTCTGTTGGTCTAAATATACAGGGCAAAACATGGGGCAGACCATATTGCTTTTTCACAATTTCGATGACTTGATGACACGCCTTCATTTTTTACAATTCTGCCTATTTGTTACAATGTATTACTACTGTCATGCCTTGATCCAACCGTAAACATTGCCATCCAAACTTGACAGAGCGCTATGAAAATGTTCCAATTGTATCATATGTAATTATAAATATGACAATTTTAAAAAGCTCTAATATCTTGGGCGCAGAAATCTTGCCTATCATCACTACGAGGAAGTAATTGGTAAGGACCTTGAACCTGATCTCTGTTTCTCATTGTAGTTTGGCGTTGGCAATCCAATCCGAACCGTCCTATGATGCTGACACTGCTGACGTCGATATAGAAACTTTTGCGTAACCGGTCCATTATATATACTCAAAAGAGACGTTCGATGTTTCTTCAACTATCATGGGCGTGCCTCGTCTAACGAGAATTAACACATTATTGTTAATAATTATTGTATCAAACAACATATCTCATTCAAATTTAGAATGCTTGTGTAATGAACTGACGATGTGGGTGATATATACTTAAGGTTAATGAAATTCCATGTAATTGCTCATTGTTTCTTCGTTCCATGTTATTAACCTTTTCTATTGCATTTCACGTATCATTTACTTAGCCATTAGATTATGAAACTCTTGAGTTTATATTCAAATGAGTGCAGTTATAACCAACCAATGGAAGCGTGACTTTTATTGCAACATGGGTTTTGATTAATTGATTTTGAGTCGAACTCAGTTGTGATAAACTCGTGCGTTTTATGACATAGGGACCTGATGGCGTAAATAGTATTTGAATAATCACGTGTTTACTTGTTAAAACAAATAAGATTTCGCTAGATCAGACAATTGTTTAGAGCATTGGAATTCATGTGACTTTTTTGTTTTAGTTTTATAGAGCACTGTTAATTGTCTAAATATAGGTCACGTTCGGTATAAGACTTCATCTTATACTTTTCTTTATGCTTAAATGATCGGCAGAATTATTGGGTACTCTGCCTAGATAAATCGCAAATTTAGAAAAAAAATGTACGGAATAGATTTGGATGACTAACACTATTTTAGATAGTTTTTACTTCCTAGAGATATATGGGCTGAGTTTGTTAAATATTTAGAAAGTTTGAAAAGGTAATCTTTGTGCTAAGGTAACATCTATTTTTTAGAAAATCTGCAGTGTATAATACTATAAAGGCATGTGTGCGACCTTGTCCACATACATATATATCTCAATTTACATATCTAAAACATGTAACTTAAAGGAAGGAAATGTGATATAAACTTTTCATTTAAATAATTTCTTCAAGTATACTTTAAAAATCGGTTGGAATATTCTATATTCAAACTCTGAGTACACATATGTTTTGAGATTATATAATTATTAATTATGTGTACTCGTGTGATTGTTGTCTCATTACATTTGCTTATGTATGCATTTAACAGGTAGTCAAAATATGTTGTTGTACTTAAGTGCAATTCCTTAGCCGAAGTACAAATTCTGTAAATTTCACTGGTCGGTTCGCCTGTTTTAGTGTGCTTGCTATGATCTCATACATCTATATCTATTGTTTTTATGCTGTTGTAGTGCATGTTTCATTATAATGCTGCTTCTGTTTTTATTATCATACAGAGTCCTGCGTGGTCAAGCTGTCTAAGCGCTATCTCAAGATAACTTACCTCTTGTCGCTAAGGTCGAAGGTTCGAGTCCCGCTCGCTCCAAAATCTTAATGTGATACATTTTTAAGTTGCTTGCGGAAGGAGTGTGGTTCAATTCCGATTCATTTTGAGGTCTTCGCCTCTACCAATAAAACTAGATATACCATATATAACCTGAAATTTGTGGAAAATGGCGTTAAATCTCATCCAAAGAAAGTTGCCGATAGCATCACAGTGATGAATAGACATAGAAAAAATTAAGATATAACATATATTTTTAATTTTACGCAATATAGCAAAAAAATATAATTCAATTTATTATCTTACCATTGAGCAAACGTTATGCATCCTATACGAGAAACAGAACAATTAGCCAAAAAAATATAATTTATGGTATGATAAAAGACTGGATCCAGCATCATAACTAAGCGTTAACATGACTGGTAATCTCATTGCAGAGTTTTAGAAGACGAAAGAACAATTCTTGCGTTGAAAAAGTCAAATGTTGTCCTATTTGGCATAATATCAAAATGGTTCATAAGCATTGAACAATAGCAACTACATTTTATGATATATCTTTATTAGGTACAATTATGTTATACTTACAAGTAGAGCAAGAAAAGCATAGCCAATGATTTAAATGCTCAGTCTAATGAAGTATGAAAGGTACAATGTATATGCTACTTATATATAAAGGTGGAATGATTAATTAATTTCCATTCAACAATATTTCTTAAAATAATTAAACTTTTATGTATGAATTATGCTGACAATTTATTTTATTTCTAGAATGGTAAATATTTATATTTGAAAGGCATATTTGCACATTTATGGCCGGAACCATTGTCCTTCCCCTTGAAACTGGCAATATTTTAAGCATAAAGTTACTGTATTCGACTCGAACCCAAGATCTTAGTAGGCATCAGCACCTCAGACAACTTGGTAATATATTGGATACGATTTTCAGCTACGAGCTTTAAATGTGTAAACTATTGTTTTACGGTTATAAAACAGCTGACCAATGCGATTTAAACGCGTCCATGTGATTAGCATTTCATAGCATTATTGTGACGTAATTCATTCTTAAAAACACAAAGATTACGACATGTGCATTACAACTGACCTGACGCGGACTGTCGATCAAACAAGTCGAGTGTCCAATCAGCGATCGTTATTGGGTGCAGCGTCGCTTTTTTCTTAAGACGAACAAACTATGTCTAAGTAAACACTACATTGTCCAAACAAAGTCACGTGGCCAGTGGGCGGAGCGCTAGTCGTTCTCGCGTCAGGTTAAATTTATCGAGTCAGTATTCTTAACGTAACACAAGAAGAATAATTCTTGTTTTTAGACAGAAAACGCAATAGTTGTAACGATTCAAATATGAATACGAGTTTTCTCCCTTTGTCAAAAATATACTCAGTTTTAACACATTTACTTTTACCTATAAGCGTATATACTGATCACGTGTCTATGTTATTCTTTGTTTCGATTTAAATTTCAATTGGACAATTCGTAGACGCGAATGAAACTGTATGGTCTTGCATGTGAAATGTATGAGAGAAAGCCACAAACTATCATCATCTCATACATAAATCCTATGAACTGAGTGTACGCAGTGAAATGACTACCCTCTATTCATTATGATTTGTTTGACGAGCAAATGTATATCAAATAAGGTTGTATTTTTATAAAACAAACTAAGAACGTTTCACTAACGTTCGTAAGTGTACAATTTCCTTAGCGCAAAATTTGAAGATAAGAGCGAAATGTCATGAGCGATATTTAGTTTTTATGTAGTGTTTCAATAACATCAGCATAAGAACTTTCGAAAGAAAGAATAGTAAAAACAGACAAACTTGTCTTAATCTGTCGGTCAAGGGAAGGTGCAAAAGTTGCATTATAAGACAGGTTGTTGTTTAATTAGCTATAAAAGCATAAACATATGAAACAACAAATGTGCCTGCTTAAAACAAGCGGTTGCTTAGAAGAGGTGACTGCTTATGCAGGTTTGACTGCATTAATATCTTTTTAAAAAATCAAAATAATAATCTGCATAATGAACACAATTGCTTCTTACGCAACTCTTAAGCTTACGAAGGTTAACGAAACGGAGCCTAATTGTTTATAAATACTTATGTTTATATATATGTACATATTGTATGATAAAACCGCTGATCATATAAACATAGTTCACCATTCGCTGAATTGTATATATATCTAAAGGAAACACTTATAATTAACACTTGAATCTTATGCTTTAATTACATCCAATTGTTTAATCACCCGAATAAGCATGCATACTTGAATGTACAGATTACTAAGAATGATTCAAATTTTGATATATAATGTTTCAATTGGGTTGTAAAATACTTCTGGGTAGAAACATAAACGATTTCATATACACAAAAAGGGGCATTGTCAGAACGTTTATTTTTATTTTCATCTCAGTATTTCAACCTTGTTGTTCTATTAAAATGAATACAATGAATATAAAAATATATTGATATTATGACTGGTTACGTTAAAGGCTTCAATGGAGAAATGCAATGTATGTTTCAATTATCGACTGTGAACTTTATATGTACAAATAAACATATCTCAAGCATTAACGTACATGAGGCATATCAGCTTGATTGAGGACATTTTTTTTTCTAATTGATAAATGCTGTGAAACGGGTATAAACAACAAACATTTCATTAGATTACAGCAAAAGAAATATGAAAACGATAACAAATGTTGGCATAGAAAAATAGCGATGTCTGGAATGGACACACGGCAATTTTCATAAACGTTTTTTTCCGAATGTTATTGCTCCACATGAAATCAATATAATATCCCGATATGTATGCAATACGTAAACCCCCATTTTTTACTGCAATGGTAGTAAGTATTTGTAAGAGGAGACTATCAAATTACAACGTTATACTTGGCTATCTGCTGATGGTGAATTACAACGCTAAACTAGGTTATCTGCTGATGGTGAATTAACACAGATTCCTATATAAAGAGTGCATCTCCTTCGAATTTCAAATTTTTGGCAGTTAGAGTTAAACATTTTTTTCAAACTGCATATAATAAACACCTTTTGGATATTATTTTTGCCAGTTAAATGTATAAACAATAATATAATAGTATGCAACAATATAACAAAAACAATGCATTGATGACAGTGAAATTTTGAAAAAGGATTTTTTTATTTATATTATGTACTGAATTACATACAACCTGCCCCAGAGCCATTTTGTGGCTTTTACATAACAGTTGGGGATTCAAGTTTGTTGGGGGTTTTTTTTCGAAACAAAAGGCACATTTCTTGTAAATAGTTGATGAAATGAGGTTTCCGACAGGAATAATTATATGGTGCAATTATATAGTTTCTTTCCATCAATTCATGAATATAAGGGAAATTTTATTTTAACATTGCCGTGTGGCTGTGTGACATTTATGATATTTATACAATATTATTATACATAATAAGTTAAAACCTTTAGATAAACTTGAGGATTGTTTATGGTCTAAATCAACCTCCAGTTCTCAAAGCTTCACTGTATTTGTCACAATTATTACTTACAAGAATAATTACCAAATTGTGTTATGGCATAAATAACTAAGCCTCCTTTCTAGTTACACACACACGCAGGCACAATATTTACAGTAAATCCCATATCTCAGTCTAATTTAAGTCGTTCCTATGGTTACTTGTCTAACAACACAAATTCAAAACGAACCAAGCTAAGAGAATGACTGAGGTTTTCTTGCAAGTCTTATTTACAGTACAGCGAATATATTAATTTCCTAAACACTAAAGCAGTCTATGAAAGGCAACACAAATCATACATGAAGACCGCGTATTAACACGGCATCCGTGAAGTCTAAATATAACACACATCTTTTCCAAGAATTACAAATCATTTATAGAAGTAAAGTAACTCTTGTTTCAGTCATGATATAAAGTATAACCAACACAGATTCAAAACATATAATAATGTATATAAACAAATTACACATATGAAATACATGGTATTCACGTTTAACTCATGCAGATTCATAAATATATATAACAGTCTGTGTAAACAAAGTTACACGTGCGGCACTCATAACACACATACATGCCATGCATGTCTCGGTGGTTGGTATATCCGTGTCTATTTTCCTTCTTATATGCATATAACTTGGTTTTCAAAAAACATAAAGTTTAAGTAGAAAAAGCTTCTACTTTATTGCCTGTAGTACCAAAATATAAAGTCGGTGTATGTTTCAGAAAATTCAAACGGTCTGTTCAGTGTCTATACTGTTTGCAAAACTGCTTATTTACTAAATTCACAATTCAAATCTCAAAGTATTTCGTATGGACTTACTGAGCCTGTCAAATCACAAAACGACCATAAATATAATACAAAAATGCCTATTTTAAGACCGAACGAAACTAGGATTATTCATGTCTGCAATGATGCGATTATTCCATTTAAGCACTAGGTGTGCTACGTCTATGACACACAAACACACACACACACACACACACACACACACATCATTGCTGAAATCTACTTGTGCTGCATGTATTACATCAATAAAGTTTCAGTGGCAATGTAAAAATGTTACACACATGTTTTGCGTAAAATCAATGTTGAACAAATAGTATTATATAACATCAATGACGTTCAAGTGTACATGTTACACAAGCATCACCTGTTCTGAAGTACCAGTGTAACTGTCGTGGTAAGTATTACACCCAAGGGTAATACACACGGAACTCACACACACACACACAACATATATAAATATACACACACCATGAACGTTGTTCCAGTTAAAAATCCCTAGAAAACCCAAGTATGACATACAGGGTCAAGTGAACCACAGACGGCGATCACAAATGACAAGACTTAGTTTAATACAAACTGCTACAATAAATCGAAGTGGTCTAGTTTATTATGCACTGATTTCATGAACCCCTAGACCCCATTGATAGTATTATCGTCCATCTCCAAGTGTAACATACAAGGTATTTGATCAAAAGCAGTCGAGATTTTGACCTGCTTTACATTTAAATTGGCATGGTATCCTTCTCGTAGGTTTTACATAACTTGTTTGTCCTGCCTTAAATACTGCAAACTTTTTTGTTGGTCACTTTTATTATATAAACCATACTGTTTAATAAAAATGTTTTATATGAAATATTTTTTAGTGTTTGTCATACTTTACCTACTTTTCCCACAAACATTTACATTATACTAAGGCTCCGATGATAAGTCCAAACATCAGAAATGATTTTAAGATGCAATGTGTCCTGGAAGCAGCTGGAAATACACAAATAATACCAGTTAATTAATGGCTTATTAAAACTATTTTGTGTACCGGTATGCTATAGCCACGGAAAGCGTGATTATTTTACAGTTCAACTTTATTAATTCACTGAATACAACCGCAAACAATTGGCAACTGAACAAAGTAAATTAACAGTAAAGCTGACTTCGCCTGCATAATTTGTTCATTTATGTTCCGGAAATGCTTGATTCACAAGAATGAACAATAATCACTGGCTCGTTAGCTACCGTTAACATCTCTACACACCGTTCAGTTAGGTACAGTTTAGTTGTTTAAATTTATAAACACCGTTCAGTTTACTTCAGTCTATTTGTTTAAATTTATAAACACCATTCAGTTTACTTCAGTCTATTTGTTTAAATTTATAAAAACCGTTCAGTTTATTTTCATACTGTTAGCAATGAATGCAGTAAACTTTTGTTTCTGCTCAACATATTGAATGCTTTATGAGTTGTCCATGAGTACTTGGCTGAGATAGGAATATTCCAATCCGAAATGTCATTGTTTTTATCGAAAACGAGGCATCAAAACTGTGAAACCGAGGTTTGGGAATACATTATTTCTACCATATACCACTGAATGATTCTTTTTCTTGGTAACTTCATTGAAACGGCTGAACCTTAATCACTAAAACAATACCAGATAAAAATATAGTTGAAAGCATTGTATGTAGCCAAGAGCTTTAGGTCACAGCATACTCGGTTTTAACCTATATGTATCTATTATACAAAATGCAACACACCCCATTACCTCCTAACACGCAATCTCACCTTTTTATGACAATAAATTTCTATTTTCGAGCCACGTGGAATACATTTGATCTTAAATGATCATAAATACTAACAAAGCTCAGTCAAAACCATAAGGTCACAGTACTCATCAGATTGCTGATGCTTTGGAGTCAAATACCACAATAAGTAGATTACTTCCGGTTATTATAGAATACGTGTGAGTTGAGAGACAGTTAAAAGTTTATACGAAGTTAGTTTAGCTGTAGTACAAAGTTTGTTTAGCTCAATGACCAAGCTAGTTTAGGTCTATTGCAAAGAAAACCAAGAGCTTACATGAGCCGTCCGCGAGTCCGTTTTTAAGATAGAACCGTCCCGTTATTGAAGGACTGGATTCAAACTGGTAAATACGAATAACCAGTACGCTCTAACAAATACATGAGTTAACATATCCAACATCATATTCAATGTAATCTTTTAATGGTGGATGTAAACTTTTATATAGCACTTATGTGTCATTAATTCAATTTCTTACCCGTATTGCAAGGAATAAATCCATACATGTGTCCTGAACATCCACTTGTTAGACTACTTGGTCTCTCCTTGCAACCAGACAGCGCCTGCTTTACAGTGTTCCAACCGTTCTGCTTAGTTTTGTGATAAAACATCCTTATATGCGAGGGCAGGGAAGACTTTGTGTTTTCAATTATAACCAAGTCGTCTGTAAGATTATGCAGACATGACTCAATCCTCAATAGTAACCTGTATGTAGACAGGAAATAATAATTGAATCATTATTAGAGCTGATGTTCGATTGGGGTAATGTTCAACGAAAGACGAAATTTTCTATCCGAATGTTATATTTCCTGCATATCAAACACAATAAATAATCATTTTGGTTTAATTCATTATCATTTTTGCCACGAATGCTTAATAATGATAATAAAAATAATAATAATCTACATCATATAATATTATATCGTATTCGTCACGTCATAGATAGTTACGTCACATTATGATAATTCTATCTCGACAGGAAATATCTCACACCATTAAAATAACATATATTCTTATTAAGTATGCGAGAATTGACCAAACATAAAACCAATAATTATAAATCCTACGTAATGTTCCATTTTTATGTGAATAAAACCAAAGTGTTCTTTTCAACTATAAGTGTTATACTTTGCTCACAAATGAAGTTTAAATTGTTACTACTCCCTCTGGTGATTTTCCCCGTGCTCGTAGAGTTTAGAGCACAGATTCGTTATTCTACTAACATAATTTAATATAAGACAATATTGCAATGTTTGCGTATAAAATGAATATACCTTATGCATGTACATGCGCTAGGAATGTGTAAAAGTAACATTGCTACGCCCTATTGCCGTGCTTTATCCAATCAAATGTCGCCTTTCATTAACGGCTAAGTTATACTAATATGCGAAGTGTCATGTAAACGCTGTATGCTAAGTAACATGCATTTAACATTCGTTTTACTTTTGTTATCGTCCAATGTTGTTTTAACGTTTAAGCGAGTGTAAATGTATTTTTTTAAATATATTCTTACGTAATATTTGCGCTTTATCTCAAAACAGACAGCATTGTGAATATATTCTACGAAGACTGAGACAATTACTGCAGCTAATGGCTATGTATTACCGTATTTTTTGTAACAGTAAACTTTTGTATTCATTCTTATCACACAATTTTCGGTGCAGGAGTGTGTTATACACGTTATATAACTCGGGCCCCGTCCGCAAAATACCGAATATATTAACGACGTCGATTTGTCTTGGTAAAATGACGTTGTTTTAGGACTTTACAACATACGACCTCTGACAGAAATTTATGTCCGATTTATTCTCGATCCTTATGCTGATGTTCTGTTTAATAAAAACACGGTAAATTTACCATTTCCTGAGTTATGTAATAAAATGAAGCTTACATTTTTACACATTTATCTTTCAATGTATTAGACTTGTTGGAAAAACAATAAATAAGGCTCGGCAGATGATCCTCGAATAAAATGTTTTGCCAACTCTTTTAGTAAATTTCATAATAAATGAGCGCGCGTGTAAGATCCTCTATATATATTTATTAACTAATGGCAACAAGTAGTATTGGTGAAACTTCGAATATACAGAATTGCTTGTACTTAAGACCAAGCAGAGTCACAGTTATCACATTGTGTATGTTACACGTACATTACTTTTTCCATTTCTGGATTAGATTCTTTTTCGAACATCTCTAAGTCGTCTTTAGTCAAACATGTATCAACTGCTAGCGTTTCTACTACAACCACAGCTTCTGAAAAAAACACACAGGTGTACGAGTATATATTAAACACTGTATGATATTTGTCGTGCTGTCATTTCGCGTATACATTTGAAAAAGTTTAATACTACTTGGAATAAGTTAAAAACGCATTGTTTGACACCATGAACTTCACAGAAAATTTTATATAATCTTCACAAAAGATAGTAACAATGGTCAAACCATATTACAAGGACATGAGACAATCTTCAGTCTCACAAACACTTTAACTGAATTAACTTTTAGAATACGCAGCTAAGATTGTTTTCCACGGTTGTATCCTATATTCCCAACCTTTTAAATTAGCAAACAGTATCTTTTCTAGTTGAACCTTCAAGTTACCTGTGTCTTTCCATAATGTTCCACAAATTTGAAAATTAAAGCGTACACACAATGTGTATAGGGCAAACTGTATATTATGTTGATGAATGCATGTGCATTACGACTGAATTTTGTTTATTGTTATTGTGTTATATAGATAATTAGTTGATTGATTTTTTAAAGTGACAAACCATTTCCACTACTCCTACAACTTTTTTTTATTGTAAACAACAGAGGATTGAACAGTGAGAACATGTCGTTTCCTACATACATGTACGACTGTTTGTACATCGTATAGTTGCCTATAGTAAAATACCGATGCCTAGCACATTGTATATTTTATTATGCTATATACTTTATTAAATAAAAAAAACATTCATCTCGGGGGCAAACCATGTTTTAATTGAACAAAAACGTACCACTGTCTACAAAATATAAATGTGCGTGTCCATTTGATTACTCGACGAGTGATCTTTTGATACAATTTTAAATAAAACGTTTTTTAAAAATAAAAGCTTTACATAATGTCACTGATTATACAATGAAACATGTGCGGTGAGCACTCTATAACGTTACTGTTATTTTATCAAATTGCATCGATGTCATTGACAAGATCTTACATCAAACAATTTAACATATCAGACAAATTAAACATTTTTTAAAAAGACCTTTATAAACTACCTTACTCATCCTTCGCAGTGTGATGGCGTTTCGTCACTCTTAATGAACACTCAACAACCCTGAGCATACTGTTTGTGATATTTGCTTCCAAGGTGTTATATTATCAAGAACTAATTGACTTTCCTTACATCAGTATTAGTTGTCGTGTATAGTTCGGGATGGTGGGAGGGAGGTCATTCTGCTCTTTAAATAAATTTGTGTTTTTTTTTTTATTAGTTGTCGTGTATAGTTCGGGTGGGGGGTGGGGGAGGTAATTTTGCTCTTCAAATAAATTTGTGTTTTTGTTTTATTAGTTGTCGTGTATAGTTAGGTGGTAGGAGGTCATTCTGCTCTTTAAATAAGTTTGTGGGGTTTTTTTATTAGTTGTCGTGTATAGTTCGGTGGTGGGAGGTCATTCTGCTCTTTAAATAAATTTGTGTTTTTGTTTTTTTAGATGTCGTGTATAGTTCGGTGGTGGGAGGTCATTCTGCTCTTTAAATAAATTTGTGGTTTTGTTTTATTAGTTGTCGTGTATAGTTCGTCGGTGGGAGGTCATTCTGCTCTTTAAATAAGTTTGTGTTTTTTTTTCTTTCTTATTACCTGGAATCATGGTACTTGCTCAGTGTTGTTCGAAAAACGATTACAGCTTAATATATTGTATGCGGTAGGTGTGAGAGCTATTGCATATTTCATCTCTCCTCATCAACAGACCTAATCAAACCAATTGGTGAGGAGATGGTAACAAAATTACTGTATTTTAATCGATTTAGCCAGTCTTCTCACTATACGATTTTGCATTACAAATGGCGACGATACGATTAAGGGACGTAACTCGTCAAAATGTATCCAACACATATATACTAACAAAGAACACGAATTACAATCAATTTACCCTCTTGTTTTGTCTCCTCTTTGCATGCTGGTACTCTAGACGTATCCATGGTATATGTGGGCGTCGTGGTGACTGCAGTATACGGATCCGTGGATGTGGTATATTCAGTCGTGGATGCAGAAGTCGGGGTTGTGGAAATGGTTGTTGTAGTTCTACATACTCTCTCAAAGTAGGAATACTTTCTGTATTTGTATTTCAGTAAGCTTAGAGCATTTTTACATACGATCGGCGAGTCTAGAACACATCTTTTAAAATGATCATGTCCCCTGTGAAGCAAACAAGAAATCAGTAGCAAAGTAAGCCTTTAATTCCGAAATATATATACATGCACTATCAATTAATAAATTATAGTGTTCTATTATTATGTGATCAACAAGTATGAAATATGTTCTATTTCAGTTTTAGACTAAATATAAAAAAACATCTGCCGAAAGATTTTTAGCATCTAAATACAAAAGAAAAGACAAACACCTCTTCCAACGCGTTTCTACTTTATTTTGTCCAAGTTTTAAAATACAGTCTTTTAGTGAAAAAAGAAAACTGTGTAATTCGACAAACCTTGTTTTGGATTATCCAATCGAACTACGGATTACAAAAGGTGACTGCAATTAGTTCAAGACCTGTCTTAACTGTTAACCCAAACTACATGGTTCATTTCTTACATATGACTGCTATGAACAAATGGCAAAATCCTGCCATGATCAAGTAAGGAGATTGAAAATCAAGCAACAAGATCATACATATAATAAGTCAGCGGATGAGTTTACGAAAAGGAAACGAAGAAATCGATCGGTTTATATTTACTTACAGACATGTAGATGCTGCTGAGCTTAATAGCGGTGCACAATCTACAATAACACCTACGGTATCGTCAATATTTTCGCAATCTGTGTAAGAAATATATTTTGAACATATCAACAGGATGTTTATTTCTTAAGTTTTTTTTATGGAACGTTTGACGATTTAATCTTAAAATATTAAGTACAATCAAATAATTTAAATACAACAGATGTCCATTTTGAGATGGTTAATACCAGTAACCATATGAAAACTCTGCTTCTCTTCGTCTAAACCATGCAGTCAGACATCGTTTCAAAAAAAAAAACGAGAAAATAATATGGTAAACAAGATTGGAAGTCCTTAATATTAAAAGTGCAGTGACACAACTTTAGCATTAACGCAATAGATTAAAATCACATACCATGAAAATATGAAAAAATGACGTCATATCCTTGTAACGGTCAAAAGCAAAATTTCAGCTGGGGGACTAAGAACAGGACTTAAACTCATCAATATTTCGAGTCTGAGATTTAGATATTACAGATTCCAACAACATCTACTAAATAAGCGAATTGCTTTATATATATTGCCAGAAATAATTTAGGCCCAAGTTAATGGATGTATTCAACCTCGTTTCCATCCAAGACGCGTCACAATATGAAACGTCACAGTATAAACAATGTTGTATGGCGTTTACCGTCGCTTTCAACAATTTTTCAATCATATTGCGACGGTGTCTACGTGAGACAGTATCACATTCAAGTATCATGTCACATACACATGGTATAATGCCCCACCCAGTCACATTATACTGACTATCCTCTAAATGCTGAGCGCCAAGTGAGGAAGCTTATAGTGACATTTTTCAAGTCTTTGGTATGGTTCGGCTTGGAACCGAACCCACGACCTCCCGCCTTCGAGATGGACAATCTACCGCTGCGGTCAGTGTAAAAAAAACTATCCCATGAAAGATTATACTCTTTCTTAACGGAAACCCATGTATGTGATATAAAGCACAAATATGTTCAGGTAAATATCTATACAAAATGTTTATATAAGTTCGTATAGATTCAATTGAAAGAAGAGAGAAACAAATGTAAATCAGTCGTAACATCGAACTAATTCTCTTTTTTAATGATGGCGTGTGTCCCTTTGTTACGTTTGATGTAAGTTTTTATTGAATTTTGAATATTCATATAAGATTCATTACTATCATCTCGTTACTTTACATATCATTGCTCTGGGCCCGGTGAATGATATATGGCCTTGCGTCTTATTGTCATTTGTTTTTCACCTCTTATTCAAGTGAAAAGGTATCAGTTACTTGCGGAAATGGATGTGCATTAGAACTGGTTAACATTTCAAGATCCAAGGAAACAGTGATTAGGTCTAATGATCGTCTGGTAACCCTAAATGGCATAAAAATGTCGCAAAAATTCCAAACAAACAGATCAACATAACATAATAATTTTCAGAGCATCTCACCTGATTTACAAATATATCGCCAGTATTCCAACACCTTTGGTTCCATCAAGTCACTGAACATTGCAAATCCAAATATACAATCAGAAAGGACTTCCTGAGCACAGTAAATTGATGTATTGAAAGAGCTGCAACAATAGTTTGATGTTTTAAATAAAATAACGGCACGAAAAAAGACATATACCGTCAGAAACAGACTAGAAATTTGAAAAGTAAAGAAATAAAGTCCCTACTACGTCTCGTATGTATCCATAATTGATGTACAAATCGAGATAGTTTTAAAATGATTATATTATAATGCTATTGTATTTTTTTACTAATTGACAGAAAATGCTTAATCAATCAACCATAGTGGAGACTACGAGCACCTAAAATGTTTTATTCATCTAAGATCTAAGAAATAATCATTTTGGTGATTTTGATAGATTATCACTTTATTCCCCATATTTAAATGAAGTGTAATACCCTAGTATATCGTCACATTAGAGCAATAAGGTACCAAGTATAAACGAAATAACAAGGCATTTTGTACCTATTTGCATCAATATGGAGAATCATGTTCAGTCGATTATTTAGAAAGAGGCAAAATTCTTCTTAAAAAAGAATTGAGATATCAGATTTCGCGATTCGTACTCATATATAGTAAATAATGTAACATATATTTTATTGTCATAACTTTTTGTCGGTATAATAGAAACAATCCAAGAAAATATTTTTTACCACTCTGATCTGCGATATTATTGTTTTTTAAAAGTAAATAACTTCCCAAATATGATTTTTTTATACAGTCATTCTTGGAGACTGATATAATCGTACAGGTATACGTTTACTAATAAATAGTAAAATTCAATTGCAACATTGCTGTGTGCCTCATCAAAGGAAGTTCTAGCAGAGTGATTTAAGGCGCCGTCTCAAGATCACTTACCTCTTATCGCTAAGTTCGTAAGTTCGAGTTATTTGGCTCCAAAAACATTATGTGAGAAAGTTTGCCAGTTACTTGCGGAAGGACGGTGGTTCTACTCAGATTCATTCTGAAGTCTTCCAACATATGCCATATATAACCTGAAATCTGTGAGAAATGGCGTTTAATCCAATTCAAAAAGTTGCTGATAGCATCGGGAATGATGAATAGACATAGTAAATGAATATTTAGTTTATACCATTAAAGAAAACATAAAATATAAATTATATAATTAACTTTACACAATATGCAATATAACAAAAACATATCATAAAATAATATGCATGAAAAAGTAATGTTGCAAACATCCTGATTATTGAAATATGTTATCATAGATAGACGAAACATAGTACAAAATTACCTGCAAAACGATTCAAACTTGTTGTCTCTTATTCCATTGGAATTTGTCATGTTCTTACAGTCGGACACATCCAGCAAATTCGGACACTCTTTAATATATACATAAACATGATGTTCTTATAAAGTTAGTGCTACCATTTATTGATACACATGTCAGACAGAAGTTCAAATAAACCCCAATTCTATATCATATCAAACACATGATTAATTTAAATAATAAAGTTACCGTCCCTTCTCAACTAATCAAAACACCAGGTACAACGGGTGCTGTTGGACGGGTTTTATTAATTATGCATACGCCTTCCAAATTTGCTTGATAATATTGTTTGATGTGTTGTATGTTTAAAATACAAACAAAAAGATGAAACTTGACGACTAAAAAGAAGTCCCTGTCTCGTATTATTATTTTGTCAATGATGAAAACTGCAAAGCTACATTGTTTCCTTGGAATAAAGCCCGGCTATATGTAAACGAAACGTACTACTTCAAATAATGGCTCTTTTTGTAAGTGCTCCTAGTGACTACAATCGTTGAAAAATGTTGCGGTTTTAGTGGTGGGACTTTGGCAATTTTGTTTGGTTGTAGGGTTTATTTGCACATAAATATACATTAGTTAAGGAAAACATTATTATTCTAGGAAAAGTTTATAATATCTAATAATATTTACATTGCAACTGCTTAATTTTTGCTGACTGAAATGTCTACTTCAAGTATAAAATAATATCTTAATGATGAATGTATTATTTGCTTTCATTCCATATAGATTTAATTCTAAGTAGAAACGAAAATAAGAAAATATTTAAAAACAAACAGCCAACGTAGCTTTCAGAAGACGTAGGCAAAAAAAGATATGAGTGTCTAAATTGTAATTTTTAATTATCTCAGAACATATTCATTCGCTTTAAATATTTGAAGACAATAAGAGGATTACCCTCAGAGCTAAAAGCGTGCGTGTTTATTAGTCAGCTAATTCATATTGTTTTAACATTTTCAGAGAATACTCATTAAAATTTTGTCTAAAAATTGTATTGATACTATCTTTTTAGTTGTTATCAGCGATCCTTCTATTAGACTTACCTTGTCTACATAGTTTTGTAATATTATCGTTAAGATTTTTCCATTCCAATTTTATATCATGAGCTTCGTTGTTTGAACAAAGTTGTGTCCACTTTATGAAGCAATCTCCAAGTCGATCTTGTTTTATTTGCGTTCTATAACAAACATACATGAACATTAATATACAGATCTAGAAAGGTTCTGATCATTGCCAATAGGAAAATGTTTTGTTCTATAGGAGACGTATTCTGCCACTAAAACGACAGAGCCACCGCAACAACCAAACACAATACACACGCACAAACAAAGATTGGTCATAATAATGTATAGTATAATTACAATACAAACAAACATACTAGAGGAAGAGTGAACGGTTCTTCGGATCAGTTAATAGAAAAAACACCACTGGGGGCGGTGTTACAGGTTGCAGGTTACTGTATAGTAACCACTAACCCGCAACTAGCCTTATACACCCTGGCTTGTCTTGCAATGGTACAGGTTTTATTTAATATTTTACCACAGAAATTGGATTCTGTGTTATGTGAACATAACATTCGGCAGTCTTGGAGATCAGCATTATCACGTTTTGCTATCTATCAGACAAGAATATCCTGGTCACGTAAACGTGAGATAATCTTATCTGTACCAGCTTAATATTTCTATTGTTTACAACGAATACAAGTAAGTATTTTCTTTGTATTGTAATATGTAACAACATAGATGTATAACTATATTCATTTTATCTCGTCTGCCAGACGAAGCTATCCTTGTTACGTGAAGTAATATAACCATAATTATATCGACGTGTCTCGCATGGGAGAAAATGCATTACATAGTTTGATTCTGATCTCATTTTTCTCATGTACTTACTTTTCAACTTACTATTCTCTATGCCAAATTCAAGTTTTTGTAAGGTTATTAGGAAGTAAGACAACCAGGGGCTGTAATTTACCAACAATTCTAGGGAATATTCTGAGAATTGAGGTTGAAAATCCAAATTCAACCTTAGATATCTATTTTACCATCATATATAGTATAATTGTTAGAGTTTATTTATATATATTTTAGGTGTCCCTGCATGCTTTCAAATGTTAGCCTTCTAAAAGGTATCTTATATCTTTTTCTAAAATTCATTCTTGAGTTCAAGTCTAAGAATATTCTCAAAAATGGTTGGTGAATACCGCCCCAGGAGTTTAAGACAACGAATGACATGACATTAGGAATCAAAATAACTTTTACAATGCCGTCTGTTGTGTACGAGTTTAACACTCTGGTTGGATTTCCGTTTCGACAACTCATCATTTAGTACATACAACCATAAAATCAAGTAACTGACAATTACACTTACTTGCAGAGCTGTCTAAAACTGTCCGAAGCTATTTTGGGATTAGTCTTCTGTTGTTCGAATACACCGTCATATTGAAGTTTTCTTTCCATCATACATTTTTGGGCATCTGTTACCGAGCACAAGGGATCTTCACCCATTGCTAAAGCTGTTTAAAAGAAAAAACAAAATTTGTAACATTGTCACATTATTTATGATCTTTCACTTCATCCTCATCCTCTTTCAAGGTAGTATTTATATGTTTGCATCCAACAGTTTCATGTATATAATAAGTCCCTCGTTATTTATAAATGGGGTGAGTAGCTCGTAACTGATGTCACTCGTGACAGATCATACTTGTGTTACTTGTGAATTATCTTTCATTAATTGAAACCAAATCCAGTTTCTTACAACAGTTTCAGTTAAACGATTCCCTCGTTATTTGTGGATGCGATTAGTTACATGTGCCCGTCCATACTCGAATTTCTCCTGAAACTGCTTTAAAGAATGGTTTGATTGATTGATTAAATATTTTGCGTCATTTTTATGCCATCCAGGGCTAACAGACAATCAGCTAACCTAACCACTATATCCTGGGATCCTAAAAGGATAACCAATACTTTTGTACATCTCCGCAAGTAACCGATAACTTTCCAACTTGAATCAGCGGTGAAAGACAAATGGTAATTGGACGCTGTATCGTATATCAATCATCACGACGGAGACTGTGACCAAGCGAGGATTCGAACTCGCGACTTCTGGATCGATGTTCAGACGCGCTACCGACTGAGCTAATCAGCCTCGGCTTTCAAGAATGGAAAAAAAAACAGTTGAATATACTAGCTAAGGTTTTCTCAACGACATGCATTTAAGCAACGATCATCAGTATCTCTTTTTACTCACTTTCTATATGTTGGTGTATTTTATGTCATTTTATCTTTGAACATATTAATAATTGTGCCTAAGGGGAACAAAATCGTCAAATTGACTGACGGTGATGAATTCAAAGATAGCGTAACGTAGAAAGATAGCAAGTTTACAGCAGCAATAAATCACCATCGTCGGCACAATATGAGTTTCGAAGAAAGCTAAAATACCTCAGATATTAAATTATATAAGTGCCAATTTGAAAATATGCAGTCAAGGTAATTAAAAAAGAACACATTAAAATATTTCGCAGTAATGTTTTTATGTCCAATGTCGGAATGTTGTTATTAAAGCTGAAGCACTCAAGTATTAAAATATTAAGTAGGTGAGTGTCAATCATGTTTTGACTTTATTCTTAAATTATGTGTAAATAGTTTACGTGTAAATTTAGAAAAAGAACAGGCAAATATGCCTCGCATGATTCTCGTACATTTAACTAAACATATGAGAATCAAAATATATGCATGCTAAAATATATTCGGGTGAAATCTATACATTGAACTCGCATGATATTTCCATGCGTTTACAGACGCTCGGATGAAAGTTGCATTCGGAATACCTTGCCGATTTCTATAATGGATAATGCCAATCAATAGTCGAACTTGTAGCCCGACCCTTATGCAATTATTCGTTATTTATGCTAACAAGTGATGTTTTGAAAATTTAAAATTTGTAATAAAATGTTATTTAATTAAGTAAAAATGCGTATGTTTCTGTAAAACAATAAATATACAATTTTGTTGTCCGATGCTTATTGCGAGAGGTGTGACATATGCATTCTTATACACTTATTTCAAACAATCCTTTATCATTTTCTGTCTTTTCTGAAAGTGACGAAAACCAAGTCATGCGATTTTCATAAAATTGGACAAATAAGGTTGATAAGTTAACCCAGCCACTGAGATCCTGGAATGTTAACCAATACTCAATCACACTAATATCATCAAGTAACTTATAACTTTTTCACTTGAATCAGCGGTAAACGACGAATGACAATGAGAAGCAATTTCGTATACTAATCATCACGAAGACTGTGACTGAGAGTGGATTCGAACACAAGACCCCTTGATTGATAATTACATGCACTCACAACTGAGCTGATCAGGCACGGCATAAATGACAAGCAACTGACTTGTAACGAAAGGTCATCATAAAGCATTCCAGTGAGAAAAAGAAAACTGATATTCTTTCACAAAGGTGTTTATGTTTCAAATATGTATTAAAGCACTGTCAAAAACCGCATGTGCTTATCTCATTTTGTGATTGATAGAAACAAGAAGGAGATATAATTAAACAGGAACGTGGAAATTTCAATCAAAATTCGTTGTTTTTACTGAAATTACCTGAAACTGGGTATAACAACTCAAAGTGCAACTTAAAATACATAGAAGTATTGTTTCCATTAAAACATGTCTCAAACCGTAAACACTTGTCTCTGTTGAGGAAGCCAGAAGCAGGAAGTGAAAAACACGAAACAGGAAGAATATAAATAATCGTTTATTTATTTTTTTATTTAAGAGGTGAGTAATACGTCTGTGTGTAGCAATACAGTAACAACGTAAATCTTTATTGTACAATGTGTCAAACTGGAGGTTATTTAGAAATAAACATATGCTGGGGAAAACAGTAACAGAAGTTAACATACAATCAATTTAATCCACTAGTTTTCAAAGAAAATAATACATTATAATGTTATTAAGTCGTTAATACAATGAGAACGGCAATATCAGTTTTAAACGAAAATATGCATCACTTCTCGTTCAGCTTCATTTGTCACTGCTAGATTTATGAACGTATTGATGTAGTTGTTAGTTACGATATGTGTGTTTGCCATTTCTAGATTTATGAACGTATTGATAAAGTTGTTAGTTACGACATGTGTGTTTGTCATTGCTAGATTTATAAATAAACATTTAAAGCCAACTGTGTCTTATATTGATGGCTTAAATATTGTATCAAAACTTACCGAGGGTACATTCGTTCTAAGACGCATTTCTAGTTTGAATGGTAATATTTTAATAATCTGTCTCATCTAACTGATAATTGTCCTTCATATGAGTATATCTGATATTGTTTTCTATAAACTTTGAAAAAGATCTTAACTTATCGATTTAGGTATCGTTTATCTGGCTATGGTGTTATGAATCATGGTTTCGGCGTTCATGAAACATACATGAGATGAAAACAGTTTCAAGATCAACTGATATACGTGATACATGTACTACCGCAACAAGGAAGTCAATATGTGTAATTCACCATAAACAAAATGCTTTCAGACAATACTGCTGTAACTGGTTATCTTTTTTTTTGTTACGTAATAACTTAATGCTCACAAGATTAACTCTTCTTAATTATGTTGAATAAGTGTACACATATACTGAATGAAACAGCTAACCCGCCACTTTTCCATTTCGAATATTTTCGTCAAAATATGGAGTAGCGTTATTGAAATTTCTATTGCATTAACAGATACTTATGTATTTTATAAAGCACATATGTTATATCTTATTAAAGTCCAAATTTCAATGAATTGCTTTGTAACTTTTTGAGACAATACATAAAATATCAAATACATAAAATATCAAGTGGCGGGTTAGCTGTTCGGTACGGTATACATGTGGTTACCGCATGTATTTGAATCTTATCGTGCCAGCTAATAACGATATTCCTCAAAACAAATTTAATCGTAACACCGGCACTGTTAGCTCCTGTATCAGTTGTAAATGAGATTTAAAATGCCAACATTCGGAAGTTGAGGAAAGACATGTTTAAAAACATTTTATAAACATGCACTCTGGGTATTCACAGATATGCTAAACTACAAAAGTAATAATGTTTGAGATACGGAATCTACTATTTAATATTGCATATGCCCTTGCTAGCTTGTGTAGAAAATGCATCATTTGAAGTATACGTTTCGTTTAACTGGCTAAGATATAGAAAAGAGTTTAACGCCATCTTTTTATAAGTACTGTGTACAATAAATAAATATAAATATACTACTATACCATTAATTACTGAATGAACAAGTAAATGATGTATCGAAACCAATGAGTAAGAAGGCAATCATTACTATAGAAAGAATCATCAAAAATATTCGGTAAAAGAATCCTTAGAAACTGTTTCATTTCGTTGTCTTTATATATCAGTTGATTCTGTTGATTTTGGTCATTTAACATGCTTTTTTAAAACACTTTTACGAGTATGCAATATTGTCGCTGTTAATAATTTAAAAGAGATTAATCCAGTAAAAGTATCATGGTTTACCCATGGAGACGGCAACAGCATTGTCTAAAAGTATCAAAATCACGACCTTTACCACCTTTCGATGAGAGATGATAAATGGTTATATCGGGGTCCTCCGTGGTTGAGTGGTCTAAGGCGCCGTCTCAATATCACTTACCACTTATCGCTAAGATCTTAGGTTCGAGCCCCGCTCGCATCAAAGTCTGTATGTGAATTAGTTTCCAAGTTACTTTCGGAATAAAGCATAATAACGTACACTAACGTAAATATGACGGATGGTTTGACAATTCTTCTTACTGGTGTAACGACATTCAAAGTTGCATGTGTTTATTCATTGTACATGTATAATGTTTCATGACCGACACGTCACCTTATGACTTAAAACGATTGTGAAACAGTCAGTGTTGGATTTTTCAAAACATTGTTTGGATGGACGGCCAAAGGTTTAATGTTTTCTTGTTATTTGTCAAAGTCTGTATGACACTCATTTATACACATATATCAACGAAGCTTGTATGACCTGTCTTACTGAATAAGTGCATAAAAAAATGGGACAAGCTCAAATTATTGCAAAAAAACTTATTCTGTACAAATAAATTATATAAATATATATATACAGTATTATCACCACGACAACATACACATGATCAATACGTAGAATATCCATAATTAAGCAATTTTCATGTGTGTAGAAGAAGTGACAACAGCCGTCACAATCGCGGGACGATAAGTACCAAAACCATCACTGGGACAAGTATTTTGTAAACACATCGTCCATGTCGCTCTCCTCACACTACCCAGAAGTTTTATCAGATTTGTACTATATGAAACTATTCAACTGAGTGTAAGCCAGTCGTTAAATATTGAGATACTTTATCTTTATTTATTGCCTGAGTTACACACAGCGGCATGTCTGTGTGTATTAAAGTAATGATCCAGTGGATAAATCTAAGATACATTCCCGGAAATATGTCAATGAACCGTTAGCAATGATATATAATCTGAAAAAACTCAATAAGATATATTGCAGAGTAATTCTAAATCTTATGGATTTATAGCTCTTCCAATTTTCAGACGTATTAGATATCAGACGAATAGCTTACTATGAGGAGCGTAGCTTCCGATTGGCACTGTAGGCACGTGCCTTCACTTTTTATTGAGAAAATAAAAATGCCAAACATGTAATAAAAATCGGAACAGATTAAAGTGAAAATACCTTAAAACATTTATTAAATAACAAAACAGTGAATCCAAGATAAATATTAAGGATAACCAGAACTCCCTTCTAAACTATAAGAAATATAAGCCAAAACGCATCTACGACAGTCTAGCTGAAATTTCTTTCCGGAGGAAGATGCCCCCGAACCCCTACACATCATTTTCAGTCAAACTACGCCCCTGACTATTATTAGATTACTGAAAGAAATGTGATTTATGTGAATCAGATAATATTGTGATATGGATAGAAACAAATATAATATAGTATATGTTCATGGCATCATCTTTATGATAATACAGTAATAAATAGATGATGAAGTTAAATATTTTCCTTTCCAAGGTTTTTAGTTATTTTCATTTCTTCATTTTTAAAGGGGTTTAAAACCATTTTCAACTCATTTCATGTTTTATACATCATATCTAGTTTTATTGGTGAAAGACGACCACTAGAATGATTCTGAATATAACCCCCGTCTTTCCGCAAGTAACTAGCAAACTTTCCCACAAAATGATTCCAGTCACGGAGAACCCCTCTTCATAATATATGTTAAAATAAAACACTATGATTTAGTTTTATCCTCAGGCTTAGGTGCTACATATACTGTGTCCTACTTTAGTTTTTAGTTGAAATCATTTATCTCGATTGCGAAATAAGCTCGAAGCCTTTTTAGACCGTTTTCGAGTTTGCAAATAGGGGAACCAGTATTGAATGTGGGTTTTAGAAGCCTGGTGTCTTTGCATACCCTTAGTTTGTGTTTTCATTCTAAAACATGGGCAGAAATCGTGTAGCCTATTTTTCTATTTATATGACCAAGGTGTGCAAAATTGATTTCATCAGTCTGTATCGGTATAATAGAAGAAATTTTACGAGACTTTAAATGTTCAAGATTTGAACATCGCCCTATGTCCCTTTACTCTTTCAAACACAGGCTCCATTTCCTATCAGTTTATATACATATCTGTGTTTGTTGATATAAACAGCCGTACTGGTAAAATGTAGGCTACCCTTTTATCAACTACATCTGATATCTGGCAAAGGAGCACAGTATAACCTCTCATCCTACTTAAAGAACCGGGTTGCTGATCATGAAAGTTATTTCAATGCACACTTGACATTGTGGGTTTTCAGTAAAAGCTGTTTTTTCCACTAAATCGTGTATTTAGGTTCATGCACACACAAGTTCGAACTGAGTGCAAATCGGGCATTTCCTCTTAGTGTTGCCACAATGACAACCGCAGACATTGGAGTAATTTGTGTCTGGCAGTTCATTGAACGACCTATATGAACTTTGTCATATGGTAACCGTATAGAATAACTGCTGCTTGTATATACAATACATATCTGATACAAGCCTTCCTTGAACACACATAACTCAGTCAAAAAATGAAGACTGCAGACTCGGTTTTATTGTGTCTGTTCATGACAGGTAATGAAATAGACAACACCACTCACTACTCGTACCAACTTTATCGATTTTCTATTCTCGAGCAACTTGTCAGTCGCAATTTTTATGTACAAGCCGGCATGTGCATTGTATAGTAAAAACATGGTTATATACTTTGTTTCAAAGTTCCGGTAAAAAATATTTTGAATTCCCGTACTTCCCCAATTGTATTACTCATCCGCACCTCAAATTGTTTCATACATCCCCCACACACACACCACCGCCATCACCTCACGCACACACATACCGTATACCTCTAAGATTGTTATGCAAAACAGCACGGAATTTAAATATACATGTGTATTTATATACATACGCACATATGTATTTATATGCATATTGTTGTAATTTACTTTAGCATTGCCAATTATTAAATATAGACTTATTCAAGTCATTTTTCAAAAAATTATCCCATGTTTCGGTATGTAAATGTTGAAAGGCGTGCTATCTACATAAATTGCATTTATTCCTTTTCCACGGGCAAGCAACACCCGCATATACGTTAAACAAACTTAATCATATTGTTACCTTTGTGTGACCTGATACAGAATGAAAAAAAAAACAAAAAAAAGTTGAATTTTAATTAGCGCTAATGTAAAAAGTCATTCACTTTGTGTTGCAAAGTAGTGTTACATAAAATCGTTTAAAATACGAACATCAAAATGTTCTTTGTCCGTTAAGAGAAAACCTAAGGAAGGCTAAGTGGATATATAACACAGTTTATAACACAAAGCTTAACCAGGTGTTTGTGAAACGCAGACCCGGATCATTAAATCACCTCCCGTTAAATCATCTTCGTTAGTTGGTGTGGCAGAGAAGATTCTGCAAGCGTAATCTGTGATAATCTTACCGGTTATCACCACTGCCAGACTTTGATTATTTGTTTCAATATATCTAATTTATTTTCCAGCACTGTGAATACATAGTGCTCCGTGTATCACTTCAAAGCTAGATGCATGTTTATTTGTGTCGGAGATGTCGAAAACATGGTTGAACGTAATATGAATGGCAGAAATATTATTAACATCTTTGTCATTGTTTATAGGTTATAGAATTTACTACAATAATATTTGTTAAAAATATCCCTTGAAGTACAGAAGGTGTCCAATAAAAGACAAAAGCAGACAATTGCAGAGGTAATAGACTATGCAGAACCCTTAACGTCCCACAGCACCGGCTACGTAAAAACATATTGTATCAAAATTTCTCTCATAAAAATGATTAAATGAAAGCGTAGAACTGACTGGTGTAAATAATGTTTTATATGTATTTACTTTAAAATGAAATTATTAGTAAATGTAAATATCTAAACTGAAGTAGAAATAACTAAGTTTATAATCTTTGTAATTGTATATTGTCTCTCTGTTAAATGTATGTTACTGCTGCTGTATTTTAGGCCGGAGGCCTTTGTTACCACATAAACTATGTCTATGGCTTAACCAGTATTCATTTTTATAACAATACTAAATACAGGTATCTCCAAAATTAATGAGTTAATTTCCAAAGCGACTGTTGCCACTGATTCTGTGGTTAGCTTTGCTTCTGTTGTTAGAGGCGTAGTTTTTTGGATGAGGTACGTGGTGTTGACATGTCAAATGACTTTGCACTTTAAATATTCATGATAAAAAAGATCAAGAAATGAGAAATAGTATCAACATTGTTGTCAAAATACGGCGCGACTTTACGATTATCAAACAGGAAACAAGAATGTTGTTGTGGAAGCATATGAAATGAAAATATATCATTATTACTTTTTCCTCCCGAACGATATTGGTTATTTTTATATTGATTCTTGAAATATAGAGAGTCCAAGATTGAAGATGTGTGAATGTGTTTTGTTTGAATCTGGTAAATATCGATATCTTAATGAACATTAAGACTTTTAACACACTTGAACGTATAGCAAAATGATATATGTATTAATAAGTGTTGCTATTTGCCATGTTAGCGGGTAAGATATTATTCAATAGACTAATAAGACGTTCATTAATGTTTGTACTCTACCATGATATATTAAAGATGCAACTATTATACAGTGTAATTAACGCGAACGTGAGAAAAAACAACTGTGCTGTCAAACCAAAGCTCATGTTGTACTAACGGTACTAAACTGAAAATTAAGAAGGATAATGTAACATCATGAATGGCAATCTGTAAGAGAAATAACGCAGAAGTTCATCGAAAAACGACACTTATATGGTCTATACCGTACGTACAACCACACTGGCTGCCGATATAGAGAATAAAATGTCAGAGCCTCGTCCTGCTTTTTACTAAGCCATACCTGATAAAGTTGCTAATATTAGACTCATTCATGTTATTCTATTTATCATGTCAATATATCTTGTTCGTTGTTATTCATTTTAGTAAGGTTAAAAGTAGTTCCTTCAAAATATATGATTATACATAATGACGTCATGTGCCTGATAAACATACATTGACGTGATTATTAGACAGGCAGTTTGTCAACAGAAATAAATGCATTGCCATAATGAATATGGATATTGAACATTTATTGTACGCACCAATTCACTATATTTTGACATCGGTGACAAATGTTTGTATTTAAAGATTTAAAGCACAAATTTCAGCTTTTAACGGGTAATCAAAACCATTAAGCTATTTTGATTTTCGTGAAGTCTGAAGGCTTTGTTTACTAAATTGCGTAATATTTTCGAAATGTTGTAAATGCGAAGATATCGGTGTCCATTATTAATGAGAAATCGGTCCTAGGCTGGTCTTGGTAAAATAAATTGACTGTCGAAAACGGCGGTTTAAAAGGCAGAAGGGTATCAAAGAACGCATTTGAAATAATTTAAAACTCCAGCAGGGAACTGTTTAAATGTTATAACCGGCCTTACGATATAAATTAATAAACCATATTCTTTTTAATTCACTAAACAATTGATGAATATTTAACAGGATTTTTTAGTTCTGGTAAAACAATGTATCGAACATAGCATATATATCACATTAAAGCTTTCCTAATAGTGTATAATAATCCTACACAATCAAACTCCTGCAATGCTTTTAAAGAATAACAAAGACAGCAGTAAACCATGAACAGGGACATTCCATCTCCGCAATATGATGGTTCGAGCGCTTGTAATCTACATAGAGTTTGCGCTCCGGCATGAACAGAAATCAAATTTATCAATATTTTGAGTCTGAGATTTAGACTCAGACTCAAATTGTCAAAATTTAAAGATTCATATAACATATGTTAGACATGCAAATTACTATATTTATTTGCACGTATTAGCAGTTTTACTGATTATTTAACAGAACATTTTACATGATCACATGTATAACTAAAAACTTGTATGTTGAAAGTGTTTTACAAAAATGTAAGAAGTGTTCAGGTCCTAAATTCATCAATAATTTAGTCTAAGAATCAGACCCAGACCCAGATTATTGATGAATTTAGACCCAGAACACTTCCAAGTCGTTGAAAGAGCATATTGCCACGTAAGCGAGTACGGGTATTGCATTTCATAGTAGAATTTTTATGTTGATGATTTTATTGATATGAATAAAACACCACTTAAGAAAATCAGCGACATATATGCAAAATTGTGTAACTGATATTGTTTGTGTTGTTTGTAGCAAACAAAGCTAAATATTTGATTAAATTCTAATCGTTCTGCTCTGCAGGAAATTATTTATTTTCAAACGTACATGCACGGCGGAACAATATATCTCTTTGTTTCTGTGAAGCGCATGATAAGAATAAAAACGGAAACAATTACATCGACCATATGTTAACTTTAAAGGGGAACACTTCACATTTGCACTTCGCAATTATTCTAGTAAAACAGATAAACCATCTGATTTTAAGACAAAGACTTCCTAGTATGATTGTTAAGTGGGACACTCATTAAGCCACCCTCAAAATCCCATAAATAAAAAATTAAAAGTCACTTATGTGCAGTTGCATCCAAATGACACAGCTGCTAATGTGCATTTAGTAATGATATGAAGTACTATACGCCGATGTAAAATAAATGACAACAAGGGACACTGTCTGGGAACTGTAAGTAACTGTAGCAAACCTTCCTGGGATGTTTAAAACCTCGGGTTCAGGTGCATCCTATCTCGATATGAATATTTGATGTTGTGTGTTTTGCCGTCTATTAATGCAATTAAAAATACGTGTACCAATAACCAAGCTTGTTCATTAAAACCGTATCATATCGGGCAGCATCAGGTCTAATATTGTTTTAATAAAATTCTGTTTTATTCAGATTTTATAGGACAGCAACATGTCAAATACTTCGTAAAAATCTAGTCTCTTATTCAGGTTTTATACGCCGTAATATTTTCAATATATTCGTTTCAATCTACTAATTTCCTGATTTTTCTGATAGGCTGTAACAATTTCAATAATATTGTAATAATTTATGCTTTAATTCAGTTCTTAAACACCGTGATGATTTCAATATATTTTCGTTTCAATCTTCTTTCTTCTTCAGTTTTCTACACCGTAATATGTTCAATACAATTATAACAAATGACAACACACTCCAGTTCAATTTAATACGCCGCAGCTTGTTCAAAACTACTGTTTTGATTTACTTTCTAATTCAGTTTAAATTCGCCGTAACAATAACGACCTTTTATCTATAGCTTAATTCCTCTTCTGGTGTTTCCTCACAAATCATTAACCAAGAGGGTATTATCTTCAAAAAAAGTCATATACGTTTGTCTTATCTGAATTCACCCATAAAACTTAGAACCTTAATAAACAGAACTGTGATAAACTGTAATGTTATATTTTACTAAAATCTGCGGGTAAATATCTGATATATCGTGGCATAAACAGACTTCAATCACGTGCTTGGTTGGAATTTAGATGTATTTTTTTCAACAATGGACTGTTCATCGAAAGCAAAAATATGAGAAACATTTCTCAATTGTTCATTGATTATAAATAAATCTACAACAGTATATGTTCTCAGTCCTCAACAATCATAAAGTGTTCATATATTGTAAATATAGCAACAATAATGACATATCTACATTCCTAAACAATCATAAACTGTTCAATGTTATAAATATATCAACAGCATTACATATCTACATTCCTCAACAATCATATTTTTTTTTTTCATTGAATGCAAATTAAATTACTAAATCTATGTTGAATTCGGAATCTAAAATTGCAAAGAACAACACTGACAGATTAACTTGATAAACCCTACGTGAGAATAAAGCAACGCACCGTTCATGCATAATATGCCGCAGACATCATTAATTAAATGAAACATGAGATAATTGAAAGCAAGTTTGTTATTAAAGGGACACACGGAAATTTTGACACATTTTCGTCTAACTTTATTTACGAATATGATATATATTTACATGATGTAAATTTATACTTAGAATATTCCATTTTGCATGCAGACCCCATTTTTTTTTCGTTTTTATTTTATAAAGGGGTAAAACTCTTGCAAAATGTTGAAAAGCATTATAAACGTATGACAAGTTTATTTCCATTATTTCCAGAAACTATGAAACGCATAAGGTATATTCACACACATATATATGATTGCCAATATGGCAATACAATCGTATCTACTAAACATCATATAAGATAATTATATACGATATCATAACACACTTAATTGTATTATATTATAACAAATATGCAGATTGGAGTTTCAGGCTCTGTTTGACTATTAGTGTATATACTTATATATTATTTTATAAAGATTATAAAAGTGTGACAAAATTTATATTCTAAGACTTAATATAGAAGTCGTGCAATATGAATTTGTACGTAAATTTTATATCCATTTAATTGTGTCCGGCAGCGAAACATATACTAACATGACTTCACTCATTTTATAAAAAAAAAATGCTACTAATTTTATTTCTTAACTATGATTTGCCAGATAATAATAAATGGAGATGACATTTTCATGTGGTTATAAGTACATGGGTTAAAGATTGGTTTGATGATGGAACGCGAGCAGAAAAGCGTTTTCAACAGTGCCGTGTGTCCCTTTAATGGTAAACAGGACATTAGACACAATTTCCACGAGGCTCGACTAGGAATGATAGAGTATCCTTTGTACACAGTTTGTTTCCAAAATCTAAATATCTTTATTGCTCAAATAGTTGGTTGTATCTATATTGATCCAATGATAACCAGTGTGTCATAAAATTACAAACTGAAATAAGAACGACGATATTTTTAATTAACATTTTTGTAAAATTCTAATCCAAACATGACATCTTAGTTTGAAAAAAAAAGAAATTGCTTCGAAATAAAATGAAACCATCTGCAGTTGGATACCGCAGATATTAAGTATATATTACAGTATATAATTACATATGCTGCAAGAAGCTTCTCATCTAATTACATTTTTCTTCTCTTTATCATTAGATAGAATCACAATAAAAGTAAGCATGTTGATTGGGTAGTTAGTTTTAAATTGCACATTATCACATTCTTATAATAACTTTTGAAAGTATCTCATTACTTCGTAAGTGTCTTGTTCAAATTGAGTATATTTAAAAAGGAATATAATTGTGCTAAAAGTTAAACAGTAACCTGTTTGATCAAAGACGCACGTAACGAACGTTATCTGACTGTAATAGCTCAAAGAGATTACTGAATCAATCTTAACGTTGGATACTTTTTTTTCAAACACGGTTTGAAGTTCGTATCAGTTGATTGTCAGTCAAGAGGAAAATAATTACTGGTATTCCAAACACGTGAAATTCAAATTGAGAGTATCGAACCACTTTGTTAAATTTCGTTTGAATCTCTTAACTGATACACTGCCGGGCCCGATTAGCTCAGTCGGTAACGCGTTTGACAATCAATCAATGGGTCGTGAGTTCGAATCCCCGCCCGACAACAGTCTCCGTGATGATTGTTATACGACATTGAATCGCATTGTCATTCGTCTCTCACCGCTGATTTAATTGGGAAACTTATCAGTTACTTGCGGAAATGGGGTGTGCTCGAGTATTGGTTAACCTTACAGGATTCCAGAAAACAGTGGTTAGGTTAACTGATCGTCTGTTAGCCTTCAATGGCATACAATGACGCTAAACAATAAATCAATCAATCAAACATTTCACGGACAGTGTGCTCGAACATTTGACCTGGTAACAAAACATAACGTGATTTTATATGAAATTTTGTGGTTCCTGTCGCATGTACGCATATCCATGAACGTCTATTTTTCTGGTATATTTTCGACATAAACTTTCTGAGATAGTACGATTGCTGATGTTAATGACGTCGTGGTAGACATGACGCACGTTCTTTGCTGTTTCCGTGGTGACTTTATTAAAGGCATGCGACCTGTAGTCAAGTACTTAAGTGTATTTAAGCGCTATATAATTTAGAAACTAGACATCGGGATACTAATCTAGAACATTAATAATATAAAATATAACAAATGAACTATATTTGATAAACCCACTTAAGTCACGGATTTGCACCGAGTCAGTAAGCACAACAACTTTGGATAAGCTTACTTTGCAAGCACGTGTAAGTTATTAACCGAGATTATTTCGTGCATAATTGTTTTCAATATCAAAATATAAAAGTTTATTTCCAAACCAGAGTTGTAATTATATATCACGATGTAATGAATGTAACTCTAAAGTGTAGGTAACGTGTGAGACAAAAATGCCGTTAGCATCTCCACATATGTAACAACGTTCCTCAATTTGAGTTACAGACTATACATGTTAAGTATATCAACGTACGCATACGCGTCAAATAAAGAAGTTATTTAGCCGACACAATGCCCGGAATAAAAGCGTTCCTGGAAAAGTACAATCAAATCTTTATACTTAAGATTGGTTGATACTACTATCTTGCTTTAAATGTATTATTAAATGTTAATGGTTGAACAGAGTCAAGTGTGTATTGTATAATAATCAAATGTTTATCATTATATATGAGTATGCCACGAGACTAAATAAATGACCTTTAGCAAGACACTTTATCCGTATATGCTCAGAGTTGGTTCGATCCAGGAATAATTTGGACTTGATTTATACAAGTTGCAAAAACTTTGCAAAAACTTTAAATCGATGTTTTAATCTAATTTAACTAAACTGTATATATTTATATTCGTGACGTAGCTACTACATTGACCCTATATAGAACAGTGTCTTGTATATCCCGGGAACCCATATTGCCAACGGTTATGTTTAGCTCCAAGCACATTTTACAATAAAAACAGAGTAAGCGAGATATTACGATAGGTTATGTCGAATCTGGATAGTGTATTTACTCTCGCAATTAAATTTAAACATAAAAGACGAAAAAGCACACATTAGTCTAGACTTTTGCTGTTATACAAACCGACTTCAACCTACTGACACAATAATTAGTTGCCGGTGTATGGATCTAGACATTTTACAATTGGAATGTGTAAGTATAGACAGATCGCATCATAAGTGATAGTTAGTGTCCATCTAGTAAAAATTTAACAATTAAGAAACCCAAAAGGAGCGACCGTTTTTACTTATGAACACTAACTGGCTTAGTGATTAACGTCATTTGAATGACATATTGACGTCATATAGCGGAACTACGATGATAGCTGAGATGCCTGACGTTTTGCCGTTTCTTGTATAGCTCTCGCGGCTTTGTAGTCTCTACATGACTCAAGGGCGGAGTCTGTGCAATGCTATTCAAGCGTGCGCAGTGATGACGAACTTCTTAATAATTAAAAACGAACTTAATAATTAAATTATTTTGTAGACTGCTTTAACAAAAAAAGAGTGACACATTTTGAAAATTGAAGCGATTCCATTCCAATTTGGTTGGAATTCCATAAATAATTCGTTTGTGCTGAGTTAGTGCGACCGCCAGCCACTATGTATAACATATTTTACAAACTGCATAAAATGTTGGCGTAAACTATTACAAATGCCTAACCTTAGCTATCCAAAAAAAATTGTTATAAAAATTTTATGCTTAAATCCTAAGATGATGTTGGTCGAAAATCATGGGCCACCCATGTTAAAAACTTATTATTTATGTATGGTTTTGGATATGTTTGGATTGCCCAAGATGTTGGGGCATGCATTGTTTTATCTCTGTCTTTAAGCTAAGATTAGTAGATATCAAATCTCAAAACTTGCATGAAAATATAAATAACTCTGGTAGAGTTATCATTATAAAAAAATCAAGACATTACTTGATCCAGAGAGATATCTAAATATAGAAATGCCGCGTATGTATAAAATTGCTATTGCTCGTCCGTTGTTCAAGCCATAAACTTCATGTCGAGACTGGACGACACGCTTATATTCCAAGAGAACAAAGATGTTCTTTTGCAAGATGCAGCATAACTTATCTGAATATATTTATTGTAGAATGTGAATATCATGTTTTCTTTGAGTGTCCTAAATATAACATTATTCGCGTACATTGTCTCTATACCTGATATAACTGATACTCATTTGGAAAAACCTTATTTCATTTCTACCGATTAATGAACACTTATGATGATTATGAAATTAAAAAAGATTACAACATTATGTACAACTCAGAAACCAATGTTGATGTAGAACCTCTACAATGGTAATATCACTGACACTACTCTTTGTCAAATGACATTGTATATTCAATTGTATTATTGTGTATTATGGGCCGGTAGCCTTTATTTACTGTTAATAAACTGTGTACATATTGATATTTTTATTACCTTAAATATGCTGGAGAGCAAATAAATGATACAATGGTACAGATGAACAAGTACATGGCAAGTCAACACAACTACACATATGTAGACACGAAATAGAAAGATGGAAGGTCAAGCTAAGAATGTAGATCTATTTATTCTAACTTATTTACTTTAACTTGATTTCAATTAGCAAATGGTGCATTTTATACATATTAACTACATAAATATATATAAACGCAGTTCTGTATATGGAAAAGTAATCTTTTTGAACGTTTTTTACTGCCTACATACAGATATATATATTGTTTTCAACAAAGCAAAAAGACATTTAAATCCCAATTTACCCCACTTCACTCAAACGCAATATATACAAATGAGTTGCTGGGTAACGATGATTTTATTTAAGCTCAGATACATGTCACAAACATACTTTAAACTATTAATTTGATAACACTATTTATTTGTGGACACGGATGCAGTAGGGTGCGGCAGGGTGTGACTGCCGCACCAAAATGCTTAATAAACAAACAAATACTACAATTGGTAAAATTGACCCTATAGTTCTGCAGCCCGTTTAATTGACCTGCGTTAGTCCTAATATTTCCTAACTAACAAACTGTGACACTCTGGGACGTTTCATTTACTCATTAGATTGCCTATTTTAAAAAGAATACTATTTAGGAGGCATACGAAAGCTCATAAAATGATGTAAGCAAAATACTAGATTTTCCAGATTTCTCTTACGTAACTTCAAACTTCACACTAAGAAGTTTGTAATCTATTCGCAATACAATTTACAATACAGCTTGCTCCGTATAAAAAAAGGAGCGTATGACTGACGTAATATGTATTAAGTGGTAATTCCAAACGTTCAAATCACACAAGAGTAAGGGTAATGGTAATCTCTTCATAACGTTCAATACCAACACTATTTTAAGAAGGCTTCCTCCTTGGCCAAGTGGTTGAAGCTCCACCTAATGACCACTTATCTCTCACTGCTTAGGTCGTAGGTTCGAGCCAAGCTCCGTCAAAAACTAACGTGAGAATGTTCGCTAGTTACTTTCAGTATGACTATAGATCTATTGATATTAATTTGGATGTTTTCTTACAAAGATAAAACTGCATATGCCATATATAAAATGTAAACTGTTGAAAATGGATATAAAAAATGGATATAAAAAGGAATTATAATGAACGACGTTTTGCAAGTAAAATATAACCAAATATAATGCTTATACAAAGAACGTGTTAAATTACTACACGCTTACATAAATAACCAAGACGTCATTCAATATAACAGTCAGCTTATAAAAGATGGATTTTCACAGGTGCTTGTCTCAGGAGCGAACTCGATGTTGCCAGGAGTAATGTATTTGCTCGCTGTACGACCGTACTCGTATGTTGAATTCGTGCATTTACATGTTTTCCAGCGTACTATCATTTAAAAAAATATGCTCAAAAGGAAATTCCATTTCTGTCAAAATCTGGTGTAATGGGGATTTGCATGCACGTTATCATTACGGTATCAGTTTATATGATGTAGTATGTCTATGGAACAAATTATTATTATATCGTATATTTACTTAAAACCATGAATATTTCGTAAAATATCAATCAGATTCACGTCATGCATTTTCCCATTCTTCATGTACGTGCGTGCGTGCGTGCGCTTTACTTACTTGCCTGTTTGCTTGCTTGCTTACTAATAATATACTCACTCACTCACTCACTCACTCACTCACTCACTCACTCACTCACTCACTCACTCACTCACTCACTCACTCACTCACTCACTCACACACACACACACACACACACACACACACACTCACTCACTCACTCACTCACTCACTCACTCACTCACTCACTCACTCACTCACTCACTCAGTTACCCCCATGAAAACGAATTTCCTTAACGTATTACTAAGTAACCTCTCTGTATGGGCTAATAACATACAACCTACTTCACTTAACACACCGTAAACAACCGCCGCACAGGGATGGTACAACCCACGTTCAGATTCAGGTTTCAAGGATGTTTACTCAACTCCAGTTTTTACATGGCATATGCTATTCAGCGATATACATATACATAGAAAAAGTAAATGAAAATTTTTAGCACTGAAAAGTCAGAGCCGCCACAGAAATTGTCTATAATCATTATATTGATGATTTAAATATGCAGAAAAGACAGAAGCATCTGTTGCAATTTGCCAATCCGCTATTTGAAAACTCAAGCCTGGTTTACGGAGGTTTAGTATGGTTTCTCGCTCGTCGTTATATCATACACCGAGACAGTGTAAATGTTAGAATATTCTCAATATTCGTCTATGTACGTAGCAGCCACATATGTATTGAGTTAAATTCTTTAAACTTTATAATGCTACGATATATTTTTGGATTTTTGGACAAAACAAGATTTTTTTTCTGTGTAAAACGTGTTTTATATATAACTATTTTTACAATAAAGATTTCACAATATTCAGTTGCTGTTGCTGCTCGAAAGTAGAAAACCGCATAACGTTTCACACACCATTTGATTTTGTACTGTTCTACATAATTATAGAGACATGCACTTCCGGAACACTGAACGCATTGCCAATGGTTCTAAAAGTGTTTCCATAGATTGTCCTCTGTTAGTCCAAATATGTAGGAAAAAAACATTGGTTTGACAAGATTGGATGGGTGGTACTGTAGCAGAGAGTGAGTGGTAGTGTAGGAGAGGATAATATGTAGTGTAGGAGAGGATGAGTGGTAGTGTAAAGAGGATGGGCGGTAGTATAGGAGAGGATGAGTAATAGTTAGGAGAGGATGGGTGGTAGTGAAGGAGAGGATGGGTTGTAGTGAAGGAGAGGATGGGTGGTAGTGTAGGCGAGGATGAGTAATAGAGTAGGAGAGGATGGGTGTTAGTGAAGGAGAGGATCGGTGGTAGTGTAGGAAAGGATGAGTAATAGTGTAGGAGAGGATGAGTAATAGTGTAGGAGAGGATGGGTGTTAGTGAAGGAGAGGACCGGTGGTAGTGTAGGAAAGGATGAGTAATAGTGTAGGAGAGGATGAGTAATAGTGAAGGAGAGGATGGGTTGTAGTGAAGGAGAGGATTGGTGGGAGTGTAGGAGAGGATGAATAATAGTGTAGGAGAGGATGGGTGATAGTGAAGGAGAGGATGGGTGGTAGTGTAAGAGAGGATGAGTGGTAGTGTAGGAGAGGATGGGTGGTAGTATATGAGAGGATGGGTGGTAGTGTAGGAGAGGATGAAAGGTAGTGTAGGAGATGATGGGTGGTAGTATAGAAGAGGATGGGTTGTAGCGTAGGAGAGGATGGATGGTAGTGTAGGAGACGATGAGAGGAAGTGTAGGAGAGGATTATTGGTAATGTCGGAGAGGATAAAGTGTGGTGTATGAGAAGATGATTGGTAGTGTAGGAAAGGATGGGTGGTAGTGTAGGAGATGATGAATGGTAGTGTAGGAGAATATGGGTGGTAGTGTAGGAGAATATGGGTGGAAGTGTAGGAGAGGATGGGTGGTGGTGTAGGAGAGGATGAGTGGTAGTGTAGAAGAGGATGGGTGGAAGTGTAGGAGATAGTGAGTGGTAGTGTAGGAGAGGATAAGTGGTAGTGTAGAATAAGCTGGATGGTATTGTAGGAGATAGTGAATGGTAGTGTAGGAGAGGATAAGTTGTAGTGTAGGAGAGGATGGGTGGTAGTGTAGGAGATAGTGAGTGGTAGTGTAGGAGAGGATAAGTGGTAGTGTAGAATAAGATGGATGGTATTGTAGGAGATAGTGAATGGTAGTGTAGGAGAGGATAAGTTGTAGTGTAGGAGAGAGTGAGTGGTAGTGTAGGAGGGGATGAGTGGTAGTGTAGGAGGGGATGAGTGGTAGTGTATGAGAGGATGGTTTATAATGCAGGAGAGGATGAATGGTAGTGTAGAAGAGGATGAGTGGTAGAGTAGGAGAGGATGGGTGGTAGAGTAAGAGAGGATGGGTGGTAGAGTAAGAGAGGATGTGTGGTAACGTAGGAGAGGATGAGTGGTAGTGTAGGAGAGGATGAGTGGTTATGTATGACTCCTTATGAAGAGATTATATAAAGCCTTTTACTAATCTTAGCTGCAAGTTGTACTTCTAATGGATCCTTCAATCAAATAGCACACAGATTTTTGAAAGGAGAACTTCATGTATATAACAATAACCAAGGCTTACCATCTGGAACTTCGTATAAAATACAGTTTTTATTTCGGAAATTATATATGAGTAAAGAATCAAAGAATCTTACAGAAATGAAAATTGGTTATATATTTTATTTCCCTCAATCTGAAATAATTAAGTAAATGTCTTAAAAATGCAATTTCTTTTAAAATGGCAACTTTGCATCTCATTGTCATAAATGCATGTACTCCAAACTGTCTGCTTTATCAAATATACCAAAACGTGACAAAGTCGATTTTTAAATCGGAGTGATAAACTAAAATAGATAGCGCATAAATAGTGCATGGCGATCTTCGCATCGTCATTCGGACTTTTTTTAAATATATAATATTTTTTACAATATGTAATCCAGTATGACGAATCAAATGGAAATGAAAATGCTTTCACGAGACTCATGTATCATACACGTTTTTAAGCGAGAATTCTATTTTAGTCTTACCCGAACGCATAGGTCAAGTTAAGACCCCCCCCCCCCCCCCCCTCTAACCACCCCACTTTGTCCATATATTTTTGGCATGTTTTAATATATATATTTATGGTAATATGGGGTCCTTGAGTATATAGGGACATACAGGCATGATAACATGGGGAAATCTTTTAAAGCATTTTAAATTGTGAATTGAAAAATCCTGATATATTTCCTTTAATACTTGTATAAGTACAGCTAATCAACTGTATCAGTATAAATCATATTCACTTGTAATTGAACTTATAACGTATATATACATATTGACTTCGTATGTACAAGTGGTGTTTCCGAAAGCAAATTATCATATAACTGGTCAGCTAGTGTAATTATAACATATGATATTACATACGCTTAACCTGTTTAATAATAGTAGTTTACATGAAGTATACGTATCTTGAAACTCAAACTCAAACTAACAATTGCTTCTTTTTAAATACTTTTAAATAGTAAACGTTTAGTCAAAATCGTGTTTTTTCAGATATATTCTGATAATGTAATATTGATTTTGACTACTTTTGCAAGAAAATGTTGGTAATTTATTGTATTATTGTTTTTAAGGCAAATTAGCGAAACACGAACTATCAGATTTTGGGTTCGAGTATGATTTTAGACTCAAATATTTTAGTCTATCCCAGAACCTGATATCTCCCGAATCAGGTCTATTAACCACAAATGGAAAAAGCAGGGAATTCTATACCTGTCCCACAATCCATAGCAATTGAACGATTACTAAATTATGACGTTATTCAAACTTTCCCTGAAGCAACTGACCAATCAGCGTGCTCGTAACAATTGCTGTTGAACGCACCAAATCGGTAGAGCTGGGTTTGTTCTACAGATTACAAATATTTGATGAATTTAAGCGTCTGAGCGCACTCAAGAAACAAACATAAGACACTAGGTTTTATTGAGGTCAATCTACCATGTAAGAAAGCTCACGCCTCCACCCACCCACGGTACCGATATGCTCTTTATCATGTCAATATTTCTAATTCGTCTTTTTAATCAAATTGGAAACCAATTTTATATTTTGTTACAACCTGTAAATTCCGTCCAGGACAAAATGTATAAGTACACATATTGACGACATGTGCCTGATAAACTTTCATTTAACCTATGTGTATCAGGCAGGTAGTTTATCAATATAAATAAATACATTGACGTGCTTTGTCATTGGGAAGCACAAAGTCTGTTTAGGAGGGGGTCCTCCGTGACCGAGTGGTCTAAGGCGCCGTCTCAAGATCACTTAATTCTCATCCGAAGGTTCGAGTCCCACTCGCTCCAAAAACTTTTGTGAGAAAGTTTCCAGTTACTTGCGGAAGGACGGTGGTTCGACTCAGTCTGAGGTCTTCCTCCACCAACACAACTGGATATGCCATTTATAAACTGAAATGTGTTGTAAATGGCGTTAAATCACATTTAAGACAGTTCAGGAGGTGTCATGAAATAAGCAACACGCCACGCCCACTGACACTAGTTTGGTGATACGTGAGTCAGTTACCCTTCACGAAGAAGTATTTCCTAAGTACATATCAGAATGAGGTAATAACATACAACCTACTTCACCCAACACGTCGTAAACAACCGCCGCATAGGGCTGACACAGCCCACGCTCAGATGCAGGTTTCAAGGATGTTTGCTCAACTCCAGTTTTTCATGACATATGCTATATAGCGATATATGTATCCATTTAACAAGTAAATGAAAAATCTCAGCACTCAAATGACAGAGCCATTTTCGCTTCTTATTTGGAAAAAGGCATAACTCTTGTGATTAATGAAAATACATCCTATGTAAAACACTTTTTATTTGGAAAAATATCTTGTTTTGTGTTTGAATGATCCAAATAATATATCGTAGCATGATAACGTTTAAAGAATTGAATTAAATACATATCGTCCCATTGGTGCAATAAGGTACCACTTGTATATGAAATAAGAAGGCACTTGGTACCTTTTTGCACCAATGGGGCGATATATGACTGATACTTACATAGACAAATATAATAGAATAGTCTGATATGTACATGATATGACGATGAGCAAAAAACAAACTAATCCTCCGTAAACCAGGCTTCAGTTTTCAAATAGGTGATTGGCAAATGGCAACATATGCTTCTGTCTCTTCTGCACGTTTAAAACATCAATATAGTGATTATAGACAAGTATGTGCCTGATAAGATTTGCATTGACGTGAAAAAACCTATGTTTATCAGGTAGTTAGTTAATCAGCATAAATGAATACATTGGCATGATAAAGGGGTCATTTGGAAACACAGAGTCTGTACAGTTGGCGTTATGAAATAAGCAAAACACCAAGCCCATTCACACCGGCTTGGTCAGTATTCTTTTCTCGAGCCACACATGATTCCAAATAAACGGAAATAATTTTACCGCCACCACACAGCACGCAGGACTGCTAATGTAAAATTCATTAATATCTGACACACGAGTCTTTTGATGTTTCAGAACCAAACCAAGAAGTGAAAATATACTCAGCTTTATTGTGTTGGTCCTTACCTCACTCCGCTCCGCGCACCGAAGGAAAGCAGTGTTACACGGAATGAGCTCCGCGATTTCAAACAACCAGAAATAATAACAACAACAACAGGCAGTATTCTGTCAACATAGAAGCCTATACTGTAGCATTACGTCTAAAGTGCAGCTCCATTATCTCTCTAGATAGATCTTTCGTTTTATATTGGTATAAGAAGACCGTTTAATTCAAAGTCAGGCTCAGAATCTCTTAGTCACACGCAAAATTTATTTTTCATAAAATATTCAATCGTCAGAAATGTCCGCAAAAATATTATAAAAAGTAATAATTATAAGACTGTGTTTTAGTTTTAGACTCAAAGAGACTGTCACATGTTGGTCCTCTTGGTCGAATGTTCTAAGGCGCCCACTCGCGATCACTAATCTTTCACTACCGAGGTCGTATGTTCGAGACCCGGTCTGTCCATTTTTTTATATGAGAAAGTTTGCCCGTTAATTGCGGAATGACGGTGATTTTACTCAGATTTATTATGCGATCTTTCTCTACCAGCAAACGAGTGTTAGTCATATTAATCTGAAATGGGTTGAAAATGACGTTAAACCCCATTTAAATGACTATATACCATAGTGCTAAACCCTAATGAATTAACAATTCATTATTCGTGAGCATTGGATAAGTTGGAACAACTGAAAGAAAATAATGATTATTAAACAACAATTAAACAGATTAATGTAATTCGAATAAACAAAGATTAACTAAATTACATCTTAGAAAAAAATTTTTTTTAGTAAAGTGTCTTACCCGAAAACAGCAGAACGCAGCAGAGATACAACCAGGTCATATCCATCACAATATTATTCCACGAAATTCACATATAATCACAAAAAACACCTCGAGTCAAAACTCTCCTAAAACTTTCCAACACGTCCTCTGTTTATACAATGCACTGTCTAATTATGCGATATGCGGGGCACGTTTATTTCTTATACAAATCCTGCGCAAGCACATGTGTTATCGGTCCGATTTGTATCTTAACAACAAACTTGCTCTCAAATTTCTCACATACTTTTCTAATGATGTCTGTGATATATTATGCACGTAGATGGCTTTTAAACATATAACTTCACTAGTTTTCTTCACTACAACTAGCTAACTTGTGGCAATCAAAACGGATGTCTGTCAAAGTGGAAACGATAGGGCAAGTTTAAAAAGTCCAGATTACGCACGGGGATGTAGTCATAACTTTACAGTTATGTATGTATAACAGGTTTATTTCCATTATCCAACAGGCAGTCAGGCCCATCTGGTACTTGGTATATACAGGAACATTTGACAGATAGCGGTTTAGTAATGGTACTTAACAGTTACAATATTAGTTATATAGTATGTATATTTAAATTAAGGCAAAGGTTAAAGTAAAGGTGAAAGTGGAGAAGGTGGTACACTCTTTTTCGTATGCAACACATTTATAATGTTCAAAATTCAGAAAAAAAAACACAAATATAATACAACATGATTTTACCTAGTTATACTATAAATAGAATATAAATATAAACAAAACAAAAACAATAAGTGTATCAGACAAACATGGTTATGTTTATGATTTGAAAAGTTTTTTATATAAAAGTATTTAGTTGTATTGTTATTTTCTGAATTTAACAAATTTATCAACTTAGGTATGTTGGTTCTTTTCCCATAATGTTTATTAATATATCTTTTCGTAGATCGAAATATAGCATATAATAATAATAAAATAGTATTCATCCTCCAATTTATTACATACTCTGCACTATCGTTTGTCAAACTGTGTTCTAATAAGACGTGTCCAACGGCCTGCCTTCACTTCTAAGCGAGGCGACGAATGAACTTTGAAACAATTTAAATAAGGCTGGAATCCAAAAATTAATAATATGAATGTTAAAGACAGCACGTGTTGCTCTAAACGACTATGCCAATTTAAAACTAATGCGTTGTTTTTTTGTTATAATAAATAGTTCCGGTGATCCGGCACCTTGATGTAGCCACACATCATTAATGCCTAAATTTGATTATAAGATTTTTCAATAAAGAGATTCAAGAAATTCTTTTCGGAAATATCTCTTAACAGGATCGGTAGCATTTACAAGACGAAACTACCAATATAACAGCATCAACACAATAATATACAAATTAATCAACATGCGTGCGCACATGCACATACGCGCGCGCACGCACGCACACACAGTCGTACCGTGGAAACATTTTAATCAATACCAACAATAAATTAGCAACGCAAATACTTAAAACTATTAAGCATAAGGAAATGCATACTTTGTAAGCGAAACCCAATGATACATTAAATTATTGTAGCTTTTAACTATCTACCAAGTTTAGTCAATGTTGGGAAAACGCGACCTAAATCAGCTTCCCAATAAGCTTGTATGATATGAATTTGAAGTCGGAAAGTGTAGCTCAGTGATATAAAGTTGCACTATCTGCTACCTTAGATACATTATGTAGCAATACATATAAACAAGTTTGGTAGCTTTGTAACTTAATGTACATTTATCCCAATTGTGACGGTGTTATAGTACATCTTCTGAACTTCATTTCCTGCGTTCTCCGTCTTCATAATATATTAAATTCATTCATCTTGTTACAGAAGCTAAGTTAATACATTTTACAACTGAATGGTCCGCCTCGCATGCGGAAGGTCGTGGGTTCAATCCCCGACCGGGTCATACCAAAGACTTTAAAAATGGTACTAGAAGCTTCCTCGCTTGACGCTCAGCATTTTAGAGGAGAGTTCTAGGTCTGGTCGGCCCGGTGTCAGTATAATGTGACTGGGTAGGGTATCATACCATGTGTCTGCGGCATAATACTCCAGTGTGACAGCGCTTAGAATACTGTCTCAAGTAGACACCGTCGCGATATGACTGAAAAATTGTTGAAAGCGACGCTTAACACCATACAACAACAACAACAACTACAACTGAATGGAATAGCATGAAAGCAGATAGATAGATATGCCTGACATCACACAGTATTATATAAACACAAGCCGCTGTGCTTAATGATTTTATAGCGGTAGTGCAAACATTTAGTCTAGATCATCGGAGACGCTTGCTTTTCTAAAAGACATACGTCTTGAAAGGTTTTATGTAACGGAATAGAATTTCAAAAGATTCAATTCAATTCATTGTGAATTTATTCAAGCATAAACGAGCAGTATACATAAAAAACAATGCAATTACTTATGTGGAAGCCCTTAACAATGACGTATATAGAGAAGGAATAGCAAATGGTTGATCATTTTTTTCGCGATCGAAACATGTTAAAACATCTAAGATTACATACAACTTACATTTTATGTACAAGAAATCAGTTGCCTGTAAATTATGAATCGTTAACTCGCCAAATAATTAATTATTCGTGTGCTATTTTATCAACATTTAGTCAGGAACTGCAAATTTCTTATCCTTCTTTATATCAGTCCTTGGCCTTATTAATATCTAGATTAAAGTATAAAAATGTAAAAAAAAAAATCAATGCTAAATAAATATAATTGACATTTTATTAAACTTAACCGTTGCATAGATGTGCGTTGTTTTAGCTAATCAGATTTTACTTCCATTTTCAAACGTGTTTTTCTTCACAACCCGTCAATATGTTTGCCTTTTTGAAAAGTGTCGCCGATGACCCAGACTATTTTAACATTTTGTTTCCATCTCCGCGGTACATGATTCACCGGTGTCACGTTATATTCACATGCACTGTGAGAAATAAAGTCTACTGGGTGTACAATTAATCTTACTGATGCCGGTCTCTAACAGCTGCGCGTATTGCCTCGACAATTTAGAGCCGCATCTGCATCAAGATTCGAAAGAATATGTTAGCATTGTTTCGAACATTATCAAGCAAGAGTTATAAATATGAGTACAGTATCATGTTTCTATCGATATAAAATATTCAACAGTATGCATGAACAATATTTTGAAATGATATTTACATTAAAAAAGTTTATAACATTACCATAAGCTCTTAAGCATAAATGGTCAAAGTAAAGTAATATATATGTACATGTATGTTTGCCATGTCAATATGTTGCATCAACCATTTAGAAGTATCTTACTCGATCAATATACTTATATCATTATTTTTCCTGGTGTAATTATAATAATTATCTCTTGTAAATCTATTGATAAATTTAATAAACGTATAATTATTCTATTTAATTATTCTTTCTATGTAATAATGTGTTTTATAAAAGTGTATATCTTAGGTATATGGCCTACATCTACTATAACAGATAGTCTTAGTTGAGTTATCATTTTAATATTTTAGTTTATATTATAATGTAAGTGATAAAAAATAGTTCTGGTGCTCGTTCATTTATGAAATTAAAATGATGAAAATCCCGTCCCCATCCCATCCTTGGTATAATGATCTACCAAATATTGAACCAGTAACTTGCTGAAGACCAGCGGGTCTATCCGCGCCCATAAAAATATTATCAACTGGAACAACTAGACTTAATTTACAAACGGACAACCCAAATCATATCGTATGAGACGTTTTGTTGTTTTTTATATATCTTTATTACATGCAAAAGGCCATAGGCCCATCACCATACAATCATCATACAATCACCATACAATCATCATACAATCACCATACAATCACTATACAATCATAAAACAATCACCATACAATCACCATCCATTCATCATACAATCACCATACAATCGCCATACAATCATCATACAATCACCATACAATCACCATACAATCACTATACAATCATCATACAATCACCATCAAATCATCATACAATCACCATACAATTACTATACAATCAACATACAATCACTATACAATCACTATACAATCATCATACAATCATCATACAATCACCATACAATCACTATACAATCATCATACAATCATTATACAATCACCATACAATCACCATACAATCATCATACAATCACCATACAAGCATCATACAATAATCGCCATACAATCGCCATACAATCACCATACAATCACCATACAATCACCATACAATCACCATACAATCACCATACAATCACCATACAATCATCATACAATCACCATACAATCATCATACAATCACCATACAATCACTATACAATCATCATACAATCATTAAACAATCACCATACAATCGCCATACAATCACCATACAATCACCATACAATCACCATACAATCACCATACAATCACTATACAATCATCATACAATCACCATCAAATCATCATACAATCACCATACAATTACTATACAATCAACATACAATCACTATACAATCACTATACAATCATCATACAATCATCATACAATCACCATACAATCACTATACAATCATCATACAATCATTATACAATCACCATACAATCACCATACAATCATCATACAATCACCATACAAGCATCATACAATAATCGCCATACAATCGCCATACAATCACCATACAATCACCATACAATCACCATACAATCACCATACAATCACCATACAATCACCATACAATCATCATACAATCACCATACAATCATCATACAATCACCATACAATCACTATACAATCATCATACAATCATTAAACAATCACCATACAATCGCCATACAATCACCATACAATCACCATACAATCACCATACAATCACCATACAATCACCATACAATCACCATACAATCATCATACAATCACCATACAATCATCATACAATCACCATACAATCACCATACAATCATCATACAATCACCATACAATCACCATACAATCATCATACAATCACTATACAATCATCATACAATCACCATCCAATCATCATACAATCATCATACAATCACCATCCAATCATCATACAATCACCATACAATCACCATACAATCACTATACAATACTTTTATTTATCACGAATGAAGTGAAATTTAAATTTAAACACTACATATATATATTGAGACAGATCTAACAGATTGTAATCAATAATACAGTTAAATTTAAACTTTAACTTGAATAAATGTTCATGTTTATAAAACAGTCTGAACACATCTGCCATAAGCAGTGTTAAATCTAGTCTTTATATCATGGTAAAAACCATGGTTCTGTAATTTATAAACAACAATAATGTGTCGATGTTAGATTCTTATGCATACTATTGAAAATACACATACTATTATAGTGTAGTGAAAATACACATACTATTATAGTGTAGTGGAGAAACGATCAAGTGGAATAAAATTATTCATTTCCCTGTTTTACTTTCAAAAATGTACACGGATAGTTCACGGAAAATACTTACATTTAACATATTCAATAGTTCTACAAATTTGGCTATGTTTATTTGAATTTATTATATTTTGCCGCACACATTTTACTAGGCTATAGAAACATGACCATAGTTTACGCGTATACAATTATATATGTTTTAAACCGTATATTTGAAAACTGTGTGTTCTTTTCTGCAAATTCAAATGACTTCAGATTTATAAGTGAAATTTCAGTATCTTGCAAGTTTAGATCATCAATTTACCATAAACATGTTTTGGTTATTAGGGAAAAACACTCATGCTGTGATATCTAAAACTAAATTTGTTTTAATGAACCAAAATGAGCGTTCATGCATCACTGTCATCTCGCAACTGCCTAAGAGTAATTCATCAAGTCGTGATTGGCACGAAACTAGGTTTATCTGATGTAATAATCAGTGCGAATGTACATCTTTTCAAAATGATGTAAAGCATATAAAATAGTTTATATCATTAAATGATTCTCCACTATCCGCTAGTTCGAATGTGTAAAGCAAAAAAGAATATATAGCTTACAGCTAATCATAAAGAGACTGCTATGTATTTTTTCGTTAAATTAAATGAATTTGGTTTCAAAGTTGGTCATCTTTGACTTATCGTTTGGTTTCGAATTAAATACTATAAAAAACACGGTTGTGTTCAGAATTTATAATGGTATTTTCTTTTATTTTTCTTAACAAATATTCGTAATTAATAATACTGCCGGGCTCGATTAGCTCAGTCGGTAAAGCATCTGACTATCAATCCAGGGGTCGTGAGTTGGATTCCCCGCCCAACCACAGTCCCCGAGATGATTGATATACGGCATTTTGTCTCATGTTCATTCGTCTCTCACTGCTAATTCAAGTTGGAAAATTATCAGTTACTTGCGAAGATGGGATGTGCTCGAGTGCCTGTTAACCTCCCAGGAAACAGCGGTTAGGTTAACTGATCTTCTGTTAGCCCTCGATGGCATAAAAATGACGATAACTATTCAATCAATCAATCAATCAATCAATCAATCAATCAATCAATCAAAACATGGAGATCCAGACTTGATGTTTATATTAACAAAAGTGTAAACATTATCCAAGTATTAAAGTGCACTACGGAAGGAAATAGTTACAATATTATCTGAAAAGGAATCTTTCTATCGGCATATATTGATATCTGTACATGACAGTTATTATGTACATTATATATATCTAACGCGTTTCCACGGATTTTTTAAACCAAGCACATTGTGCATCCATTATTTTCAGAACATCTTAAAACATATATGTTTCCCTTAATGAATTTAGTTCAAATTAGTTGCAATTATACCTCAAGCTATCAATTGATATGACACCTTGTTTAATGTCAAAAATCAAATAGAGATTAAGTTATTCCGATTAATGGTGGAAAATCAATGTACAAAAAATTATGGAATCCGTCCGATTTGCAGAATAGAGATGTTCCGGTTTACAGGGTCATATTCTACTGTACAGTAGGAAAAAAGGAACATTTTCTGGACTTTTGAAAGTGAACGGTTTATAGAGTATTCCGGTTTATATAATGTCCGGTTTATGGAGGTTTTGCTGTATTATACATCCGTACCCTGATCTGGAACCTTTGGCACTACTGTTAATGCTGCTTGATAACACTGAATTAATATACAATTGATTATTTGCACGTCGTGTCTATGCACGCTTGTGTGGTACATTAGTTCCAGATGGATAAGAAGATAGTCCCTTATGTTTCTGACGGATGAGTAGATAGGCCCTTATGTTTCTGACGGATGAGTAGATAGGCCCTTATGTTTCTGACGGATGAGTAGATAGGCCCTTATGTTTCTGACGGGTGAGTAGATAGGCCCTTATGTTTCTGACGGATGAGTAGATAGACCCTTATGTTTCTGAAGGATGAGTAGATGAGCCATTATGTTTCTGACGGATGAGTAGATAGGCCCTTATGTTTCTGACGGATGAGTAGATAGGCCCTTATGTTTTTGAAGGATGAGTAGGGGAGTTCTTATGTTTCTGAAGGGTGAATAGATGAATCCTTATGTTTCTGAAGTATGAGTAGAAGAGCCCTAATGTTTCTGAAGGATGAGTAGAAGAGCCCTTATGTTTCTGAAGGATGAGTAGATGGGCCCTTATGTTTCTGAAGGATGAGAAGATGAGCCCTTATGTTTCTGAAGGATGAGTAGAAGAGCCCTTATGTTTCTTAAGGATGAGTAGATGAGCCCTTATGTTTCTGAAGGATGAGTAGAAGAGCCCTTATGTTTCTGAAGGATTGGTAGAAGAGCCCGTATGTTTCTGAATGATTGGTAGATCAGCCTTTATGTTTCTAAAGGATGAGTAGATAAGCCTTTAAGGTTTTTGATGGAAGAGTAGATGAGCCTTTATGTTTTTGATGGAAAAGCAGATGAGCCCTTATGTTTCTGAAGGATGGAAAGATGAGCACTTATGTTTTTGAAGGATGAGCAGATGAGCCCTTATGTTTCTAAAGGATGAGTAAAAAAGCCCTTATGTTCCTTAAGGATGAGTAGATGAGCCCTTATGCTTCTGAAGGATGGGTAGATGAACCATTCTGTATCTGAAGGATGGATAGATGAGTCATTATGCTTCTGAAGAATGAGTAGATAAGCCCATATATTTCTAAATGATGGGTTGATGAGCCCTTATGCTTTTAAAGGATGAGTAGATGAGCCCTTATGTTTCTGAAGGATGGGTAGATAAGCCCTTATGTTTCTAAAAGATGGGTAGATGAGCCCTTATGCTCCTAAGGGTGAGTAGAAGAGCCCTTATGATTCTGAAGGATGAGTAGATAAGCCCTTATGTTTCTGATGAATGAGTAGAAGAGCCCTTATGTTTCTGATGAATGAGTATATGAACTTTTATGTTTCTGATGAATGAGTATATGAGCCTTTATGTTTCTGAAGTATGAGTAGAAGAGCCCTTATATTTCTGATGAATGAGTATATGAGCCTTTATGTTTCTGAAGTATGAGTAGAAGAGCCCTTATGTTTCTGAAGGATGAGTAGAAGAGCCCTTATGTTTCTTAAGAATGATTAGATGAGCCTTAATGTTTCTGAAGTATGAGTAGAAGAGCCTTTATGTTTATGAAGGATGGGTAGATGAGCCCTTATGTTTCTGAAGGATGAGTAGATGAGCCCTTATGTTTCTGAAGGATGAGTAGAAGAGCCCTTATGTTTCTGAAGGATGGGTAGAAGAGCCCTCGTGTTTCTGAAGGATGAGTAGATGAGCCCTTATGTTTCTAAAGGATGAGTAGATGAACCCTTATGTTTCTGAAGGATGAGTAGATGAGCCCTTATGTTTCTAAAGGATGAGTAGATGAGCCCTTATTTTTCTGAAGGATGGGTAGATGAGTCCTTATGTTTCTGAAGGATGGGTAGAAGAGCCGTTATGTTTCTTAAGGATGAGTAGATGAGCCCTTATACTTCTGAAGGATGAGTCGATAAGCCATTATGTTTCTTTAGGATGAGTAGATGAGCCCTTATGTTTCTAAAGGATGCCCTTATGTTTCTAAAGGATGGGAAGATGAGCCCTTATGTTTCTGAAGGATGAATATATGAACCTTTGTGTTTCTGATGGATGAATATATGAACCCTTGTATTTCTGAAGGATGAGTAGATGAGCCCTTATGTTTCTGAAAGATGGGTATATGAGCCCTTATGTTTCTGAAGGATGAATATATGAACCCTTGTGTTTCTGAAGGATGAGTAGATGAGCCGTTATGTTTTTAAATGATGGGTATATGAGCCCTTATGTTTCTGAAGGATGGGTAGATGAGCCGTTATGTTTCTGAAGGACGGGTAGATGAGCCCTTATGTTTCTGATGGATGAACATATGAACCCTTGTGTTTCTGAAGGATGAATATATGAACCCTTATGTTTCTAAAGGATGAGTAGATGAGCCGTTATGTTTTTGAAGGATGGGTATATGAGCCCTTATGTTTCTGAAGGATGAATATACGAACCCTTGTGTTTCTTAAGGATGAATATATGAGCCGTTATATTTCTAAAGGATGGGTAGATGAGTCCTTATGTATCTGAAGGATGAATATATGAACCCTTGTGTTTCTGAAGGATGAGTAAATGAGCCGTTATGTTTCTAAAGGATGAGTAGATGATACTAGTAGTGGATACTCATTGCGGAAGAGTAAATCACCTAGTCACGCTTGGTACGGATACTCGTTGCGGAAGAGTAAATCATCCAGTCACGCTTGGTACGGAAAACTGTGTTGTGGATATTCATTTCGGAAGTACATCTTTTTACCAAATAATTTGAAGTCATTTTTTTATTACAGAATGATTTTCCAGTGCTCGCTGTTTAAGAATGTAGATATATAATAGCTTATTTCACAATGAATTCCAACTCATTTCATTGTTATACAAAAACAGTATCGTGAAATTGTGTTGAAAAATGCTAGATAAACTTAGTTTTAAACAGAACGAGATGTGTACGTGTCTGTATTTGGTTTTAAAGTTGCCAATCTTAAAATTATCATAAGATTTCGAGTTAAATACTATGAAATATAAAAATAATCATGAAAGGCAAGGTTGCGGTCTGATATACCAGTATGAGTATTTGCTTTAGTAAATAATGTAAAAAATCTAATAATACTAGTGGGAGATGTGGTCTATATTGCATAACGTTCTGGGTATGTTTTGTCTTTAAATACTCACAACATCTCAACTTTGATGTATTTACCATATCAACATGTTCACGAAACTGGTTTGTAAAATAGATGTTATTTCATTTTTGTCTGTGACAGCAAGCATTGTAATTAAATCTGCTATCATTTGTTTCTAGTTCTATCCAGATAATCTTTCAATCTGCTTCAATTTGGTTTTCCTCTGTAGCCCAAACGAGGATAAGAGCTCAGTCTTAATAGTGTTGGAGGAGCAGTCCGGTCTGGTTCGGATATGCATTCTCTATCGAAATTGTTTGACGCGAGACAAAGACTACAACAATATATGGGTTGTATATGGTCAGCTACCACCATTGCATTTTCCATTGACTTACTTTAAAACAACGTTTAACCTAATTTTCATTATTTCTACCATTCGTGGACCAAAAAGTCCTACATAATATTAAAGAACTATCATAGACTCAAATTGAAATGTCCCCAAAATGGGGTCAAAAGTATCGCTTTTTACCACTGTTTGCCTCCTGAAGTAGGGTACCCCTCTTTCAGCATGAAAAAAAAACACATTAAATTTTACCAATTTTAATTTCCATACAGTTTCCTTAATAAAATGAATTTAGTCAGTCAAAGAAACATAATTTTAATATTTTATTGACACAAACATAATAAACTTATATTTTATTCTGATCATTTGCAAGTTTCACATTTTCATTCAACCGGAAATAAGCTTACTATAAAAATATATGCCCTGAACATCCCTTTACTTTTTTCAGCCAATTAGAGAGCTCCTCTCAATGGTGGCAGCTGACCATAGACCTGCTAGCAAAGCATATAGATATGCCCGGGTCCGCGATATAACTAAAGTCAAGGTACTAAGGTGGGAAAATCTAAGCAATGTGAAAACTACTTCGGATACCAATAAGCATTCAAATTTACATCATTCAATGATTCACTTACAGCAGCAATTGAAATGCCATGCAAACATAAAAACGAAGTTGAACTAAGTGAAAAACACTGTTTTATGGAATTCCAAATGTAAAACAGTACAACAAAACTGTCAGTTACTGTTGTACGATGCATGCGCATTTTTGTTGTACTCGAACTGAAGTCAAATACAATCAAAGTATGATGTTATGTTGTAAAAAATGTTTATTTTTAATAAAATACTATTTTAATGAATCACTACAGTCTGATTGGCTGATGTTTTCTTTGCATATTGCCTCTGTTCCATATACATCCTTGCACGAACAGTTGACCTTGGCTATGAGTATTAACTGGAAGTTTGTTTATTAATTTAGTAGTTTTGGCCAAGGACCTCATTGAAGATTTTATTAAATAAATGTTATTATATTTATTACTGATTAATATTGTTTTTATTATTATTATTATTATTATTATTATTATTATAATTATATTTTTTATTGTTATTGTTATTGTTATTATTATAATTATAATTATTATTATTATTATTATTATTATCATCATCATCATCACCATCATCATCATCATCATCATCATCATCATCATCATCATCATCATCATCATCATCATCATCATCTTTTAATTAAGTTTTCGCATACATACTCCAGGAGTCGTGCGTTCGAATCTCCGCCTGAACACAGACTCTGTGAATTCTGTCCTACGACCAGGAGTCTTCTTACCTCTGAATATATGTGGAAGTAGTCACTGACTTGCTGAAATAAGATTTGTCTAGAACTTGCTTACCGCCAGCTGGATAACGACGATAAGGTGCTCTGACCGCGTCATGTGTGGAAACTGATAAACGGTTAAAAAACAGCAAAACATCTCATCCAAAAACGGAAGCCGCTCTTCTTTTTGTCATACCGGTATTTGTTTTCCTTTTCATAAAATGTTCATTGTTTATTAATTGTTTCTACTTCGCATTGTAAGCTACTTCATTCAACGGACCAATCATAAGAAACGTTGAAACAAAAAACTAACAACACAAAAAACATAACTATAATTGGAATGCCGGTCCATTTAAAATATTCGCTAATTACACCTTAACAATCACGCAACTCAAGTGATTACACACGCCGAGACTTATACTCTACAGTAGCAATGTCATACATATTTCCGAAATGAGGGGAAATTGCTACTTTGAAAACACAGATGGCATTTACAAACTTATTCGGTGACAACAGTGTAAGTACGCCAAGTAAACTGCACCCCGTGTTACTTTCTAAAGAACAAATAGTAGAGTGTACAGTCGTACCGCTTAACATAGTTTCAGAAGTGTATGAGGAATTACGACTAAGCGGCTACTGTTTGTGCAACAGAGGAGGTACCTGTCAAATTACGTATCTATTGCGCCGCACAAACGTCAATACGTACATTTCGAAAACCGCAATGAGACATGGTTGTGCGCTGCAATTACACTGCAGTTAAACAGGTATATATGCTGCAAATACTACTGCAGTTAAATAGGGATGCCCGCTGCAATTACAATGCAGTTAAACAGGTATAGATGCTACAAACACACGGCTCAGTTAAACAGGGATGTCCGCTGCAAATACACTGCTATTATAGATGGCTGCACGTTGCAAACACACCTAAATTTAAACATGGTTTTATGCAGCAAACACACGGCAGTTAAACAGGAATATACGCTGCAAACATATTAGAGTTAAAAAGGATTGCATGCTGTAAATACACTGTCGTTAAACAGGGCTGTACGCTGCCAATACATTACAGTTAAACAGGGTTTTAGCTCTAAATACACTTTAGTTAAACAGTACTGCACGTTATCAACACATACAGTTCAACAGGGATGTACGCTGTCAACAAACTACAGTTAAACAGGGTTATACGGTGCAAATGCACTACAGTTAAACAAGGCTGTACCCTGTAAATACACTGCAGTTAAACAGGACTGAACGCTGTCAACACACTTCAGTTAAAAAGGGTTTTTTCGCTGCAAATATACTACAGTTAAACAGGGCTATACGCTGCAAATCACTAAAGTTAAATAGGGTTGTTTTTGTTGTTCTTTTTTTTTTTGGGGGGGGGGGGGCGGGGTGGAGGGGTTAATTCTTTCTCTTAGTTGAAAAAAAAACATGTTTTTTTAATTTGGAAGCCACCAAATTTTGGCATCTGTTTAATAAGGTAAAACAGCCCTGAAATTTTAACTTCTTTGCCAGCTATTTTATAAACATTTAGTAGTGAGCTGCAAGTTTCCTATCTTTCAATATAAGTCCTTGACAACAATTACAATTTAAAACAAATAATCTGTGTTAATTTCATTGATATATCGCTATAAATGGACTCAATAAAGGCGAGTTGTCTTTAAATATGGGACAATATGTTTCGAAATTTGGGAGGAGTTGTCTCAAAATGTGAATACAATAGCTTTCTTTATTCTCCGGATAGTCGAGCTAAAAATGCTATTAATGTATTTAAAAAATAAAATATTTTTTAAAATGGCTAAAAAAAACATCTCATTATCATTAAAATGGTTTGGTATGTCAAATCCACCAAAACGGAAGAAAACAAATATTTGAATTGGAGTGGTTTACTTGAAACAAATCCCCATTCTTAAATAGACCGCACTTAAATACTGTTTGGTGACTTTCGCATAGTCATTCGGACTCTTTCTTTAATACGTCACAAAATATGTTGCAATTTTACATGGGAAATCTAGTTTAGTCTAACTTAGGTGCGTAGTAATTTCTTTTCAATATACTATTTTGGCATGTTTAGATAGACTTCAATATCAATAAAACTATTAAGAGAGCTATTTCAACATCAACATCTTCTTCCACAACAACAACGATAACAATCATACTTGCTATCGATTTCATTATCATTATCTTTAATGTGACCATGGTTACTATGGTTTCTTGAAGCCTTTGATAAAATGCATATTTTTTACATTTTACGTTTATTATTTTGTACTACATTAATTATGTTTCGTTACCCGATGTTCATATTTTATCTGGATTAACATAATTATTTTCTTATGTAATAAATTTCTTTACATATATATCGTTATGGGGCTCTATATGGAACGTTAATTAGCGAAGACCATTTGTAAGAAATACAATTCATACTGATAGGCACATTGGACTAGTATTTTGATCTCCATTATTTTATATTCATAACTGGTTTTCCTCTTTCTAATACTACTAACACCTTCTTTCAAACATGTGCATTAAAATAGTCCCCAACATTTATAAACATCAACAATTGTCAATACCGGTCATACAACCATTTTAAAACAGATATTGAATAGTATGTAATGTATCGTCAAAAAGATGTGTCATTCAATTAAAAAAAAAAAAATTTTCAAATATGTTGTGTCATTATTTTAGAATTACAATCTTTCCACCGAATTTCCTAAATTTGGTCTCAATCAAGAACTAAAACATTATTCAAAACATATGACCGTCATTTCCAGTGAAAGTTTGCTCTTCGGCCGAGCACGGATAACTTAAAGTTCTGGTCGTTCTCGATGTGAATATGCAATGCGAATAAAACACATGGGAGTTCAATGGGAAACTCGGGAAATAATATTATTCCAATATTTCTCGTCCATATAAAGACACCTATATTGTAAGACACACCAGTTGGTGACTTTGCTTTTTTACAGAGGATGAAATAGCGATGGTATTTGGCGACAATTTTCATTTTGCTCTGTTTCAGCTACATGCAATCGATAACCCTAAATATTAGACATACAAACATATTTTTGATATTGGTTAAACCTTTTTTGTTTTTCCAATTTGGAGGTTTTATGTAAGACTGCCCTCTCAAAATGTTATACTTAAAGCTGTTTATATTATACTTGTCGATTCTTTCAATTACCTAGTAACTTCACATTGATATTCTAGTACCAAATTTTATTGATTATGTCATCAGCAACTGTATATTTATTTTCACTTTTGTTGAATTAAAGTATTTGTTGACTAAGGATAACATGTTTTATAATCATTTCTTTTAGGTTTTCGTTTAAGCAGAGTCACTTTCAAATCAACAACAATTTGTTTTTCGTAATTCGCTACAGTAGGAACGCCACGACCTAATAACTTGGGTAAATTTCTTCCGAAGGCGGGACAATGTTTTGCGTGTTAGCCGGGAACTTTTTGCAGAATAACCTGTTTATATTCGCCATTGGAAATTCATAGACGAGTTTCAAATTTGTTAGGGAATAAATTGTCTCAGTATATCAATATATGCAAGCTTTAACTCATTCGTACAGTATTGAAAATCGGAAGTTGCTGATATGTACGGCGACGATTTGAAAGCAACTTTCGGTTTTCAATACTGTACGCTCCCACAATATGGTTAGTAACACTTGATACAGTCTAGTAACACATTCATGTTAAGTATCGTGCACAACATCGTCGGATACACAAGGGTGTCAATTCCGATACTCTCTACAACTACGGACAGCCTTTCAGGCTTAAATGTTGTAATTGTACACGATATCCAACATGAATATGGCACTATACTTTATTTATGGCTATTAACTACTACGGGCAGCCTTTCAGGCTTAAATGTTGTAATTGTACACGATATTCAACATGAATATGCCACTATACTTTATTTATGGCTATTAACTACTACATGCAGCCTTTCATGCTTAAATGTTGTAATTGTACACGATATTCAACATGAATATGCCACTATACTTTATTTATTGCTATTAACTAATACGGGCAGCTTTTCAGGCTTAAATTTTGTAATTGTACAGGATATTCAACAAGAATGGGTCACTATACTTCATTTATTACTACTAACTACTACGGGCAGCCTTTCAGGCTTAAATGTTGTAATTGTTCACAATATTCAACATGAAGGTGTCACTGTACTTTATTAATTACTACCAACTACTACGGGCAGCCTTTCAGGCTTAAATGTTGTAATTGTGCACGATATTTAACATGAATGTGTCACTGTACTTTATTTATTGCTATTAACTATTGCGGGCAGCCTTTCAGGCTTAAATGTTGTAATTATACACGATATTCAACATGAAGGTGTCACTGTACTTTATTAACTGTTTCCAACTACTACTGGCAGTCATTCGGGCTTAAATATTGTAATTGTACACGATATCCAACATGAATGTGTCACTATACTTTATTTATGGCTATTAACTACTACGGGCAGTCTTTCAGGCTTAAATGTTGTAGTTGTACAAGATATTCAACATGCATATGTCACCATACTTTATTTATTGCTACTAACTACTATGGGCAGCCTTTCAGGCTTAAATGTTGTAATTGTACACGATATTCAACATGAAGGTGTCACTGTACTTTATTAACTGCTATTAACTACTAAGGACAGCCTTTCAGGATAAAATGTTGTAATTGTACACGATATTCAACATTAATGTGTCACTGTACTTTATTTATTGCTACTCACTACTACGGACAGACATTCAGGATTAAATGTTGTAATTGTGCACGATATCCAACATGAATGTGTCACTATACTTTATTTATTGCTACTAACTACTACGGGCAGCGTTTCAGGCTTAAATGTTGCAATTGTGCACGATATTCAACATGAATGTGTCACTATACTTTATTTATTGCTACTAACTACTACGGGCAGCGTTTCAGGCTTAAATGTTGCAAGTGTGCACGATATTCAACATGAATGTGTCACTTAACTTTATTAACAGCTACTAACTACTACAGACAGCTTTCATGTTTAAATGTTGTTATTGTGCATGATATCCAACATGAATGTGTCACTATAACTTAATTAACTACTACAAACTACTACGGGCAGCCTTTCAGGCTTAAATGTTGTAATTGTGCACGATATTCAACATGAATGTGTCACTAGACTGTATTAACTGCTACCAACTTCTACGGACAGCGTTCCAGGCTTAAATGTTGTAATTGTGCACGATATTCAACATGAATGTGTCAATAGACTTTATTTATTGCTACTAACTACTACGGGCAGCGTTTCAGGCTTAAATGTTTTAATTGCGCACGATATTCAACATGAATGTGTCACTAAACTTTATTAACTGCTACCAACAACTACGGACAGCGTTTCAGGCTTAAATGTTGTAATTGTACACGATATTTAACATGAATGTGTCAATAGACTTTATTTATTGCTACTAACTATTACGGGCAGCGTTTCAGGCTCAAACGTTGTAATTGTGCACGATATTCAACCTGAATGTGTCACTAAACTTTATTAACAGCTACTAACTACTACAGACAGCTTTCGTGTTTAAATGTTGTTTTTGTGCACGATATTCAACATGAATGTGTCACTATACTGTACTAACTGCTACCAACAATTACGAACAGCGTTCCAGGCTTAAATGTTGTAATTGTGCACGATATTCAACATGAATGTGTCAATAGACTTTGTTTATTGCTACTAACTACTACGGGCAGCGTTTCAGGCTTAAACGTTGTAATTGTGCACGATATTCAACATGAATGTGTCACTAAACTTTATTAACTGCTACCAACAACTACGGACAGCGTTTCAGGCTTAGATGTTGTAACTGAGCACGATATTCAACATCAATTTGTCAATAGACTTTATTTATTGCTACTAACTACTTCGGGCAGCGTTTCAGGCTTAAATGTTGTAATTGTGCACGATATTCAACATGAATGTGTCACTAAACTTTATTAACAGCTACTAACTACTACAGACAGCTTTCATGTTTAAATGTTGTTATTGTGCACGATATTCAACATGAATGTGTCACTGTACTTTATTAACTGCTACCAACTACTACGGGCAGTCTTTCAGGCCTAAATGTTGTAAATGTGCACGATACTTAATATGAATGTGTCACTATACTTTATTAGCTGCTACCAACTATATCGAACAGCCTTTCAAGCTTAAATGTTGTAACTGTGCACGGTATTCAACATGAATGTGTCACTAAACTTTATTAACTGCTACCAAATATTACGAACAGCCTTTCAGGCATAAATGTTGTAATTGTGCACGATATTCAACATGAATGTGTCACTAAACTTTATTAACTGCTACCAACTACTACGGACAGCGTTTCAGGCTTAAATGTTGTAATTGTGCACGATATTCAACATGAATGTGTCACTAGACTTTATTAACAGCTACCAACTACTACGGACAGCGTTTCAGGCTTAAATGTTGTAATTGTGCACGATATTCAACATGAATGTGTCACTAGACTTTATTAATTGCTACCAACTACTACGGGCAGCCTATCAGGCTTAAATGTTGTAATTGTGCTCGATATTCAACATGAATCTGTCACTTTACTTTAATAACTGCTACCAACTACTACGAACAGCCTTTCAGGATTAAATGTTGTAATTGTGCACAATATTCAACATGAATGTGTCACTAGACTTTATTCACTACTACCAACCACTACGAACAGCCTCTCAGGCTTAAATGTTGTAATTGAGCACAAAATTCAACATGAAGTTGTCACTAAACTTTATTAACTGCTACCAACTACTACGGACAGCGTTTCAGGCTTAAATGTTGTAATTGTAAACGATATTCAACATGAATGTGTCAATAGAATTTATTTATTGCTACATACTACTACGGACAGCCTTTCAGGCTTAAATGTTGTAATTGTGCAAGATATTCAACATGAATGTGTCACTAAACTTTATTAACTGCTACCAACTTCTACGGACAGCGCTATAGGCTTAAATGTTGTAATTGTACACGATATTCAACATGAATGTGTCAATAGACTTTATTTATTACTACTAACTACTACAGACAGCCTTTCAGGCTTAAATGTTTTAATTGTGCACGATATTCAACATGAATGTGTCACTAAACTTTATTAACTGCTACCAACTACTACGGACAGCGTTTCAGGCTTCAATGTTGTAATTGTGCACGATATTCAACATGAATGGGTCACTTAACTTTATTAACTGCCATCAACTACTACAGACAGCGTTTCAGGCTTCATTGTTGTAATTCTGCACCTTATTCAATATGAAGGGGTCACTAAACTTTATTAACTGCTACCAACTTCAACGGACAGCGTTTCAGGCTTAAATGTTGTAATTGTACACGATATTCAACATGAATGTATCAATAGATTTTATTAATTGCTACTAACTACTACGGACAGCCTTTCAGGCTTAAATGTTGTAATTTTACTCGATATTCAACATGAATGTGTCAGTTAACATTATTAACTGCTACCAACTACAACGGACAGCGTTTCAGGCTTAAATGTTGTAATTATACACGATATTCAACATGAATGTGTCAATAGACTTTATTTATTGCTACTAACTACTACGGGCAGCGTTTCAGGCTTAAATGTTGTAATTGTGCACCATATTCAACATGAATGTATCACTAAACTTAATTAACAGCTACTTACTACTACAGGCAGCTTTCAGGCTTAAATGTTGTAATTGAGCACGATATTCAACATGAATGTGTCACTAAACTTTATCAACTGCTACCAACTACTACAAACAGCCTTTCAGGCTTAAATGTTGTAATTCTATACGATATTCAACATGAATTTGTCAATAAACTTTAATTGATGCTAGTAACTACTACGGGCAGCGTTTCAGGCTTAAATGTTGTAATTGTACACAATATTCAACATGAAGGTGTCACTGTACTTTATTAAATGCTACCAACTACTACGGGCAGCCTTTCAGGCTTAAATGTTGTAATTGTGCACGATATTTAACATGAATGTGTCACTGTACTTTATTTATTGCAATTAACTATTGCGGGCAGCCTTTCAGGCTTAAATGTTAAAGTTATACGCAATATTCAACATGAAGGTGTCACTGTACTTTATTAACTGTTTCCAACTACTACTGGCAGCCATTCGGGCTTAAATGTTGTAATTGTGCACGATATCCAACATGAATGTGTCACTATACTTTATTTATTGCTATTAACTACTACGGGCAGTCTTTCAGGCTTAAATGTTGTAGTTGTACACGATATTCAACAGGAATATGTCACTATACTTTATTTATTGCTATTAACTACTACGGGCAGCCTTTCAGGCATCAATGTTGTAATTGTGCACGATATTCAACTTGAATGTGTCACTAAACTTTATTAACTGCTACCAACTACTACGGACAGCGTTTCAGGTTTAAATGTTGTAATTGTGCACGATATTCAACATGAATGTGTCACTAGACTTTATTAACTGCTACCAACTACTACGGACAGCGTTTCAGTCTTACATGTTTTAATTGTGCACGATATTCAACATGAATGTGTCACTAGTCTTTATTAACTGCTACCAACTACTACGGGCTGCCTATCAGGCTTAAATGTTGTAATTGTGCTCGATATTCAACATGAATCTGTCACTATACTTTAATAACTGCTACCAACTTATACGAACAGCCTTTCAGGATTAAATGTTGTAATTGTGCACAATATTCAACATGAATGTGTCACTATACTTTATTAACTACTACCAACTACTACGAACTGCCTCTCAGGCTTAAATGTTGTAATTGTGCACAATATTCAACATGAAGGTGTCACTAAACTTTATTAACTGCTACCAACTACTACGGACAGCGTTTCAGGCTTAAATGTTGTAATTGTACACGATATTCAACATGAATGTGTCAATAGACTTTATTTATTGCTACTTACTACTACGGACAGCCTTTCAGGCTTAAATGTTGTAATTGTGCAAGATATTCAACATGAATGTGTCACTAAACTTTATTAACTGCTACCAACTTCTACGGACAGCGCTATAGGCTTAAATGTTGTAAATGTACACGATATTCAACATGAATGTGTCAATAGACTTTATTTATTACTACTAACTACTACAGACAGCCTTTCAGGCTTAAATGTTGTAATTGTGCACGATATTCAACATGAATGTGTCACTTAACTTTATTAACTGCTACCAACTACTACGGACAGCGTTTCAGGCTTCAATGTTGTAATTGTGCACGATATTCAACATGAATGTGTCACTTAACTTTATTAACTGCCATCAACTACTACAGACAGCGTTTCAGGCTTCAATGTTGTAATTGTGCACGATATTCAATATGAAGGTGTCACTAAACTTTATTAACTGCTATTAACTACAACGGACAGCGTTTCAGGCTTAAATGTTGTAATTGTACACGATATTCAACATGAATGTATCAATAGATTTTATTTATGGCTACTAACTACTACGGACAGCCTTTCAGGCTTAAATGTTGTAATTGTACTCGATATTCAACATGAATGTGTCAGTTAACATTATTAACTGCTACCAACTACTACGGACAGCGTTTCAGGCTTAAATGTTGTAATTATACACGATATTCAACATGAATGTGTCAATAGACTTTATTTATTGCTACTAACTACTACGGGCAGCGTTTCAGGCTTAAATGTTGTAATTGTGCACGATAATCAACATGAATGTATCACTAAACTTAATTAACAGATACTTACTACTACAGACAGCTTTCAGGCTTAAATGTTGTAATTGAGCACGATATTCAACAAGAATGTGTCACTGAACTTTATCAACTGCTACCAACTACTACGAACAGCCTTTCAGGCTTAAATGTTGTAATTGTATACGATATTCAACATGAATTTGTCAATAAACTTTAATTGATGCTACTAACTACTACGGGCAGCCTTTCAGGCTTAAATGTTGTAATTGTACACAATATTCAACATGAAGGTGTCACTGTACTTTATTAACTGCTACCAACTACTACGGCAGCCTTTCAGGCTTAAATGTTGTAATTGTGCACGATATTTAACATGAATGTGTCACTGTTCTTTATTTATTTCTATTAACTATTGCGGGCAGCCTTTCAGGCTTAAATGTTATAGTTATACACGATATTCAACATGAAGGTGTCACTGTACTTTATTAACTGTTTCCAACTACTACTGGCAGCCATTCGGGCTTAAATGTTGTAATTGTGCACGATATCCAACATGAATGTGTCACTATACTTTATTTATTGCTATTAACTACTACGGGCAGTCTTTCAGGCTTAATTGTTGTAGTTGTACACGATATTCAACATGAATATGTCACTATACTTTATTTATTGCTATTAACTACTACGGGCAGCCTTTCAGGCTTAAATGTTGTAGTTGTACACGATATTCAACATGAATATGTCACTAAACTTTATTTATTGCTATTAACTATTACGAGCATCCTTTCAGGCTTAAATGCAGTAATTGTACACGATATTCAACATGAAGGTGTCACTGTACTTTATTTGTTGCTACTAACTACTAAGGACAGACATTCAGGATTAAATGTTGAAATTGTGCACGATTTCCAACATGAATGTGTCACTATACTTTATTAACTACTACAAATTCTTACGGGCTGCCTTTCAGGCTTAAATGTTGTAATTGTACACGATATTTAACATGAAGGTGTCACTGTACTTTATTAACTGCTACTAACTACTACGGGCAGCGTTTCAGGCTTAAATGTTGCAATTGTGCACGATATTCAACATGGATACGTCACTATACTTTATTTATTGCTACTAACTACTACGGGCAGCGTTTCAGGCTTAAATGTTGTAATTGTACACGATATTCAACATGAATGTGTCACTATACTTTATTTATTGCTACTAACTACTACGGGCAGCGTTTCAGGCTTAAATGTTGCAATTGTGCACGATATTCATCATTAATGTGTCGCTAAACTTTATTAACAGCTACTAACTACTACAGACAGCTTTCATGTTAAAATGTTGTTATTGTGCACGATATCCAACATGAATGTGTTACTATACTTTATTAACTACTACAGACTACTACGGGCAGCGTTTCAGGCTTAAATGTTGTTATTGTGCACGATATTCAACTTGAATGTATCACTCAACTTTATTAACTGCTACCAACAACTACGGACAGCATTTCAGGCTTAAATGTTGTAATTGTGCACGATAATCAACATGAATGTGTCTCTATACTTTATTTATTGCTATGAACTACTACGGGCAGCCTTTCAGGCTTATATGTTGTAGTTGTACACGATATTCAACATGAATGTGTCACTATACTTTATGTATTGCCATTAACTATTACGGGCATCCTTTCAGGCTTAAATGTTGTAATTGTACACGATATTCAACATGAAGGTGTCACTGTACTTTATTTATTGCTACTAACTACTAAGGACAGACATTCAGGATTAAATGTTGAAATTGTGCACGATATCCAACATCAATGTGTCACTATACTTTATTAACTACTACAAACTATTACGGGCTGCCTTTCAGGCTTAAATGTTGTAATTGTACATGATATTCAACATGAAGGTGTCACTGTACTTTATTAACTGCTACTAACTACTACGGGCAGCGTTTCAGGCTTAAATGTTGCAATTGTGCACGATATTCAACATGAATGTGTCACTATACTTTATTTATTGCTACTAACTACTACGGGCAGCGTTTCAGGCTTAAATGTTGTAATTGTACACGATATTCAACATGAATGTGTCACTATACTTTATTTATTGCTACTAACTACTACGGGCAGCGTTTCAGGCTTAAATGTTGCAATTGTGCACGATATTCATCATTAATGTGTCGCTAAACTTTATTAACAGCTACTAACTACTACAGACAGCTTTCATGTTTAAATGTTGTTATTGTGCACGATATCCAACATGAATGTGTCACTATACTTTATTAACTACTACAGACTACTACGGGCAGCGTTTCAGTCTTAAATGTTGTTATTGTGCACGATATTCAACTTGAATGTGTCACTAAATTTTATTAACTGCTACCAACTACTACGGACAGCGTTTCAGGCTTAAATGTTGTAATTGTGCACGATATTCAACATGAATGTGTCACTAGACTTTATTAACTGCTACCAACTACTACGGGCAGCCTATCAGGCTTAAATGTTGTAATTGTGCTCGATATTCAACATGAAAGTGTCACTATACTTTAATAACTGCTACCAACTAACAGGAACAGCCTTTCAGTCTTAAATGTTATAATTGTGCACGATATTCAACATGAAGGTGTCACCATACTTTATAAACTGCTACCACCTACTACGAACAGCATTTCAGGCTTAAATGTTGTAATTGTGCAAGATATTCAACATGAATGTATCGCTATACTTTATTTATTGCTTCCAACTACTACGGACAGCCTTTCAGGCTTAAATGTAGTAATTCTGTCTGTACGAAATTCAACATGAATGTGTCACTAGACTTTATTAACTGCTACTAACTACTACGGACAGCTTTTCAGGCTTAAATGTTGTTATTGTACACGATATTCAACATGAATGTGTCACTAAACTTTATTAACTGCTACCAACTTCTACGGACAGCGTTTTAGGCTTAAATGTTGTAATTGTACACGATATTCAACATGCATGTTTCAATAGACTTTATTTATTGCTACTAACTACTACGGACAGTGTTTCAGGCTTAAATGTTGTAATTGTGCACGATATTCAACATGAATGTGTCACTAAACTTTATTAACTGCTACCAACTACTACGGACAGCTTTTCAAGCTTCAATGTTGTAATTGTGCACGATATTCAATATGAAGGTGTCACTAATCTTTATTAACTGCTACCAACTACAACAGACAGCTTTTCAGGCTTCAATGTTGTAATTGTGCACGATATTCAATATGAATGTGTCAATAGACTTTATTTATTGCTACTAACTACTACGGGCAACGTTTCAGGCTTAAATGTTGTAATTGTACACGATATTCAACATATGTGTCACTAAACTTTATTAACAGCTACTAACTACTACAGACAGCTTTCATGTTTAAATGTTGTTATTGTGCACGATATTCAACATTCAGGTGTCACTAGACTTTATTAACTGCTACCAACTACTACGGGCAGTCGTACAGGCCTAAATGTTTTAAATGTGCACGATACTCAACATGAATGTGTCACTAAACTTTATTAACTGTACCAACTACTACGGACTGCGTTTCAGGCTTAAATGTTGAAATTGTGCACGATATTCAACATGAATGTGTCACTAAACTTAATTAACTGTTACCAACAACTACGGACAGCCTTCTTTTGCTTTAATGTTGTAATTGTGCACGATATTCAACAAGAAAGTGTCACTAGACTTTATTAACTGCTTCTAACTACTACGGACAGCCTTTCAGGCTTAAATGTGGTTATTGTACATGATATTCAACATGAATGTGTCACTAAATTTTATTAACTGCTACCAACTTCTACGGACAGCGTTTTAGGCATAAATGTTGTAATTGTACACGATATTCAACATGAAGGTGTCAATAGACTTTATTTATTGCTACTAACTACTACGGACAGCGTTTCAGGCTTAAATGTTGTAATTGTGCACGATATTCAACATGAATGTGTCAATAACTTTATTAACTGCTTCCAACTACTACGGGCAGACTTTCAGGCCTGAATGTTGTAAATGTGCACGATACTCAACATAAATGTGTCACTATACTTTATTTACTGCTACCAACTACAACGGACAGCGTTTCAGGCTTAAATGCTGTAATTGTACACGATATTCAACATGAATGTGTCACTAGACTTTATCAACTACTACTCTCTACTACAGACAGCCTTTCAGGATTTAATGTTGTTATTGTGCACGATATTCAACACGAATATGTCACTTAACTTTATTAACTGCTACCAACTACTACGGACAGCGTTTCAGGCTTCAATGTTGTAATTGTGCACGATATTCAATATGAAGGTGTCACTGTACTTTATTAACTGCTACCAACTACAACGGACAGCGTTTCAGGCTTAAATGTTGTAATTGTACACGATATTCAACATGAATGTGTCAATACACTTTATTTATTGCTACTAACTACTACCGGCAACATTTCAGGCTTAAATGTTGTAATTGTGCACGATATTCAACATGAATGTGTCACTAAACTTTATTAACAGCTACTAACTACTACAGACAGCTTTTATGTTTAAATGTTGTTATTGTGCACGATATTCAATATGAAGGTGTCACTGTACTTTATTAACTGCTACCAACTACAACGGACAGCGTTTCAGGCTTAAATGTTGTAATTGTACACGATATTCAACATGAATGTGTCAATAGACTTTATTTATTGCTACTAACTACTACCGGCAACATTTCAGGCTTAAATGTTGTAATTGTGCACGATATTCAACATTCAGGTGTCACTAGACTTTATTAACTGCTACCAACTACTACGGGCAGTCTTTCAGGCCTAAATGTTGTAAATGTGCACGATACTCAACATGAATGTCTCACTATACTTTATTAACTGCTACCAACTATTTCGAACAGCCTTTCATTGTTAAATGTTGTAATTGTGCACGATATTCAACATGAATATGTCACTAATTTTTATTAACTGCTACTAACTACTACGGGCAGTCTTTCAGGCTAAAATGTTGTAATTTTACACGATTTTCAACATGAAATGTCACTAAACTTCATTAACTGTTACCAACTACTACTAACAGCGTTTCAGGCTTAAATGTTGTAATTGTACACGATATTCAACATGAATGTGTCAATAGACTTTATGTATTGCTACTAATTACTACGGGCAGCGTTTCTGGCTTAAATGCTGTAATTGTGCACGATATTCAACATGAATGTGTCACTAAACTTTATTAACAGCTACTAACTACTACAGACAGCTTTCATGTTTAAATGTTGTTATTGTGCACGATATTCAACATGAATGTGTCACTATACTTTATTAACTGCTACCAACTACTACGGGCAGCCTTTCAGGCCTAAATGATGTAAATGTGCACGATACTCAACATGAATGTGACACTATACTTTATTAACTGCTACCACATATTTCGAACAGCCTTTTATGTTTATATGTTGTAATTGTGCACGATACTCAACATGAATGTGTCACTATACTTTATTAACTGCTACCAACTACTACGAACAGCCTTTCAGTCTTAAATGTTGTAATTGTGCACGATATTCAACATGAATGTTTCACTAGACTTATAAACTACTAACAACTACTACGAACAGCCTTTCAGGCTTAAGTGTTGTAATTGTGCACGATATTTAACATGAATGTGTCACTATACTTTATGAACTGCTACAAACTAATACGAACAGCGTTTCATGCTTAAATGTTGTAATTGTGTACGATATTCAACATGAATGTGTCACTTGACTTTATTAACTGCTACCAACTACTACGAACAGCCTTTCAGGCTTAAATGTTGTAATTGTGCACGATATTCAACATGAAGGTGTCACTAGACTTTATTAACTGCTACCAACTACTATGGGCAGCATTTCAGGCTAAAATGTATTAAATCTGTCTGCACGATATTCAACATGAATGTGTCACTTAACTTTATTAACTGTTACCAACAACTACGGACAGCTTTCTTAGGCTTTAATGTTGTAATTGTGCACGATATTCAACATGAAGGTGTCACTAGACTTTATTAACAGCTACCAACTACTATGGACTGCTTTCATATTTAAATATTGTTATTGTGCACGATATTCAACATGAATGTGTCTCTAAACTTTATTAACTGCTACCAACTACTACGGGCAGTATTTCAGGCCTAAATGTTGTAAATGTGCACGATACTCAACATGAATGTCTCACTATACTTTATTAACTGCTACCAACTATTTCGAACAGCCTTTCAGTGTTAAATGTTGTAATTGTGCACGATATTCAACATGAATGTGTCACTAAACTTTATTAACTGCTACCTAGTACTACGAACTGCCTTTCAGGCTTAAATGTTGTAATTGTGCACGATATTCAACATGAAGGTGTCACTAGACTTGATTAACTTCTACCAACTACTACGAACATCCTTTCAGGCTTAAATGTTGTAATTGAGCACGATATTCAACATGAATGTGTCACTATACTTTATTAACTGCTATCAACTACTATGAACAGCCATTCAGTCTTAAATGTTGTAATTGTGCACGATATTCAACATGAAGTTGTCACTATACTTTATTAACTGCTACCAACTACTACGAACAGCCTTTTACGCTTAAATGTTTTAATTGTGCACGATATTCAACATGAATGTGTCACTATACTTTATTTATTGCTACCAACTACTACGAACAGCCTTTCAGGTTTTAATGTAGTAATTCTGTCTGCACGATATTCAACATGAATGTGTCATAAGACTTTATTAACTGTTACCAACAACTACGGACAGCCTTCTTAGGCTTTAATGTTGTAATTGTGCACGATATTCAACATGAAGGTGTCAATAGACTTTATTAACTGTTACCAACTACTACGGGCAGCCTTTCAGGCTTAAATGTTGTAATTGTGCACGATATTCAACAAGAAGCTGTCACTATACTTTATCAACTGCTACCAACTACTACGAACAGCCTTTCAGGCTTAAATGTTGTTATTGTGCACGATATTCAACATGAAGGTGTCTCTAGATTTTATTTTAACTACTACCAACTACTACGGGCAGCCTTCAAGCTTAAATGTAGTAATTCTGTCTGCACGATATTCAACATGAATGTGTCACTAGACTTTATTAACTGTTACCAGCAACAACGGACAGCCTTCTTAGGCTTCAATGTTGTAATTGTGCACGATATTCAACATGAAGGTGTCACTAGACTTTATTAACTGCTACCAACTACTACGGGCAGCCTTTCAGGCTTAAATGTTGTAATTGTGCACAATATTCAACATGAAGGTGTCACTAGACTTTGCTTACTGCTAATAACTACTACAGACAGCCTTTCAGGATTAAATGTTGTAATTGTGCACGATATTCAACATTAAGGTGTCACTAGACTTTGTTTACTGCTTATAACTACAAGACCAGCCTTTCAGGCTCAAATGTTGTAACTATATACGATATTCAACATGAATGTGTCACTATACTTCATTAACTGCTATTAACTACTACAAGCAGTCTTTCAGGCTTAAATGTTGTAATTGTGCACGATATTCAACATGAATGTGTCACTATACTTTATTTATTGCTATTAACTACTACGGGCAGCCTTTCAGGCTTAAATGCTGTAATTGTACACGATATTCAACATGAAGGCGTCACTAGACTTAATTAACTTCTACCAACTTCTACGGGCAGTCTTTCAGGCTTAAATGTTGTAATTGTGCGCGATATTCAACATGAATGTGTCACTAAACTTTATTAACTGCTACCAACTACTACGGGCAGTCTTTCAGGCCTAAATGTTGTAAATGTGCACGATACTCAACATGAATGTGTCACTATAACTTATTAACTCCTACCAAATATTTCGAACAGCCTTTCGTGCTTAAATGTTGTAATTGTGCACGAAATTCAACATGAATGTGTCACTATACATTATTAACTGCTACCAACTACTACGAACAACCTTTCAGGCTTAAATGTTGTAATTGTGCACGATATTCAACATGAATGTGTCACTATACTTTATGTATTGCTACCAACTACTACGGACAGCCTTTCATGCTTAAATGTAGTAATTCTGTCTGCACGATATTTAACATGAATGTGTCACTAGACTTTATTAACAGTTACCAAAACTACGGACAGCCTTCTTTGGCTTTAATGTTGTAATTGTGCACGATATTCAACATGAAGGTGTCACTAGACTTTGTTTACTGCTAATAACTACTACGGGCAGGCTTTCAGGCTTAAATGTTTGAATTGTACACGATATTTAACATGAATGTGTCACTATATTTTATTAACTGCTATTAACTACTACGGGCAGCCTTTCAGGCTTAAATGTTGTAATTGTGCACGAAATTCAGCATGAATGTGTCACTATACTTTATTAACTGCTATTAACTTCTACGGGCAGCCTTTCAGGCTTAAATGTTGTAATTGTGCACGATATTCAACATGAAGGTGTCATTATTCTTATTTTACTGCTCATAACTACTACGGACAGCCTTTCAGGCTTAAATGTTGTAATTTTACACGATATTCAACATTAAGGTGTCACTAGACTTTGTTTACTGCTTATAACTACAAGGACAGCCTTTTAGGCTTAAATGTTGTAATTGTACACGATATTCAACATGAATGTGTCAATATACTTTATAAACAGCTATTAACTACTACATGCAGCCTTTCAGGCTTAAATGTTGTAATTGTGCACGATATTCAACATGAATGTGTCACTATAATTTATTTACTGCTATTAACTACTACGGGCAGCCTTTCAGGCTTAACTGTTGTAATTGTACACGATACTCAACATGAAGGCCTCACTAGACTTTATTAACTGCTACCAACTACTATGGGCAGTCTTTCAGGCTTAAATGTTTGAATTGTGCACGATTTTCAATATGAATGGGTCGATAGACTTTATTAACTGCTACCAACTACTACAGACAGCCTTTCAGGCTTAAATGTTGAAATTGTACACGATATTCAACATGAATGTGTCACTATACTTTATTAACTGCTATTAACTACTACGAGCAGCCTTTCAGGCTTAAATGTTGTAATTGTACACGATATTCAACATGAATGTGTCAATAGACTTTGTTTACTGCTAATAACTACTACGGGCAGGCTTTCAGGCTTAAATGTTTGAATTGTACACGATATTTAACATGAATGTGTCACTATATTTTATTAACTGCTATTAACTACTACGGGCAGCCTTTCAGGCTTAAATGTTTGAATTGTACACGATATTTAACATGAATGTGTCACTATATTTTATTAACTGCTATTAACTTCTACGGGCAGCCTTTCAGGCTTAAATGTTGTAATTGTGCACGATATTCAACATGAAGGTGTCATTATTCTTATTTTACTGCTCATAACTACTACGGACAGCCTTTCAGGCTTAAATGTTGTAATTTTACACGATATTCAACATGAATGTGTCACTATACTTTATAAACTGCCTTTAACTACTACGGGCAGCCTTTCAGGCTTAAATGTTGTAATTGTGCACGATATTCAACATTAAGGTGTCACTAGACTTTGTTTACTGCTTATAACTACTACGGGCAGCCTTTCAGGCTTAAATATTGTTATGTGCACGATATTCAACATGAATGTGTCACTATACTTTATTAACTGCTATTAACTACTACGGGCAGCCTTTCAGGCTTAATTGTTGTTATTGTGAACGATATTCAAAATGAAGGTGTCACTAGACTTTGTTTACTGCTAATAACTACAAAGACAGCCTTTCAGGCTTAAATGTTGTAATTGTACACGATATTCAACATGAATGTGTCACTATACTTTATAAACTGCAATTAACTACTACGGGCAGCCTTTCAGGCTTAAATGTTGTAATTGTGCACGATATTCAACATGAATGTGTCACTAGACTTTGTTTACTGCTAATAACTACAAAGACAGCCTTTCAGGCTTAAATGTTGTAATTGTACACGATATTCAACATGAAGATGTCGATATACTTTACTAATTGCTATTAACTACCACGGGCAGCCTTTCAGACTTAAAAGTTGTAATTGTACACGATATTCAACATGAAGGTGTCAATAGACTTTATTAACTGCTATTAACTACTACAGGTAGTCTTTCATGCTTAAATGTTGTAATTGTACACGATATTCAACATGAATGTGTCACTATATTTTATTAACTGCTATTAACTACTACGGACAGCCTTTCAGGTTGAAATGTTGTAATTGTACACGGTATTCAACATTGAAGGTTAAACAGTACTCGAGCAAGTTGTATATCAATTATCACGGAGACTGTGGCCGGACGTGTATTCGAACTATCGACATTTGGATCGATAGTCAGGCATGCTACAGACTGAACTAAATGGGCCCTGTTGGGTGGTAGTGTGTTTGTTACTCAATAAAAAGCAATGGCACTTCGGGTATTTGTCAATGTTTTGTTGTAAGTCATCCAGTACTTAATAAAAATTACACGTGGTGCTATAATTGTTAAAGTAAAATGATAAACTAATAATAATTTGATAATAACAATAAAAACATAATCAATATATCTTATGAGATAATTATTACAGCAGACATTTTAGGAAGAAATTATAGCAATAAATAATAAATTAATTTGTTTTGACCGTGTACAAGACAGGTATATATTACAGCGCAACGTAAGAATGATGATTCCAGACTCACTCTCGCAATGATTTCAAAAAGGAAGATCTAAAAAACTACACCAGCAAATTACTATTAATACTGAATGGAATTTGATAACTGTAGAACTGCAGAGTTTCAACAAAAGTCAGTGTTTCATTTGTCACCCCTCCAACATTCATGGTCACATGGATCCTATTATTGCCATCACTCAGCACCCTGAACAACGATAACAGTTACGATAAAACATATAAAGAATACCAGGGTCGCAATTGGTGGTTATTGGTTTCATATAATCACATATAGCCATACTGTCGTGCCTGCCTCATAACTCTGACATTCATTAAAATATTTTGAAATAAATAAGCACAAATGCTCACCACTAAACGATGATTTGTCAAGAAAAGTAAAGATATATATACACTAAATTCAATTTTACAAATAAAATATAAATAATATATAGTATACTAAAGGGATAAAGAAACATACACTGTTAGACCCCTTAAATGTTATTGGCATGTTAACGTGTTTGCTGAAATCTGACTGAGTAAAAGTTAACAAAGACAAGTCATGCATTTGACACATGATAACATGTACTTGATAAAACGCCATAAATGAAGTCAACCAAGTAATACCGAATAGCTTGTCAGGTGATAATTCACGATTTGCACGTGCTGCTCGTTTATATATATATACAAGCGGTATAACAATCACGAACCCTTTACACAAAACACATTAAATTTTGTATACAGGATGTCCAATATTAGTTTCCAAACTATCACCTAAAACACTATTTCAAGATTTCGAAATCACCGACTTCTAGATACAGAGTTGACAAATTTTTTGAATATGAAATATTCTTTTTAAGAATTATTATTATATAAACAAATATTTAGCCGAGATCTTTCTTAGTGGTTGTATGATTGTCACTTTAAATCAAGACATAGTTTTCATCTAAGCTAAGATTGTATTATTGGGTTAAGATACTTTCTAAATATAGTCCAAGAAGCTTTGTGAATATGGCCCTGAAAGACATGACCTATGCCCATCATATCAACTGTTTTTTTTTTGTTTTTTTTTAATGGGGTTTAACGCCATGTTCAACACATTTCAGGTTATATATGGCATATCAAGTGGAGGAAGACCTCAGACTGAGTAGAACCACTGTCCTTCCGCAAGTAACTGGCAAACTTAATCACAAAGTTTTTTTGCGCGAGCGGGACTCGAACCTACGACCTTAGCGGTGAAAGGTTAGTGATCTTAAGACGGCACCTTAGACCACTCGGCCACGGATGACCCTCAATTGATATCAATAATAGAAGTCGGATTCAAACTCCTCAAACGAATGGTCGTAATTTAAATTACACGCAATAATCAGTACTAACAAAAAGGTTGGGGAAAAAAATAAAGATACAATAAACTTTATTTTGTGTCGGATTTACAAATATAAAATACTAGCTGTAAAGCTATTTTCCAAAATATTTCAGGCTTTCAGGCTTAAATGTTGTAGTTGTACACGATATTCAACATGAATGTGTCACTATATTTTATAAACTGCCTTTAACTACTACGGGCAGCCTTTCAGGCTTAAATGTTGTAATTTTGCACGATATTCAACATTAAGGTGTCACTAGACTTTGTTTACTGCCCATAACTACTACGGGCAGCCTTTCAGGCTTAAATGTTGTAATTTTGCACGATATTCAACATTAAGGTGTCACTAGACTTTGTTTACTGCTCATAACTACTACGGGCAGCCTTTCAGGCTTAAATGTTGTAATTGTGCACGATATTCAACATGAATGTGTCACTATACTTTATTAACTGCTATTAACTACTACGGGCAGTCTTTCAGGCTTAAATGTTGTAATTGTGCACGATATTCAACATGAAGGTGTCACTATACTTTATAAACTGCCTTTAACTACTACAAAGACAGCCTTTCAGGCTTAAATGTTGTAATTGTGCACGATATTCAACATGAATGTGTCACTATACTTTATTAACTGCCTTTAACTACTACGGGCAGCCTTTCAGGCCTAAATGTTGTAGTTGTACACGATATTCAACATGAATGTGTCACTAGACTTTGTTTACTGCTAATAACTACAAAGACAGCCTTTCAGGCTTAAATGTTGTAATTGCGCACGATATTCAACATGAAGGTGTCGCTATACTTTACTAAATGCTATTAACTACCACGGGCAGCCTTTCAGACTTAAAAGTTGTAATTGTACACGATATTCAACATGAAGGTGTCAATAGACTTTATTAACTGCTATTAACTACTACAGGCAGCCTTTCATGCTTAAATGTTGTAATTGTACACGATATTCAACATGAATGTGTCGCTATATTTTATTAACTGTTATTAACTACTACGGACAGCCTTTCAGGTTGAAATGTTGTAATTGTACACGGTATTCAACATTGAAGGTTAAACAGTACTCGAGCAAGTTGTATATCAATTATCACGGAGACTGTGGCCGGACGTGTATTCGAACTATCGACATTTGGATCGATAGTCAGGCATGCTACAGACTGAACTAACTGGGCCCTGTTGGGTGGTAGTGTGTTTGTTACTCAATAAAAAGCAATGGCACTTCGGGTATTTGTCAATGTTTTGTTGTAAGTCATCCAGTACTAAATAAAAATTACACGTGGTGCTATAATTGTTAAAGTAAAATGATAAACTAATAATAATTTGATAATAACAATAAAAACATAATCAATATATCTTATGAGATAATTATTACAGTAGACATTTTAGGAAGAAATTATAGCAATAAATAATCAATTAATTTGTTTTGACCGTGTACAAGACAGGTATATATTACAGCGCAACGTAAGAATGATGATTCCAGACTCACTCTCGCAATGATTTCAAAAAGGAAGATCTAAAAAACTACACCAGCAAATTACTATTAATACTGAATGGAATTTGATAACTGTAGAACTGCAGAGTTTCAACAAAAGTCAGTGTTTCATTTGTCACCCCTCCAACATTCATGGTCACATGGATCCTATTATTGCCATCACTCAGCACCCTGAACAACGATAACGGTTACGATAAAACATATAAAGAATACCAGGGTCACAACTGGTGGTTATTGGTTTCATATCATCACATATAGCCATACTGTCGTGCCTGCCTCATAACCCTGACAGTCATTAAGATATTTTGAAATAAATCAACACAAAAGTCAAGATATATATACACTAAATTCAATTTTACAAATAAAATATAAATAATATATAGTATACTAAAGGGATAAAGAAACATACACTGTTAGACCCCTTAAATGTTATTGGCATGTTAATGTGTTTGCTGAAATCTGACTGAGTAAAAGTTAACAAAGACAAGTCATGCATTTGACACATGATAACATGTACTTTATAAAACGCCATAAATGAAGTCAACCAAGTAATACCGAATAGCTTGTCAGGTGATAATTCACGATTTGCACGTGCTGCTCGTTTATATATATACATGCGGTATAACAATCACGAACCCTTTACACAAAACACATTAAATTTTGTATACAGGATGTCAAATATTAGTTTCCAAACTATCACAAAAAACACTATTTCAAGATTTCGAAATCACCGACTTCTAGATACAGAGTTGACATTTTTTTTGAATATGAAATATTCTATTTAAGAATTATTATTATTATATAAACAAATATTTAGCCGAGATCTTTCTTAGTGGTTGTATGATCTTTCTTAGTGGTTGTATGATTGTCACTTTAAATCAATACATAGTTTTCATCTAAGCTAAGATTGTATTATTGGGTTAAGATACTTTCTAAGTATAGTCCAAGAAGCTTTGTGAATATGGCCCTGAAAGACATGACCTATGCCCATCATATCAACTGTTTTTTTTTTGTTTTTTTTTAATGGGGTTTAACGCCATGTTCAACACATTTCAGGTTATATATGGCATATCAAGTGGAGGAAGACCTCAGACTGAGTAGAACCACTGTCCTTCCGCAAGTAACTGGCAAACTTAATCACAAAGTTTTTTTGCGCGAGCGGGACTCGAACCTACGACCTTAGCGGTGAAAGGTTAGTGATCTTGAGACGGCGCCTTAGACCACTCGGCCACGGATGACCCTCAATTGGTATCAATAATAGAAGTCGGATTCAAACTCCTCAAACGAATGGTCGTAATTTAAATTACACGCAATAATCAGTATTAACAAAAAGTTGGGAAAAAATAAAGATACAAGAAACTTTATTTTGTGTTGGATTTACAAATATAAAATACTAGCTGTAAAGCTATTTGCTAAAATATGATTGAGTTATTGATTGAATATTTGGCGTCATTTTTATACCATATAGGGCTAACAGACGATCAGTTAACCTAACCACTGTTTCCTGGGATCCTGAAAGGTTAACCAGTACTCAAGCACACCCCCATCTCCGCAATTAACTTATGATAAAGAATAAACCAAGCTGTTGTATGTTATTTCTATGAAAGAAGTCATTAATGCCCCCAATCCCAACTGCACATTAATTTAACATTGCAGAGAAGTGTAAGTGGTCAGACATCTAAAAGATCCCCAAGAGAAAAAAGACGCAGTCATGAAAATATATACATGTTTACATTTTACTGAGCATGACATTTTATCGGATTACATGGAAACACACCTGGGCGTATTACACGTTCACTAATTATCACCATATGTATATGTGATCGGTCCGTGTGTGCAGTTTGTGTTCACTCTAACTTTGAACTACTTGTTGACGGACATGAGGGGTGTTCCAAAAGTAATGGCTTTACAAAAGTTAAATAAAATGTATTAAAAAATAAAATTACGCTAAACTAGATGCATCTACGCCTGTTCTAGGCGTTGTAATTGCAACGCCACATACATTTCTTCCTACAATGTCAACTGATTTTGCTTTGCTTACAGGCATCACGGTGGCGAGCCCACGTGACCTTATGCTATGGAGCGGTGTAAAAATCAAAGGAAAAGTAACCGCTTTAGTTTACATTTATTGCAGATAACTTTCTTAATATAACATGAAATTAAACGAAAAAGGACGAACACCATCTATATATAGAGATGAACCGTTGGTACCGTCAATTGGCTATGCACAACATTTTTTTTGCGAATAGTGCACTGGCGGTTTGTAAATCATAGGCTCCATGGCTCCATACCATAATCTTTTCAACTGAATAAAAAATACAAGTTTTGCATGGCAGCTTGATAGCACCGACGGATCGTCTTTATACAGAGACGTCGTTCGTCTTTTATCGTGTATTTTCATGTAATATTAAGAAAGTTATTTGTAAAAATGTTACCTGAAGCGGACACTTTTCCTTTGATTGTTTACACCGGCCCCATAGCATTCGGTGATGTGGGTTCTCCATCGGGGGCATATGTCTAGAGCGAAATTAAACGGCATTTGGAACACAGTTCCTCTTTCCGAATAATAACGCAATTGGACGAGTACACATGTACGTCAGTTTTCAACAAAAGAATAGACATCGAGGCATTGTACGGTAATCTGCCTCGTTACTATATAGCCTGTAGGTATCTTAGCTTAATTCTGAAGGTTCTATTAATGAAACCATGAAAGTGTCTTTTTGTATCATACCGATGGTATTTCACGAATATTTTCTTACTTGATTGTTTTTGTTTTATTTACTTAGTGATTTGGTGTAAATAATAATGTATACATGTGCATGTTTGAAGACCTTGGGTCGCTTTTAAAATAAATTTGTTTGCTGTGCTCCTACATACTCATCCAAAACTGCAGCTATACAAACCTTTTATTGACTTTGAAAACATTGACAATTATTTTTCATGATTTCTGTCCATTTTTGTTTGAAATGACTATGTAAAAGCAAAATCTGCCAAAACAATAGCTAGGTACTTCCCACATACTGGTTCTCTCGTCATATAAAGATTATCATCATTATCATCATTGACGCCCCATGTGATCAATGTGTTTCCCCGCGAAATTCGTCTTTCATAGTTAGAAATAATTGGGCGCCGTTTTACTTTTTAATGCGATTTTGTAATACCACACGTTCATTTACGTGATATCGAATATTCGATAACATGATATCAATTATATATATATATATATTAATTATTCACATGCTATGTTATCAACAATAAGTAGAGAGAGTATTATCCTCCATATACGATCTTGTCAAATTAAGTTATGAAGGGCATCATATATACGTTTTAAATGTGACATAGACAGAATTCGCGCGGTGCAGACCAGATTCTACGTCCGCCACGCTTTTTGCATCAATACTGAGATAATAACTATTGGTACAGAACACATTTTTTTCTTTTTTTTAAACAAAGTTTCGAAGGATTTATCAAATTCTATGAAGATCTCTCGTTACTTGTTGGACAACCCTCAGAACTGACGTCACTGATGCTTCTAACTACCTCTGTCGTTGCGTATCGCGCCGGAATCTTGTTCACATCTAATTTTCTCGATTTCAAGTATTTCAGAAAAGCAGTCTCATGGCTTCGTTGTTCTCGTGTGTTGTGCATATGGTGAAGACTGGGGTGTCATCGATGATGTCTGGCGGGGCGTCTGGTAGATGCTGTGTTCGGTACCTGGAGTCCAGCTCCTGAGGTGAGTACTAAAACAGTTTTATTCTGTTATTTCTATGAAACATTACTCCATTACTCTCTCTGTCTCAGCGGCAGAAAAAAGTCCAGTACTTAGGCCTAGAATTCGAACTCACGACCCCAGGATTGATAGTCAGATGCGTAACCGGCGGACTGAGCTAATCGGGCCTGTTACAATTGCATTTTATGTATGCAAGTACATATTTATCATGATCAATGATGTAAATTGATGAAGATTCCGGTTTCAAAGAGTTTATAACGGTTTCAAGATTTGTGTATGGAACATACATTGACATTACAATTATGGTATGTTATAAATATTTATTGTAGACGTCTGTGGTGGTTGTGGATCCCGTGGTGTGTGTTGTCGCTGTGCCTGTCGCCGTGGCTGCTGTTGCTGTGGTTCCTGCTGCTGTGCTGTCTGCGGACCGGGTTGTAGGTGTCGAGTTGCAGGGAAGGGGTCGCTGTGCAGTTCGGGCTCAGGAGGTAAAGTCTTGCCATGTGCTGGAAAATCAACAGCATGGAGCTGGGACTAAAGGGTTGGTGTGTCAGCCATTCATGTCGCAATAAACTGTGCATAAATCAGGACCACCTTTCCCACGAGCCACTAGGAACGAACAATGAGAGGGAGTCGTGTGTCTGCACGAACGTGCCGCGGACATGGGCAGTTCAAGGCGTTGTGGGGTTAAAGTTTTAACGGTTTGTTGCAATTATTTTTATATAGCAATTAGCATGGTATAGCATATATAAATCTTATTTCCTGTGATAAGATTCCAGATTGACCCCCTGATCCTACGCCTATGAGGTATACAACATAATGTACAATTCAGAAACCAATGTTGGTGGAGTACCTTTACAATTATAATATTTCTGACACTGGGCCTACTTTTTAGTGCGACATATTGCACGCCTCTGTGGAGCCTTATAAAGATTTTTATTTTACGTGTCCCGAGTCGGCGCTATGGACAGTAGATCAGATATCAAAATAATAAAAAATCTGTCCATTCACACATTTAACCAGGCTATACTTTTTTTAACTGACCCTGATTGTATGTTCAAATATGTTGTTATGTATTATGGGCCGGTGGCCTTTTATTTACTGTAAGTTTTGTATTATGTATGCAGAGCAACATACTACCCCCAGAAACGTCACATGACAGTGATTATCGGCGTGTGTGCGTTCACGCATTTTCTTTCTCACTGAAAGAGGAGGACTTCCTCAAAAGGCGGTTTTAATATATATGAATATGTCCTGCGTTTAAATCATTTGAAATGCATGTTATTGTATATTTACGAGACTTTGATAAAATATTATATATATATATATATATGGAAGTTGTAAGTCTCTTTGATTGTTTCTGTACTTTTATACAAGGACTTCCTCAAAAGGCGGTTTTACATTTGTTAATTACTAAATATGACGGCGGTCACATCCTCATTATCTTAAGATCTCGATTTAATTGAATTTAATGGATTACTTATTGATCTTAAAATATGTAGATTAGTGATATAATTATTTTACTAATTGAATGTATATCAGTTCCGACACACATACATAACAATTTGTGTTTTCCAAACTGTTTAATATGCTAAGGTTAAAGTATATAAACTAAATAAATACCTCAAATTATTACTGTAAATCTATACATGTACATGTATCTGTGTTTCTCTAAAAAAACATACGGATCTTAAAAATTGTTGGAGTATTGGTGTTATACACGCATTGTTTAAGGTTTTTATGATTTATAAAAAAATCTATGGATCTAAATCAATTTGTTGGAGTTTAATTAGGGTCGAAATTTATATACGGATTGAGTCAGTTTTCAGTTATAAGTTAAAATGGCATTGTCGGTCATAGTCTAGCGAAGTATTTTGGAAAATATTTGATAAATAGTGATATAATAGTGCGTGCTTTCTCTGGATACCACATAGATCAATTATAAACAGAGATTCACGTTATCGTGGCAGGATTTGGCGTAAGTATTTTAAACACCATTTTAATCACATTTAATGTATTCCTTATACACGCATATTATCATATAATATACATATGTGTGTTCAAAAAAAGGTACATACACTTTTATCTTCACTATTAACATTGATCCTGCGAAATCCCGAATTCTCGTTGCGTGCGAGAGCGAGATTTCGCGCGAGACTATGAGCTCAGGGGAATTCGTTTCACCGCGGTCGCAGCTAAAACAATGTAGATTTCACGTAAGTAAATTGAATTTTCATACATTAACAACACAAATATTTATTAAAGCAATTAAATAAAGTTTAATTTGAGAGAGTATGATAGTATCAATGATGAACATAAGATATGAAGCGGTTGTTAACCATAATTACCTTTTTATTGTGACTTTTATTACTGTTGTAAGTGGGTGGTGTTAGCATGACGTAAAATGGTGTGTGTGTGGTATATAAGTGAAAATTAATAAGAAAAGTTATTCTTGCAGAATAAACTACTTAATTTGTTTCAAGAACATAATTCATTATAGATATATAAAGACGTGTTAGAAGTTTAAAACTCCGTCTCTAAGACTGTTTCGTACCAGTTGTAGTAACCTAGTTTCAACACAGAAACGAACATTCCCGTGTAATTATACTGTACATGTTTTATAATATTTTTTTTTATTTATTACTAATAACTGAGCTAATCGGGCCTGGCAGTCATTACAAAGGAAGCATGGTTGAATTTGTAAAATATGAAAATAACCCTCCGCTTGATAAAGAAAACATATTGCGGTAAGTGTCGATGTAGACCCAGATCAGCCTGCACATCCAAGCCGTGTTATCAATGTATGCACTGTTTGCTACGCAGTCAGTAAATTATCAAATTCACTATTATTAATCAGGAATGTTCCATTATATATATCTAACGGGCTCATAGAGAATAATAAATAAAACCTTATTTAGCGAAAAAAAAGGAAAAGTATGTGACAGCTATTTTAAAGTAAATTTAGATGAAGCGTTATTGAGTGGTATTTTTAATATTTGCATAAGTTTTTTTAACCATATTGTGCATTTTACCTATAACTAGCCCATATGACATCGTTACCCAGTCTACTAGTTACCTGTCAGTGGACAAATAGGATTTTTTAACCTTTGATGGATAGTGTCATATGGAATATATTTGCAAAAAGGGGACGGACGTTACATAATTTCTTACCATTGGTATTGACCCCATAAATAACTGAAAATGTTTAAACTGAGAAATTGTCAATAATATTATGCAATATAACATACATCCTATCTTAAACCCTGGGGTCATAAAACCTGTGGTGAATTATTCAAATTTGGGTACAATATGCACGTTTTTTTCTCATTACCACATGGTGTGACTGTAGTGTTGGTGAATTATGAAAGCTTAGCATGCCAGTAACTGGACAGAAGCATACAATTTGTGCAATATGCCTGTAGGCAAATATATTCCATATGACACTATCCATCAAAGGTTGAAAAATCATATTTGTCTAGGTAACTAGTAGACTGGGTAACGATGTAATATGGGCATACACAATATGATAAAACAAAAAAAAAAACAGTGCAAGTTATGCAAATATTAAAAATACCACTCAACAACGCTTCATCAAAATTTACTTTAAAAGGGTATGAATTATAATATTATCAGTCATTTATTAGTGTACAGCAATTTTCTTTTTTTCGTTAAATAAGGTTTTATTTATTATTCTCTATGAGCCCGTTAAATATATGTAATGGACCATTTTTTGCTTGGTGAATCTGATAATTTGCTGACTGCGTAGCAAACAGTGCATACCTTGATTGCACGGTTTGGATGTGCAGGCTGATCTGGGTCTACATCGACTGTAACCGCAATATTATTTTTGTTTTCTTTATCAAGCAGAGGGTTATTTTTATATTTTACAAATTCAATCACGCTTGCTTTTGTAATGACTGCCTGGCCCGATTAGCTCAGTCGTTAGCGCGTCTGAATATTAATCCATGGGTCACGAGTTTGAATCCCCACCGGTCACAATCTCCGTGATGGTTGAGATACATATTGCGTCTCATTATCATTCGTCTCTGATATAAAAGAGAGACTAATAAATGTTCATTTTTATGTCAGATCTTTATTTCAATGTTAGTTTTATATAGGTTAAACAAGCAAAACTTACTTTTAAGAAAAGATAAAATTGTGGTTAGATTTGTTTTATTGGATTAGATGCGTAAAAAATTCCATAAAGTTACATTTTTGAAAATGATGCTTATTTATTAATTCAGATTAATTTCAGATGAATACATTTATTCTTTTTTAAGACTTAAACATGAAAAACAAGCATATTCCGTCTGTTTGGAAATATGGAAGACCGTACAATTTTTTTCCAGACTGTCGCCATTTGAGATTGAAGATGGTTTTCTTCATCAGTTGTCTGTGGGTATCCATGGCTTAAGTTTGCCATTTTAATCCTTATAACTCCGTTTGATCATATACCGCCACTGTTGGGCTCTTTTGAAATAGTGTAAAATGTATCACATGGTGTAACTTTACTTCTCTTGTGGTTACACAAGAACACACAACAAGTCATCCGGCGGCATTTTAATTGAACTGAAAAAAAACAACAATAAACTTAAGTCACTAATAAATATTTGATGAGTAAAAAAATAAAATAAAATATTATGAAACATGTACAGTATAATTACACGGGAATGTTCGTTTCTGTGTTCAAACTAGGCTACTACAACTGGTACAAAACGGCCTCAGAGACGGAGTTTTAAACTTCCAACTCGTCTTTATATATCTATAATAAATTATGTTCTTGAAACAAATTAATTAATTTCTTCTGCAAGAATAACTTTTCTTAATAATTCACACACACACACACACACACACACACACACACACACCATTTTACATTATGCTATCACCACCCACTTACAACAGTAATAAAAGTCACAATAAAAAGGTAATCATGGTCAACAACCGCATCATTTCTTAAGAAGTTCATCATTGATACTAGCATACTCTCTAAAATTAAACTTTATTAAACTGCTTTGATAAATATGTGTGTTGTTAATGTATGAAAATTCAATTTACTTACGTGAAATCTGCATTTTTTCAGCAGCGACCGCGGCGAAACTAATTCCCCTGAGCTCATAGTCTCGCACGAAATCTAGCTCTCGCACGCTACGAGAATTCGGGATTTCGCAGAGGTCAATTGTAATCTTCTTCTTTTTCTTCTTTATCTTTTTATTGTAATTATTGCTATTAAAATTATGTTGTTACAAGCAAATTACCTTTCTATATAAACACTTAGCTGTGCTTTAAATTCATTTAGCGGACTGTAAGTATGATATTTTGATTAACGACACGTGTTTATTGTACCATACACTGATATTGCAATGTCGTTGTTGATAATTTTACGATTGTATCATGGTGTACGTTAATTGGATTAGCAGCACGTGTCTGTAGTACAGCCAGTGTAATGTGTTTGTTGGGCAGGTCTATTCCCCGGAACCCTTCCTTATATTGATAAGGAAAACCCGGAACCCACGGAACCTTTCGTAACTACTCATGCAAAATAAATTCATAATTTTGGTACTAAATGAAAGAGTATGAATTTATCTTTACATTTATGTTAAAAAAATAGCTTTAGCAATAGAATTTTGTTTTTAAATTAGGATCAAAGTTAGGTATATTTTCATTGAAATATTGCAGCAAAAATTCAATATTATAAAACCCGGAACCCACGGGACCCGTAATAACTTCTCTATTATGCTTTATAGATTCACAGTTTTGGTGCTAACTGAAAGAGTATAAATTTGTTTAACGTTCATAGTAATAAAATAACTTTATGAATAAAGTTAGGTATGTTTTCATTGAAATATTGAGCCCAAAATGTAATTTTATAAAACCAGGAACCCACGGAACCCGTAATAATTTACTTTTTATGTATATAAATAAAGTATTGAGGTTTTTAATAAAATAGTATGAATTATTCTTTATATTCAAACCAAATTTTATTTTATCAGTAAAAGAGGACTTCAAATAAGCTTTAAATTTCGCTATACTTCCATTGAATTTGTGCGGCAAATATTTGATAATAGAAAAATCTGGAATTCACGGAACCCGTTATGAAATATAAATTATTTTTTTAATAAAAGAGTATGAACATGTCAAATTTTTTAAAAAAAAATATTGAAATAATTCGAATTACAACAGTCGGATGGATATATTTCTATTCAACGTTCTGGTGAATTTTAAACTATTAATTAGATGGGTCCATATTTTTTCCTTTGATATGACACAATCCAATGATTACCACTAGTATAACGATCATGTCAATTTTCATTATTTACGAAAAAGAAAACTTATATTGGATTGATAGTCAGACGCGAACCGATTCAATCGGGCCCGGCTTTACCCAAATAAGATAATGTAGGAAATACGTTTGAATGGACGTGAACTCACCGGGAATCGAACCTGTAGTCTCGGAGATGCAGATCCTGCTAACAACTAGTCCTATTTGTCCCCATTTACTGTTTCCATGGATTCTACTTTGAAGATGAAGAATGCAGGTCAATGGATTGGTTTTGTTTAAACCATGCAAGCACATGTACATATATTCTCTTCATCAGATGGTGTAAGCTATGTTCATTTCAAAATGTGCATGTTATTGAAAATATTTTTCTTGCACAGTTTGAAATTTGTGGAATATCGAGATGTTTATATAACAGATACGAGGGATGTTCCAAAATTATTGTCACAAGTGTAGCATTTCGCACAAATCGTTCTGATTTTACGCACTTTTTAGTAAGTATCTATCGAGGCTGATTTCTATGGTGGCTAATTTCTGCCTAGTAACAAGAAGTGAAAAAAATGACGGGATCAACTGTTGGTCCAATTGTCGGAGCTAAATTAAAAGAAAATACACTATTCCGTCTTTGTGCAAGCGGTCCTAATACCGAATATAGGGATGGCATTATTATCATTAAACACAATGCTCATTAAACAAAAGGAAAAAAAAACGACTTTTATTACAGAGATGGTCCTAATGCCGGGTTTTAGTGTAGATATAAACAACAGTACTGATGGACATTTAGACACTGCATAATTATAATAATAATCATTGGAATTTAGAGTCAAGCCAATAAAATGACAGAGAGTCAGTAAGATTTTCAATTCGGGATCTCTATTCGTTAGGATGTCAGACCCGTTTTAAAATTGATGGGTATATTTGACGCATAGAGCTCCCGGGTGCTCGATTCCTTTAGTCCAAAAGCTGATATTAAGATCATATCCAGCCAGTGTGGTTGAATCACTGCCGATCTCTGCAGAGGGGTAGGAATCCTCCGAATGGGTGTCATGTTCATTTTATTTTTTGTCATGTTCACTATTGTGGTTATTATCAACCCATGTGTGAATTCAGGGAGCCATATGAGTGATGGCAAGAATAGGACCACTGTGGCTCATGCATGTCGTAAGAAGCGATAATTTGAGTAATACGATATAATTTGCTTAAACTCTGCAGTTCTGCATGTATCAAGGTTCTAGGTTCATTCTGCATGTTCATTTGTTGGTGTATTCTTTTAAATCTGTTTGTTAATTTGTTGTTTTTGAACATGTAGAGTGATCCTGGAATCTTCCTTCCTGTTGGTGTCAAATAACCTATAATGTGTTGGTTCGCCGTAAAACCCTTTTCATTCATTCATAAGATCATATCCCATTCTACAGTATACAATGGTATTATAAAGTTTTAAATTTATTTATTTCACATCAATTATGAATCCGAACTTAGCATATGTAGTAAATGTCTTGCCCAGTGACAGCACACATAGCCATGGGGGGTAGGGGTCGAACCCACGACACACTGATATTAGGTCCGGTGCTCTATTAAAACTGGACCACGTGTTCAACAATGTTATTAATATAAGAAAACAAATACTACAGGGAGGTGCTAAGATTAACCCCAACTCATTAAGATAACACGTTTTATGAATATGCTATTTAATTCGTATATAAAATGCATAAGAAAACAAGTAAAGAAAAGAAAAAGAAATGCATATTGCTGTGTGCTTCTAAACTTATTCATATAAAATTATATGTTATGTTTTAAACTTATTTATTTATTTTACATCGATTATGAAACAATAATCTAATAACGTTTACAAATCACGTTCGAAGTCTTCCTGGGTAGAACCAGTACTAACCATAGGCGGATAAAGTGTCTTACTCAAGGACACTACACATAGCGGTGACGGAGGATCGAACCCACGACCCATCGATCTGGGGTCCGATGCTCTACCACTAGACCACAAGGTCCCCAATTATTTAAACGTTGTAAACATTTTGTTACAAAATTAATAAAGTTTTAGTTCTAAAAGTGTAAATCAAACGTGGTGAAGGGATCAATATTAATATCAAATATTTGATAAAAAAGCGATAATACCATTCCAAAGTATTTTGTTTAACCTATGTAATTTATATGTTCCTTCCAATTTTCTAAAATAACCAAAATGCGTGATATCTAAGCTAATCATGCAAAAGATAAAGACTGTTTTAGAGAAAAAGTAAATCAAAGAGAATTCCATGCTTATTTTACATCAGGATAAAACAATCAGACTTGGGAGATAGATGCAGGGTGCTGGGATATACATTTACTGTTATATCTTTCGATTTCCAATATCTCAAATATGCATGTTATTTCTTTAAATTTTCACATCGCTTCAAGAAAAAATATCTTCAAATGTTTTATTTCTTAGAAACTTCACAGGTTTTTTTAATCTTAGTTTTTACCATCTGCATTTAATATATCATATATATTGTCAAAGCCAGTGTTTAACTTATATAGATATGAAAAATGAATATCTAAAATATATAATAAGCATGAATATTACAAGTTCAATCATAACTCTAGTATGGTCGTCAATACATGTTACCACATTCGTAACGGCTAAAAGAAGATGTAAACATTCTAAAAAAGACATCTAGCAGCCATGATTGTATCTAATATGTTTAAAATTTCATTTAGATGGTATGGATATAATATCCGATATCGTTGCTATTACATGTGGTTTACTTAAAATTGTAAGGGAATTTATCAGGATTTTTCAAAAGTTTAAACACATTTATACATATTTTTTCCCAATATATCGTTATTTCAGATGCTATATATACTCATTGACCCCCCGTATTGCAAAAATATATTTATTTAAACATGACAAATTAATATACTGTAAAGGGGTTTCCTAACTTGGGCTACGCGTCTAGGTTAGACTAAAATAAATTTCCCTCTTAAAATTGCAACATATTTTGTGACGTTTTAAACGGGTCGCATGGTTTCATTTTGATTTCAATTTGATCCGTTATACAGGTTCACACGTAGTAAAAATGGATTCATCATAGAAATAGTCTTAATGACGAGTTGATGTTCGTATAGCAGTATTTAAGTGTTGTCTATTTCTAGAATGGGGACTTCGTTTCAAGTTTACAGCTCCGATTTAAATAGCGATTTTGGTCACATTTTGGTAAATGTGACATACGAAGCCATTCAGATTTTATTTGTTAATAGTAATGAGATGCATTTTAACCATTTTAATTTTTTTAAAGTTTTTCCTGATATACTCCCTTTAAAGAAGTAAGCATTGGTAAGAAAATAAAGATGCTATAGGTTAAACACTACTGGTTATTTGTTTGTTTTTTTCTTGTTTGCTATCTATAAATCATCATGCATGCAATCGGACTGTTGCAGCGTGCGTTTGTTCTAGTGTTTTCATGGTTATTAAAATGTCTATAGGACGTATTTTGGAGGAAGACTGCTGACACTACTTTTCTCAGAGAAGTCTCGCGAGCTTCCATTGCCACCACGGGATCTTGTCTTCACTGTAGTATTGCTTCTTGAATCAGCAAATTGATTTTTCATCTGATTTCTTTTCTTTTCTATTGCAGTGTTGATCGAATTGGTCAGGTCCAAGTACGTATACGTCATCACTCCAAACAGGATTACAGCCAGGGTGCTCAAACTTCCCATTGTGGCTTGAAACATGATCGAATCGGTGCAGCCGCATTGTTCATCGCTATTGCCTGATTATTATGTAAAATTAACATGAATAAATGTGTTTAGCATCACATATCGGATTAATATTGTATCTTACATGTATATCTTAAACTAGTTTATTACAATTTATAAACAATAAAATGATATTTTATTTACATGGAACCATTTTATTTTGCAATTCAATAGGCCATAGACCCGTGTGGACAAATACATTTACATCCATGACGAAACAAAGATTGTAACTGATATTATAACATTTTTATAAAGAAAAGTATCATGCAAAATAAAGATCAATATCATGCATACATAACTAAATATGCCCGCATGCATGCATACAAAATATGCGCCTATCAGATACATATTTATTGGGAGGTTAAATTTGAATCAAAATTCAAATATCGGAATTCGGAGAAAGAAAAACAAGCGAGGAAAAATACGGAGAAGTCCGACATTTCTATAATCTATCATGTATTGTGTCTGTACATTGCAGAACTCTTGGTCAATTATAACAAAATAGTATACCTTAAGGCTACAGAAACGCCGGATAAATTTGAGAGCCGCATTATCGAACTGTTGTAAAAGATTATTACAATTTTAGAACCAGTATAATGTGTATTAAGGTATTTCATTAATTTCAAATGATTGTGTTAAAAGTATCATCATCGTTGACAAAATCGTTAATAAAATACCTTTACATACAAGACAGTGAATACCGCTTATCATGTACCCGCCGTTTCTTTATCCTTTAAATTATCCTTTGTCCTTTAAATTATCCTTTATCTTTTAGATTATCCTTTGTCCTTTAAATTATAGTTTGTCCTTTAAATCATCCTTAATCCTTTAAATTGTCCTTTGTCATTTAAATAATCATTTATCCTTTGAATAATCCTTTGTCCTTTAAATAATCCATTATCCTTTGAATTATCCTTTGTCCTATTGCTACCAGTGACCAAGTCTTGCTAAGTTTTGTACGTTTACTGACTATGATTAAGAAATAAAACGGAAATAATCGACAAAATTACTCATAAATGAGAAGAAAAGAAGTAGCCAACTAATGCTTTAATCTCGTGTTCCTTTTCATGGTGTTTTAACTGAAGTTCATGTACCGACACCATTCTTAAATAACGGTCAATGTGTTTCCGCAGATGACGTCACTATCTCCGACTGATACCTCACTAACCGATTTTGGTAAGTTATTATAACGCGAGAGGTTAGAAAACGTGGACTATTTTAATATAAATATGCTCGAAAATTGTCATTTATTTTAAATTCCATTGAAATAAAAAATAAAATGAACATCATCTTCAAATTTTGAATAAAGATATATATATTTCTAAATATAACATAGATGAGTCAAAAACATAACAAGCCGATAAACTTCGCCCTGTACCATTTTCGTACCGGAAATAGTGCGTACCATTTTCGTACCGGAAATAGTGCTGACCGTGACAGGTTGTATACAAGAGACGGCATTGAAACACTTAAATTAGAGCAAAGTGCGTGCTTGAATGTTGTTTCGGAGAAAGAAATGGTTGCAGTACTCCTGACTTGTCACGGGAAAAAGTCGATATAAAATAGTTCTAATGAAAACAAATTCCAGAGTCCATACGTTAGGACACAAGTCAGTGCCAAACCGATCACCTCGGCCTTTATGCTTAGCAATAGACTTCTGACATAATAAGGCGCCATTTTGGAACTACTTTCAGTCACATGATAAAATAAAATTGCGGCCCCCTTATGCCACCGTTGTAGAAGTTGTGCCAGAGACTTTTATTTACTGTCTGGGAGGAAGAAATTTCACTATGTCGAGTGTGTAAATAAAAAAATCGATATAATAACGCCATATATTCAACTTAATGACGGATACATAATGTGTTACTTTCACGCGAATGAACACAGACTTGTAAAATAGCCGAATAGCGTTTGTGTATTCTAGAGCTATACACGAGGTGTATTATACGGAATATACGGAAATACCCGATGTTTCATGATTGAGGTCAGTGCGTAAGCGCTACCTAGTGGTAACAGCAACACTGTTGAAAATGTTTACCTCTCGTAACCAGTATTGACGTTGTCACTGTTCCATCTGTCTTTGTTGTCTCTCTCCTCCTCCGGTCTTGCTGGGTACAATGGGGCTTAAATACAAGGGAAAATTTGTTACTGGTTGGTCTGCCTAGCTAAAGGTCAAACTTTTCTTGCCAGGTATAAATGTTTGTAACAGGAGACTATATAACTGCAATTACTAGGCTATCTGCTGATGGTGAATTAAAACAGATCCATGTATATAGAGTGCATTTCCCTCGTATTTCAATTTTTTTTTTCAAACTGCATAATTATAACAAACAAAGTTTGGAAACTATTTGTTTTTGCCAATAAAATGTTTTTTTTATAATAATCAAGTAGCATTAGTTTTTTTTTGCAAATTAAATGTATTAACAATAATCTAGTACTTTGCAACAATAAAAAAAATTGCATCGATGACTAAAATTTTAAAAAAAAGGATTTTCTGATTTGAATTAAGAACTGAATTATAAAAAAAACTGTCCCAGAGCCATCTGGCGGCTTTTGTATGGCAGTTGGAGTAAATAGTTTAATAGTATCCACTGTAATGTCAATAAAATTAACGTCGTTGTACGCTTAGAGGTACCATTACCGTGTGTGACGTCATGGCAGCTGAGGTAAATAGTTCATCCACTGTAATGTGTTACTGAAAATATATATATAAAGTACCCAGAACCTAACAACTACGGTTTCAGGTCTATTATATCAGAACAGAACAGAAAATAACTTTATTTGACTTATACCAAGGACTTAAACAGAAGGATTTGAAATTTGCATCTCCTGACAAAATGTTGATAAAATAGCAGTCGAAGGATTAATTATTTAGGAAATAACCTTCATAATTTACAGGCAACTGATTTCTTGTACGTAAAATGTAAGTTGAATGTAATATTAGGTGATTTAAAGTGTGATCTTGAGTTTAAGATATTGAGGTTGAGATACTGAAGTAAAATTTCCCGTTATTTGTTGTTATTTTAGCTGCAGTATACAAAGTTTGTAATCAAAAGTACTTCAACAACTTTTAACACACATTTCTGGGAATGGTATTGTTTTGGTGAGAATTTCTGGGAATGGTATTGTTTTGGTGAGAATTTCAGGGAATGGTATTGTTTTGGTGAGAATTTCAGGAAATGGTATTGTTTTGGTGAGAATTTCAGGGAATGGTATTGTTTTGATATGCTAATTTCATTTTGCAATGTAAGAATTTTGATTTGTGTTCCTGTGATGAACGGAAGTTAAGATAATTGAAAACGAGATATTGCGGGATTGTTCACAAAATATCAATCAGCTGCCTTTCCTACTCTATATAATTCCTTACTTATACATAGTATATCGTCCTATAACAAACATATAAACAAATACATCACGTGACAGAGATATTGTTATTTTAAAGTAAAAACAGGCTATGAAAAAGAATGAAATAAACATCAGATTTGTGTTAGAGAAGTTCTTACAGATAAAGCATTTATAATAAAATAGTCTAAAATAACAATAGTTTTTTTTCTATTATCAGGAATGCGTTTCAAAAAAAAAACTTATGGCAAAAATCGTCCGGCGTAAACGTAAACCAGCAATTATTCATATTATCATTGATTTTCATCCAAATGAAGCCAAGTTGACTCAAAAGTTACATATTTTCTGAAAATACAATCATTTAAATGTCGCCGGATCAAAATTTGAACACACAACAGAGAAATTGTCAAGTTGACTTAGTCGACTTTTAATCGTAAATTATTTTGTGAAACGCAGCCCTGATTTTAAGTAATTCTATAAACCTAAACAGATTTGTGTTCTGGTGAAAAAAAAACGTATTTCTTCTTTCCTGCTAGACCCACAATTCAAAGCATTCTCCATGCGCGGCGTATTCATTTAACGTACAAGGTATCTAATTTTCAGAAATATTTTCTTATTAAAAATGTCACGCGTCCCTTTACAGCTGTACAAGTGTGTGTGGATTCGGAGCATAAACGAGTAAATGTACATTTTTCATAACTTACTTGTTCACATGTGCCGTCATCTTTGTCGCAAATCGTCAGGGCGCATTTGAAGTAAATCCTATTGCTACTACCTGTAGCAAGACCATTATTGAAGCCAGATATTTCAAGGTTATGCAAAAAGTACGCAATAAATGTTTTTACGTTGCCAGTCTGAAATCATACATAAACGAAGTCTCGATAAGTTATGCGCATAATTTCACACTAATTGTTCATAAATATGGTTTCTAAACAATGCTCGGCTAAAATGGTACATCAGTTAAAAGGTCTCGATATATCATCACTGTGTACATTGATCAATTCGCTACCTAAACAATGCCAGATTAAAACTTCACAAAGAGACTGTGACCGAGTCCAGCCATCACCGAGATCGTGACTAGGTGGGGATTATGATAATAAAAAAGTATCCAATGGTTAATTCTTTTAAAGGAGGTGGCGATAAAAGTGAATGGAGGTGTGAGTTAGAGTTTGTACGCAATATGATTGTTTAATGGTGTAAGATGCAATATTTGAGGGAATGAATGGCCTTGCACCGGGTACTTAATAATGTTGTGATATCAAGACCCGATTAGATTCCAGCTGACTCGGTCAAATTCCGTCTGCAGGGAAAAGGCAAATGTGATGTGTTTAATAGTAATTATGGAATTTAAATACAAAAGTCTGAATCATTATGCATTTCCATTTCCATATTCAATAAGAAAATATCTGAATAAAAATGTCTTGAAACTTACCTTATATAATAATTATATATTACTTATTTACTGTTATGTTCTATAAAACGTTCTGTTGTGAAAAAATATATACATGATTCTTTAAACGTGCTCCGATTAGACCACTTTGTTTTTAATGACAATATAGAACTAAATATTTTTATATTTTATTTATTTTTTTTTTATTTAATATACAAATGGCAAAGTATAATTCTGTCAAATTAGTGCATTAAAACGCCATAATTATTACACACACCGCATTTGCCGTTTGATTGCAGCCGGAAAATGGCCAGTCTGTCGGAACCTGACCTTATTTTAGTACCACCAAAATCCCATAAGGCACTGTTTTGAACCCTTTTGGCGAATGCGAATGTTTTACACACGTGATCGTGACGTTTCAATATGGCAGCACCTACAGTCAATTTCCAAAGAGGCCTTTATATAGGTAAGGATCGCCTTTGCGACCTAACCAAAAATGAAACAGTGTCCATCAATGTGTAAATACCATTCGTGTAATACTCACACTACGACAAACGCATCCATGCACGTATCAAGGGTTGTAAATGTAGGAACAGATGAAAAACTATTAGGAATGGATGAGAAATATTGATAACATGACCAGTAACAGATGCGATATTGTTTTGTTTGAATTAAGTAAAATGATTAAGCACAGGTCCCGGTTAACAAAATCTCGTTACGTCATACACACTAATTCACTTTGATTATATTTAGCTATGGTAACTATACATCACCAGACTGAAATTTCACATAAAGTCTCTATACGTCATAATGATGATAATAATAATAATAATGACTTTACTTTAAGAGAAAACTTAGACAATGTCTAATCTTCCCATGTGCCCTCAACAACTTAAACAAATTAAACAATTACAGTGTTAAACATTAATTATATAGCATATTAGCATATTAAAATAAACAATTATATCAGTATCTTGTATGCCCGCCATTCGCAGAGATTAAGGCGATACATTTCGGCCGCTTTGATCTTACCCCAATTCAGTATGAATAGGATTTGTTTTTAAAAAAAGAGACAATTTTTACAACCGCATATCTTTGATGCATGTGTATCAGAACATTAACCAGGCATGGAATGACATTATGCAAAGATACTTGCAAAGGTACATTGTTTCAATGAGGTCGAATCACTGCAAATGGTGTTCATACATGATACCGATACAAATGAGAAGATTGATTTAGCGGGTGATGCATTTCAAAATGTTTATTGATGTATGAATTTAAATGAAATTTTCGGAAAATTTGCACAATGAATTTGTTCGTTAGATTATAGATTAAAATACGAAACTTGTAAAGTCGTGTCGACAAAAATATCAATAAATTCAGGTGACCGATTATGAAAGTTGGGTAGTATATATATTTACGTGTTGTCATAGTTACATTGTTAAAAAGTCGTCAAAGTACTCACACATTCACATATGAAAATAGAAAAGACAAATTACAATATAATATTTGATCTTGTCCTTGATGATAAATTGGTTTTGACAAGCATAGATGGTAAAACTTCTTTTCGTTTTCAGTCAATATTCGTTATTTGTTGAAGTTCTAAAAGTATTCACTCATGTAAGAAAATAATTTTGCGAGACAGTTTTTGCGTTGAGTGAGATCATTGCAACATCCAGAGTGTAATATGCACGAATATACGTACATGCCAGGAGTCGGTTGGACGTTTCGCCCTCCAACAAAAGGTTCCATGTTATTGATTTTTTACTTCTTTTTTTTAATGAGGTTAAACGGAATTTTCAGTGTTTAAAATGTTATATAATGGCAAATCCAGTTTTATGGGTGTATGCATACCTCAGAATAAATATAAGTTGGGAAATTTGACTACTCTGTTACGGAGAAGCCAGGTCCAAGGTTCGAGTCTTGAACTGACAGCAATTTTCTTTTCTTGTCATGTAACATTGGCGCCCAAAAATGCGACTCGTACATAATCTGAGCAGGTTTGCACAATTCTTTGTTTTCGATGAAAATTTTGTACGTAAACTCCTAGGAGAGAACTTTGTCAGCATTTCAACTTGCTCAGTCGGTAGAACATTTGCCCTATATCAGCGAAATGTTCCAGGTTCGAATCTTGGACTGACTGGCTGACTGCATAGAGGGGCCTATGTCTCGGCTTGTTCCGTAACGTCATTTAATCGGATTCACAAACGCATACAAACTACTGACACGTAATAACCACAAACTTACTGTACTTGAATCCGAGTTAGAATATACAAATCCTGCAGTGGGGCTGACCGAGTTGCCGAAAAAGTCAGTGGTGGTAATAAAGCACCTGAAATAACAGTAACGCTTGTTATTCATACGTATTGCGTAAACCCACCAATGGTCTTCGTTTTTTGTTACAATAGTAAATAAAAAAGGTTGGCCTGGCTGACATTGATAGGAAAACCAAAATGAAAGAACTGACCTACTTTACATTTTACATTTGTTAGTGTTCATTAAGTAAATATTTAAAATTAAGAAACTAAAAAGGAGCGACCGAAGGGGGAAATCGGGGTTTCCTTTACTTAATGGAATTTAACTGGCTTAGTGTTAAATGTCATTTGACAGACAGTTTATGCCACGCTGGGGTGGAGCTACGATAAAGCTGAGATGATTGATGTTTCTAAGCATAGTTCGTGTTGGCCGAATGAATGAATAAATAAATGAATGAATGAATGAATGAATGAATGAATGAATGAATGAATGAATGAATGAATGAATGAATGAATGAATGAATGAATGAATTGAGGTTTTACTATGTGCCAATACAGCATAATTATGTCATTTAACGCCAAATAGATAAAACAGTAAAGGCACATTTCCCATGCACAAAAACCCAACAGATTAACATCTGTGCAAATTATGATATTATTTACTCCATGTATGTTTTTGTATTTGCTCAATGATAAATCTTACTTTGCGGAGCTGTACTATTTTTAAACCACATGTCCCAAGTCAACCACATCTGATGGGTCGACGTCTGATGGGCTGATGTAACTAAATAAAGCTATTTCTGACATCATTTCACTGTTCATATATAAAAAGGCTATTTTCTTGACTAAGCGGTAGAATTGACAAAACAACGAGAGGACATAAACCCAGTGGGATTGTTTACTACAAATTACAAAAAAAGATATGTATATTTTTTAAAAGTACGCTTGGATGTACATAACGCAGCCAAGAAAAAAAAAACACGTTCATGGTGTTTAATGTTAAATAAAAGATCTCTCACGTCCTGTAGCAATGGCTTAATTAAGTAGTTTGGCTCGACCAGAGTCACCAATGCAACATTGCGTCTCACTGATATTTATCTCTCACCGCTTATTAAAGTGGGAAGTGTATCAGTTATTTGCAGTGATAGGTGTGTTCGCAAATTGGTTAAACCCCATCCAGAGTTATGTCCCTGTATACTGAACACCGTGTCTTTTGCCCTTTACAAGTTATTGATTGATTGAATATTAATCGTCTTTTTATGGCATCGAGGGTTAACAGACAATCAGTTAACCTAACCACTGTTTCCTGGGATCCTGGAAGGTTAACCAGAACTCGAGCACACCCAATCTCTGCGCGTTACTTATAACTTTCCCAAATTGAACCAGCGGTGATAAATTGGATTCTTGGGTAAATTGATCACGTAAAACGTCTTTTAAATAAAAACATATAGTTAGTGTTAACCAAATAATCATTTAATATGTTTGAGTATCAAGATGGTTAATGATATGCTTTAAACGATTTGCCCAGCAGCTACCGTTGATAGTATTACGTTGACCAATGTATATGTCATAAATAGACGAGTTAACGGACATCATAATTTTTAACCAAAATTTTAAAGATCTTTCTTTACAGATTAATGATAGAAGAAATCTTCCCAGTTCGCCATATACAGCGTAATTAGGTGTTTGTTGGCGCAATCCCAATATGCGTTTACAAAAATTTATATGTAATTTGTCAACTTCTTTATAATTGTATACACCCCATACCTCCGATCCGTATAACAAAGTAGGAACGACCATTGAGTCGAATAATAAAAGTTTTGATTTTATATCTAGATGTACTCTTAAAACACAGTTAACAGATTATTATAAGTCCTAAGGGCTTAATCTGCTGACGTTTTTACAGCATAAGTTAAACTACCTGTAAAAATAAAATTGTTCCCTAAGTATCTGAACTTATTAACAACTTCTACTTTTTCGCCATTGATAAAAAAGTAAATATTACGATATCGTTTTCTTTTTTCGAATACGCAAATGTTTTGTTTTTTTAAACATTTATTTTCAATCCCCATTTATTTGAGTACAGATGAATATTATCTATTTGAGCCTGGAGACTATTAGGGTCCGTTGTGAATAACACAAAATCATTTATAAAAAGAATAAATAAAATAAATGTGACATCGAAAAATTATGTAGAGTAAAGTTTTTCACATGCTTTAACATTATTGTATATCGATTTAATTATATTTATCATTTTACAACTTATTCCAGAATGTAAAAGTTTAACCCATAGCACATCTCTGATAACAGTGTCGAACGCTTTTTCATAGTCAACAAACACACACCATAATTTAGAGTTTGTGGAAAATATATTTTGTATAACAGCATGCAGGATAAAAATAGCGTCTGAAGCACAGCGTTTATCACGAAACCCGAACTGTGAATCGTTAAAAATATGTTCTGATTCGCACCAGTTATTTAATCGATTTCTCAGTGTTAATAAAAACACTGCGCTATTATATTCACTAGAGTATTATAATTAGAAGAGTTGTTATTTAAATAATATATATGTTTTAGAGGACTATATGTCAGACTGGCTATATAGTCAGAGGTGTTATCCTCAGAAAATATATTCTATTATTGTCATTAATTGTATAGTTGTAGTAGTAGAAGTAGTGGTAGTAGTAGTAGTGGTAGTAGTAGTAGTAGAAGTAGTGGTAGTAGTAGTAGTGGTAGTAGTAGTAGTAGAAGTAGTAGTAGTAGTAGTAGTAGTAGTAGTAGTAGTAGTAGTAATAGAAGTAGTGGTAGTGGTAGTAGCAGTAGCAGTAGTAGTAGTAGCAGCAGCAGCAGCAGTAGTAGCAGCAGCAGCAGCAGCAGCAGCAGCAGTAGCAGTAGCAGTAGCAGTAGCAGTAGCAGTAGTAGTAGTAGTAGTAGAAGTATTAGTAGTAGTAGTAGTAGTAGTAGTAGTAGTAGTAGTAGTAGTAGTAGTATTTTCTATTGAACTTGATATACGGACGATTCATTTTACAAAGAGGAACACTGCGTTGTAAAATCAACACTTTAGGAATTCTAATTTTTAAATGTTTCACGGAAACAATGATTCATTTGGAGTTTCACTGCAAAAAACAGTCAAAGCATTTGTTCTATTTCTTGATAAACGACGTTCAAAATGCTCAAACGTCATCCTTTTGTAGACAACACTCTGCTTACCCGTCCGTCCCTATGAACGTCCTAACATTATCTCCGGTGAAGTCATCTCTGTCAGAAACTTGACACGAGTGTAGACGGGCACCATCAACGTTTGGTGACTCTGTAAATGTAAACAGTAATGAGTATTTGAGGCTCAGTAGATCTAAGGACAATGTGGGTATTCGAAGAAGAGTGAATGCATGTTGTTTTAAAGGTAGTAGATATATATTAGGGAAAACCAGCTATAAATGTCCTGAATGATAGAATTATTTTTACAATGGATACAAAACATCTCATTAAGCACATAAAATCTGAATGGTTTGGTATATGAAATCAATCAAAACGTGACCAATGTTTTAATCGGGGTTTATAATTGGTATTTAGTCTGACTTGGACGCGTAAACCCCCTTTTTAATATATGATAGTTATAGTTTTGTATAGATATCAGTAGAATAATACGTAGTCAATGAACATATATAGCCATGATGTAATGGTGTGCGTGAGGAAATGAAAACGGATTTCAGCGAATCAGTATGGTCGAGAGATCTCCTATACTGAAAGGGTGGGTTAAGATTAACCTTCGGGATCGCTGGGATTGGATATGGGACATGGCATTGTCCTTGTCAATTGAGACAATACCGTGATGTATTTCATAAAAAAAAGAGAATATCCCTACGATGTTGGAGGGTTGGCCAAAAAAGGTATTCAAGTATCTGCCCTACAGAATATTTCTTCAACGCTTACAACACGACCAGGCCGCTGTTCTCTGCACCATTTCTAACCGGTATATTTCAGACTAGGCATATTGGCGCCAAATTTTGGAAGCAAAATCTACCTGGGGTCTTACTAAGGTCTTATAGGCCAGGCACTTGGTAGCCTTAGGAGCAAAGGATAGGTTTCTCCTAAAGAAGCCTAGGGCTCTTTTAGCTTTAGAAGTTATTCGCTGGATGTGAGTGCCCCAGTATAGCGAGTTATTGAATGTTAGACCTAAGTATTTGGCAGATGTCTGTCTGATACTTCAGTGTAGCAGCGCTCAAAATACTGTCTCAAATATATATCGTCGCGATATAACTGAACATTTTTTAAAGCGACGCTAAACACCAAACTACAACAACATAAATGTAAAGAACATTCTTTTATTAATATTATTGTTTTGCTTATAATGCTTTACACTATATGCATTGCCTTACACAGAGTGACGAAATAATATCAAACACAGACATATGCTTTAAAATAGAGTTTGTATTTAACGACTTCCTCAATACCCGGCGGATTTTGACAAAGAAAAGTGCAGAAGTACCCCTAGGAAATGATGTCCATGGCATTGACAGTCGTTTAGATTGTTTCAATATTTTTCCACCCTTTTTTTAACCAAAACGATACCACGAAATTTCGTCTTATTTGAAACTGTTCATTGAAGGGTTTAGGAAAAGTACCCAATAAATCCGAACGACTGTAAATACCTCTGATGGTGATACTATTTCAGGAGTATAATACATTTATGACAAAAACCTAAGTGTATCAGCAAAATAAAACAAAAGCTTGTATATTTTATAAAAAAAAGTACCAATTCCATATGATGTTTCTTTTTTTAATATGTGTGTGTGTTTTTGTTGTTGTTTTCTATCTATTTATTTATTTATTTTTTATTTATTTTTTTTTGTGGGGGCGGGGGGTTAGGTTAACGCCTTTTTTTCATACATATTACCTAAAAATGAATCTGAGTAATCGACAGCGTCTGGATCACTCCGCCACGAAGAACATACATCTGACCATTGGTAAACATTATAAAGCAATATAAAAGATGATAGAAAGGGAGATCCCTTTGTTTTTATGCTTGTTGGGAGTTGTATAATTAAAATACACCTTACCGTTAATGTTTGTGATCTTGAACGTAAACTTCAGATATGCTGGTTTCCCGGACTCTGAGCTAGTTATGACAGCCTTTGATGTATCTGTTACCGCTAATTTGGCGTCGTATGTAACCACAATAGGTGACACTGGGTTCACTATTTGTGCTTGTGGTGTATCATATCTAAAACATATATTTATTCACGATTTAAATTGCCTGCCTGCCTGAAACAGTCTGTCTGTCTCAGTGCCTGCCTACTTGCACACACGTCTGTCTGCGTATCTGTCTGCGTATCTGTCTGTCTGTCTGTCTGTCTGTCTGTCTGTCTGTCTGTCTGTCTGTCTGTCTGTCTGTCTGTCTGTCTGTCTGTCTGTCTGTCTGTCTGTCTGTCTGTCTGTCTGTCTGTCTGTCTGTCTGTCTGTCTGTCTGTCTGTCTGTCTGTCTGTCTGTCTGTCTGTCTGTCTGTCTGTCTGTCTGTCTGTCTGTCTGTCTGTCTGTCTGTCTGTCTGTCTGTCTATGTGTCCGTGCGATCATGTGTCCGTGCGAACGAGAGACTTGTGAGCTCATCTTAGTTATCTTGATGTTTCGTTTCGATTAAGGCTGTCTAGTATTATCAATGTGAATTTTAATAAACAATAAGACATGTAAATATTTTTCTCTAACAATATATAACTATGACTATTATCCTTATCATAAATGTAAGTCAAATATGTTTGTGTTGTTGTTGTTGTCATTAATGTAAATAGCTATCGTACAAACATTACTTACCTGCTTCATTTTTCATATGGTCCTTAACTAGTTCTATATATGAACTCTACATGTTGAAATGTAAATAGTGATTGTTAGACAATATTGATATTGTAACTACATGTATTTATAAATCTTTTCAAATAATTGCCATTATATCATGTTTGCATAATATGTATTATCTCTTCATATATGGAGGAAATAAAGATTATATATATTTAGAACAGGACTACAACTGTAACAACACATCACATTCTGACTGTAGAACATTATAGAAGCAGAAAAGAACACAATCATGTTTCTGAACAAAAAGTTCATAAAACAGCTTTATCTATATGATAGCATTTAAATAATCAGTGTTAAATATTTAATCCTAAAAATATCTGACTTAAGGTGATGCTTCTTTAAAGGCTTATAATTAAAGAAGAACATTGTTAGTGGTACATGTATAATTATGTTTGGAATATATATCGAAAGATCAGTCTGTCTTTTAAGTGGCAAAACTATATGTTTCATATTTAAAAATCGGTCAAGTAAAACCATTTATGCAGAAATTCACAGGATTTTATTATAAATATTTATTATGCAAAACCGGTGATTTTAAAAAAGTGTAAATAGAATTAAAGAACTAATCTTGACATGAAGAATTTATCATTTAGCACTAAGAAATGAAGATTAAAACACTATGCAAAGTATGTACAGGTGATAATAAAACACTTAGAACCAGGCATATGCCATTATCAATTTAGAACGTATCATTTTAATGAAGAAATAGAAATAATGAATTAAACATTAAGCATACTCAATCGGACATACGTCTTGACATAGTCATATTTTATTAAGTAATATAGGCCTCCGGGCCAAAATACAACATGTAAATACATCATATAGAGTGACACAAATTGGATATTATACATTTATACAGGTCAACATTACAGAATTCGTATATAAAAGTGAATACAAGCTAATAACATACCACATTAATCCAAAAATAATAACATTTGTATTAGATAATTTCAGGTTTAAGCATTTCAATAGTTTAATAGAGTAAAAGATATAACAATATTTTTGAAGATATATGAAATAAATGTAGCTATATATAAATCCAAGATTAAGACTACAATGAACAAGGATATTATATCATATCCAGAATATTGATATTCAAAACAAAAACTACTTGTGCTTAGTTTTTATTTCATTAACTGACATAATAATATATTTGAAAATTAGCCCTGCTATTAGAAGCAGTTAATTGTTAAAATTGTCATTTATTAAGTGATTTCATATTAGCCGAGTTATTTAACTACGGTCTTGGGGGTAGGGGGTGTGTGTGTGGGTGGGGGTAGGTATTTGCCTAACAAACAATTTGCAAAATATTTAAAATTCGACCAACGTCATGTCAGTTATACAGTTAGGAAATTCAAAATGTTGACGGTCTCCGTTTAAACAAAAGCATGCTTTTCCAGGGTAGAAACGAGTCAATAAATTTCCGGTTAAAATACATTATATTCGAGAAAGACGTTTTATCCCACTTTTTGATACTCACCAACTCAAACTCTTATATTTCGGAATTCCGGTTATCTCAAATTTGAAGTTCGGTCCCGTTTTTCCCTTCTATTTCTATATTGATTTACTCCTGATATATCAAATTCCATTAATTCGAATTATTCAATATTTCGAATCTGTTCTTCGGTCCCTCTATCCTAAAATCTATTGATTTCTCACTCGTTATTTCGAATTTTTATGAAGATGAAAGGCGGTTTGTCGAAGGTGGTAATTGTTGATCTCATACCTGTAATTTATCGCTTCATGTGTCTGTCCTGGCAGTTAAGATCAGTGTGTTATCCAATTGTTATGATACAAACACAAGCGAGACGCACGCTTATTAGACAAACAATGCCGAAGTGTTAGAAGACGTTTTTGATATTGTGCTATTTTTTCGTCTTATTTTTTATTTGTAAAGTTGTTGTACCCATTGTTTGTATATCACCTGTGTTTATTTTTATGTTGCATATTCTATTTATTTGACTATCATGTAAATAAATAGTATAAAAAATAAAAATAAAAATTTGTTTATCTATTATATCACACTCAAAAATATACAATGCTCACGCACTGGGCAAATAGACAAATAACTTACACACGGATAACAACGCACAACATACGTTGGCGTAGAAAAAAATGACGCATGTAAACAGTAGAATTTACCATGATTTAAGATAAATACACAGTACACATCAATATAAACAAAGTTTATATCATGTGTGAATATAACAACAACGTGTTATATTGAATTAAAAAAACAACAAATAGAGTTATTTACAAGAACAACATATATATATATTCAACGATTTATGAAGTGGGTGGGGTAACGGTAAAATGTTGGACAAAAATAGAGACCTGATAAATCAAATTTCGGATATTTCGAATTATTTTTACGATCCCACGGAATTCGAAATAACGAGTTTCGACTGTAAATGACATTTTGTAAAAGCTGCAAACAGCAATACTGTTACTGTTGAAACAGGACGCAAACATTTATTAAATGGTAGTAATCTTACAATTTCATTTGAAATTGATCGAACGAATATTGCAAATAGTTTGTCGTTTTTTAGATTTTCTAGACCTGATTTAGTGAGCAGACGAAAACAGTTTACTTACGACTTAGTCCCGGATAGCGTTAATTCAGTATTAGTCACAGTACTAGCGCTAAGAGGGATTACAAAATCATTATCTGTGTCCGTCTGAGTTGTATTGCTAAGTAGTCCCCTGAGGTAAATGTTGTAGTTGCCATTGCTGGGTTCCTGTGAACAAGAAAAGCAGCTACTTTGTATCAACCAGTTAAGCGCACCAACAACTCGTTCAATTAACTAACAGTTTAAACCCTACTTTAATTTGGATCTGTGGTAGATTGTTACAGACAATTATAGATTATATTAGGGTGAAACACATCAACACTAATCTATGTTATAAAGGGTCCGTGCAAGAGTGTAATCGTTTCACACGTGGGATAAGCTGGGGGTCGAGCCCGCAATCTCTGGCGTAAGCGACGAACACTCTATCCATTACACAACTATTTATTAAACGTTCCTTTAGATTGTATTGGAGTTGTTAGAAAGGCTATATATATATATATATATATATATATAATATATATAATTATGGAGATAAGTATTTGTGAATAACCAAACATAAATGTACAGACCAGACTACGGCGAGTGCGCCTGTCTACAATGCAAACCATAGATACAATATCAAGGCCTCTGCCAAATCAATAAATTTGGTGTCAATCATGACTTATATACTATAGATTTACATGCAACACATCTGGACTGGACGGACAATTTACATACATGAACTGATATATGAGTAGGGTCAAGTTAAGGATTCATGGCTACTCACATGCTATATAAAGGACATAATTAGAAACCCGTTGGATCATGAAGATACAGTGAATTCATATACATTTTATTACATAAAGGGAGATAATTAAATTCACAACAACGGAATTTCCGATTTTAGGGATCTTTTCAGATGCTCATTCATAATGTATGATATATATTGTAACCGTTTTCCGTGGACGGTAAAGTCGTCTGCCTCGGAAGTGGGAGGTCGATGGTTCGAAACCTGGTGGAAACACTTGTTTTTTTTTCTTATGTGGCCGGTTGCTCATCCAGCGGTTGCTCATCTAGTTAAATAGAGGGGTATCGAATGTCTAACAGCCTGACGCCTGGCAATGATATCTTTCGGGATTAACTATGTACTCCATAAAGCTGTCTCATAAGCCCATTGTGGCTGCCCCTTTCAAAAGGGATGACGCCATAATAAACAAACACACACTTATAATTAGGCTTCGCTATTGATTTTCGCTATATTGTCTATACCAAAATGTCAAAATTCAAAGACCTTATAACGAAAAATCACAAATATTATGTTGTGACACGACAGGCTGAGCTATATTGATATCCGTGTTCGTCTTACCCGAATTCATCATGGAAAATTATAACCATTATCTTCCAAGTCTTCAGTATTAAAACAATACACACTGAAATAGCGGAAACTAAAAACGAAAATCAAACAATTTCCTTACAGCTGCTTGACACCTACTTTTCTTTCATGTCAGATATGAAAATTCAAAATAAGAACACTAGTATATGTTTTTTTCTACACGAGTAGAAAATTTGATATAAAGTGTAACCAGCTTAGGTGTTGATGGTCGACTACCTCTATCCTGAAGCAATTTCATTGGCTGAGGAAATAGGTCAACATCTACTGGCGGTCATGACATTCTATGTAAAACAGGATGTTCTGTTTTGGAAAATCTGAGCGATTGTATCGGCTGAGAAAGCAGGTCAGCATCTAAAAGTAGTAATTTAGATGTTTTTCTACTGTCTAAGTCAATAAAATCGCTCAGATTTACCGTTAAGTTTTATAGCAACCACTCGATGTATCTCGAAGAGAACAGCACTCAGTATTGGTTCTACCCAGGAAGTCGACTCTAGATTGATATAAGTTTTGAGCTTTCTTCGCAGTTGAGTTAAAACAAATTGGTATAAACTAAAGTTATTTACCTCTAGATAGCAACCAATATTAGTGCCACTTGCATCTTGAAAAAGTGCTCCTCCTGGTACTGTAGAAGAAGTGGCTACAGCATTGATTTTTATTTCCAATATTCTGAAAGGCCCTGTTTTCGGGATAGCAGAAGCAGTGTATCTAAAAATAAGCAAGGTAACATATATCTGCCGTTGCATAGATTTAAAATAAATGAATTAAACATGACACCAAAACAGGAGGCAGAAATAAAGTAGAATTGTTAGCAATCTGATCACCTCGCCCTTTATGCTACACAATATACGGTGGATACGGAAATACCCGATGTTTCGCGATTGGATTGTTAGCTGTGAATCATAATCATTATCATTATCATTATACAACGTTTGTAGTTAAGAAATGTGTTTTAAAGGCAGTGTATCAGGACAAAACGCTATCAATGTCTTAAAAATAAAGTTACTTTTAAAATTGATAAATAGTATCTCATTATCATTAATAAATAAAATCCGAATGGCTTGGTATGTCAAATCTAAATAAAAAAGGTGACACAATCGATATTTAAATTGGAGTAATAAACTTGAAACGAAATCCTCATTCATCATATTGACATCTATTCAATACCGCTTGACGACCTCCCATCGTTATTCGGACTCTTTCTAAGATGAAAAAGTTTTTACTACGCGTAAGCTTGTATAACGCAAAATGAAATCACGTGACACATTTAATACTTCACAAGATATGTTGCAATTTTAAGCGGGCAATCTATTTTAGTCTAACCTGGGAGCATAGGAAATTCCTTTTCAATATACTCTTTTAGCGTGTTTAAATATATATCCGTTTTAGTTGGCAAAACGGTGTCATTTGATATATATATATATATATATATATATAGGCATGTAATTTTGGAGAAAAAAATGTTTATAGACCCTTTTAAAATTTTGAAAATCCTGATATATAGTCCCCACAGGCAGGAGAAACAGACATTGGTCAGTTCCTACACCATATCTGATTTTTTTTACATTTATTTTTTAAATGTATGTTTAACCCATCGTATATAACAAACACACAAAAAGTGGGGGGAAAACGTGACAAACATAAGTTGAGTAAAAGTCTTTTACAAGGCTCAGCCCTAACTGTCTTCAGACACCCGCTGTGCAAAAAAACTATTAAGAGTATTCTTATACGGCATACACAGACATAAGCCCAACAACAGAAATACTAAGCCTGCCGTTCCTGAACAAGACTCTTTCAAATCGCTAATTTAGAAACTAAACAGTTTAGTCGTAAAGTGGCATTATTACAAGATCTTTCTGATAGATGTCGAAACAACATATACCTGCGATTTGTTAAATATATCAAAACCTACTTCAAGTCATGAAGTTTGGTTGAAATAAAATTATACGGTTGGTTTATGGACACATGGGTACATGTTCATCGGATTAATCAGCGTTAGTTACAATGAGTATTATGTATGGAAATATTTGGTTATTTTAATAAGCTTAACTATTCTTCGCTACATAAAGCTCAGTTTTACTGCAATAACTTATTTAATCTTTTGCCAATTAAAACACAGACAAACCAATATCATATCACTGTAAAGGTAAAACAACTATCAAATTAATGTCTTAAAATTATTTTTGAATTGATAAAAAGCATCTAATTATAAATAAAGAATATACGAATGGTTTGATATATCAAATCCACAAAAACATGACAAAATCAATGTTTAGATCGGATTGGTAAATTTTAAACAAAATCTCAATTCTGGAAATAGACAGCATTTAAATATTGCTTATCGTCATTCAGACTCACACATTTTACAACGTGTAAACCTGCATGACGGATAAAACTGTAATCAAAATGAAATCACATGATTCTTCACAAAATAATTTAATTTTAAGCGGAAAATCTATTTCAGTTTGACCTAGGCGCATAGCCCAAGTATATATATGCATGATATATTGGTTGGGGTGGGGTTTGGGGGTAAGTTTTTAGCCAATTTCAAAACTTTGAACAATTCTGATTTACTCCCTTTAAATGCCTGTATATGTTTTATTATTTGACTATTTATATATATTTAATGTTTAATACTATTTAAACGGAAACACAATTAAATCTAAATTTAAAAACAGCAACATTTAATCACATTGGAAATCGCATTAATAAACATCATCATACTCGAGCCGTTTAATAGTAATATTTTTAGTGAACATTTTAACGTAAAAAATACTCTCAAGCAAACACTTATTACGTTTGTTTTACATTGCCAGATAATTAAAATATGTTTGTTAAGGTTAGTATAGTCCGCACATACACATATGATACGATTATTTTGTTTTTTGGTTCAGAAATCCCCATATAAAGGAAACTGATTCGAGAGAGAAAAAAAAAACGATAGATCCTCGGTACGATATTATCAAATATACTCAAAAAGAATGTCAGCCTAAAGTCAAAGCATTAACCTCGGAATTTCTGGAGAGAGAACGTTAACGAAAAAAATGCTGGAAAAGGGCGTTTCAAGATCTACTGGCAATATACTGGAGGACTTTCATAGGTAAATATATATACAGAAATATGTGGCTAGAATCTCTGAAAGGAGATCCTGTGCATGACGCTTTCAAAACGACAGTCAAACTTCTGAAAGAAAAGGATTACTTTTAAGCAGAGGAGTCGTGGAAATATGCCACAAACAAGTAAAAATACCTGTTTGACAAACCAATGAAAGAGTATAAACCTCACAAAATGGATGACAACTATTGACTTTTGAGATTTTAATGTGTTGGATATTCAAAGTAAAATTTATGACAACTGGCATACACAATAATAAAGTTTAAACATGTCTGCTAATTGTATATACTCTTTATTTAAGATATTTCTGACATTAAACAGTGCCGCTCATTGATGTGACCTCGTATTTATATGTCATAATATTACACCCCATTGGTGCAAAAGGGTACCAAGTGCCTCTTATTTCATATACACTTAATACCTTATTGCTCTAATGGGACGAATGATAGAAAACGTATAATAAATAATGTATTTAAAAATATATAAAATATCATTATATTTTAAATAGATTGTGTTTGCTTTAAACAAAAAGAAATTAACGCAAATCTGTGCTATCTGATAGATTACTACGAAATTATCTCCGTACGTTCCAGTCCGTGTATAAAACATTAATTAACCTGTAACCAGTTCTACCACCTTAAGCAAAAATGAGAATAATAGATCATTAAGGATATACCCAAATATTTATCATTTTTATATAAGTCATCAAGATAGCTTATTGTTACCAAGTTTACACAGAACAATGCGCTATAAGTTCTATCCAAACTGAATGCTATTTTGTTAGTAGCTGTTGGGGGCGGAGCATATAAGATGTAAAATGTTGCTGTTTTTTTAAATAGACAACCAGGTCAGTGTGCACACGTTGAAGTCAAATAATCCCGATTAACATTGATTCTAGTACAGGTTACAAAATCGACATGTTTTGTGCTGAAGGTTGAACCTTTTTTCGTTTAAGTCAGAAAAGGTAACTGAATGTGTTACCTTTGAAAGTGTATTGTCTGCTATATTGTAAGAAGAATATAAGACATTAAATATTTACTTGCAAGTGTCAGGGATTACTGCCGCACTGTCGATATTGTTGAAAAATTCATAATAGTTAGATAAACCTCCCGCGTCAAGAAGTGTTATTTTGACCGTTATCTCGGCCTCAGACAGTTGTGCACCAGAAGATGTGGCTGTGTATCTAACTGTAAGAATAAAAAAAACACCGAGTTAGCCTATACATAAGATTGGACGTTGTCGATATATCCCGAATTAGGTATATTTACCCTAATTCAAAAAGCAGGGACTTCTATGCCTGTCCCACAATTCATAGCAATTGAACGCTTACTAAACTGTGACGTCATTCAAACTTTCCCCGAAGCAGCTGACCAATCAACGTGCTCAAATGCGGCTTTCCCATCATTGCTGTTCAACGAACCAAATCGGGAGAGCTGGATCCGTCCTACAAGGTAAGACGTTAGTGTCCGCCGATGTTTTGACGCTAACTGTAGAAATCAGCGAGATGCATGGCGTCTCTCGAATACCAATCTCCAATATGCACTACTAAAAAAACACCAATCACGCATTCAGTATGAAATAACTGGTTCGGCCCTAGGTCGGATGTACATATTATCCAACTACGTATTTATATATGGTTACCTACCACCTTTGCGTTTTCCATAGACTTACATTATAACGTTTGACCTAATGTTCAATATTTCTACCATTCGCGGACCAAAAAGTCTTACATCATATTAAAGTACTATCATGAACTAAAATGTCCCAAAAATGAGTAAAAATTATCACTTTTAATCATTTTTTTGCCCCCTGAAGCTGGGTACCCCATCTTTCAACATGAGATAAAAACAACTTAATTTCACAAATTTTACTTTCCATACAGTTTCCTTAACAAAATGAATTTAGTCAGTCACAGAAACAGTAATTCTAATTTTTTATTAGTGATCATTTGCCAGTCTGACATTTTCATCCAACCAGAAATAAGCTTACTATAACAATATATGCCCTGAACGTCCCTATACATTCAAGCGAATCAGAGAGCTCTTTTCAATATGGTAACTATATATATAGTAATTCGATAGAGAGGAGGTACCATTCGGATCGGGTTTTCTCTCCACGCCGGACCAGCTATGTGCTCTCTCTCTCTCTCTCTCTCTCTCTCTCTCTCTCTCTCTCTCTCTCTCTCTCTCTTCATAAGCTTCCCTCCCTGCTCCTATTAGTGAGGAGTCACTAACCAGCGTCCAATCCATTATCTGATTCGAACCCACTACACAGGAACACTAGCAGGTGACGTGTCCGCTGATTTAACAGAACTGCTAGATCGGCACCACCACAAATATTTTAACAATATTACAGTATCGTGAACGGACGATTTACATTCCGGTCTAGGTTCTCCGTGGCCTAGTGATCTAAGACGTTGTCGTTTAAAATGACCACTTACCTCTCACCGCTAAGGTCGTGAGCTCGAGCCTCGCTCGCTCCAAAAACTTTATGTGAGAACGTTTGCCAGTAACTTGAGGAAAGACGGTGGTTCTATTTAGCTTCATTATGAGGTATTCCTTCACCAATAATAAAAAAGGTATGCCATATATAGCCTGATGTCTGTTGAACATGGAGTTAAACCCACACATTAACAATAGTTCAGTACCGTGAACGTTTAAATTTCGATCTATTAAAGCAATTGACTGATATAGTGAATTTCTGGAAAAACATTTTTTCCTAAAACTTTATTTTCACTATGAACTTTAAAGATGCATTACCTTTATTTTTCTGTTCAGTTAATTAAGGAATGTTGATCGAATTACAAAGAGACAGGTCCCATTCAAAGATAATGGTTAAATTCATCCTTGTAATTTATCTCATTTATAAGAAATGCGTTAATGTACAGGTCAGCATTTTCCGTTGTATTCGTCAACGTTCTAGCATAACCCGATATTCGCCAATGAGTGACTTTATTACGGGACGCAAGTTAGTATTTGGTCAACAAAATTAGAGAATTTTACACTACAGAGACAAAATACAATATAAGTTATTGAACAGAATATACATAATATATGATGTTTTATATAAATGTGCAGTTTTACTGTTAAGATCGGAAAGAAATATCGGCGATAGAGGTGAGACCTCTTAAATGTTACAAATTTAGTATTTTGGATACAGAACAGAACTGAACAGAACAGAAAAGAACAGAACATATATTTTATTAAACTTAAGCATTACAGCTCATCGTCATACATATATACAAAATCAATACATACATATAACCATTATATAGTTACTTTAAAATTACAGCTCAAAATGTTTCGTAAAATATTGAGATAAATGGAATTAAAGTAGTAAAAAAGCACCCTGTTCAACTGGAATTCTTATATTCCAAATGGCATTGGTTTTCAATGGGAAAGTACGATTTCCAAGTGGTCAGTTTCGAACTGGAATATGTCAATTCCAATTGGAATATTATAAACTGATTTATCAATAAATATATGAAAAATTAATGACAGTAAAAATAGAAATATATAATTATATTCACATAATTATATATATATATATAAGTGGTAATTACTGTTTTATACATTACGTGACAGTTTCTTTAAAGTCATTTGATACAACAGTAAAAATAAATGCAGTGGTGACACATTAGTGGAAGGGCCCAGCTATCGATTATGATATACTCTCAACAATATAAATATGATCTACTTGAAACGTTTCGTATTATTTATTAAAGTTCACTGCGTCGAAAATTCTACAGTACGCCTCATAGTCCATGTTTTATTTCATCGGAAAAGGTCATTCCATTCCCGAATACTAGTTTGAAGGGGTTTTATAAAATAAAATTGAGTTTATGTTTGCGTTTCTGATTTCCAAGATTTACCCAGTCGATTTCAATATATAGATTTTAATCTGATACAAGTTAGTTTTTCCTGATATAATCTTAGCAGCTTCATTAAAATGTATACATTAACTCGTCTGTGTGTTTGTTGTTTATTCAATTTGAGTGCTTTTATCAAAGGGAATATCCATTATATTCTAAAAGAGGTATTTTAAAAGACTTATACATGGATTCTACGAGGCGCTGTATCGATCTGATAATGAAGTGTCATTGTTTCAATGACATTTGACTAAGCACTAGTCTATCCCACAATCTGATATGTTTGACCCTACTGTCAGATGGTGTCTTGAACTTGAAATATAGATAATCAACGTAATACAACACCGGATTCTTCAAAAACGATTTCAGTTTAAATACGAAACATGAGCGCGTTTGTTTACCTTGTTACAGGGGTCCTCAAGAATGTTCCACTTGTAATGTTTCATCAAAAATATTTAATTAAATAACAAACTCCAAAGTATGTTAATATCTCACAAAATTATTTCATCTCCGGACAGTATGTAAATATATCAGAAATGCATACATTTTAATTTTATACCAGTATCAGTTTTTGATCCGCGCTATCAACTAAACGCCTGGTTTTACATATTATAATCTGTAAATCCTTGACTTTGACATCGTAATGTTTACTTTCATTTACGTAACATTACAATCTCCATGTCAACCCTATACAATAATATCGATACTCACATTTCTACATTCTTACACTACTAAATGACTACTTGATAAATATATGTATGCTAATATACATGTTTTTTACAAATTGTAATTTCATGAAAATACTTCAAAATATGTATTTCTAATAATCGCCATTATATGCAATGCTTCTTATAACACAACGCTTTTAACACAATGTTTTATTTTCAAAATACGTATTTCAAATAATCACCATAAGATGCAATACTTCTTATAATAGATCACACTTTCAAATGAAGTTGATGTGATTGCTCGTACGGAAAACCATGACGTTGATAAAACATGTATTAAGTGAACTTGTACCAAGTGGTTATCGGACGAAATGACAAGAGACGTGGAGGGTGTGTGACTCTGATATGCAAGACTGTTATAACAATACGTATCGTTGCATCTGGTCGTGACACAATAACTATACACATTTTGAATACATGAATTACCAGGTGAATACCAATGGATTTGCGTCGCGGCTGGCAGTGGGGTATGGACCGCCGCCAACATAGGAGAATTGTATAAAGAATAGTGGATTTTAGAGAAATAATGCCCAACGTTTCTAGACAGATATGCGATAATTAATAAGGACATTACCATTGTAAAAGACTTAAATTTCCACCTAGATATTCCCCACAGATCGGGAAGCTATGAAGTTCGCTAGTGACCTTCAATCGTATGGAATGCAACAACATGTGTACGAGGCAACCCATGTTCGCGGTCACACTCTAGATGTATGGGACATATCATAGCTATTGGACGCTTACATAACTGTGACGTCATTCAAACTTTCCCTGAAGCAACTGACCAATCAACGTGCTCAAATGTGGCTTTCCCAATCGGTAAAGTTGGGACCGTTCTATAGACTAGCCAAACATCTTAGACGCAAGTTTGAACGTAAAGTTGGGTCCGTTCTATAGACTAGCCAAACATCTAAGACGCAAGTTTGAACGTAAAGTTAGGTCAACATCTTAGACGCAAGTTTGAACGTAAAGTTGGGTCCGTTCTATAGACTAGCCAAACATCTTAGACGCAAGTTTGAACATAAGTGGCGTTAAACAGGACTAATAGTTGGTTGATCATCAAACGAACAGAGCATCAATGCGCTGAGGTAATTAAGCTTCCCAAACAAGAACAAATTTAGTACTATTCAGATAAGGTAAAGTTCTATGTCACAACAGTTTATTCAGGATAACTAAACATGTGCTTGGTGTCAGTGATGATACTTCTTGGGTCCCTAGGTCATCTTCCAAGGAACTTGCATAGACTTTTTCATTAATAAATTGAATACATCAGAAATGGTATCAACTGACATAGTCAGTCTGACCCAGATTAAGTAGAAAAGAGATACAATTGATAAGGGAATGGTGAACTGTTGGTAAGTGAATGGTGAACCATTGGTAAAGGAATGATGAACCATTGGCAATGGAATGATAAACCATTGGTAAGGAATAGTGAACCATTGGAAAGGGAATGGTGAATCATTGGTATGGAATGGTGAACCATTGGTAAGGGAATGATAAACCATTGGTAAGGAATGGTGAACCATTGGTAAGTGAATGGTGGGCCATTGGTATGGGAATGATGAACCATTGGTAAGGGAATGATAAACCATTGGCAGGGAATGGTGAACCATTGGAAAGGGAATGGTGAACCATTGGTAAGTGAATGGTGGGCCATTGGTATGGGAATGATGAACCATTGGTAAAGGAATGATAAACCATTGGTAGGGAATGGTGAACCATTGGTAAGGGAATGGTAAACCATTGGTAGGGAATGGTGAACCATTGGTAAGGGAATGGTGAACCATTGGTAAGTGAATGGTGGGCCATTGGTATGGGAATGATGAACCATCGGTAAGGGAATGTAAACCAGTGGTAGGGAATGGAATGATGAACCATTGGTAAGGGAATGGTGAACCATTGGTATGGGAATGGTGAACCATTGGTAAGTGATTGGTGAACCATTGGTAAGGGAATGGTGAACCATTGGTAAGGGAATGGTGAATCATTGGTATGGGAATGGTGAACCATTGGTAAGTGAATGGTGGGCCATTGGTATGGGAATGATGAACCATTGGTAAGGGAATGGTGAACCATTGGTATGGGAATGCTGAACCATTGGTAAGGGAATGATAAACCATTGGTAAGAAATGGTGAACCATTGGTAAGGGAATGATGAACCATTGGTAAGTGAATGGTGGGCCATTGGAAAGGGAATGATGAACCATTGGTAAGGGAATGGTAAACCATTGGAAGGAAATGGTAAACCATTGGTAAGGGAATGGTGAACCATTGGTAAGTGAATGATGAACCATTGGTATGGGAATGATGAACCATTGGTAAGGGAATGGTGAACCATTGGTAGGGAATGGTGAACCATTGGTAAGTGAATGGTGGGCCATTGGTATGGGAATGATGAACCATTGGTAAGTGAATGGTGGGCCATTGGTATGGGAATGATGAACCATTGGTATGGGAATGGTAAACTAATGGTAGGGAATGGTGAACCATTGGTAAGTGAATGGTGAGCCGTTGGTATGGGAATGATAAACGATTGGTAGGGAATGGTGAACCATTGGTAAGGGAATGGTAAACCATTGGTAGGGAATGGTGAACCATTGGTAAGGGAATGGTGAACCATTGGTAAGGAAATAGTAAACCGTCTTGTGGACTTGACACCTGCAACACTAGTAGAGATTGGAGTAATTATACGGAAACCTCCGAAAAATTCCTGTGAACTTTATCCGATACCGACATGGATTTTAAAAATATTCTTGAAAGAACTTTTATCACTTATCACATATATCATCAATGCATCTATGGAAGCAGGCTACCTACCAAAGGATTTAAAGAGTTGACAGATACTATCTCTTCTAAAGAAACCGGATCTTGACCCCAACACACGAAAAACTACAGACCTGTGTCTAATATCCCATTTGACAAGAACATAAGATTCCAAGATTCCGTGACCTCAGTTATGTCGAAGACTCGTACAGTGATGTATGGCAAACGAAGCTTAATGTTTGCTGCGCCTTACTTATGGATGCTCTTCTTTGAAACACTAGGGATGCCAGTATACTGGTTGCATTTAAAAGGTTGTTAAAAAAACATTTCATTTTATTTAAACAGATCGAATAATTTTGCTTTTAAATATGTAAATCGTTATTGATCTTAATCAGATTTATACGCAGTCTTTTTCTACAAGTTTTATAATTGTTTATAAATATGTAATAAAGTGTATTATTTTGCATGTACATTTTTTTCTTGTGATGGTTTTATCAAATAAAAAGTTTTTCATCCAATGTCTATATAATGTATATGTTTTATATATCTTTAGTAGTTTATATAAGATTGCATGTATAACAAAAAATAGTATTTTATTCTATAAAACATTCAGGACCGTGTATGAGTAAAAAAGAGTGCTATATAAATTTGGTATAATATTAATAATAATGATATTACTAATAACGTATCCCAATTATATTTATCTCAATGTGTTTTTATTTCACTTATCTCATTATGAAATTTATATAAAAATATTTAATGAGATGTAACATTATGTAGCACAATTTTATCTCAACCTGTCTTGATGTAAATTATAACCATGTTTCTCAAATATCTTTATTTACATGTGTCTATATATCATTTATCTCAGTGCACCTCTATTTATCTTAAAGTGTCTTAATGCAATTTATTTTCCAAGTATCTCAACTATTTATATTTACATGTGTCTTTATAGCATTTATCTAAACGGCTTTCTATACCATTTAGATCAACGTAATTTCATTTGCATCACCGTGTTTTAATGCTATGTCAGTTAGCGCATCGTGTCAGAATGTCGTTATTTAAACGTGATCCAATGCCGTTTTTGCTTAACATTTTCCATTGATATGAATGTGACTCAATGAGGTTATTCTATGGACGTCTCATTACAATTTATCTCAATGTGTATTAAGGTCACTTATTTCAACGTTTTTTTTTATGTTTATCTCTATATGTATATATGACATTTATCTGTAACTAATTTATCTCAATGTATATTAAGGTCACTTATTTTCACGTGTTTTATATTTATCTCTCTCTATATATATGACATTTATCTGTAACTAATTTATCTCAATGTATATAAGGTCTCTTATCTTCACGTGTTTTATATTTATATCTATATGTATATATGACCTTTATCTGTTACTTATTTATCTCAATGTATATTAATGTCAGTTATCTTTCCCTATATTTATCTCTACCTTAAAATGTGCCTTTAATATATTTAAACTATTTTGATGCAATTTATCTCATTGTGTCTTCATGTCATTTATCTCAATGTGCTGTCATTAACTCAATGTGTCATTTTATTTATCTCAATGTATCTTCATGTCATTTATCTCAATGTGTTGTCATGTCATTTATCTCAATGTGTTGTCATTTATCTCATTACAATGTGTCTTCATGTCATTTATCTCAATGTATTGTCTTGTCATTTATCTCAATGTGTTATCATTTATCTCAATGTGTCTTCATTTTATTTATCTGAAAGATCTTCATGTCATTTATCTCAATGTGTTGTCTTGTCATTTATCTCAGTGTGTTATCATTTATCTCAATGTGTCTTCATGTCATTTATCTCAATATGTTATCATTTATCTCAATGTGTCTTCATGTCATTTATCTCAATATGTTGTCATATATCTCAATGTGTCTTCATGTCATTTATTTCAATTGACATCTATAAACTATATATTAACGTCTCACTATAATAATTATCTCTACGTGTTGTCATGCCATTTATTTCTACTTGTCTAAATGACATTTATCTCCACGTGCCGTCACGTCATTCATCTCAACGTGTTTTAATGCCATTCATCTCAACGTGACTTTATCTTAATCAAGAATACCAATGTTTATTTTCAGAGGACAGGAATTATAACAGAATGTTGTAATAATAAAACACACAAACTTACTACTCTGCTGGCACACCTGAAATTAGAAGAGAGAAAATCAATCACCGTAACAAATATTAATTTGTTATTGATATTTAAAGTAATCCCGAATGGTTCATTAGTAAAAAGCATCGTGGGTATTGGCTTTAACGTTATACATGTACCCTTCACTGTATGTTTACATATAACCGTCTTCCGTGGTTTAGTGTTTAAGAAGTCCGCCTCAAAAACGGGGGTCGAAGGTTCGAATTCCGGTGAAAGCACTTGTTGGTGTTTTTTTCTGATGCGGTCGGTTGCTCACCTAGCAGATAGTTAAAATGAGCGGTAATGAATGTTTAACAGCCTGACGCCTGGCAAGGATAGCTTTCGGGAAGTAATTGTGTACAACATAAATATGTCTCATAAGCCCATTATGGCTGGCACTTTCAACAGGGGTGACACTATAATAAACAAACACTTCACTTTTCACTGTTATATTCATATAACAATGTATTGTGATGGCAAACCGCAAAACTCTTCATTTAATAACCTTTTAAATAATTCTTTCATTTCTATGGTCTACTCGTACATTTACTAATTCATTCATCTAGTAGTTCAACCAACTGCTCGTTCATTCTTTTGAACAATCAAACAATCATTCAACTGATCAGTGAACGAATCAATCAATCAATTAAATCTATTAATCAACTGAATAACTAATCAATCAATCAAGCAATCGCATTTGTAACAAAACTTATTTTAGTTTTAAGCATTTTTATATGAATCAACCAATAACAAAATATTGTAAAATATCTTGAGTTTATACTGTCTGTTTATTAGTCAATTATTCATTCAAATCAATAACAATTTAATCTAAAGTATCTAGAGATTACACTGTCTGCAAATGTTCAATAATTTATTCATCAAATAACAATCTAATGTTAAATATCTGGAGTTTGCTCTGTGGCATTAGTATTCAATTATTCACTCAGATGGATAGCAATTAATTTAAAGTATCTGGATTTTGCACTGTATATTTAGTATTCAAGTATTCATTCAAATGGATAGCAAATTAATGTAAAGTATCTGGAGTTTTCACTGTCTATTTAGTATTCAATTATTCATTCAAATGGATAGCTAATTAATGTAAAGTATCTGGAGTTTTCACTATCTATTTAGTATTCAATTATTCATTCAAATGGATAGCAAATTAATGTAAAGTATCTGATCTACAAATGAAATAAGAGGTATTGAATATCAAAATACCTACCACAAGAGCGACACAAGCAGATATAATGACCGTCTTCAGAAACATATTGTTTGCCATCTGAAACACGAAGAACACAAACATTACAGAATATGTGTAATCCGAAACATCAAGAATGTACACAAGTTACAGAGTGTTTGTCATCTGAAACACCAATAATACAAACGTTACAGATTGTTTATGATCCGAAACATCAATAATGTACACAAGTTACAGAGTGTTTGTCATCTGAAACACCAATAATACAAACGTTACAGATTGTTTGTGATCCGAAACATCACTAATGCACACAAGTTACAGAGTGTTTGTAATACGAAACACCAATAATGTACACACGTTACAGAGTGTTTGTCATCTGAAACATCAAGAATGTACACAAGTTACAGAATATGTGTAATCTGAAACATCAAGAATGTACACAAGTAACAGAGTGTTTGTCATCTGAAACATCATGAATGTACACAAATTACAGAGTGTTTGTAATATGAAACACCAATAATGAACTAGAGTTACAGAGTGTTTGTAATCCGAAACATCAATAATGTACACAAGTTACAGAGTGTTTGTCATCTGAGACATCACGAATACAAACGTTACAGATTGTTTGTGATCCGACACATCAATAATGTACACAAGTTACAGAGTGTTTGTCATCTGAAACATCAATAATGTACACAAGTTACAGAGTGTTTGTCATCTGAAACATCAAGAATACAAACGTTACAGAAAATGTTTAATCCGAAACATCAATAATGTACACAAGTAACAGAGTGTTTGTCATCTGAAACATCAAGAATGTACACAAGTTACAGATTGTTTGTCATCTGAAACATCAAGAATGTACACAAATTACAGAGTGTTTGTAATATGAACACCAATAATGAACTAGAGTTACAGAGTGTTTGTAATCCGAAACATCAATAATGTACACAAGTTACAGAGTGTTTGTCATCTGAGACACCACGAATACAAACGTTACAGATTGTTTGTGATCCGACACATCAATAATGTACACAAGTTACAGAGTGTTTGTCATCTGAAACATCAATAATGTACACACGTTACAGAGTGTTTGTCATCTGAAACATCAATAATGTACACACGTTACAGAGTGTTTGTCATCTGAAACATCAAGAATACAAACGTTACAGAATATGTTTAATCCGAAACATCAATAATGTACACAAGTAACAGAGTGTTTGTCATCTGCAACATCAATAATGTACACAAGTTACAGAGTGTTTGTCATCTGAAACATCAAGAATACAAACGTTACAGATTGTTTGTGATCCGAAACATCAATAATGTACACAAGTTACAGAGTGTTTGTCATCTGAAACATTGAGAATGTACGCAAGTTACAGAGTGTTTGTAATATGAAACACCAATAATGTACACAAGTTACAGAGTGTTTGTCATCTGAGACACCAAGAATACAAACGTTACAAATTGTTTGTGATCCGAAACATCAATAATGTACACAAGTTACAGAGTGTTTGTCATCTGAGACACCCAAAATACAAACGTTACAGATTGTTTGTGATCCGAAACATCAATAATGTACACAAGTTACAGAGTGTTTGTCATCTGAAACATCAAGAATGTACACAAATTACAGAGTGTTTGTAATATGAAACACCAATAATGAACTAGAGTTACAGAGTGTTTGTAATCCGAAACATCAATAATGTACACAAGTTACAGTGTGTTTGTCATCTGAGACATCACGAATACAAACGTTACAGATTGTTTGTGATCCGACACATCAAGAATGTACACAAGTTACAGAGTGTTTGTCATCTGAAACATCAATAATGTACACAAGTTACAGAGTGTTTGTCATCTGAAACATCAAGAATACAAACGTTACAGAATATGTTTAATCCGAAACATCAATAATGTACACAAGTAACAGAGTGTTTGTCATCTGAAACATTGAGAATGTACACAAGTTACAGAGAGTTTGTAATATGAAACACCAATAATGTACACAAGTTACAGAGTGTTTGTCATCTGAGACACCCAGAATACAAACGTTACAGATTGTTTGTGATCCGAAACATCAATAATGTACACAAGTTACAGAGTGTTTGTCATCTGAAACATCAAGAATGTACACAAGTTACAGAGTGTTTGTAATATGAAACACCAATAATGAACTAGAGTTACAGAGTGTTTGTAATCCGAAACATCAATAATGTACACAAGTTACAGAGTGTTTGTCATCTGAGACACCAAGAATACAAACGTTACAGATTGTTTGTGATCCGAAACATCAATAATGTACACACGTTACAGAGTGTTTGTCATCTGAGACACCCAGAATACAAACGTTACAGATTGTTTGTGATCCGAAACATCAATAATGTACACAAGTTACAGAGTGTTTGTCATCTGAATCATCAAGAATGTAAACATGTTACAGAGTGTTTGTCATCCGAAACACCAATAATGTACATAAGTTACAGAGTGTTTGTCATCTGGAACATAAAAAAATGTACACAAGTTACAGAGTGTTTGTAATACGAAACACCAATAATGTACACAAGTTACAGAGTGTTTGTAATACGAAACACCAATAATGTACACAAGTTACAGAGTGTTTGTAATACGAAACACCAATAATGTAAACAAGTTACAGAGTGTTTGTAATACGAAACACCAATAATGTACACAAGTTAAAAGTGTTTGTCATCTGAAACATCAGTAATGTACACAAGTTACAGAGTGTTTGTAAAACGAAATATTTATAATGTACTAGAGTGAAAGAGTGTTTGTAATACGAAACATCAATAATGTACACAAGTTACAGAGTGTTTGTAATACGAAACACCAATAATGTACACAAGTTACAGAGTGTTTGTAATAAAAAACATCAATATGTGCACACGTTACAGAGTGTTTGTAATAAAAAACATCAATATGTGCACACGTTACAGAGTGTTTGTAATACGAAACACCAGTAATGTACACAAGTTACAGAGTGTTTGTAATACGAAACATCAATAATGTACACACGTTAGAGAGTGTTTGTAATACGAAACATCAATAATGTACACAAGTTACAGAGTGTTTGTAATACGAAACATCAATAATGTACGCAAGTTACAGAGTGTTTGTAACACGAAACATCAATAATGTACACAAGTTACAGATTTTTTGTCATCTGAAACATCAGAAATGTACACAAGTTACAGAGTGTTTGTAATACGAAACACCAATTATGTACACAAGTTATAGAATTGTTTGTGATCCGAAACATCAATAAGGTATATAAGTTACAAAATGTTTGTCATCTGAAACATCAAGAATACAAACACTACATATTGTTTGTGATCTGACACATCAAAAATGTAGATACGTTAAGCAAATACCATAAAGAACATAATGTTATCTGAAACATCAAGAATGCAAGTACATTACATTACATAATAGATATATTAGGGAGCGGGTGTTATCGGACACATCAAGAATGCAAGTACATTACATTATAGATATATTAGAGAGCAGGTGTTATCTGAAACATCAAGAATGCATGTACATTATATTACACTGTAGATATATTAGAGAGCGGGTGTTATCTGACACATCAAGAACGCAAGTACATTATATTACATTATAGATATATTAAAGAGCGGGTGTTATATGAAACATCAAGAATGTATATACATTACATTATAGATATATTAGAGAGCGGGTGTTATCTGAAACATAATGAATGCAATTACATAACATTATAGATATGTTAGAGAGCGGGTGTTATCTTAAACAATAAGAATGCATGTACATTATATTACACTGTAGATATATTAGAGAGCGGGTGTTATCTGACACATCAAGAACGCAAGTACATTATATTACATTATAGATATATTAAAGAGCGGGTGTTATATGAAACATCAAGAATGTATATACATTACATTATAGATATATTAGAGAGCGGGTGTTATCTGAAACATAATGAATGCAATTACATAACATTATAGATATGTTAGAGAGCGGGTGTTATCTTAAACAATAAGAATGCAAGTACATTACATTATATTATAGATATGTTAGAGAGCGGGTGTTATCTGACACATCAAGAATATCTGAAGCATAAAAAATGTAAGCACAATCAATTTAAAGATCGCGTATTATCTAAAATATCAAGAATGTAGATACATTACAGCGCAGAACCTTTGTGAAACACCAAGAATGCAAATGCATTACAGAGCAAGTATTCTCTGAAACATTAAGGTGTAGATACATAACAGAACAGGAATTATCTGAAACAACAAGAATGCAAATGCATCACAGAGCAAGTATTATCTGATACAGCAAGAATGTAGATATATTACAGACCAAGAACATGTATGAGCAGGTATTATCTGACACATCAAAAATGTAGATACATTTTATTTACAGAGTGCGTCTTATCTGAAACAGCAAGAATGTAAGTACGTAACGGAGCAGGTCTTATCTGAAACAGCAAGAATGCAAGTACGTTACAGAGCAGGTCTTATCTGAAATAACAAGAATCAAGAACATTACAGAGCAGGTCTTATCTGAAACAGTAATAATGCAAATACGTTACAGAGCATGTCTTATCTGAAACAGTAAGAATGCAAATACGTTACAGAGTAGGTCGTATCTGATACAGCAAGAATGCAAGTACATTGCAGAGCAGGTCTTATATGAAACAGCAAAAATGCAAGTACATTACAGTGCAGGTCTTATCTGAAACAGCAAAGCGCGAGTACATTACAGAGCAGGTCTTATCTGAAACAGCAAAGCGCGAGTACATTACAGAGCAGGTCTTATCTGAAACAGCAGGAATGCAAGTACATTACAGAGCAGGTCTTATCTGAAACAGCAAAGTGCGAGTACATTACAGAGTAGGTGTTACCTGAAACATTATGAGTTTAGAAACAGTACAGAGCGGGTATTATCTTAAACATCAAAATGTAGATACATAACAGAGCAGGAATTATCTGAAACAGCAAGAATGCAAATGCATAACAGAGCAGGTATGAGTAGGTATTATCTGACACATCAAAAATGTAAAATCGTTTAATTTACAGAGCGTGTATTGTCTAAAACGTCAAAAATTGAGATATGTTATAGAGCGGGTATTATCTGAAACAGCAAAATATAGATTCATTATCTGAAACATCAAGAATGTAGATACATTACAGAGCGAGTATTATCTGTAACAAAAAGAACGCAAATGCATTACAGAGCAGGTATCATCTGAAACATCAAGACTGTAGATACGTAACAGAGCAGGAATCAAGAACGCGAATGCATAACAGAGCGGGTATTTTCTGAGACATTTAGAATGCAAATACATTACAGAGCGGGTCTTATCTGAAACAGCAAGAATGCAAGTACATTACAGAGCAAGTCTTATCTGAAACAGCAAGAATGCAAGTACATAACAGAGCTGATACTTTCTGAATGTAAATACATTACAGAGAGTTTGCCATTTGAAATGTCAGGAATAAAGATACGTTACAGGTTGTTTGCCATTTGAAATATCAAGAATAAAAATACGTTACAGATTATTTGCGGTTTGAAATAGCAGGAATATAAACACGTCAAAATTTGTGCGTGTCATCTCAAAACCGTCAAACATAAAATACATTACCGTGCATAGTGTTTGTCATCTGAAATGTCAGGAATAAAGATAAGTTACAGATTATTTGCTATTTGAAATGTAAGGAATATAGATACGTCAAAATGTGTGCGTGTCATCTCAAACCGCCAAACATAAAATAAGTTACAGAGTGTTTGCTATTTGAAACACCAAAGAATATAGATACGTTAAAATGTGCATGTGCTATCTGAAACATCAAAAATAAAATACGTTACAGAGTGTTTGCCATTTGAAACACCAAGGAATACAGATACGTTAAAATTGCGCGTGTTATCTGAAACATCTAAATAAAATATGTTACAGAGTGTTTGCCATTTGAAACACAGGGAATACAGATATGTTAAAATGTGCGCGTGTTATCTGAAACATCAAAAATAAAATATGTTACAGATCAAGTATCTGAAACATGAAGAATGTATAAACGTAACAGAGCGGGTGTTATGTGAAACAAGATTGTATAAACGTAACAGAGCGAGTGTTATATGAAACATCAAGAATGTTTAAACGTAACAGAGCGGGTGTTATATGAAACAACAAGATTGTATAAACGTAACAGAGCAGGTGTTATAAGAAACAACAAGAATGTATAAACGTAACAGAGCGGGTGTTATATGAAACAACAAGAATGTATAAACGTAACAGAGCGGGTGTTATATGAAACAACAAGAATGTTTAAACGTAACAGAGAGGGTGTTATATGAAACGACAAGAATGTATAAACGTAACAGAGCGGGTGTTATATGAAACATCAAGAATGTATAAACGTAACAGAGCGGGTATTATATGAAACAACAAGATTGTATAAACGTAACAGAGCGGGTATTATATGAAACAACAAGAATGTATAAACGTAACAGAGCGGATGTTATATGAAACAACAAGAATGTATAAACGTAACAGAGCGGGTGTTATATGAAACAACAAGATTGTATAAACGTAACAGAGCGGGTGTTATATGAAACATCAAGAATGTATAAACGTAACAGAGCGGGTGTTATATGAAACGACAAGAATGTATAAACGTAACAGGGCGGGTGTTATATGAAACAACAAGAATGTTTAAACGTAACATAGCGGGTGTTATATGAAACAACAAGATTGTATAAACGTAACATAGCGGGTGTTATATGAAACAACAAGATTGTATTACACTAAGCTCACCTTGTAGTTGGCTTGGTTAGGAGATGGGTACCAATCTGTTTGATAAAAATGTGTTAAAAGTACCAGACTGCACTTAACTGTCGCTATAAATAAACAGCCCAATATTGGGTATTGAGAAAATATTGGGTTTAGAGAACAAGTTTATATGTATTACTACCTGACATCTTATCTTTTTGTAAATTAAAATACAGTGTCTAAAACGTAGAACAGTGTAAATGTTCCATTCAAACCGAATATAAGGTTGTAGTTACATCCATTTCTTTAAAAACAAGTAATGCAAAAATGATAAGTTATAAAGCTCGTATAAAAAACAGAAATGTAAGTAAAAATATAATCATACCCCTGCTAATGCGTATATAAATCCTTTTTTGATAATTTCCTACTCTCTCCTGCTTATCCAACATTCAACACACTAGTTCCACCCAAATGACGATCGTCACGGCCTGTGAGTCTCAACCCATACCGCTTATACCTGCCTGTCTATACATATGATATACTAAAACGCGTTATAGCTATGATATTATATATTCGGGGTACTTTTTAACCACCTCGCTGATCCAAAACTCTGTATATAAACATGCGCACATCGCCACTAAACTCTACATAACATGTGCATGTTAACCAGACTGCTGATCCCAAACTCTGTATATAAACACGTGCACATCGCCACTAAACTCTACATAACATGTGCATGTTAACCAAACCGCTGATCCCAAACTCTGTATATAAACATGCGCACATCGCCACTAGACTCTACATAACATGTGCATGTTAACCAGATCACTGATCCCAAACTCTGTATATAAACACGTGCACATCGCCACTAAACTCTACATAACATGTACATGTTAACCAGATCGCTGATCCCAAACACTGTATATAAACATGTGCACAACGCCACTAAACTCTACATAACCTGTGCATGTTAACCAGATCACTGATCCCAAACACTGTATATAAACATGCGCACATCGCCACTAAACTCTGCATAACATGTGCATGTTAACCAGATCACTGATCCCAAACTCTGTATATAAACACGTGCACATCGCCACTAAACTCTACATAACATGTACATGCTAACCAGATCACTGATCCCAAACTCTGTATATAAACACGTGCACATCGCCACTAAACTCTACATAACATGTACATGCTAACCAGATCGCTGATCCCAAACACTGTATATAAACATGCGCACATCGCCAATAAACTCTACATAACATGTGCATGTTAACCAGATCACTGATCCCAAACACTGTATATAAACATTTGTGCATCGCTACCAAACCCTAAATAGCATATGCATTTTAATCAGACCGCTGATCATTAACTCTATGTAACAAATGTTTTTTAACCAAACCTTAAATACTAAACTCTATGTAACAAATGCATTTTAACAAAACCTTCGATACTAAACTTTATCAAGGAATTGTGACATATGCATTTTCACCAGACCGCTGATTCTAAACTTTATGTAGTATATATATTTTAACCAGTTAGTTTATATCGAACTCTATATAACATATGCATTTAGGCAGTTCGCTCAACTCTATATAACATATTTATTTTGACCAGTTAATTGATAGCGAACTCTATTAAACATACGTATTTAACCAGTTAGTTGACATCGAACTCTATATAACATATATATTTGAACCAGTTAGGTGATACCGAACTCTATTAAACATACGTATTTAACCAGTTAGTTGACAACGAACTCTATATAACATATATATATTAACCAAGTTCGTTGATAGCGAACTATACAACATGCATTTTAACCAGCTCGCTTATATTAAACGTTAAATTGCACGTGTACTTTAACCATCTTTCTGATACCAAATAATGTGTGCTCACGTATTTAACCAACTCGCTAATACCGAACTCCGTACTGCACTTTTTAACCAACTTTCAGATTGATATCAAATCATACTTTGCATTTGCATTCTAATATGCTCACCGATACCCAACCCTACAGTTCACCGTTTTAAACGCGATCGCTCATATCAAACACCATATTATAAGATGTATTTTAACCAGTTCGCTGGTAACAATAGTTATATTCAGCAAACTTCTACCAGCTCTCATATGCCAAGACAGTAAACTCCATATTTATTTCAACCGGCTCTCTGAATCAACCATCCCACTAATACCAGAGACAATAATTAAGTCACTGCTAATACCAAACCAATCGGAACATCGCTCTGCCATTTCGTTATTTCAAACGTAGGCGGAAGTTACCGAGCGATTTTCCGATTGATATCAAACATTGTAAAAGCTAGTCTTGATCATATGCGACGCTTTTCTAAGACAAACGTCTTGACAAGTTCTGCTGAGAATAAAAAACATTTTTATTTAGCGAAGATCGAATATCGGTTTTGATTGGTTGATTCAAACAATTGGAATATCTCGGAGATTTCCATAGTATTTCAAAAGAGTTAACGTTTGGATATTTATTTCTATATTCATTATTTATATATTAGTATGAATTTTCTATGACAAAGCTCTTGTACAAGATAACTGCCATGTATTCCTTCCGAATGAATATTTCTAAATTTTATTATAGCATAACCATTGCAGAGGTGCCAATCAGGTTTTACTTCCAGATTCAAACGTTTCTTCTGCACAACTTGTCCAATCTGATCACCTCGGCCTTTGTGCTACACAATAGACGTTTCACGATTGCAACTTGTCAAGACGTTTGTCTTTTAGAAAAGGAAGCGTTGCATATGATCAAGACTATGTAACAACCATAGCCTAATACAACTATTCGTCTACCTCAACTAAGTTCTTGTTTCAGATCGACGGAACTCGCCGAATATTTACAATCTATTAACATTTTCATTGTAGCATTTCGTAAAACTATACCTGCATGTTTGTTTAACACGTCTTGTATCTACAGTTTACTGTCTTACAAGAAGAAATATACGGTTTTAATGTTTACGAAGCTTGACGCAGTTTGAGCGACACGCTCCACCAAAGCAATTGCATTGACGCAAATAAGTTTTGTCCACCCAACCATATATTTTCGATATACGCCCAAATTAAATATGATTATAAAGGATATGCTATGTATATTTGTGTATGCATGTAGAGATGGTATACCATTAACTATTCCTGTATCAACTGCTGTATGTACATGGTTTTCAAGCTTGCATCATTTTCACTCTGGTCTTATGCCCGTTTAAAATAATAGCGACGGCCGACCAGTTTTAGTCCACACTCTAAAGTGCTTACACGGTGATTACCTCGAAACTATTTAATAATAATATTAATAATAATAATAATAATAATAATAATAATAATAATAATATTAATAATAATAATAATAATAATAATAATGACTTTTATTAACGAGAGAACTCATTTGAATATATTCAATCTTCCACGCAGCCCTCGACATATTTACAAAGGACAGTATTAATTTAGCATACAAACAAAAGAATAAACAAACAAGAATATATTCATGTGTGTATGTATATATCAATTTTGATGAGAGCTACCCGGTTTATTAGAGTTGCTAAGATTTTTTACTCAATTGTAACGCTTTGAACTGATTAATAGAATTTGCATTTTTTGTATAAGACGGAATAGAGTTCTACAAACCAGAGCCTGAATCAGAAAATAATTTAGAAACATTTCAGAATTTGGCTTAAGAGAATATAACTTCTGAGGGAAGGGACTCAAATCTTTAGAGCCACGCAAATACACAACCATGGCCGGTCAGTCTAACTATTCTCTAAATGTTGAGCGTCAACCAATGAAGCTTTAGTCTGGTGTGACACAACCGGGTACAGAACTAACAACGTCCTGCTTGCATGTCAGGCGGACACTCTATCAATCAATCACATCTGTGGTTTTGAAGTAAGATAATTAAAAGTTATCATCTTTAAAGAAACATTGTTCTCAAATACGTCATCTTATCTCTAATATAATATCACTCTCTGTAAGGAGTGTGGTCTGGGGTTCAGATATCGGACTCAAGATAAGAGGGCATTGGGTTTGATTCTGCACCACGACTACGTGTGGTGTTCGTTAGCAAACATTTTATCTGCATACGCTATGTACAGGTTTTACCAGGAATAAGTGCTTTATCTTACCAAGGATTAGTGCTTTCCCAATGGATTAGTGCTGGTTCTACCAAGGATTAGTGCTTTCTCTTACCAAGGATAAGTGTTGCTTTCACAATGGATTAGTGCTGGTTCTACCAAGGATTAGTGCGATCTCTTTCCAAGGATTGGTGTTGCTTTCACAATGAATATGTGTTGGTTCGTAAATGGATTGGTGCTAGTTCTTCCAAGGATAAGTGTTTTAACTACCAATGATTAGTGCTTTCTCTGCCACAGATAAGTGTTGCTTTCCCAATGGATAAATGCTGGTTCTACCAAGGACTAGTGCTTTCTCTTACCAAGGATTAGTGTTGCTTTCACAGTGGACTAGTGTAGGTTCGTAAATGGATTGGTGCTAGTTCTTCCAAGGATAAGTGTTTCATTTACCAAGAATAACTGCTTTCTCTACCACAGATTAGTGTTGCTTTCACAATGGATTAGTGCTGGTTCTACCAAGGATCAGTGCTTTCTCTTACCAAGGATTAGTGTTGCTTTCACAATGGATTAGTGTTGGTTCTGTCAACGATAGGTGCTTTCGCTACAAAGGATTACTGTTGGTTCTACCAAGAATTAGTGCCGATTCTACCAGGGATTAATGCTAGTTCTACCAAGGATTAGTGCTGGTTTTACAAAGGATTAGTTCTAGTTTTACAAAGGATTAGTGCTGGTTTTACAGAGGGTTAGTGCTTTCTAGACAAATGATTAGTGTTGGTTCTACAAAGTATTAGTGCTGGTTCTACACAGGATTAGTGCTTTCTCGACAAAGTATTAGTGCTGGTTCTACAAAGGATTATAACTGGTTCTATCAAGTGTTTGTGCTTTCGCTACAAAAGATAAGTGTTGGTTCTACAAAGGATTATAACTGGTTCCATCAAGTGTTAGTGCTTTCGCTACAAAAGATAAGTGTTGGTTCTACAAAGGATGTAATATTTGTTCTGCGCTGGTTCAACCTAGTATAAGTGCTGGTTCTACTCTGAAGTAATACTTGTTCTGCCCTCGATTAGTTCTGGTTTGACCTAGTATTAGTGCTGGTTCTACTCGGAAATAATACTTGTTCTGACCTCGATTAGTGCTGGTTTGACCTAGTATAAGTGCTGGTTCTACTCGGAAGTAATACTTGTTCTGACCTCGATTAGTGTTGGTTTGACCTAGTATAAGTGCTGGTTCTACTCTGAAGTAATACTTGTTCTGACCTCGATTAGTGCTGGTTTGACCTAGAATAAGTGTTGGTTCTCCTCGGAAATAATACTTGTTCTGACCTCGATTAGTGTTGGTTTGACCTAGTATAAGTGCTGGTTCCACTCGGAAGTAATACTTGTTCTGACCTGGATTAGTGCTTGTACGATATTGTATAAGTGCTGGTTCTACTCGGAAGTAATACTTGTTCTGTCCTCGATTAGCGCTAGTTCGACCTAGTATAAGTGCTGGTTCGACCTAGTATAAGTGCTGGTTCTACTCGGATGTAATATTTGTTCTGTCCTCGATTAGCGCTGGTTCGACCTGGTAAAAGTGTTGGTTCTACTCAGAAGTAATACTTGTTCTGCCCTAGCCGATTAGTGCTGGTTTGACCTAGTATTAGTGCTGGTTCTACCCGGAAGTAATACTTGTTTTGTTCTCCATTAGCGCTGGTTCGACCTATTATAAGTGCTGGTTCTACTCGGAAGTAATACTTGTTCTGTCCTCGATAAGCGCTGGTTCGACCTGGTATAAGTGTTGGTTCTACTGGGAAGTAATACTTGTTCTGACCTGGATTAGCGCTGGTTCGACCTGGTAAAAGTGTTGGTTCGTAAATGGATTGGTGCTAGTTCTTCCAAGGATAAGTGTTTTATATACCAATGATTAGTGCTTTCTCTACCACAGATAAGTGTTGCTTTCCCAATGGATAAGTGCTGGTTCTACCAAGGATTAGTGCTTTCTCTTACCAAGGATTAGTGTTGCTTTCACAGTGGACTAGTATAGGTTCGTAAATGGATTGGTGCTAGTTCTTCCAAGGATAAGTGTTTTATTTACCAAGAATAACTGCTTTCTCTACCACAGATTAGTGTTGCTTTCACAATGGATTAGTGCTGGTTCTATCAAGGATCAGTGCTTTCTCTTACCAAGGATTAGTATTGCTTTCACAATGGATTAGTGTTGGTTCTGTCAACGATAAGTGCTTTCGCTACAAAGGATTACTGTTGGTTCTACCAAGGATTAGTGCCGATTCTACCAGGGATTAATGCTAGTTCTACCAAGGATTAGTGCTGGTTTTACAAAGGATTAGTTCTAGTTTTACAAAGGATTAGTGCTGGTTTTACAGAGGGTTAGTGCTTTCTAGACAAATGATTAGTGTTGGTTCTACAAAGTATTAGTGCTGGTTCTACACAGGATTAGTGCTTTCTCGACAAAGTATTAGTGCTGGTTCTACATAGGATTATAACTGGTTATATCAAGTGTTAGTGCTTTCGCTACAAAAGATAAGTGTTGGTTCTACAAAGGATTATAACTGGTTCCATCAAGTGTTAGTGCTTTCGCTACAAAAGATAAGTGTTGGTTCTACAAAGGATTAGTGCTGGTTCTGTCGGGGACAAGTGCTTTCTCTACCAAGAATGAGTGTTGTGTTCACTAGTGCTGGTTCTACTCGGAAGTAATACTTGTTCTGTCTTTGATTAGTGCTGGTTTGACCTAGTATAAGTGCTGGTTCTACTCTGAAATAATACTTGTTCTGCCCTCGATTAGTGCTGGTTTGACCTAGTAAAAGTGCTGGTTCTACTCGGATGTAATATTTGTTCTGCTCTGGTTCAACCTAGTATAAGTGCTGGTTCTACTCTGAAGTAATACTTGTTCTGCCCTCGATTAGTGCTGGTTTGACCTAGTATTAGTGCTGGTTCTACTCGGAAATAATACTTGTTCTGACCTCGATTAGTGCTGGTTTGACCTAGTATAAGTGCTGGTTCTACTCGGAAGTAATACTTGTTCTGACCTCGATTAGTGCTGGTTTGACCTAGTATAAGTGTTAGTTCTACTCGGAAATAATACTTGTTCTGACCTCGATTAGTGTTGGTTTGACCTAGTATAAGTGCTGGTTCCACTCGGAAGTAATACTTGTTCTGACCTGGATTAGTGCTTGTACGATATTGTATAAGTGCTGGTTCTACTCGGAAGTAATACTTGTTCTGTCCTCGATTAGCGCCAGTTCGACCTAGTATAAGTGCTGGTTCGACCTAGTATAAGTGCTGGTTCTACTCGGATGTAATATTTGTTCTGTCCTCGATTAGCGCTGGTTCGACCTGGAATAAGTGCTGGTTCTACTCAGAAGTAATACTTGTTCTGTCATAGCCGATTCGTGCTGGTTTGACCTAGTATTAGTGCTGGTTCTACCCGGAAGTAATACTTGTTTTGTTCTCCATTAGCGCTGGTTCGACCTAGTATAAGTGCTGGTTCTACTCGGAAGTAATACTTGTTCTGACCTGGATTAGCGCTGGTTCGACCTAGTATAAGTGCTGGTTCTACTCGGAAGTAGGACTTGTTCTGTCCTCGATAAGCACTGGTTCGACCTAGTACTAGTGCTGGTTCTAGTTGAAAGTAATACTTGTTCTGACCTGGATTAGCGCTGGTTCGACCTGGTATAAGTGCTGGTTCTACTCAGAAGTATGACTTGTTCTGTCTTCGATAAGCACTGGTTCGACCTTGTATTAGTGCTGGTTTTACTTTAAAGTAATACTTGTTCTGACCTGGATTAGCGCTGGTTCGACCTAGTATTAGTGCTGGTTCTACTTTAAAGTAATACTTGTTCTGACCTGGATTAGCGCTGGTTCGACCAAGTATTAGTGCTGGTTCTACTTTAAAGTAATACTTGTTCTGACCTGGATTAGCGCTGGTTCGACCTAGTATTAGTTCTGGTTCTACTTTAAAGTAATACTTGTTCTGACCTGGATTAGCGCTGGTTCGACCTAGTATTAGTGCTGGTTCTACTTTAAAGTAATGCTTGTTCTGACCTGGATTAGCGCTGGTTCGACCTAGTATTAGTGCTGGTTCTACTCAGAGGTAATACTTGTTCTGCCCTCGATTAGCGCTGGTTCGACCTAGTATAAGGGCCGGTTTTACTCGGAGGTAATACTTGTTCTGCCCTCGATTAGCGCTGGTTCGACTTATATAAGTGCTGGTTCTACTCTGAATTAGGACTTGTTCTGCCCTCGATTAGCGCTGGTTCGACCTAGTATAAGTGCTGAGTCTGAAACATTTTCAACCATGTAAATAATGGCATCAATACTAAACAGTAATAAGGTTACTTAAGTGTGCTTGCCGATACGAAATGCAAACTAATGCCGATGCTAACGGAAGTTGGAGCTTTGCGTATGTCTTCCCAGATTGTTATTATACGGGCATTTGCAGTAATAGGTATATCGCGGTTTTAGGTATACAAGGGATAATACATAAATACACTTATCCAGTTGTGGGTTCTAACACCTGAAAGGGTTAGTGTGATTACTGTTTTACATACCGCATATAACACGTCGTGCAAATTATCGTCATATAATTGACCCCTTATCGCAATAATGGAGTAATCAAGTTTTATTTATTACTTTTCTGTTTGAGAAAATACTAACCATGGGAGAGAGAGTCATGCAAGCAGACAAGCAGGCAGACAGACGGGCATCGTCAAAACATCGAGATAAAGTGACCGACTCCACCCTCGACCGACCGATCGACCGACCGACCGACCGACCGACCGACCGACCGACCGACCGACCGACCGACCGACCGACCGACCGACCGACAGACAGACAGACAGACAGACAGACAGACAGACAGACAGACAGACAGAAGACGGACAGACGGACAGACGGACATACGGACATACGGAAGGACGGACGGACGGACGGACGGACGGACGGACGGGCGGGCGGGCGGGCGGGCGGGCGGACGGACGGACAGACAGACAGTGAGCAATTAATTAATTTATAGTGAAATTAATTTAGGGATAGTGAAGAAGACGGGGACAGTGGCAGGGCAAGGGCAACAGCAGGGGCCGGGCGGTGTCGGAACGGTGACAGGACCGTATATCAGTGTAGATCCGTCTTTTAGATATGTACATATAATCACATGATCAAACTACAACATGGCGGACAAAACAACAAACAGAAAGTAGGAAATGTGTGGACCAGACTTCATGAGCAAATGTTTCTAAACAATGTTGTAAAGTGAAGACACTTTACAATAAATAAATATTGTTTACTGTGAGATAGCCATGGTTGACGAAAGGAAACGGTTGTTACCGCCACGTTTGGACGACGCGGAAGAAGATGGTCCTTTTACGTGTTGTCCATTTCCCAGGATTAATAACAAACTGCTGGCAAAAGGAACTGTCTTAATAACTGTGGCACTTGAACGACTTGCCTTCTACACCGTGTCCGGCAACCTCATACTGTTCCTCAATGGAAGAACATATCAATGGACATCTTATAAAGCAATAGAGGCATCACTGTTTTTCTTAGGAATATCGTGCATTTTCTTTTTCCTTGGAGGTTTTATAGCCGACACGAAATTCGGAAGATTTCGAACAATCTTTGCTGCTTTCATAATATACATCATAGGATATATATTTTTTCCTATATTGGCGTACAAAAATGTGGAAAATGATATACTGCAAAACAGTTCCGCATTTTTTGAATGTGGTGATAAAGAGTCCCAGTCCCCAAGATGTTCTTATTTGATATATGTAGGTCTTGCCATAATGGGTGCAGGCACAGGAATGGTTAGAGCTAACATTGCCCCATTTGGTGCAGATCAGGTGAGCATAGTTTACCCTTTCAACACCACATTGGTTAATTGGTGTCATATAATGATTTTGCAGGAAGTTAAGTTACTTCTTCAGAACTTAGGCCATAATATATTAATTGCTAGATTATCATCCTCATACATCCCTTAATTTTCATGCCGCCACAACACTTTTTATTTTCTTAAAAAAAAAAAAAAAATAATGATAATGAAAATAAAAAAAAAATTCAAAAAATTTAAAAATTAAAATAAAAAATAGAAAATAAAATCATCCCGCCCTCCCCATTTTTAAGAAAAATTTGGATGATTATATAGCAATTAATTTATAATGGCCTTAGGGGTCATGGTATGAAATTTACTAAAATGAACAGCAAAAATAACTCTAGACTGAACCAAGGAATTATATAGAGAAGGAAAGGTAACTGATTGAGCAAAAACATTATTATATGACACCAATTAACCAGTGTGGTCTTGCAAGTTGCATATTCATGCAAAATATTGCAATATCTCGTTTTCAGTTTATATCTTAACTTTCATTCATCTCAGGAACACTTGTGATTCAAAATTCTTACATTCTTACATTGCAGAATGAAATGAAAACAATACCATTCCAAGAAATGTGTGTTGAAGTACATTTGATAAAAAATTTGAAATTGTATATTGCAGCTAAAATAACGACAAATTACAATAATTTTCCTTCAAACCACAAAATCTTTAATAAAGATCATTTTGAGTGCTCAAAACATGTTTTTAATTGCATACACCTTATAGTTTATGTAAAAGAAATCAGTTGCCAGTGAATTATCAAAGAATTATATAGAGATGGATAGGTAACTGATTGAGATTTTGTGAACGCTCGTGTATTCATGCAAAATCTCACAATATATAGTTTTCAATTATCTTAACTTATATTCATCTCGGGAAAACAAATCAAAATTCTTACATTGCAGGAATGAAATTCTCATAAAAAAATACCATTCCCAGAAATTGTTGTTTAAAATTGTTGAAGTATTTTTGATTATAAAATTTGTATACTGCAGCAAAAAAAAAAATGACAAATTGCAAGAAGTTTTTCTTCAAACCTCAATAACTTTAACTCAAGATCATTTTGCGTGATCCAAAACGTGTTTAAACATTAACATCCAACTTACAGTTTGTGTACAAACAATCAGTTGCCTGTAGATTATGAATGCATAATTACTCCTTTGTGTGTATTTTATCATTTAATCAGGAGATGCAAATTTCCTATCCTTATATATAAGCCCTTGTCTTACCTAATTATAGTTTTTTCATCACAGTATTATTTTACATATTCCTATTTACTGTTTTATTTATTTTAAACAAGGAATTAGATATGATCTCTCTAATTCCTTTTTTTAAATAGCCCTGACGAATTTCATAAAGTTAAACAAAAATACCAGAGACTGTCGATATGTTACGAATGTATCGTCGGGTATCGCACATTAGTTTCCGGAAATTTTCGATAGTAATTACCTGAAGTGGACGAAATATTGATTTTTAGCAGATGATCCACGCAAATAGTCATGGGGAAACTGGCATAACATAGCTTTTTGGGTTATTGGCACTAGTTGCAATTCCTTTTCTCTCTATTTCCTTGGAATTATGAATGATTGATTTGCCCAATATTTAATCCTTTGTGTGCTATTTCAACAACATCTAGTCAGGAGATGCAAGTTTCCTATCCATCTATATAATTCCTTGACTGAACTTTAGCTGGGCCTGATTAGCTCAGTTGGTTATGTTTTGACTATCAATCTAGGGGTCGTGAGTTTGAATCCCCGCCCGGCAACAGTCTCTGTGATGATTGATATACGACATTGTGTCTCATTATCATTCATCCCTCACTGCTGATTCAAGTGGGAAAGTTTTCAGTTACAGAGTACTGGTTAACCTTTCAGGATCCCAGGAAACAGTGGTTAGGTTAACTGATCGTCTGTTAGCCCTTGATGGCATAAAAATGACGCAAAATATTCAATCAATCAATAAATAAATTGACTGAGCACTTTCTTACAAAGTTTAATTTACAACCTGAAGAAGACAGGTAATGCAGTTATAAACAATGAATCTTATCTATGAAGCTATTTGCCAACAACAACAAAATGTTGAATATATATATAAAAGTTTAAAGTTCAAATAAAAAAATCTTTAATCAGAAGCGGTCCAAAGACATCCGAAAAGGACATCTATTTACATATATAAATATACATACTAGTATGGAGTTGGATATAGAGCATCAGAAAGGCCTGAATCAGAAAAATACATAAGTGTTAATAAGGCCATTATAGATAAATTGCTAGGTTACCATCCCCGCCCGCCACCTAATTTTCATGTCGCTCCGACCCTTTTCATTTTCTTAAAAAAAAACAACAAAAAAAACATCAAAAATTTTAAAAATGAAAATAGAAAATAAAATTCTCCCGCCCTCACCGTTTTTGCAAAAAAATTGGATGATGATCTAGCAATTCATTTATAATGGCCTAATATGAAATAGAAAAAACCGAAAGAATCAGATATTGGTATTAAAATTTTATCTACATGAGGGCGATTTTGACAAACCATTGAGGGGATTTTGGTTATCACTCTGTTTTGACCATGAGGATTTTGACCACTCTGTCACTTCTGTCCAGGGGATTTTGACCACTGGGCCAGTTAATTTTGACCATGGGGATTTTTGTACTACTACAATTTCGTACGGGTGGTTTCATACCACTTAAGGAGGTTTAGTACCATATATGAATTATATATATAAAGTATTTAAAACTTTACTATATGTTATATACATGTGTCCCATTTAACATTACCTGTTTATGTATAGAAAGTAGATTGTAATATGGAAATAATTAAAAATTATTGAAATATAACAAATTATTAGATATATATGATTCAATGAAAAATAGAAGAAAAATATAATTATATTCAACACAGTTGTAACATGCAAGCTAGCCATTAAAATTCATTAAAAACATGTAAAATAAAAGACAACAATTGATATATTGGACATGTGTAAGTTTAACGCCAAATAATAATAATCCAATACTATCGCACACTAATTACGAACTTATACCATCATAATCATTTGATTGTGACACCTGAACACGGTGTGAAACACTATAAAGTTTATGCACTAATCAGTATGTGGTACAAAACCTCTCAATTTGGTACAAAATTGTAGTGCTACGCAGTTGTTATGGTACGAAATCTCTGTAATTGTACCATACTACTTCAGAACAGACAGGACTAATGTTTTACTTGTTGCTCGCCATTTAGACAGAACTGCATGAGATATACATATTTATATAAAGAGATTTAAAAACAATGTGTTTTTGGCATAGAAAAAGAAAAGTTTTATATAATTTCTGTTTTTTTGATTTTCAAAGTGATTGTTTTATTGTCACAACAACTGAACCGAAGTCCCCCAATTACCAAACACTGGTTCGACCAGGAAACAGTTTCCGGCTAAATGAACTGCACAACACTGCGGCTAGTGTATTCATTAACAAATTTTTTTTTTTTATATTTTGTTTTAAAGAAGCCAAATTGTTTTATATATTCTGGTGCTTTTGTCAACATATATAAATGTGGAGATAGTGCCTTGATATTGTGTCTACCGTTTGTATTGTAGCTAGCCGTGCTCACCATAGTCTGTTCTGTTCATTTATGTCTGGTTGTTCACAAGCGATCAAATCCATATATATGTCATACATTGTAAATATGCATCTGAAAATATCTCAAAAATTAAAAATTCTGTTGTTGTGATTTCAATTATCTCCCTTTATGAAATAAAATGCATATGATTTCATTGTTATAATTTTCATGATCCATGAAACTGTCTTTTATATAGGATGTGAGTAGTTATGAATCCTTAACTGGATCGTACTCATATAAAGCTATCAGTTCATGTATGTTAATTGACCGTCCAGTCCAGATGTGTTGCATGTAAATCCAAAGTATATGGTTGACACTAAATTTACATGGTTTGGCAGATGCCTTGATGTTGTGTCTATAGTTTGCATTGTAGCTATATATGCTTGCGGTAGTCTGGTCTGTGGTTGTTCACAAATAATTATCTCCATAATATATATCGTACATTGTGAATATATATATATAAATCTGTCCTTTAAATAGCATGTGAGTAGTCATTAATCCTTAACTGGAACCTACTCATATAAAGCTATCAATTCATGTATGTAAATTGTCTGTCCAGTCCTGATGTGTTGCATGTAAATCCATAGTGTATAAGTCATGGTCGACACCAACTTTACATGGTTTGGCAGAGGCCTTGATATTGTGTCGATGGTTTGCATTGTAGCTAGGCGTGCTCGTGGTAGTCTAAGTCTGTATATTTAAGTCTGGTTGTTCACAAATAATTATCGCCATATATATATTATACATTGTAAATATATATATATATATATATTGACTCTGAGCTAACAATGAGCTGAGGGTCAAAACGTCAAATTTCTTTGAAATACATCATTCAACTTTGAGATATAACTTTTAAAAATGTGTGTCATCTGGGAGATTAATTTTCTATGAAACATGTTATAATTAAATAAATTTGGCTATTAAATTTTATATTTAAAGTTAATATGTCAGCTCAGAAATAATGGTTGAACATTTTCAAAAAGATATTTTTATAAAAAAAATTGAATACATCAAGATCATCTAGAAGATTGAACTTTCTTTGTAATACAGATTTCAATTTGGAGACTGAACTCTTTTTAAAGATTTTTTTTAACATTAAAACTGTGTGTTAATTGTTTTCACAAAAACAGTTATCCCTTGGGATAAATTTTTCTACCCATGTGTGATTCTTATTTTATTTAATTTCTACTTGACCATTGTTTTCCAAGGTTTCAGTACCCGGTACTTCATGTAGGCATATAGTGGAGAGAAGCACCCTATACCAGCATGGCTGGCATGGGATATCATGTAAACAGGAGTTGATGGGATATGTTTTCATTTCAGTTGAAAGGTGATACAGCACACAGTACAGTGGTTTTCTTCAACTGGTATTACTGGTCAATTAATGTTGGAACACTTGTGGCCCTTGGCGGTATAGCCTATGTCCAGCAGGACATCCCAAATGATGGGTTCTTTCACAGCTACATTGTGGGAGTGGCGTGTCTTGTGGTTGGTCTCATCATTTTTTGTACAGGTAATTATTGCAAATACATAATATATACTGTTATTAATAGTATACATTTGATCTATTTTACATCCATTGTGAAAGTAAAACTCTGTAGGCATACTACCACAATTGGAAAAAGGAAGTGCTTCTGTGGGGTAGTCGCATAATGGCGGTTATAAATATTCCTCATTTCTTCTTTTAAAATGCATTTTCATTATTTTAATGCTCATTTTTTTATTTGAATGGCATTATTGATGTATTTTGAACATTTTGACAGCATTGTCAAGTTTGAATTGTGAATTGAGATGCTTGGAAATTGGGGTATGAATACATGATTTCGGAAGTCTACTTTCACTCTGTCAACAGTGTACACACTGAGCAGAAAAAAAATCCCTTATATAACACATGACCCCTACTTTTCTCATCATATTTAGGTAGTGTAGAGGCTGACAAACAGTAAAATGTAAGTTTTACTTCTTTCATTTGGGTCCCTCTATGAATGACAAGCCTTTTAACTTTTATTATTAACTATAGAATAAAGAACAAAATCAATGGTGGGTTTACAACTGCATGATTGGTTAGATAAAAATGATGCATTTGTCTTGATGTAGGAGAAAACCAGATAGCATAGGGGAAAACTCCACCAATTCAGGCCTTAAGACTGGTCTATCATAGCCGATTGGTCTTGTGCATTGCCTCAAGATCAATTATCTCTCATCCAGAAGGTTCTGGGTTTGAGCCCAGCTGGGTCCAACATTTTTATGTTGTGTGCCAGAATTATATAACATGAAATGTATTGAAAATGTTGTTATACAACTATTCTTTCAAACATTTGGATAATGCTGGAATAAAATTTATAAAACTTATGAGTCTAAAAACTCAGACTCAAAATTGCAAATTCTTAAACAAATTTTTGATAACTTTTATAGATTTAGTCAGAAAACATATATTTCAACTATTTTCTGATAATGTAACATTGAAATAAACGGTTTTTGCAAGAAAATATTGTTAGTTTTTAGCTCTACTGGCCAAAGGCCAGAAGTGCTTATGCGATGGTGCGTTGTCTGTTGTCCGTTGTCTGTCGTCTGTTAGCAGCACTTTCTCTGAAACCAATAGGCCATTTAAACTGAAACTTCACATGCATGTTTTTGTTGCATTGGAGACTATACAGAAGTTTTTTTTTTTTTATTTGAAATTCAATATGGCCGCCATTACTGAAAATAGTCCAAAACTTAAAAAATCTTTTTCTCATGAACGGCCCAACAGATTTTCAAAATGTTTATGTAGTAATGATAAACAACTTTAGTATTGTTAGATTTGTTCAAATGGTGTCCCTAGGGTTAAATATGACCCCACCCCGAGGGTTCAATTAGGGGACACATGTCATTATAATATATATATTTTTTTTTTAAATGGAAATGATTTTGCCTATATTTTCACAGAAGCATTGCTTGGTGAAGGAGATTCAGATTTGTAAAAAATAATGGGTTCCACTGTCTTAAAGGGTCAGGAGGGGCACCAAAAGGGTAAAAATTGAGAATTACTAAAATCATTTTCTTGAGAACCGGTATGTCAGATTTGTTCATATTTGGCATAAATTATCCCTATGTGTAGGGGTTTGATTGCAGATATGAATTAAGGGGCTAAAATTTATAGGGGCCCTGTAAGGGGACTTAGAATTTTACATAGGGATACTATGGGAAAACAGAAAATTTTCTTTTTCTTTCATCTATTCTGAAACCACTGGGCCAATTAAACTGGAACTTCACATGCATGTTTGCTGATGCATAGGACACAATACAGAATACAGAAGATTTTTTTTTTTTTCGATCTGGTATTCAAGATGGCCGCCGTACTAAAAATAGTCCAAAACTTAAAAAATCTTCTTCTCATGAACGGCCCAACAGATTTTCAAAATGTTTATGTAGTAATGATGACCAATTATAGTATTGTTAGATTTGTTCAAATGGTGTCCCTAGGGTTCAATATGACCCCGCCCCGAGGGTTCAATTAGGGGACACATGTCATTATAATATTTTTTTTAATTTTTTTTTTAAATTGGAAATGATTTTGCCTATATCTTCACAGAAGCATTGTTTGATGAAGGAGGTTCAGATTTGTAAAAATGACTGGGTTCCACTGTCTAAAGGGGTCAGGAGGGGCCCCAAAAGGGTAAAAATTGGGAATTACTAAAATCGTCTTCTTGAGAATTGATATGTCAGATTTGTTCATATTTGGCATAAATTATCCCTTTGTGTAGGGGTTTGATTGCAGATAAGAATTAAGGGGCTAAAATTTATAGGGGCCCTGTAAGGGGACTTATAATTTTATATAGGGATACTATGGGAAAACAGAAAATTCTCTTTTTCTTTCATCTATTCTGAAACCGCTAGGCCAATTAAACTGAAACTTCACATGCATGTTTCTGATGCATAGGAGACAATACAGAAGATTTTTTTTTTCGATCTGGTATTCAAGATGGCCGCCGTTACTAAAATAGTCCAAAACTTAAAAAATCTTCTTCTCATGAACAGCCCAACAGATTTTCAAAATGTTTATGTGAGTAATGATGACAAACTATAGTATTGTTAGATTTGTTCAAATGGTGTCCCTAGGGTTAAAAATGACCCCACCCCGAGGGTTCATGAGTCAATAGAGCGTCCTCAGGCACTCTTGGGCCTCTTGTTTGTAAAATTGTCTTTACCAGAACCGGTAATGCAAATTACTTAATATCAGAATTTGGGTTCAAGTCTGATTTTTAGACTCAATAGTTCGATGAGATTAAGCCTTGGGTGTGAATCAACAGGCATATTCAGATACTCTGCCAAGTAAAATTTTAAACCACAGCCAAAATATTGAAAAGCATGAGGGGGTTACAAATAGGTATTTAAAAGTTTCGGAATGAACTTTACCATGCATAAAGCAACAGTATTCACTTTGACTTAATTTAGAGTGCGCAACCCATGCAGACTTTACTAAATGTAGATAAATATTTTTGAAAAATGTGTTCTGGTCCGATTAGGAATGAAATTAAAAAAACAACAACAAACAAATGCAGTAAGTCGCCATTTCTACTTCTATTTCTAAACAATTACCCAGAGGCAGACGCCCGGACCCCAACCAGCAGTAGTGGGTATCATCTTCACACACCCATTCCCTGAGTAACTTTCAAAGTTGCCATGCTACAACCCTGAACCAAATCACTATACTGACAGGTAACTACTGTGCTGGGATCCCAAGGAACAACATCTTAAAACTTTTGGGCACAACTATGCAGAAATCTGGAATATTTTCTCTTTATTTCAGGAAAATGTACATACACATATAGAAAGCCAGTTGGAAGTATATTTGTGAATATTTATAAGGTGTTCAGGGAGGCATTAAGAATAAGAAAGAGAAAGACGGCACAGCAGTACGAACACCGGTTAGACTTTCCAAGGTATAATTAGAAAATCTCTTATTAGTTTTCATTGTGCACTTTTAACTTTGGCTTTTATGAAAACAATTTTGGTTACATATACACTCAAACCTGTGTTAGAGGTCACCACTATTAACCAACCACTTGTCTTAAACAGCCACATTTTCTTTTTATTTTAGTGTTGTCGAGACAGCAAACTTTTAAATATTTTGCTTTAACTACTCTAACATCACTTTTTAGCTTGACTATTCTTAGAATAGGGAGGCTATAGTACTCGCCCTGGCATCGACGTTGGTGTTGGTTTTTAAGTTTTTTATCAGGTAAGATATTTATCCAACCATTCACTAGATATGAATGTAACTGCTCCTGTGTGTTTAGCATCATCAATGGTACACACAAAGACAAAAAACATAACTCTGGGTTGCATTTTGGCAGAATTATAGTCCCTGTGGACTAATAGAGAATTTAGCTAAAGATTTTGGGCAGGTACATATTTCATCAACCTGACATTGAATATGAATGAAACTCCACATGTGTGTTCAGCATCATCAAAGGAATGTACAGATACAAGAACCATAACTCTGGGTTGCCTTTAAGCAGAGTTATGTCCCTTTTGGACTTAAAACATAGGATAAAGTTTTTGAGCCGGTTAAACAAACTGAGCTTAGATATTTGACAAATAGAGTCAGTTTGTGGTCCTCTCTCAAATTTGTTCAAAACCATGACACTGGGGGCATAATTGACCCACCGTTTGGGTTAAAATGAATTGTTTTTAACAAAGTTGAAGGCCTGGAGCTCAGATTTAATTTTTCCCTTTTTTTTTTAAAGTTTTTCTTTTTAAATTTTCCTTTTTTTTCTATGGATATTTAATTTTTTGTAAAATGTTTTCTTCATTTTCATAAAAAGGTATCCAGCTCTGATAAACTGTACAATATATATGCTGGTACAAGATTAGTTCAACTTAAGATCGATTTTCATGTTTCATGATTTGGTACCAATATATTGCTCTATAATGTGAAGTTAGTGCATATGTTGTACATGTAAAACATTGAAACAATGTAAAATGTGAATCCAAGCGGGGGGGGGGGGGATGATAATCTAGCAATTAATATATTATGGTCTTAAAAACACCTCAAGAGTTTCCTTTTACAACATGGGTTGTTTAATCATTACTTTCATCAAATTTGTATAAACTTCATATTATGTCATTTTCACCTAGCATCAGATGAATATACCATTTTGCAATAACCATGATTGAATAATTTAACTAATATTATTTTTATTTATTTTATTATTTAATAACAGCAATAAATTTATAACAGAAATTTTATGCCTGTTACTCGTGAGACCAGTTTACACTGTTGAGACATTAATATATATTTCAAAGTTATTACATCAGAAACAGAATAAATTAAATATTTACAGGCACCTGTTTGTTGAGACATTGTATGATACTTTTCTGCACTTTTTTATTAGCTCACCTGAGCCAAAGGCTCACAGGTGAGCTTTTGTGATCCGTCGTCTGTCGTCCTTCGTCCGTCGTTAAATTTTAGCTTTTAACAACTTCTCCTTTGAAACCACTGGGCCAATTTTGATATTATTTCACAGAAATGTTCCTTGGGTGACCCTCTACCAAGTGTGTTCAAGCCATCTTGATTCGTCAAAAAACATGGCGGCCAGGCGGTGGGGATAGTTTACTATATAAGCTATAGTAAAAACTTAAAAAATCTTCTTGTCAGAAACTACTGGCTCCATTTTAAAATAATTTCACAGAAATGTTCCTTGGGTGACTCTCTACCAAGTTTGTTCAAGCTATCTTGATTTGTCAAAAAACATAGCAGCCAGGGGTGGGGTTAGTTACTTCCCTTGTTTTATAGCATAAATGTCTGTATATAGCAATTATTATAAGAAGAGGTAATAAACTCTTTAAACAAACTTTTTTTTGCTATTATTATACAATATTATACCAGATATAAGTTTTAAAAGATAACTCGTCATAAAAAGATGAAAGATACAAAATTAAATAATTGTGATAGTTGATGGTACTTGTATTTGCACTGTAGCAAACTCAATTTTTTCTGATCTTCATCAAACTTACACAGAAGTTATATACCTGTAATAGCTCAACTGATTAAATTAAATTATTTTGAGTTAAGACCCTTGTATTATCAAAAATTGTCTTCTTTGGCATTGTTTCCTCCTCCAAAAGTAAGAAATTTTATTTGGCCCACTTGTTTGCTAAAATAATTAAAAAAGCATGCAATCATATGTGTAGTACAATCAAATCTGTGTAAGCAGCCACCTCTATTAAGCTGCCACCTGTGTTAAGAAGCCACATTTCCTATTTCCCATTTATGTGCTTTTAGGGAAAATGTACCTGTATTAACAATAACCTGTCTTAAAAGGCCACTTTTGCTCGTTCCCTTGATTGGCTGCTTCAGACATGTTTTACTGTATTCTTATATTGTGAGCTATAAACTTTAATTTAATGGTGAATAAACTCATGAGTACCTACGTAATTTTATATATATATAAACACTTGCGGCTTTCAATGTACTATGTTTTTATTTAAAATTCTACAGCAGAGGCCAAGCACACCTGGTAGAGTCACCAAAACCTCCATGTTTACTTGACCATGCGAAGTTCAGATACGGGGGTAGCTTTCACGATCACAGTGTTGAGGATATAAAGCAGCTGGGCAAAATTCTCCTCGTTTTCGTTGTCCTCGTTCCCTACTGGGTTGTGTACTATCAGGTAAGTTGGTATAAACTCGTTCCCTACTGGGTTGTGTACTATCAGGTTGCTTGGTATATACTCGTTCCCTATTGGGTTGTGTACTATCAGGTAAGTTGGTACATACTCCTTCCCTACTGGGTTGTGTACTATCAGGTAATTTGGTGTATACTTGTTCCCTACTGGATTGTGTACTGTCAGGTGATTTGGTATATACTCGTTCCCTACTGGATTGTGTACTATCAGGTGATTTGGTATATACTCGTTCCCTACTGGGTGGTGTACTATGGTCAGTTGGTATGTACTTTTCCTACTGGGTGGTGTACTATCAGGTCAGTTGGTATGTACTCGTTCCCTACTGGGTTGTGTACTATCAAGTAAGTTGATATGTACTCGTTCCCTACTGGGTTGTGTACTATCAGGTCAGTTGGTATATACTCATTCCCTACTGGGTGGTGTTCTGTCAAGTCAGTTGGTATATACTCATTCCCTTCTGGGTTGTGTACTATCAGGTCAGTTGGTATGTACTCGTTCCCTACTGGGTTGTGTACTATCAGGTCAGTTGGTATATACTCGTTCCCTACTGGGTTGTGTACTATCAGGTCAGTTGGTATGTACTCGTTCCCTACTGGGTTGTGTACTATCAGGTCAGTTGGTATATACTCATTCCCTACTGGGTGATGTTCTGTCAGGTCAGTTGGTATATACTCGTTCCCTTCTGGGTTGTGTACTATCAGGTCAGTTGGTATGTATTTGTTCCCTACTTGGTTGTGTACTATCATGTCAGTTGGTATATACTCATTCCCTACTGGGTGGTGTTCTGTCAGGTCAGTTGGTATTACTCGTTCCCTAATATGTTGTATCTACTAGGTCAGTTGGAATGTACTCGTTCCTTACTGGGTTGTGTATTATCAGGTAAGTTGGTATATATTCATTCCCTACTGGGTGGTGTAATATCATGTAAGTTGGTATTTATTCATTCCCTACTGGGTGGTGTACTATCATGTAAGTTGGTATATACTCAATCCCTACTGGGTAGTGTATGATCAGTTAAGTTGGTATATACTCGTTTCCTACTGGGTAGTGTATGATCAGTTAAGTTGGTATATACTCGTTTCCTACTGGTTGGTGTACTATCAGGTAAGTTGGTATATACTTATTCTGTACTGGGTTGTGTACAGTCAGGTAAATTGGTATATACTCATTCCCTACTGGGTGGTGTACTATCAGGTAAGTTGGTATATACTTGTTTCCTACTGGGTGGTGTACTGTCAGGTAAGTTGGTACATACTCGTTCCCTTCTGGGTTGTGTTCTATCAAGTAAGTTGGTATATACTTGTTCCCTTCTGGTTTGTGTACTATTACGTAAGTGGGTATAAACTCAATCCCTTCTAGTTTGTGTACTATAAGGTAACTAGGTATATACTCGTTCCCTACTGGGTTGTGTACTATCAGGTAATTTGGTATATACTCGTTCCCTACTGGGTTGTGTTCTATCAGGTAATTTGGTATATACTCGTTCCCTACTGGGTTGTATTCTTTCAGGTAATTTGGTATGTACTCGTTCCCTACTGGGTTGTGTACTATCAGGTAATTTGGTATATACTAGTTCCCTACTGGGTTGTGTACTATTAGGTAAGTTGGTATGCACTCGGTCCCTGCTGGGTTGTGTACTATCAAGTAATTTGGTATATACTCATTCCCTACTGGGTTGTGTACTATCAGGTAAGTTGGTATATACTCATTCCCTTCATGGTTTTGTACTATCATGTAATTTGGTATAAACATATTCCCTTCTGGGTGGTGTACTATCAGGTAAGTTGGTACATGTATATACTCGTTCCCTATTGGGTTGTGTACTGTCAGGTAAGTTGGTATATACTTGTTCCCTACTGGGTTGTGTACTATCAGGTCAGTTGGTATTACTCGTTCCCTAATATGTTGTATCTACTAGGTCAGTTGGTATGTACTCGTTCCTTACTGGGTTGTGTATTATCAGGTAAGTTGGTACATACTCCTTCCTTACTTGGTTGTGTATTATCAGGTAAGTTGGTACATACTCCTTCCCTTCTGGGTTGTGTACTATCAGGTCAGTTGATATAATACTTGTTCCCTACTATGTTGTATCTACCAGGTCAGTTGATATGTACTCGTTCCTTACTGGGTTGTGTATTATCAGGTAAGTTGGTACATACTCCTTCGCTACTGGGTTGTGTACTGTCAGGTTAGTTGGTACAAACTCGTTCTCTTCTGGGTTGTGTTCTATCAAGTAAGTTGGTATATACTTGTTCCCTTCTGGTTTGTGTTCTATCAGGTAAGTTGGTATAAACTCGATCCCTTCTGGTTTGTGTACTATAAGGTAACTAGGTATATACTTGTTCCCTACTGGGTTGTGTACTATCAGGTAATTTGGTATATACTCGTTCCCTTCTGGGTTGTGTTCTATCAAGTAAGTTGGTATATACTTGTTCCCTTCTGGTTTGTGTTCTATCAGGTAAGTTGGTATAAACTCAATCCCTTCTGGTTTGTGTACTATAAGGTAACTAGGTATATACTCGTTCCCTACTGGGTGGTGTACTATCAGGTAATTTGGTATATACTCGTTCCCTACTGGGTTGTGTTCTATCAGGTAATTTGGTATATACTCGTTCACTACTGGGTTGTATTCTTTCAGGTAATTTGGTATATACTAGTTCCATACTGGGTTGTGTACTATCAGGTAAGTTGGTATGCACTCGGTCCTTGCTGGGTGGTGTACTATTAGGTAATTTGGTATATACTCATTCCCTACTGGGTTGTGTACTATCAGGTAAGTTGGTATATACTCATTCCCTTCATGGTTTTGTACTATCATGTAATTTGGTATAAACTCATTCCCTTCTGGGTGGTGTACTATCAGGTAAGTTGGTATATACTTGTTCCCTATTGGGTTGTGTACTATCAGGTAAGTTGGTACATGTATATACTCGTTCCCTATTGGGTTGTGTACTGTCAGGTAAGTTGGTATATACTTGTTCCCTACTGGGTTGTGTACTATCAGGTCAGTTGGTATATACTCATTCCCTACCGGGTGGTGTTCTGTCAGGTCAGTTGGTATTACTCATTCCCTAATATGTTGTATCTACTAGGTCAGTTGGTATGTACTCGTTCCTTACTGGGTTGTGTATTATCAGGTAAGTTGGTACATACTCCTTCCCTACTGGGTTGTGTATTATCAGGTAAGTTGGTACATACTCCTTCCCTTCTGGGTTGTGTACTATCAGGTCAGTTGGTATAATACTCATTCCCTACTATGTTGTATCTATCAGGTCAGTTGGTATGTACTCGTTCCTTACTGGGTTGTGTATTATCAGGTAAGTTGGTACATACTCCTTCCCTACTGGGTTGTGTACTGTCAGGTAAGTTGGTACATACTCGTTCTCTTCTGGGTTGTGTTCTATCAAGTAAGTTTGTATATACTTGTTCCCTTCTGGTTTGTGTTATATCAGGTAAGTTGGTATAAACTCCATCCCTTCTGGTTTGTGTACTATAAGGTAACTAGGTATATACTCGTTCCCTACTGGGTTGTGTACTATCAGGTAATTTGGTATATACTCGTTCCCTTCTGGGTTGTGTTCTATCATGTAATTTAGTATGTACTCGTTCCCTACTGGGTTGTGTTCTATCAGGTAATTTGGTATGTACTCGTTCCCTACTGGGTTGTGTTCTATCAGGTAATTTGGTATGTACTCGTTCCCTACTGGGTTGTGTACTATTAGGTAAGTTGGTATGCACTCGTTCCCTGCTGGGTTGTGTACTATCAGGTAATTTGGTATCTACTCGATTCCCCTACTGGGTTGTGTACTATCAGGTAAGTTGGTATATACTCATTCCCTTCACTGGTTTTGTACTATCATGTAATTTGGTATATAACTCATTCCCTTCATGGTTTTGTACTATCATGTAATTTGGTATAAACTCATTCCCTTCTGGGTGGTGTACTATCAGTTAAGTTGGTATATACTCATTCCCTGGGTTGTGTACTGTCAGGTAATGTGGTATATACTCATTCCCTACTGAGTGGTGTACTATCAGATAAGTTGGTATATACACATTCCGTTCTGGATGGTGTACTATCAGGTAAGTTGGTATATACTCGTTCCCTACTGGGTGGTGTACTATCAGGTAAGTTGGGCAAAATTCTCCTCATTTTCATTGTCCTCTCTCCCTACTGGGTTGTGTACTATTAGGTAAGTTGGTATATACTCGTTCCATACTGGATTGTGTACTATCAGGTGATTTGGTTTATACTCGTTCCCTACTGTGTTGTGTTATATCAGGTTGCTTGTATATACTCATTCCCTATTGGGTTGTGTACTATCAGGTAAGTTGGTACATGTATATACTCGTTCCCTATTGGGTTGTGTACTGTCAGGTAAGTTGGTATATACTTGTTCCCTACTGGGTTGTGTACTATCAGGTGATTTGGTATATACTCGTTCACTACTGGGTTGTATTCTTTCAGGTAATTTGGTATATACTAGTTCCATACTGGGTTGTGTACTATCAGGTAAGTTGGTATGCACTCGGTCCTTGCTGGGTGGTGTACTATTAGGTAATTTGGTATATACTCATTCCCTACTGGGTTGTGTACTATCAGGTAAGTTGGTATATACTCATTCCCTTCATGGTTTTGTACTATCATGTAATTTGGTATAAACTCATTCCCTTCTGGGTGGTGTACTATCAGGTAAGTTGGTATATACTTGTTCCCTATTGGGTTGTGTACTATCATGTCAGTTGGTATATACTCATTCCCTACTGGGTGGTGTTCTGTCAGGTCAGTTGGTATTACTCGTTCCCTAATATGTTGTATCTACTAGGTCAGTTGGAATGTACTCGTTCCTTACTGGGTTGTGTATTATCAGGTAAGTTGGTATATACTCATTTCCTACTGGTTGGTGTACTATCAGGTAAGTTGGTATATACTTATTCTGTACTTGGTTGTGTACAGTCAGGTAAGTTGGTATATACTCATTCCCTACTGGGTTGTGTACTATCAGGTAAGTTGGTATATACTCATTCCCTTCTTGGTTTTGTACTATCATGTAATTTGGTATATACTCGTTACCTTCTGGGTGGTGTACTATCAGGTAAGTTGGTAAATACTCGTTCCCTGGGTTGTGTACTATCAGGTAATTTGGTATATACTCATTCCCTACTGAGTGGTGTACTATCAGATAAGTGGTATATACACATTCCCTTCTGGATGGTGTACTGTCGGGTAAGTAGGTATATACTCGTTCCCTACTGGGTGGTGGTGATCTATCAGGTAAGTTGGGCAAAATTCTTCTCATTTTCATTGTCCTCATTCCCTTCTGGGTTTTGTACTATCAGGTAAGTTGGTATATACTCATTCCCTTCTGGGTTGTGTACTATCAGGTAAGTTGGTATATACTCGTTCCATACTGGGTTGTGTACTATCAGGTGATTTGGTATATACTCGTTCCCTACTGGGTTGTGTTCTATCAGGTTGCTTGGTATATACTCGTTCCCTACTGGGTTGTGTACTATCAGGTAAGTTGGTATATACTCGTTCCCTCTTGGGTTCTGAACTGTCGGGTGAGTTTGTATATACTCGTTCCTTACTGGTTTGTGTACTATCAGGTAAGTTGGTATATACGCGTTCCCTATTGGGTTGTGTACTGTCAGGTGAGTTGGTATATACCCATTCCCTACTGGGTGGTGTACTATGGTCAGTTGGTATGTACTCATTCCCTACTGGGTTGTGTACTATCAGGTAAGTTGGTATATACGCGTTCCCTATTGGGTTCTGTACTGTCAGGTGATTTGGTATATACTCATTCCCTACTGGGTTGTGTACTATCAGGTAAGTTGGTATATACTCGTTCCCTACTAAGTTTTGTACTATCAGGTAAGTTGGTATATAAGCGTTCCCTATTGGGTTGTGTACTGTCAGGTGAGTTGGTATATACCCATTCCCTACTGGGTGGTGTACTATGGTCAGTTGGTATGTACTCTTTCCCTACTGGGTTGTGTACTATCAGGTCAGTTGGTATGTATTGGTTCCCTACTGGGTTGTGTACTATCAGGTAAGTTGATATGTACTCGTTCCCTACTGGGTGGTGAACTATCAGTAAGTTGTTATATACTCGTTCCCTACTGGGTGGTTTACTATCAGGTAAGTTGGTATATACTGGTTCCCTACTGGGTGGTGTACTATCAGGTAAGTTGGAATGTACTCATTCCCTACTGGGTGGTGTATGATATGTTAAGTTGGTATGTACTCATTCCCTACTGGGTTGTGTACTATCAGGTAAGTTGGTATATATTCATTCCCTACTGGGTGGTGTACTGTCATGTAAGTTGGTATTTATTCATTCCCTACTGGGTGGTGTACTATCATGTAAGTTGGTATATACTCATTCCCTACTGGATGGTGTACTATCAGATAAGTTGGTATGTACTCATTCCCTACTGGGTGGTGTACTATCAGGTAAGTTGGTATATACTTGTTCCCTTCTGGGTAGTGTACTATCAGATAATTTGGTATATACTTGTCCACTACTGGGTTGTATACTATCAGGTATGTTGGTATAAAATCATTCCCTTCTGAGTTTTGTACTATCAGGTAATTTGGTATATACAGGTTCCCTACTGGGTTGTGTAATATCAGGTAAGTTGGTATATACTCGTTTCCTACTGGTTGGTGTACTATCAGGTAAGTTGGTATATACTCATTCTGTACTGGGTTGTGTACTATCAGGTAAGTTGGTATAAACTCGTTCCCTACTTGGTTGTGTACAGTCAGGTAAGTTGGTATATACTCATTCCCTACTGGGTTGTGTACTATCAGGTAAGTTGGTATATACTCTTGCACAGTAGTGAAGTTTCATATGGTGAAGGTCTCACTACACAGTTGTGACCCTTTTTTGCAACCGTAATATTATTTTAAAATTCCAACCTCCAAATTAATGGTGGTTCATTTAATGACGCTGTGATAGGTGTATGAGTGTTGAATCCATAACATGATTCTTGCTCTTATAAAAAGGCCTATGTAATTTGATTTGAAATATTTTCAAAATGGTTCATAGGGGCTGTGATTTCTTTCTGCAGTTGAGTAAAGCAAAAGCTGGCATAGCATATGCTGAATAAGACATCACTGGCATTGAAAAAGTGACTTATATGTATTTATGAGCACTTAAGGACATCTTTTTTAAAAAAAATCTTAGATTGTCACTGCACTGTCTTTTAAAAAAACTAAGGCTGTCAACATACCAGTTATTGTGCATTTTTATGTGCAGAACCTTTCCTACTATGAAAAAAAAAATTCTATGTGAAATTGTTTTTACCATGGAAATTTTAGACCTTATTTTATAAAGAACAAAGAACAAAATTCAACTGTGTAGTGGGGCCAGAAGGAGGAGACCTTCTTACCTTCTTTTATCATATCAGTTACATGTATTGTTCAACATAATAAACTGGGGAAGATAAATATTTGTTTGGGAAAGCCCCATTTGAGCACATTGATTGGTCAGTTATATCAACTCAAAGTGTGAATGACAGCACAGTTTAGTAATTGTTTACTTGCTATAAATCTAAGTTGTAAGAACTTGTTCACAATCGAAGTAAGATAGTTTTAACTAGTGGTAGAATTATTATAGCAAACCTTCAACATTATGATGCTTTATTAAAAGTAAGGTGATAGTGCAGTGGATATATAGAGTAGCCTGGTCATGCCTGAGGTATCTGGTTCAAATCCTTGCTCAAACCGATGGCCTTTCAAAAATAATGCATTCTGCCCTGGAAATGGACTCCAGAGCAATTCACTTCTCAGTTGAGCTTAAATAAGTTAGTATACATTAACTAAAAACAAAAGGAGCCAGAATGCTCCATTTCCCTCATCTGATGCTGAAAAAAAAAACCTACATGACTTACGTAATTATGCATAATAATAGCATCTGAGAAAAAGTGCCGGGCTTCGTTAGGTCAGTCAGTAGAGCATCTGACTATCAATCCCGGGGTTGTGAGTTTAAATCTCCGCCCAGTCACAATCCCCGTGATGATTGAGTATTTAAGTGATGTCTAGAATGGGGATTCCATTTCAAGTTTACCACTCCAATTTAAATATCAATTTTGTCACGTTTTGATAAATTTGACAAAATAAACCATTCAGATTTTATTTACTAATGATAATAAGATGCTTTTTATCCATTTTAATAATCATTTTATTTTTTTTTTTACGGCATTTTAAAGTATTTTTTTCCTGATATATTTCCTTTAAACTTAACTTAAAACTATCATGTTAAACTTACTTAATAATATCATGTTTAACTTATCAACTTGAATAATCCTGTTAACCTTACCAATATCATGTTTAACTTATCAACTTGAATAATCCTGTTAACCTTACCAATATCATGTTTAACTTATCAACTTGAATAATCCTGTTAACCTTACCAATATAATGTTTTACTTATCAACTTGAATAATCCTGTTAACCTTACCAATATAATGTTTTACTTATCAACTTGAATAATCCTGTTAACCTTACCAATATAATGTTTAACTTATCAACTTGAATAATCATGTTAACCTTACCAATATAATGTTTAACTTATCAACTTGAATAATCCTGTTAACCTTACCAATATCATGTTTAACTTATCAACTTGAATAATCCTGTGACTCTTACCAATATCATTTTTACCTTAATACCAACTTGAATAATCCTGTTGACCTTACCAATATCATGTTTAACTTACAAACTGGAATAATCCTGTTGACCTTATCAATATCATGTTTAACTTACCAACTTGAATAATCATGTTATCCTTACCAATATCATTTTCAACTTATCAACTTGAATACTCCTGTTAACCTTACCAATATCATGTTTAACTTAGCAACTTGAATAATCATGTTAACCTTACCAATATCATGTTTAACTTATCAACTTGAATACTCCTGTTAACCTTACCAATATCATGTTTAACTTATCAACTTGAATACTCCTGTTAACCTTACCAATATCATGTTTAACTTATCAACTTGAATAATCCTGTTAACCTTACCAATATAATGTTTTACTTATCAACTTGAATAATCCTGTTAACCTTACCAATATAATGTTTAACTTATCAACTTGAATAATCCTGTTAACCTTACCAATATAATGTTTAACTTATCAACTTGAATAATCATGTTAACCTTACCAATATAATGTTTAACTTATCAACTTGAATAATCCTGTTAACCTTACCAATATCATGTTTAACTTATCAACTTGAATAATCCTGTGACTCTTACCAATATCATTTTTACCTTAATACCAACTTGAATAATCCTGTTGACCTTACCAATATCATGTTTAACTTACAAACTGGAATAATCCTGTTAACCTTATCAATATCATGTTTAACTTACCAACTTGAATAATCATGTTATCCTTACCAATATCATTTTCAACTTATCAACTTGAATACTCCTGTTAACCTTACCAATATCATGTTTAACTTACCAACTTGAATAATCATGTTAACCTTACCAATATCATGTTTAACTTATCAACTTGAATACTCCTGTTAACCTTACCAATATCATGTTTAACTTATCAACTTGAATACTCCTGTTAACCTTACCAATATCATGTTTAACTTATCAACTTGAATAATCCTGTTGACCATACCAATATCATTTTCAACTTATCAACTTTAATAATCCTGTTATCCTTACCAATATCATTTTCAACTTATCAACTTGAATACTCCTGTTAACCTTACCAATATCATTTTTAACTTATCAACTTGAATAATCCTGTAAACCTTACCAATATCATGTTTAACTTATCAACTTGAATAATCCTGTTAACCTTACCAATATCATGTTCAACTTATCAACTTGAATAATCCTGTTAACCTTACCAATATCATGTTTAACTTATCAACTTGAATAATCGTGTTATCCTTACCAATATCATGTTTAACTTATCAACTTGAATAATCGTGTTATCCTTACCAATATCATGTTCAACTTATCAACTTGAATAATCCTGTTAACCTTACCAATATCATTTTTAACTTATCAACTTGAATAATCGTGTTATCCTTACCAATATCATGTTTAACTTAGCAACTTGAATAATCCTGTTAACCATACCAATATCATTTTCAACTTATCAACTTGAATACTCCTCTTTACCTTACCAATATCATTTTCAACTTTTCAACTTGAATAATCCTGTTAACCTTACCAATATCATGTTTAACTTATCAACTTGAATAATCCTGTGACCCTTACCAATATCATGTTCAACTTATCAACTTGAATAATCCTGTTAACCTTACCAATATCATGTTTAACTTATCAACTTGAATAATCATGTGACCCTTACCAATATCATGTTCAACTTATCAACTTGAATAATCATGTTAACCTTATCAATATCATGTTTAACTTATCAACTTGAATAATCCTGTGACCCTTACCAATATCATGTTCAACTTATCAACTTGAATAATCCTGTTAACCTTACCAATATCATGTTTAACTTATCAACTTGAATAATCATGTGACCCTTACCAATATCATGTTCAACTTATCAACTTGAATAATCCTGTTAACCTTACCAATATCATGTTTAACTTAGCAACTTGAATAATCCTGTTAACTAACCAATATCATTTTCAACTTATCAACTTGAATACTCCTCTTTACCTTACCAATATCATGTTTAACTTATCAACTTGAATAATCCTGTGACCCTTACCATTATCATGTTCAACTTATCAACTTGAATAATCCTGTTAACCTTATCAATATCATGTTTAACTTACCAACTTGAATAATAATGTTATCCTTACCAATATCATTTTCAACTTATCAACTTGAATACTCCTGTTAACCTTACCAATATCATGTTTAACTTACCAACTTGAATAATCATGTTAACCTTACCAATATCATGTTTAACTTATCAACTTGAATACTCCTGTTAACCTTACCAATATCATGTTTAACTTATCAACTTGAATACTCCTGTTAACCTTACCAATATCATGTTTAACTTATCAACTTGAATAATCCTGTTGACCATACCAATATCATTTTCAACTTATCAACTTGAATAATCCTGTTATCCTTACCAATATCATTTTCAACTTATCAACTTGAATACTCCTGTTAACCTTACCAATATCATTTTTAACTTATCAACTTGAATAATCCTGTAAACCTTACCAATATCATGTTTAACTTATCAACTTGAATAATCCTGTTAACCTTACCAATATCATGTTTAACTTATCAACTTGAATAATCGTGTTATCCTTACCAATATCATGTTTAACTTATCAACTTGAATAATCGTGTTAACCTTACCAATATCATGTTTAACTTATCAACTTGAATAATCGTGTTATCCTTACCAATATCATGTTCAACTTATCAACTTGAATAATCCTGTTAACCTTACCAATATCATGTTTAACTTATCAACTTGAATAATCGTGTTATCCTTACCAATATCATGTTTAACTTAGCAACTTGAATAATCCTGTTAACCATACCAATATCATTTTCAACTTATCAACTTGAATAATCCTGTTAACCTTACCAATATCATGTTTAACTTAGCAACTTGAATAATCCTGTTAACCATACCAATATCATTTTCAACTTTTCAACTTGAATAATCCTGTTAACCTTACCAATATCATGTTTAACTTATCAACTTGAATAATCCTGTGACCCTTACCAATATCATGTTCAACTTATCAACTTGAATAATCCTGTTTACCTTACCAATATCATGTTTAACTTATCAACTTGAATAATCCTGTGACCCTTACCAATATCATGTTTAACTTATCAACTTGAATAATCGTGTTATCCTTACCAATATCATGTTTAACTTAGCAACTTGAATAATCCTGTTAACCATACCAATATCATTTTCAACTTATCAACTTTAATAATCCCGTATCCTTACCAATATCATGTTTAACTTACCAACTTGAACAATCGTGTTATCCTTACCAATATCATTTTCAACTTATCAACTTTAATAATCCTGTTATCCATACCAATATCATGTTTAACTTATAATCTTGAACAATCCTGTTAACCTTACCAATATCATTTTTAACTTACCATCTTGAATAATCTTGTTTACCTTACCAATATCATTTTTAACTTGCCAACTTGTATTATCCTGTTAACCATACCAATATCATGTTTAACTTACCAACTTGAATAATCCTGTTGACCTTACTGATATCATATTGAACTTATCAACTTGAATAATCCTGTTTACCATACCAATATCATGTTTAACTTACCATCTTATATAATCCTGTTGACCTTTCCAATATCATGTTTAACTTACCATCTTATATAATCCTGTTGACCTTTCCAATATCATGTTTAACTTATCAACTTGAATAATCGTGTTTACCATACCAATATCATGTTTAACTTACCATCTTATATAATCCTGTTGACCTTTCCAATATCATGTTTAACTTACCATCTTATATAATCCTGTTGACCTTTCCAATATCATGTTTAACTTATCAATTTGAATAATCCTGTGACCCTTACCGATATCATGTTTAACTTATCAGCTTGAATAATCCTGTGACCCTTACCGATATCATGTTTAACTTATCAACTTGAATAATCCTGTTAACCTTACCGATATCATGTTAAATTTATCAACTTGAATAATCCTGTTGACCTTACCAATATCATGTTTAACTTATCAACTTGAATAATCCTGTTGACCTTACCAATATCATGTTTAACTTATCAACTTGAATAATCCTGTTAACCTTACCAATATCATTTTTAACTTACCAACTTGAATAATCCTGTTGACCTTACCAATATCATTTTTAACTTACCAACTTGAATAATCCTGTTGACCTTACCAATATCATTTTTAACTTACCAACTTGAATAATGCTGTTGACCTTACCAATATCATTTTTAACTTACCAACTTGAATAATCCTGTTGACCTTACCAATATCATTTTTAACTTACCAACTTGAATAATCCTGTTGACCTTACCAATATCATTTTTAACTTACCAACTTGAATAATCCTGTTGACCTTACCAATATCATTTTTAACTTACCAACTTGAATAATCCTGTTGACCTTACCAATATCATTTTTAACTTACCAACTTGAATAATCCTGTTGACCTTACCAATATCATTTTTAACTTACCAACTTGAATAATCCTGTTGACCTTACCAATATCATTTTTAACTTACCAACTTGAATAATCCTGTTGACCTTACCAATATCATGTTTAACTTACCAACTTGAATAATCCTGTTGACCTTACCAATATCATGTTTAACTTACCAACTTGAATAATCCTGTTGACCTTACCAATATCATTTTTAACTTGCCAACTTGAATAATCCTGTTAACCTTACCAATATCATGTTTAACTCACCAACTGGAATAATCTTGTTAACCTGACCAATATCATGTTTAACTCACCAACTGGAATAATCCTGTTAACCTTACCAATATCATGTTTAACTCACCAACTGGAATAATCTTGTTAACCTGACCAATATCATGTTTAACTCACCACCTTGAATAATCTTGTTAACCTTACCAATATAATGTTTAACTCACCACCTTGAATAATCTTGTTAACCTTACCAATATCATGTTTAACTCACCAACTGGAATAATCTTGTTAACCTGACCAATATCATGTTTAACTTGCCAACTTGAATAATCTTGTTAGCCTGACCAATATCATGTTTAACTCACCACCTTGAATAATCTTGTTAACCTTACCAATATCATGTTTAACTCACCAACTGGAATAATCTTGTTAACCTGACCAATATCATGTTTAACTCACCACCTTGAATAATCTTGTTAACCATACCAATATCATGTTTAACTTACCAACTTGAATAGTCGTGTTGACCTTACCAATATCATGTTTAACTTATCAACTTGAATACTCCTCTTTACCTTACCAATATAATTTTCAACTTTTCAATTTGAATAATCGTGTTAACCTTACCAATATCATTTTCAACTTTTCAACTTGAATATTCCTGTTAACTTTACCAATATCATGTTTAACTTACCAACTTGAATAATCCTGTTAACCTTACCAATATCATCCAGAATATGTCGTATTATTTTCTTGAGCTTTTTATTTTTAACTTTGTAGATGGAAACTACATTTCTGGTACAAGGACTGCACATGAGCTTATTTTTTGATCCAAATAAAAGCAGCTCCTGTGTCAATCCTCCTTCCAGCCAAACAGACAATCAGCATGATCAACATGTAAGTATAGTTATCACATTATTTATGGTGCAGGACTGTAATAAACCCAGGACATATTTTTGATATTAAGCTTGTGTAATATTAATTCTGATTCATCGCTCGATGTTTCCATATAGCTTAGTTTTCGTATATTAATTGCTGAAGTGCTTCTGTACTTGCACAAATATATATATGATGTTGATTTGTCATGGTTGAATGACGTTATTTTGTGACGTTACATCATACGGTAACCCGTGGAAACAAATATGCCTGATATTTTCCTCGTTCCCTTTAGAAAAGATATGTTCAATTAATGGTACATGTAAACTTTTCTGAGTTATGTGATTTTCTTGCTAATTTATTATTGAATTTATTAAACTTAAGTAATATAAGTTTTTGAATAATAAATAAGCACTCCCGTAAGATCCTCTATTTATGGCTCTTCTGATGCCAGAGAAAAAAATATATTATGTATGTTATATTGTTTGACAGTCAGTGATGTCTGTTGTTTGATAGACATTTTCTTGAATGGTGAGCGGGGCAAGATTAGCTCAGTCGGTAGCACGTCAGACTATCAATCCAGGGGTCATGAGATTGCCCTGCCAGTCTTTGTAATCATTGATGTATGACATTCCATCTAATTATCATTTGTCTCTCACCACTGATTTGAGTGGGAAAGTTGCTTTGAGAGATGAGTGTGCTATAATACTGGTTAACCTTCCAGGATCCAAGGAAAGAGGTTAATTGATTGTCTGTGTAAGCCATGGATGGCATAAAATTGACCTAAATATTCTATCAATCGATCAATTTAATGGTGAGCTTTTGTGATTACCAATATGTCAGTCATTTTTCCACTAATAACTTGGCAAAAATGAAATTACTTGACTAATATTATTATTTATTAATTAACTATACTGTATTGGCCTTGTTACCTTGAAGGAAACATTTGATGTCATATGATGCGAACTCAACAAATAGGAACTGAACTTGGCCAATATGAACCTGACTGTTTTCAGTTGTTTGATGGTGAGTCAGGCCCAATTAGCTCAGTCAGTAACATGTCTGACTATCAATCCATGGGTCTTATGTTTGAATCCCCGCCCGGCAACAGACTCTGTTATGATTGATATACGACATTGCGTCTTATTACCATTCATCTCTCACTGCTGATTTAAGTGAGAAAGTTATCAGTTACTTACATAGAGGGGGTGTGCTCGATTACTGGTTAACCTTCAAGGATCCAAGGAAACATTGGTTAGATTAACTGATCGTCTGTTAGCCTTCGATGGCTTAAAAATGACGCTAAACATTCAGTCAATCAATCAATCAATCAATCAATCAATCAATCAATCAGTTGTTTGAACCTAAAGTTGCTCATTAAATCAACTAGTTCTCATATACAATGAAAAATATAATCATTCTAGCCTACTTTTATTTTATTATTTTACTAATATAAATAAAATAATTGAAAATTTGACTCAGATATTAGAAGCAGTTACTTAATAAAATTGTCATTAATCAAGTGATTTCATATTGGCCCAGTTATTGGTCCTCGGAGAGTCCTTGAACCTCCAACTGGGCCAATATGAAATCACTTAATTAATAACATTATAATAATGAATACAGACTATAATGACTATAGAAAGCTAAAGTCTGTTGCGCTACAAGCTCTCTCGATGGGTCCGTTAAAAAGCAAGGTTGAGAAAGCCACATTTGAGCACATTGATTGGTCAGTTACTATAACTTGAAGTTTTAGTAACATCACAGTAAGCATTCAATTTCTATGAATTGTGGGACAGGCATAGAACTGGTGTTTATTAGACCTGATTCAGGAGAAATCAGGTTCTGGGATAGACTATTAAAAACCGTATGATATATTTATAGTTTGGTATAGTCGTAGCATGGTTGACGCTGTTTGACGTGGTTCTCCTGATAATACTTATTCCAATCATGGACCGCATAATCTATCCATGGATGAAGCAGAAGGGCTGGAACTTCAACATGGAGCGACGTATCTTTGTAGGACTCGTATTCTCACTTCTTGCCATTACAGCGGCGGGTGTTCTTGAGACATTCAGGCTGAAGTCATACTGGCACAGTTCTGATGTAACAAGTGAGAATGGAACATGCTGTTACACACAGATAGCTCAAACCATTCGTAAGTTCATGTACCAGTAGTAACCTTACATAAGTACATATACCAGCAGTAACCATACATAAGTACATGTACCAGCAGTAACCATACATAAGAACATGTGCCAGCAGTTACCATACATAAGTACATATACCAGCAGTTACCATACATAAGTACATGTTTCAGTATTTACCATACATAAGTACATGTGCCAGCAGTTACCATACATAAGTACATATACCAGCAGTAACCATACATAAGTACATGTTTCAGTATTTACCATACATAAGTACAGGTACCAACAGTAACCATATGTAAGTACACATACCAGCAGTAACCATACATAAGTACATGTACCAGCAGTAACCATACATAAGAACATGTGCCAGCATTTACCATACATAAGAACATGTACCAGCAGTTACCATACATAAGTACATATACCAGCAGTTACCATACATAAGAACATGTACCAGCAGTAACCATACATAAGAACATGTGCCAGCAGTTACCATACATAAGAACATGTGCCAGCATTTACCATACATAAGAACATGTACCAGCAGTTACCATACATAAGTATATATACCAGCAGTTACCATACATAAGAACATGTACCAGCAGTAACCATACATAAGAACATGTGCCAGCAGTTACCGTACATAAGAACATGTGCCAGCAGTTACCATACATAAGTACATATACCAGCAGCAACCATACATAAGTACATGTTTCAGTATTTACCATACATAAGTACATATACCAGCAGTAACCATACATAAGAACATGTGCCAGCAGTTACCATACATAAGTACATGTACCAGCAGTAACCATACATAAGTACATGTATCAGTATTTACCATACATAAGTACATGTACCAGCAGTAACCATATGTAAGTACACATACCAGCAGTAACCATCCTTAAGTACATATACCAGCAGTAATCATACATAAGTACATGTACCAGTAGTAACCATACATAAGTACATGTACCAGTAGTTACCATACATAAGTACATGCACCAGCAGTAACCATACATAAGTACATGTGCCAGCAGTTACCATACATAAGTACATATACCAGCAGTAACCATACATAAGTACATGTACCAGCAGTTACCATACATAAGTACATATACCAGCAGTAACCATACATAAGTACATATACCAGCAGTTACCATACATAAGAACATGTGTCAGCAGTTACCATACATAAGTACATGTACCAGCAGTTACCATACATAAGTACATATACCAGCAGTAATCATACATAAGTACATGTAGCAGTAGAAACCATACATAAGTACATGTACCAGCAGTAACCATACATAAGTACATGTATCAGTATTTACCATACATAAGTACATATACCAGCAGTAACCATATGTAAGTACACATACCAGCAGTAACCATCCTTAAGTACATATACCAGCAGTAACCATACATAAGTACATGTACCAGCAGTAACCATACATAAGTACATACACCAGCAGTAACCTTACACAAGTACATGTACCAGCAGTAACCATACATAAGTGCATGTACCAGCAGTAACCATACATAAGTTTATCTACCAGCCGTTACCATACATAAGTATATGTACCAGCAGTAACCATAGGTAAGTACATGTTCCAGCAGTAACCATACATAAGTACATGTACCAGCAGTAGCCATAGGTAAACTTGTACATGTACCAGCAGTAGCCATTCTTGAACTTCCTCCTTGACGAATAAAAAAATACATTTTGTTTTTATCAAAGTTGGGAAACTTTAAAATATTCACATACACAGTAACTGTTATGGTGGTAGCAAGCCAGGGATGTTCCATTTTTACCTCTCACCCATTAAAGATTATCTTTATATTAGCTCACCAGAGTTTAATAGATAATTTCATGTATCATATTTCAGTAAAAGTAGCACATTTTAAAATGAAAATATAGTACATTAATTTTGTGCCACAGTAATCATATCTCAGCAATCCACAAAATTAATGATACTGAAATGCATCCAGTACTGAGAATGAAATAAAATGGAAGTCCATCATACACAAAATATATATATGGGCCAGTTTTGCCATGGACTCCAGCCCAGAATCTGTTATTTGACATAAATGTAATTATATATATAAAGGGAGGTAATTGAAATTACAACAAAGGAATTTCTGATTTTTGGGAACTTTTCAGATGCACATTCACAATATAATACATATATATATAATACTGTCTTCTGTGGTCTAGTGGTTAAGGCGTTCAATTCGAAAACGGGAGGTTGATATTTCGAATCCCGGTGGAAGCACCTTGGATTTTTTCTGATGTGGCTGGTTGCTCACCCAGCAGGTAGTCAAATTGAGGCGTATCGAATGTCTAACAGTCTGACGCCTTGCAATGGTAGCTTTCGGGAAGTAACTGTGTACAACATAAAGGTGTCTCATGAGCCCACTATGGCTTGCCCTTTCAATTGGGGTGACACTATAATAAACAAACACTTTACTTTACTTATTATGCTGTCTGAGATATCTTTGAGGTTTTTTTAGAATGTACTTCTTGTATATTTTTGTTTATTTCAGAGCATGTGACTTACTATGCTGCTGATATGAGTGTATTTTATCAAATCCCACAGTATTCTCTCATAGGATTTAGTGAAATATTTACCAGTATTGCAGGTATGTCTTTATAACATTTAGTGAAGTATTCACAAGTATTGCCGCTAAATCTTTATAACATTTAGTGAAAAATTCACTAGTATTGCAGGTGTGTCTTTATAACATTTATTGAAGTATTCACTAGTATTGCAGGTGTGTCTTTATAACATTTAGTGAAGTATTCAATAGTATTGCAGGTATGTCTTTATAGCAGTTAGTAAAGTATTCACAAATATTGCAGGTGTGTCTTTATAACATTTAGTGAAGTATTCACTAGAATTGCAGATGTGTCTTTATAACAGTTAGTGAAGTGTTCACTAGTATTGCAGGTATGTCTTTATAACATTTAGTGGATTATTCACTAGTATTGCAGGTGTGTCTTCATAACAGTAAGTGAAGTATTCACTAGTATTGCAGGTATGTCTTTATAACATTCAGTGAATTATTCACTAGTATTGCAGGTATGTCTTTATAATATTTAGTGAAGTATTCACTAGTATTGCAGGTATGTCTTTATAACATTAAGTGAATTATTCACTAGTATTGCAGGTATGTCTTTATAACATTTAGTAAAGTATTCACAAGTATTTCAGGTGTGTCTTTATAACATTTAGTAAAGTATTCACTAATATTGCAGGTGTGTCTTTATAACATTAAGTGAAGTATTCACTAGTATTGCAGGTGTGTCTTTATAACATTTAGTGAAGTATTCACTAGTATTGCAGGTATTTCTTTATAAAATTTAGTGAAGTATTAACTAGTATTGCAGGTATGTGTCTTTATAACATTAAGTGATGTTTTCCCTGGTATTTCAGGTGTGTTTTATAACAGTTAGTGAAGTATTAACTAGTATTGCAGGTACATCTTTATAACATTTAGTGAAGTATTCACTAGTATTGCAGGTATGTCTTTATAACATTTAGTGAATTATTCACTAGTATTGCAGGTGTGTCTTTATAACATTTAGTGAAGTATTCACAAGTATTGCAGGTGTGTCTTAATAACATTTAGGGAAGTATTCACTAGTATTGCAGGTGTGTCTTTATAACATTTAGTGAAGTATTCACTAGTATTGCAGGTATGTGTCTTTATAACATTAAGTGATGTTTTCCCTGGTATTTCAGGTGTGTTTTATAACAGTTAGTGAAGTATTCACTAGTATTGCAGGTACATCTTTATAAAATTTAGTGAAGTATTCACTAGTATTGCAGGTGTGTCTTTATAACATTTAGTGAAGTATTCAGTAGTATTGCAGGTATATCTTTATAACATTTAGTGAAGTATTAACTAGTATTGCAGGTATGTGTCTTTATAACATTAAGTGATGTTTTCCCTGGTATTTCAGGTGTTTTTTATAACATTTAGTGAATTATTCACTAGTATTGCAGGTATGTCTTTATAACAGTTAGTGAAGTATTCACTAGTATTGCAGGTGAGTCTTCATAATATTTAGTAAAGTATTCACTAGTACTGCAGGTGTGTCTTTATAACAGTAAGTGAAGTATTCACTAGAATTGCAGGTGAGTCTTTATAATATTTAGTAAAGTATTCACTAGTATTGCAGGTACATCTTTATAACATTTAGTGAAGTATTCACTAGTATTGCAGGTATGTCTTTATAACATTTACAGAAGTATTCACTAGTATTGCAGGTGTGTTTATATAACATTTAGTGAAGTATTCACTAGTATTGCAGGTGTGTCTTTATAACATTTATTGAAGTATTCACTAGTATTGCAGGTGTGTTTTTATAACATTTAGTGAAGTATTCACTAGTATTGCAGGTGTGTTTTTATAACCTTTAGTGAAGTATTCACTAGTATTGCAGGTGTGTCTTTATAACATTTAGTGAAGTATTCACTAGTATTGCAGGTATGTCTTTATAACATTTAGTGAATTATTCACTAGTATTGCAGGTATGTCTTTATAACAGTTAGTGAAGTATTCACTAGTATTGCAGGTGAGTCTTCATAATATTTAGTAAAGTATTCACTAGTACTGCAGGTGTGTCTTTATAACAGTAAGTGAAGTATTCACTAGAATTGCAGGTGAGTCTTTATAATATTTAGTAAAGTATTCACTAGTATTGCAGGTACATCTTTATAACATTTAGTGAAGTATTCACTAGTATTGCAGGTGTGTCTTTATAACATTGACAGAAGTATTCACTAGTATTGCAGGTGTGTTTATATAACATTTAGTGAAGTATTCACTAGTATTGCAGGTGTGTCTTTATAACATTTATTGAAGTATTCACTAGTATTGCAGGTGTGTTTTTATAACATTTAGTGAAGTATTCACTTGTATTGCAGGTGTGTCTTTATAACATTTAGTGAAGTATTCACTAGTATTGCAGGTATGTCTTTATAACATTAAATGAAGTATTCACTAGTATTGCAGGTGTGTCTTTATAACATTTAGTGATTAATTCACTAGTATTGCAGGTGTGTTTTTATAACATTTAGTGAAGTATTCACTAGTATTGCAGGTGTGTTTTCATAACATTTAGTGAATTATTCACTAGTATTGCAGGTGTGTCTTGATAACATTTAGAGAAGTATTCACTAGTATTGCAGGTGTGTTTTTATAACATTTAGTGAAGTATTCACTAGTATTGCAGGTACATCTTTATAACATTTAGAGAAGTATTCACTAGTATTGCAGGTGTGTTTTTATAACATTAAGTGAAGTATTCACTTGTATTGCAGGTCTGTCTTTATAACATTTAGTGAAGTGTTCACTAGTATTGCAGGTATGTCTTTATAACATTTAGTGAATTATTCACTAGTATTGCAGGTACATCTTTATAACAGTTAGTGAAGTTTTCACTAGTATTGCAGGTGAGTCTTTATAATATTTAGTAAAGTATTCACTGGTATTGCAGGTGTGTCTTTATAACATTTAGTGAAGTATTCACTTATATTGCAGGTATGTCTTTATAACATTTAGTGAAGTATTCACTAGTATTTCAGTTATGTCTTTGTAATGTTAAGTGAAGTATTCACTAGTATTGCAGGTACATCTTTATAACATTTAGAGAAGTATTCACTAGTATTGCAGGTGTGTCTTTATAACATTAAGTAAAGTATTCACAAGTATTGCAGGTGTGTTTTTATAACATTTAGTGAAGTATTCACTAGTATTGCAAGTGTGTTTTTATAACATTTAGTGATGTTTTCCCTGGTATTTCAGGTGTTTTTTTATAACATTTAGTGAAGTATTCACTTGTATTGCAGGTAAATCTTTATAACATTTAGTGAAGTATTCACTAGTATTTCAGGTATGTCTTTATAATATTTAGTGAAGTATTCACTAGTATTTCAGGTGTGTCTTCATAACATTTAGTGAAGTATTTACTAGTATTGCAGGTATGTCTTTATAACATTTAGTAAATTATTCACTAGTATTTCAGGTATGTCTTTATAAGATTTAGTGAAGTATTCACTAGTATTTCAGGTGTGTCTTTATAACATTTAGTGAAGTATTTACTAGTATTGCAGGTATGTCTTTATAACATTTAGTGAATTATTCACTAGTATTTCAGGTATGTCTTTATAACATTTAGTGAAGTATTCACTAGTATTGCAGGTATGTCTTTATAACATTTAGTGAAGTATTCACTAATATTGCAGGTGTGTCTTTATAACATTTAGTGAAGTATTCACTAGTATTGCAGGTGTGTCTTTATAACATTTAGTAAAGTATTCACTAGTATTGCAGGTGTGTCTTTATAACATTTAGGGAAGTATTCACTAGTATTGCAGGTGTGTCTTTATAACATTTAGTGAAGTATTCACTAGTATTGCAAGTGTGTTTTTATAACATTTAGTGATGTTTTCCCTGGTATTTCAGGTATTTTTTTATAACATTTATTGAAGTATTCACTTGTATTGCAGGTAAATCTTTATAACAGTTAGTGAAGTATTCACTAGTATTTCAGGTATGTCTTTATAATATTTAGTGAAGTATTCACTAGTATTTCAGGTGTGTCTTTATAACATTTAGTGAAGTATTCACTAGTATTGCAGGTATGTCTTTATAACATTTAGTGAAGTATTCATTAGTATTGCAGGTGTCTTTATAACATTTAGTAAAGTATTCACAAGTATTGCAGGTGTGTCTTTATAACATTTAGGGAAGTATTCACTAGTATTTCAGGTGTGTCTTTATAACATTAAGTGAAGTATTCACTAGTATTGCAGGTATATCTTTATAACATTTAGTGAAGTATTCACTAGTATTGCAGGTGTGTCTTTATAACATTTAGTAAAGTAGTCACAAGTATTGCAGGTGTGTCTTTATAACATTTAGTGAAGTATTCACTAGTATTGCATTTGTGTCTTTATAACATTTAGTGAAGTATTCACTAGTATTGCAGGTACATCTTTATAACATTTGGTGAATTATTCACTAGTATTGCAGGTGTGTCTATAACATTTAGTAAAGTATTCACAAGTATTGCAGGTGTGTCTTTATAACATTTAGTGAAGTATTCACTAGTATTGCAGGTGTGTCTTTATAACATTTAGTGAAGTATTCAGTAGTATTGCAGGTATATCTTTATAACATTTAGTGAAGTATTAACTAGTATTGCAGGTATGTGTCTTTATAACATTAAGTGATGTTTTCCCTGGTATTTCAGGTGTTTTTTTATAACAGTTAGTGAAGTATTCACTAGTATTGCAGGTACATCTTTATAACATTTAGTGAAGTATTCACTAGTATTGCAGGTATGTCTTTATAACACTTAGTGAATTATTCACTAGTATTGCAGGTATGTCTTTATAACATTTAGTGAAGTATTCACTAGTATTGCAGGTGTGTCTTTATAACATTTAGTAAAGTATTCACAAGTATTGCAGGTGTGTCTTTATAAAATTTAGTGAAGTTTTCACTAGTATTGCAGGTGTGTCTTTATAACATTTAGTGAAGTATTCACTAGTATTACAGGTGTGTCTTTATACTATTTAGTGAAGTATTCACTAGTATTGAAGGTATATCTTTATAACATTAAGTGAAGTATTCACTAGTATTGCAGGTATGTCTTTATAACAGTTAGTGAAGTATTCACTAGTATTGCAGGTGAGTCTTCATAATATTTAGTAAAGTATTCACTAGTACTGCAGGTGTGTCTTTATAACAGTCAGTGAAGTATTCACTAGAATTGCAGGTGAGTCTTTATAATATTTAGTAAAGTATTCACTAGTATTGCAGGTACATCTTTATAACATTTAGTGAAGTATTCACTAGTATTGCAGGTGTGTCTTTATAACATTGACAGAAGTATTCACTAGTATTGCAGGTGTGTTTATATAACATTTAGTGAAGTATTCACTAGTATTGCAGGTGTGTCTTTATAACATTTATTAAAGTATTCACTAGTACTGCAGGTGTGTTTTTATAACATTTAGTGAAGTATTCACTAGTATTGCAGGTGTGTCTTTTTAACATTTAGTGAAGTATTCACTAGTATTGCAGGTATGTCTTTATAATATTAAATGAAGTATTCACTAGTATTGCAGGTGTGTCTTTATAACATTTAGTGATTAATTCACTAGTATTGCAGGTGTGTTTTTATAACATTTAGTGAAGTATTCACTAGTATTGCAGGTGTGTTTTCATAACATTTAGTGGTGTATTCACTAGTATTACAGGTGTGTCTTTATAACATTTAGTGAATTATTCACTAGTATTGCAGGTACATCTTTATAACAGTTAGTGAAGTATTCACTAGTATTGCAGGTGAGTCTTTATAATATTTAGTAAAGTATTCACTGGTATTGCAGGTGTGTCTTTATAACATTTAGTGAAGTATTCACTAGTATTGCAGGTACATCTTTATAACATTTAGAGAAGTATTCACTAGTATTGCAGGTGTGTTTTTATAACATTAAGTGAAGTATTCACTTGTATTGCAGGTCTGTCTTTATAACATTTAGTGAAGTGTTCACTAGTATTGCAGGTATGTCTTTATAACATTTAGTGAATTATTCACTAGTATTGCAGGTACATCTTTATAACAGTTAGTGAAGTATTCACTAGTATTGCAGGTACATCTTTATAACATTTAGTGAATTATTCACTAGTATTGCAGGTGTGTCTATAACATTTAGTAAAGTATTCACAAGTATTGCAGGTGTGTCTTTATAACATTTAGTGAAGTATTCACTAGTATTGCAGGTGTGTCTTTATAACATTTAGTGAAGTATTCACTAGTATTGCAGGTATATCTTTATAACATTTAATGAAGTATTAACTAGTATTGCAGGTATGTGTCTTTATAACATTAAGTGATGTTTTCCCTGGTATTTCAGGTGTTTTTTTATAACAGTTAGTGAAGTATTCACTAGTATTGCAGGTACATCTTTATAACATTTAGTGATGTATTCACTAGTATTGCAGGTATGTCTTTATAACATTTAGTGAATTATTCACTAGTATTGCAGGTATGTCTTTATAACATTTAGTGAAGTATTCTCTAGTATTGCAGGTGTGTCTTTATAACATTCAGTAAAGTATTCACTAGTATTGCAGGTATGTCTTCATAACAGTTAGTGAAGTATTCACTAGTATTGCAGGTGAGTCTTCATAATATTTAGTAAAGTATTCATTAGTACTGCAGGTGTGTCTTTATAACAGTAAGTGAAGTATTCACTAGAATTGCAGGTGAGTCTTTATAATATTTAGTAAAGTATTCACTAGTATTGCAGGTACATCTTTATAACATTTAGTGAAGTATTCACTAGTATTGCAGGCGTGTCTTTATAAAATTTACAGAAGTATTCACTAGTATTGCAGGTCTGTTTATATAACATTTAGTGAAGTATTCACTAGTATTGCAGGTGTCTTTATAACATTTAGTGAAGTATTCACTAGTATTGCAGGTGTGTTTTTATAACATTTAGTGAAGTATTCACTAGTATTACAGGTGTGTCTTTATAACATTTAGTGAAGTATTCACTAGTATTGCAGGTATGTCTTTATAACATTTAGTGGATTATTCACTAGTATTGCAGGTATGTCTTTATAACCGTTAGTGAAGTATTCACTAGTATTGCAGGTGAGTCTTCATAATATTTAGTAAAGTATTCACTAGTACTGCAGGTGTGTCTTTATAACAGTAAGTGAAGTATTCACTAGAATTGCAGGTGAGTCTTTATAATATTTAGTAAAGTATTCACTAGTATTGCAGGTACATCTTTATAACATTTAGTGAAGTATTCACTAGTATTGCAGGTGTGTCTTTATAACATTGACAGAAGTATTCACTAGTATTGCAGGTGTGTTTATATAACATTTAGTGAAGTATTCACTAGTATTGCAGGTGTGTCTTTATAACATTTATTGAAGTATTCACTAGTATTGCAGGTGTGTTTTTATAACATTTAGTGAAGTATTCACTAGTATTGCAGGTGTGTTTATATAACATTTAGTGAAGTATTCACTAGTATTGCAGGTGTGTCTTTATAACATTTAGTAAATTATTCACTAGTATTTCAGGTATGTCTTCATAAGATTTAGTGAAGTATTCACTAGTATTTCAGGTGTGTCTTTATAACATTTAGTGAAGTATTTACTAGTATTGCAGGTATGTCTTTATAACATTTAGTGAATTATTCACTAGTATTTCAGGTATGTCTTTATAACATTTAGTGAAGTATTCACTAGTATTGCAGGTATGTCTTTATAACATTTAGTGAAGTATTCACTAATATTGCAGGTGTGTCTTTATAACATTTAGTGAAGTATTCACTAGTATTGCAGGTGTGTCTTTATAACATTTAGTAAAGTATTCACTAGTATTGCAGGTGTGTCTTTATAACATTTAGGGAAGTATTCACTAGTATTGCAGGTGTGTCTTTATAACATTTAGTGAAGTATTCACTAGTATTGCAAGTGTGTTTTTATAACATTTAGTGATGTTTTCCCTGGTATTTCAGGTATTTTTTTATAACATTTATTGAAGTATTCACTTGTATTGCAGGTAAATCTTTATAACATTTAGTGAAGTATTCACTAGTATTTCAGGTATGTCTTTATAATATTTAGTGAAGTATTCACTAGTATTTCAGGTGTGTCTTTATAACATTTAGTGAAGTATTCACTAGTATTACAGGTGTGTCTTTATACTATTTAGTGAAGTATTCACTAGTATTGAAGGTATATATTTATAACATTAAGTGAAGTATTCACTAGTATTGCAGGTGTGTCTTTATAACATTTAGTGAAGTATTCACTAGTATTGAAGGTATATCTTTATAACATTAAGTGAAGTATTCACTAGTATTGCAGGTGTGTCTTTATAACATTTAGTGAAGTATTCACTAGTATTGCAGGTTTATCTTTATAACATTTAGTGAATTATTCACTAGTATTGCGGGTACGTCTTTATAACATTTAGTGAAGTATTCACTAGTATTGCAGGTGAATCTTTATAATATTTAGTGAATTATTCACTAGTATTGCAGGTATATCTTTAAAACATTAAGTGAAGTATTCACTAGTATTGCAGGTGTGTCTTTATAACATTTAGTGAAGTATTCACTAGTATTGCAGGTATGTCTTTATAACATTTAGTGAATTATTCACTAGTATTGCAGGTATGTCTTTATAACAGTTAGTGAAGTATTCACTAGTATTGCAGGTGAGTCTTCATAATATTTAGTAAAGTATTCACTAGTAGTGCAGGTGTGTCTTTATAACAGTAAGTGAAGTATTCACTAGAATTGCAGGTGAGTCTTTATAATATTTAGTAAAGTATTCACTAGTATTGCAGGTACATCTTAATAACATTTAGTGAAGTATTCACTAGTATTGCAGGTGTGTCTTTATAAAATTTACAGAAGTATTCACTAGTATTGCAGGTGTGTTTAGATAACATTTAGTGAAGTATTCACTAGTATTGCAGGTGTGTCTTTATAACATTTATTGAAGTATTCACTAGTATTGCAGGTGTGTTTTTATAACATTTAGTGAAGTATTCACTAGTATTGCAGGTGTGTTTTTATAACATTTAGTGAAGTATTCACTAGTATTGCAGATGTGTCTTTATAACATTTAGTGAAGTATTCACTAGTATTGCAGGTATGTCTTTATAACATTTAGTGAATTATTCACTAGTATTGCAGGTATGTCTTTATAACAGTTAGTGAAGTATTCACTAGTATTGCAGGTGAGTCTTCATAATATTTAGTAAAGTATTCACTAGTACTGCAGGTGTGTCTTTATAACAGTAAGTGAAGTATTCACTAGAATTGCAGGTGAGTCTTTATAATATTTAGTAAAGTATTCACTAGTATTGCAGGTACATCTTTATAACATTTAGTGAAGTATTCACTAGTATTGCAGGTGTGTCTTTATAACCATGACAGAAGTATTCACTAGTATTGCAGGTGTGTTTATATAACATTTAGTGAAGTATTCACTAGTATTGCAGGTGTGTCTTTATAACATTTATTGAAGTATTCACTAGTACTGCAGGTGTGTTTTTATAACATTTAGTGAAGTATTCACTAGTATTGCAGGTGTGTCTTTTTAACATTTAGTGAAGTATTCACTAGTATTGCAGGTATGTCTTTATAATATTAAATGAAGTATTCACTAGTATTGCAGGTGTGTCTTGATAACATTTAGTGATTAATTCACTAGTATTGCAGGTGTGTTTTTATAACATTTAGTGAAGTATTCACTAGTATTGCAGGTGTGTTTTCATAACATTTAGTGGTGTATTCACTAGTATTACAGGTGTGTCTTTATAACATTTAGTGAATTATTCACTAGTATTGCAGGTACATCTTTATAACAGTTAGTGAAGTATTCACTAGTATTGCAGGTGAGTCTTTATAATATTTAGTAAAGTATTCAATGGTATTGCAGTTGTGTCTTTATAACATTTAGTGAAGTATTCACTAGTATTGCAGGTACATCTTTATAACATTTAGAGAAGTATTCACTAGTATTGCAGGTGTGTTTTTATAACATTAAGTGAAGTATTCACTTGTATTGCAGGTCTGTCTTTATAACATTTAGTGAAGTGTTCACTAGTATTGCAGGTATGTCTTTATAACATTTAGTGAATTATTCACTAGTATTGCAGGTACATCTTTATAACAGTTAGTGAAGTATTCACTAGTATTGCAGGTACATCTTTATAACATTTAGTGAATTATTCACTAGTATTGTAGGTGTGTCTATAACATTTAGTAAAGTATTCACAAGTATTGCAGGTGTGTCTTTATAACATTTAGTGAAGTATTCACTAGTATTGCAGGTATATCTTTATAACATTTAATGAAGTTTTCACTAGTATTGCAGGTATGTCTTTATAACATTTAGTGAATTATTCACTAGTATTGCAGGTATGTCTTTATAACATTTAGTGAAGTATTCACTAGTATTGCAGGTGTGTCTTTATAACATTCAGTAAAGTATTCACAAGTATTGCAGATGTGTCTTTATAACATTTAGTGAAGTATTCACTAGTATTGCAGGTGTGTCTTTATAACATTTAGATAAGTATTCACTAGCATTACAGGTGTGTCTTTATACTATTTAGTGAAGTATTCACTAGTATTGCAGGTATATCTTAATAACATTAAGTTAAGTATTCACTAGTATTGCAGGTGTGTCTTTATAACATTTAGTGAAGTATTCACTAGTATTGCAGGTTTATCTTTATAACATTGAGTGAATTATTCACTAGTATTGCGGGTACGTCTTTATAACATTTAGTGAAGTATTCACTAGTATTGCAGGTGAATCTTTATAATATTTAGTGAAGTATTCACTAGTATTGCAGGTATATCTTTAAAAACTTTAAGTGAAGTATTCACTAGTATTGCAGGTGTGTCTTTATAACATTTAGTGAAGTAATCACTAGTATTGCAGGTATGTCTTCATAACATTTAGTGAATTATTCACTAGTATTGCAGGTATGTCTTCATAACAGTTAGTGAAGTATTCACTAGTATTGCAGGTGATTCTGCATAATATTTAGTAAAGTATTCATTAGTACTGAAGGTGTGTCTTTATAACAGTAAGTGAAGTATTCACTAGAATTGCAGGTGAGTCTTTATAATATTTAGTAAAGTATTCACTAGTATTGCAGGTACATCTTTATAACATTTAGTGAAGTATTCACTAGTATTGCAGTCGTGTCTTTGTAAAATTTACAGAAGTATTCACTAGTATTGCAGGTCTGTTTATATAACATTTAGTGAAGTATTCACTAGTATTGCAGGTGTCTTTATAACATTTAGTGAAGTATTCACTAGTATTGCAGGTGTGTTTTTATAACATTTAGTGAAGTATTCACTAGTATTACAGGTGTGTCTTTATAACATTTAGTGAAGTATTCACTAGTATTGCAGGTATGTCTTTATAACATTTAGTGAATTATTCACTAGTATTGCAGGTATGTCTTTATAACCGTTAGTGAAGTATTCACTAGTATTGCAGGTGAGTCTTCATAATATTTAGTAAAGTATTCACTAGTACTGCAGGTGTGTCTTTATAACAGTAAGTGAAGTATTCACTAGAATTGCAGGTGAGTCTTTATAATATTTAGTAAAGTATTCACTAGTATTGCAGGTACATCTTTATAACATTTAGTGAAGTATTCACTAGTATTGCAGGTGTGTCTTTATAACATTGACAGAAGTATTCACTAGTATTGCAGGTGTGTTTATATAACATTTAGTGAAGTATTCACTAATATTGCAGGTGTGTCTTTATAACATTTATTGAAGTATTCACTAGTATTGCAGGTGTGTTTTTATAACATTTAGTGAAGTATTCACTAGTATTGCAGGTGTGTTTATATAACATTTAGTGAAGTATTCACTAGTATTGCAGGTGTGTCTTTATAACATTTATTGAAGTATTCACTAGTATTGCAGGTGTTTTTTTATAACATTTAGTGAAGTATTCACTAGTATTGCAGGTGTGTCTTTATAACATTTAGTGAAGTATTCACTAGTATTGCAGGTATGTCTTTATAACATTTAGTAAAGTATTCTCAAGTATTGCAGGTGTGTCTTTATAACATTTAGTGATTAATTTACTAGTATTGCAGGTGTGTTTTTATAACATTTAGTGAAGTATTCACTAGTATTGCAGGTGTGTTTTCATAACATTTAGTGATGTATTCACTAGTATTGCAGGTGTGTCTTTATAACATTAAGAGAAGTATTCACTAGTATTGCAGGTGTGTTTTTATAACATTTAGTGAAGTATTCACTAGTATTACAGGTACATCTTTATAACATTTAGAGAAGTATTCACTAGTATTGCAGGTGTGTTTTTATAACATTAAGTGAAGTATTCACTTGTATTGCAGGTCTGTCTTTATAACATTTAGTGAAGTGTTCACTAGTATTGCAGGTATGTCTTTATAACATTTAGTGAATTATTCACTAGTATTGCAGGTACGTCTTTATAACAGTTAGTGAAGTATTCACTAGTATTGCAGGTGGGTCTTTATAATATTTAGTAAAGTATTCACTTGTATTGCAGGTGTGTCTTTATAATATTTAGTGAATTATTCACTTGTATTGCAGGTATGTCTTTATAACATTTAGTGAAGTATTCACTAGTATTTCAGTTATGTCTTTGTAATGTTAAGTGAAGTATTCACTAGTATTGCAGGTACATCTTTATAACATTTAGAGAAGTATTCACTAGTATTGCAGGTGTGTCTTTATAACATTTAGTAAAGTATTCACAAGTATTGCAGGTGTGTCTTTATAACATTTAGTGAAGTATTCACTAGTATTGCAAGTGTGTTTTTATAACATTTAGTGATGTTTTCCCTGGTATTTCAGGTGTTTTTTTATAACATTTAGTGAAGTATTCACTTGTATTGCATGTAAATCTTTATAACATTTAGTGAAGTATTCACTAGTATTTCAGGTATGTCTTTATAATATTTAGTGAAGTATTCACTAGTATTTCAGGTGTGTCTTTATAACATTTAGTGAAGTATTCACTAGTATTGCAGGTATGTCTTTATAACATTTAGTGAATTATTCACTAGTATTTCAGGTATGTCTTTATAACATTTAGTGAAGTATTCACTAGTATTGCAGGTATGTCTTTATAACATTTAGTGAAGTATTCACTAATATTGCAGGTGTGTCTTTATAACATTTAGTGAAGTATTCACTAGTATTGCAGGTGTGTCTTTATAACATAAGTGAAGTATTCACTAATATTGCAGGTGTGTTTTTATAACATTTAGTGAAGTATTTACTAGTATTGCAGGCATGTCTTTATGGCATTTAGTGAAATATTCACTAATATTGCACATATATCTTTATAACATTTAATGAAATATTCTTTCTCTGCTAAGACGTTGGGTCTTGGCAGTTGATCTTATTAAGTTTAATCTGAGTTCATTATCCATTAATTGTAGTGGATACCTATATTAAAAAGCACAATCTGAGGTCATTCCTCCACTAATAGTAGTGGATACCTAAATAAAAAATCACAATCTGATGTCATCCACCACTAATTGTAGTTGATACCTAAAGCAAAAAGCACAATCTGAGGTCATCCTCCACTAATAGTATTGGATACCTAAATAAAAATCACAATTGAGGTAATTTAGTTCACTAATTGTAGTGGATACCTAAATTAAAACGCACAATCTGAGGTCATCCTCCACTAATAGTAGTGGATTTCTAAATAAAAATGCACACTCTGAGGTCATCCACCACTAATAGTAGTGGATACCTAAATAAAAATCACAATCTGTGGTCATCCTCCACTAATTGTATTGGATACCTAAATGAAAAAGCACAATCTGAGGTCATCCTCCACTAATAGTTGTGAACACCTAAATAAAAAAGCACAATCTGAGGTCATCCTCGACTATTAGTAATTGATACCTAAATAAAAAACACAATTAAATATATTTGCTAGTTGTTAAAAGGTGATTTTTTTTAAATATAAGCTACTTTTCTTGTTGGATACCTTCTCCAATCGGTCTTTTATTATATACATATATATGTCAACATCAGTTTTTTTCCTCCCTTCTGGGAGAGCAATATCAACATGAAGACATACCTGCAGTACTAGTGAATATTTCACAACCTGTATATGTCAATGTCTATGTCCTCACAAGGGGATATGTGGTAGACAGACAGACAGACAGACAGACAGACAGACAGACAGACAGACAGACAGACAGACAGACAGACAGACAGACAGACAGACAGACAGACAGACAGCACTGTTAGAACATCAGACCCAGGACCGGAGCAAGACCATTTATCCACATATGCTTAGTACTGGTCCTACACAGGACGATTTTGTGTGTGGTTTATTTAAATTGTAATAATTTATTTCACAATTGAAGTATAATAAATAAGTTTAAATAAATATTATTTGACCATGATCTAATTTGCTTATATTGAATTACAGGATTAGAGTTTGCAAGTTTAGTTGCTCCACGTTCAATGAAAAGTAGTGTGATGGGATTGTTCTATTTTTTCTCTGGATGCGGGAGCATGCTTGGAATGGCATTATTGTATTCATTTCAAGGTCGCTGGTTCTTTGGATCTACTGACCATGGTAACATAAACTGCCGTAAAGATTGCTACGGTTCTGAAGGAACATGCCATCTTGATTTTTACTTCTTTTTTCTCGGCGGACTACAACTATTTGGCATTCTTCTGTTTTTTCTGGTTATTAAAACGGTGAAACTGGAGACAGTTACGAGTGAAATCGAAGTTAACACACAACGTCGACCTAGCAGTCGGATACGTCGCAGGATCCATCCCATTGGGACTGGAAACTTTGACAACACGTCTATATCAGATCGTCCGATTACACCAAATGCAGCACATGATACTGACGACTCCATGACAACAGAGTCTGTGTCTTCCATAGTGGAAGATGTAGATGACAATCAACGATTGTTGAATAACATGGCAAACAGGAATTCAATAAAACGCACAATAGGCAAAGATAGAAGTGGGAGAATTGGAGGTGCTGTGAAAAATGAGGATTAAACGTGGATATTGTTCAACCTATTGTTAGAAGTGAGGATTTTTAGGAGTGAGAATTAGACATGAGTATAATTCTAACTATTGTTAAAAGTGAGAAGTGAGGATTTGATATTGACAGTGTTCAATTATTGTTGTGAAAAATGAGATTTTTTAAAGTGAGAATTAAACATGGATATTATTATTTAAACTTTTGTTAAAAGTGAAAAGTGAGGATTTAACATAGACTGTGTCCAGCCTATTGTTGGATATTAGAAGCGAAAATCAAATATGAATAGTGTTCAATCTGTTATGAAAAATGAGATTTTTTCAAAGTGAGAATTAAATATGGATATTATTCAAACTATTGTTAAAAGTGAAAAGTGAGGATTTAACATAGACTGTGTCCAGCCTATTGTTGGATGTTAGAAGCGAAAATCAAATCATGGATAGTGTTCAGTCTATTGTTAGGAGTTTGAAATGAGGATACAGAGGCCTCACCTTTGTCGCCAAATTATTATTTTTTTTATCAGCAAAACTGCACATTTATATCAAACATCATATATTATGGATATTTTGTTCAATAACTTATATTGTATTTTGTCTCTGTAGTGTAAATTTTTTTAATTTTGTTGACCAAATACTAAATCATGTCCTGCAATAAAGTCACTCATTGGCCGATATAGGATTATGCTAAAACATTGACGAATAAGATGGAAAATGCCAACCTGTGTATTAACAAATTTCTCATAATTAAAATAAACTACATGGACGAAATCAATCATTATCTTAGAATGGGACCTTCTGCTTTGTGATTCAATAAATTGTCCAACTTTTACTGAACAGATTGATTGATTGATTGAATATTTAGCATCATTTTTATGCCATCGAGGGCTAACAGACCATCAGTTAACCTAACCACTGTTTCCTGGGATTAACCAGTACTCGAGCACACCCCATCTCCACAAGTAACGGATAACTTTCCCACTTAAATCAGTGGTGAGAGACAAATGATAATGAGAGACAATGTCATATATCAATCATCATGGAGACTGTTGCTGGGCGTTTACTGAACAGAAAGTTATTGGTGATGCAGCTTTAAAACATGGATATTCTTGAATCTGTTGTTGGCAGGAAATATATCCATATAATTTAAATCACACTTTCACTATTATATAGATTTGTAGCTCATCTTTTTGAAAAAAAAAACAACAAAGAGCTATTGTCATTGACCCTGGCAATGTTTAGCTCAGCTGTTTCTCTGTTTCTGAACAAACTACCTATGTTATAGTGACTAAACTTCATAAACACATTCATAATATGGTATAGAAACAATGTATATAGCTAACTTACCTAAATGTCCATACATTGGGCTCTAAAACCGTAGGTTAAAGTTTTTGTTTTGCCCAGGTTGGACTTTTTTATCTTTTTTTTTTTAAATCTATTTTATTTTTCAGTAATAGTATTGATTCTGTACGAGTGTCTGGTGCACTTGTTGTGCTCATTTTTTATAATTTTTTATATTTTGTTTTTAATAAAAATATATTTATAATAGTGACAAAGCAACATGGCAGTATGCTTCCTATGAATTGCATGTATTATCATTTTAGGTGGAAATTGATTAATTGAATGAAATAGGTCAAGGTTGGAAATTGCAGTTTTTAGTAGTATATACTGTATACACACTAGCATACATGTATTGAATGATAGTATACTTTCACTTTGGATTATGTCAAGTTGTATTCATTCAGTTGTATAATAATGGTTGTGCATCACTTGTCAGTCTTCAGTGTATGTAAATGCTTATATAATAGAGGACTTATTTTAAGATTGGGTGTTGTTCCCACTATTATAAATTCCTCTTTAAATGAAAACATCATTTTGATTGTTATCCATTGTCTCAGTCATAAACATCAACAAAATATATACTGAACTACTAACCCACCACTATTGTATTTTAAGCTCGCCGGGACGAAGTCCAAGGAGAGCTATTGCCATGACCCCGGCGTCATCGGCGTCATCTGTAGACACCCAGGTTAAACTTTTGCGTTTAGTTGCGTTTTGTTTAAGATATCTATGGAACCACTCATTGGATATGAATGAAACTTAGCAAGTGTATTCACCATCATCATTGAAACACACAGAGACAAGAAACATAACTCTGGATTGCATTTTGGCAGAGTTATGACCCTTTTTTACTTAATTTTTCAGTTAAAGTTTTTTATCTGGTAAGATATCTATGCAACCACTCATTGGATATGAATGAAACTTCACATGTGTGTTCACACAGAGACAAGAACCATAACTCGGAGTTGCATTTTGGCAAAGTTATGGCCCTTTTGGACTTAATTTTCATCTGTAGACACCCAGGTTAAAATTTTGCGTTTAGTTGAGTTTAAGTTTAAGATATCTATACAACCACTTATTGGATATGAAGCAACCACTTATTGGATATGAATGAAACTTCGCATGTGTGTTGACAATCATCAATGGGACACACAGAGACAAGAACCATAACTCTAAATTGCATTTTGGCAGAGTTATGGTTCTTTTTCCACTTAATTTTTCAGGTTAAAGTTTTTTATCAGGTAATATATCTATGCAACCACTCATTGGATATGAATTAAACTTCGCATGTGTGTTCACCATCATCAATGGAACACTGAGAGACAAGAACCATAGATAGGAGTTGCATTTTGGCACAGTTATGGCCCTTTTGGACTTAATTTTTCGTCTGTAGACACCCAGGTTAAACTTTTGCGTTTAGTTGCGTTAAAGTTCTGGGGTCTTTACCTCCAATCTGAATCTTTGCATGGGTGGTGAGTTTTATCCCATCGGCGAGCTTTGTTGTCTTCTGACAACTCTTGTTAACATTTTTTAATATGTATTAATGCATAATAATAATGAAGCTAAAGATAATGTTGATTTATCTTTGGATGAGTCGGGACTGACGGTTAGTGTTATATTGCTTTGCTGCTTTTGTTTATTAAAAAAAAATAATACAGTTATGTAATCATTATGAACAGGTCTATAGAGATGACTTTGAGTGTAAGATGAAGGAGCCAATTTAGGAAGAAAGAGTTGAGGTGGTCCAGTAGTTGACATGCTTGCTCCAAGACCTAGAGGTCCCCAGTTCGATTTGGCTGTTGTTATTTTTAAAAACTCACTCCTATTGTGCCATATTCGGGCAACTTACTGGCACCGTAAATGCAATCCTTCAGAGAGGATTTAAAGCAGTCAATCCAAAGTACAGGGAGAGTCATATCCAGTGCACGTAAAAGGTCTCACTGAACTAATCTATATTAATCAGTTGTTCAAATGCATGTTAACCTCCCTCAGAAACTGGCTTCCTATAAAAATAGGTTCATTGATTGTTGGAAGCAAAGGGAGAAGAAGCACAATGGCACCCCAGCATTTGAATATCAGAAATGGCAATTACTTCCAATGCTTGAAATTTGAAACAGTAGCTTGGCTTTTTTTCTATAAATCTTTAACCCTTTACTTCATATAGACGCCTTTGGACACCTCTAATACAGATGCCTTTGGACACTAAATATAGAAGGCTTTTGAATTATTGGGTGAATTATGTTTATATTAACTGACAGAGTGGAAAACAGTGCAGTCCTGCACTGTTTTCAAAGGCCTTCTGTGATTGGTGCGGGAAAACGCGTATCTGTGGAGTAAAGGGTTATCTTTCTTTGTATATCATTTTCTCCTATTGATGCATGAAATAAAACATTTTAAATCTGATGACTTCTTCTAATCAAGATGACCAAGTTTTACTGATATAGTGAATATAGTTTTGTTTCAATAAGTGCTCTACCACAGCATCTTGAAATATTTTTGTAAGGACCATGTTGTATGAACACTTAACTTCAATGTTTAAATTCCATTCTGCGAAGAACCCCTGACTAGACATAAACCGAATTTCTAAAAATTAAACTTTGCCACACTTTAACAGTTAACACCAGCCATTGGTATAAAAAAAACACAGTAACTTATGTATCTATGTAAATTAGTCTGTATGGAAATTAATAGCTTGTAAATTAGTCCAAGGCTTTTCAGACAATGAAGAACCTTTGTAGGTATTACTTTTTGATCTCTTTGAAAACAAGTGTCGGCATATAAAAATATAAAATTAAAAAAGAAGCTTCCTTTACCAGAGAAAACACAAACTGCCTTTAACTAATATTGTATGTTAAGTGGTATAAATATGCATAAAAAATAATTGTTTGTTTCCTATTTTATGGGCAAAAAAACAGGGTAGGTCAATAGGGATATTATGTTTTGTATACAGTCCAGGATTGGATCCAGGATTTCAGTCTAGAGCGGGCATGCTTAGGGGGCACAACACAAAATCTGAATGGGTTTACGTTTTTCAACAGAAATATAGGGAATTTTAATAAAATATGGGAGTTAAGGGGGGCTTCGTCATTTTTTTTTAAAGAGTAGATCTGCCATAGCAGTCAAACAATTCTTAGGCAGCCACCGCAAGAGAAACAGCAAATTATGACACTGTTAGGCATATGGCTGTTTAATAAAAGTTGCTTAAGCTAAAATTATAAAAATGGTTAATAGAAAATGTGGCTGTTTAAGACAAGTGATTGCTTAATAAAGGTAACCACTTACAGTGTTTTAGGTACACTAGAGAGCACATATTGACTTTAATTTACAGTGGTTTTTTATTCAAACTTGGCAATAAAAACTTAGGATAGAGGCTAAAATCTAGGGTTTGTCTGAAATAAGGAAACAAACAACTATTTTAAGCCTCGTCAAACATCTGTGATAATACTATTATGAATTGATAAAACTTTTAAATCTAGTAACTGTGTTCAATTAGTTATGATCATTGATTTGTGTGTTGAATATTTATATAAAATATTATAATAGATATATTTTGAATAACATTTTTAAAAAAGAAACTTGTTTGTCACTTTTTTAGCTCGCTGGGATGAATGTCCAGGAGAGCTATTGCCATGACCCCAACGTTGGCATGGGGCAGCGTCGTCTGTAGACACCCAGGTTACACTTTTGCGTATAGTTGCCTTTAAGTTTTGGTGTTTGCCTCCTATCTCAATCTTTGCATTGGTGGTGAGTTTTATCCCATAGGTGAACTTTATTGTCTTCTGACAACTCTTGTTATGATATTGTGAGAGACTGTAAATGAAGACTGAGATACGATCAAAATATTCTGTAAGTCAAATGTTTTGCTCTGAGTAATGGAATATAGTTCATCTAAGATGTTAAATCTAGAACAAGAGAACAACCTATAGTGTTGAACTCGATACAACTTGTCACTTATCAATATTCAGTCACAGAACTGTCAATTTGTTTACATGAAAATTTTAACATGCCCTTCTTAGCAGATAGAAAATGACTTTGAAACAAACAAAATGTAGCTTGCCTCTGAAAATAGACCTACATGCTGACTAGGCATCCATCATGTACTCGGTCAAGTAAGTGCTTGAAGATTGAAATGGCATGTCGACTACGTCATCTTTCGATTAAAAGTAAAATCCCGAAACTTTAACCAAATTTGCAGAGCATTGTACATTGTAAGATTCCTTGAAAACATGATCTGTGTGGTTTGTTGAGTGTTTTATCCATATATATATATATATACCGGTAATTGTTTTTTGCTATATTTTCATGTATATCTTTGTTAAGTGGTCAAAGACAATACTTTCGAAACTGTATTGTTATTTAAGGTCAAGTGTATACAGAAGTTTTGATGTTTTGTGAATATGGGGTCAGGCAAATACCTTAATTTTTTAATATTATTATGTGTGGCTCTTTTGTTCATATCAAAAGCAATAATAAAATTATATTTTTCGCAATTAATAAATTTTTATATAATGATGTGAATTGTAATGCTACTTTTTCATGCAAGACCACCCGCCTGCTCATCATGGTGGCTATTGAAAGGTCCTTGTTTATTATGCTCCCCCAAAGGGGGGAAGCATATAGTTCGCCGCTTCGTCCATGCGTGCGTCCGTGTGTCACCAAATCCTTGTCCGGGCTATTTCTCTACAACCCAATGTTGGAATTTTATGAAATTTGCTAGGATGCATCACTCCCAAGTGGAGATGCCGTAATGTCTTTGTGTTCCGGTTCGATGATTTTTCACGGAGTTAAGGCCCTTTAATTGAGTCTGTGACCAAATTCTTGTCTGGGCTGTTTCTCTACAACCTCAGGTTGGAATTTTATGAAACTTGCTAGGATGCATCATTACCAAGTGCAGATGTGCATAATATCTTTGTGTTCCGGTTCGATGATTTTTCACGGAGTAATGGCCCTTTGATTCTGTCTGTGAACACATTCTTGTCCGTGCTATTTCTCTACAACCCATGTTGGAATTTTATGAAACTTGCTAGGATGCATCACTATCAAGTGCATATGCGCATAATGTCTTTGTGTTCCGGTTTGATGAGTTTTCACGGAGTTATGGCCCTTTAATTGAGTCTTTGACCAAATTCTTGTCCGCGCTCTTTCTCTACAACCTCAGGTTGGAATTTTATGAAACTTGCTAGGATGCATCATTACCAAGTGCAGATGGGCATATTGTCTTTATGTTTCGGTTCGATGATTTTTCACGGAGTTATGGCCCTTTGATTTTGTCTGTGACCAAATTCTTGTCTGCGCTATTTCTCTACAACCCCATGTTGGAATTTTACGAAATTTGCTATGTTTGTGTTCCAGTTCTATGATTTTTCATGGAGTTGTGGCCCTTTCATTCTGTCTGTGACCAAACTCTTCTCCGCTCCATTTCTCTACAACCACATTGAAACTTGCTAGGATGCATGATTACCAAGTGGAGGTGTGCATATTGTCTTCATGACGCTATTTCGCTACAACCTCTGGTTTAAATTTTGTAAAACTAACTAGGATATGCACATAATGTAATTTTGTTCCCGTTTAATGATTTGCGAATGAGTTCTGTCAAGTGCAGAGCCACATATGGTTCCTGCTATGCAGTTTGGTATTTTTCAACCAAGTAGCCATCAGCACTAAGGGAATATGGTACAGAGTCAAACACTCACTTGTGGAGCATCCATCAGTTCCACCAATATTTTCTTGTTTTATTGTTTATAAGTGAACATTAGAATATCGAAGTCAGTGATTTTTTAAAAATCAAACAAAATAATCTTGTACAATATAGTCTTGTTTGCAGTAGAAACATCCAAGTGACTGTTCGAGTTTAACTGGCCTAGTTATTTCAGGGCAAGTTCTGCTAACTGACAACACAAATGGGCCATTGCACAAGCCCTGCAAACTGACAACAGACAATGGGCCATTGCACAATTCTTTCTAAGCTTTTGGCCAGTAGAGCTAATAACCGACATACATGATGGGTACTTTACAGCCATATTTGTGTCTTTATCAAACACAAAATAATCCTATATAGTCACATTAGAATGAATGAATGAATAGGGTTTTACAGCATACTAACACATTATATGTTATTCGACGCCAACAGGAAGGAAGATTCCAGGTTCACTTAACACGTACAAAAACAATAAATTAACATACATATTAAAACATATAGTCAGAATTAGAGTATGTTGACAAACACTTGACTGGTATAATGTTGTAAAAACAAGCAAGGCATATTTTTTTCATAAATTTTAAGTTTATTTATACAAGACATCTTCAATAAAGATATGCCATTTACACAAACTGAAGCATATACAAGCACCGTATAGGGTACAACTTGGAGAAGATGTGGTATTTATCCAGAACAAGTTCTTACATGTTCAGGGGCTTTTTATATGTAACTTGCTGAGTTTGTTTGATAAAGACACTTTTTTAATATCCTTGTGTTTGGATCATTCCATCAGCATATAGCTGGGGTGTTAACCACAACAAACAAAATCTCACCAAGGGCTATTCCAGAAAAAAATCTCATGGGGGTCACAACTGAACCCTATATTTTTAATGGTGGTGTTGGTGGGTTAAAATGTATATTCAATTCTGATGGGTGTGGGTATATTTTAATAAAGATATCTTGGTAAGGTATTTGTCCAAATTTTATCAGCAGAAAAGAGTGACTAAAAATGATTTTAATTTATCTCACAAGGAGTCAAGTCCCTGCTTCTATGATCTACAAAAAGAATTGCAACTCATCTACAATAGTTTTAGAAAATACTTTCAACTCTATTGAAACCACTTGCCAATGCAGAATATTTCACTCACTGTGGAAATGAACACTAAACATGAAAAAGGCTATTGTGTACAAAGTTAAAAATTTATTTCTGGTGGTGGTGGGTTCTATGTTAATTAGCAGTGGTGGTACCCTAAAATTATTCCAGTTTTGACCCACGAACTCCCGCCCCCCCTCACTTTTTACCTGGAACAGCCCTAATAATATCAAACAATTTTAAACTGCCCCCCCCCCCCCCCCCACCCCTCGCCAAAGATATGCAAGATTTAGTTCATTATTTTTACTTTATCAGACAAAGGTACCCAATGGACCTTGGTTGCCACATCAAATATTGAACAGGGTTTAATTACACGCAATTTTCAACACATTTCAGGTTATATATAACATATCCAGTTTTATTAGTGGAGGAAGACCTCGGAATGAATCCGAGTAGAACCATTGTCCTTCCGCAAGTAACTGGCAAACTTTCTCACATAAAGTTTTTTGAACTGGGAGAGACTCACTACATACAACCTTAGCAGTGAGAGGTAAGTGATCTTAAGATGGTGCCTTTTACCACTCAGTTATTATTATTGAACTGGGAACAAAAGAAGGGAACTAAGTGACAGTCCAAACATAAACACATAGTTCTTCTAGAAAATACATTCAGTCCATTCATGGAACATATTTCCTGCTTGCTTGCAGCCTTTAAATGGACAAGGAAGTATTTCTTGCATTGATCTCTGACGCAAGACTGAAGCATGCAGGTTGTAGTTGTGGAAATGAAGTTCTCAATAAATGCCTCATCTTCATAACATGTGTGTATGGGCCTTGTATTTGCTTGGTTAAGATTGTGAATGATATTTACAATGATACTATCCCGGCACCTACCTTTATTTACAAACAAAGGCATCCTCACTCATTCATTGAACTTTTTATGTACATTAATTACAAACTAGTTGACTTTTTATCTTAAACAATTGATTTTAAGAAACACCAGCATATATTTTCAAGTATAGTTCGTTTAATACATCAATCTGAAGGATGAATCCATCTGGCCTGCATTAACAAAACATTTTGAGCTGAGTAAGAACTCGAGCCAAAATCTTAAAATTGCCTCATTTGAAAATTTGAATATTGTTCTATCATATGATTGTTTCAGCACTTCAACACAACATTTCAAATGTTCTATCAAAAGACATTTTTTTTTATATCAAGGTTATGTTATAACTTGCAGTGCTAAAGAAAGAATGATGATAATTAAAATCTGAGCTCTGTGCATTCTCAAGTCGAGATGTTTTTGTGAATACATGGCCATCACTCGAACCTACAACCTCTACTGTGAGAGACGGTTAATCTTGATGCATGAAACTGAATACCTGGATTTAAAGGTAGAAATTTTAACACTAATTATAACAATAAAGTAGAAAACACATTGGGTAGAAAAGTAAATGCAATGTTTTTAATATCAACTAAATGATTTGAATTAAAAAGTAAGCATTTCTTCACATGCTTTTATATAAATTTACCAATACCAATGGCACTATACAAACTCCAAATTTCATATGACAAACTTTTAACAGTGTAAAATGTAAGTTATCAGCAATCCAATTAACAAATTCAAGTTGTGACTCGATACTTTTTCACAGTTGGTCATTAACATAGAAGTCAAACCTTCATTTAATGCAAACACCATTTAAATTTAAATGACATTTCTGGTGCACTTTTTTTTAACAAATTCAATTTCCGTGATATTCACTTGCAAATAGAAAGAAGGTGAGGTTCAATAGGAACAGTTAACAACCAGGTAGTTCTGATGTATAAATCCATAAAATGCAAACAAAAATGGTATGTAGTGCCAGAAAGAACCATTTTAGACAAAATACCAAACAAAGAGTACAATTATCAGGGTGTGCAAGCTCGGTTTAATGGCCGATTTTAATTTAGTGTTGGGCCAAATTCAAGACAATACTGTCAAATATATTTTCAGCAATTCAAAAGTAAAATTTTAAATTTAGACCCAGTACCTTATTCTAGAATATCATAACCCTGACAAAAAAGCAGAAACTTATACAATTTAATAACTAAAAGCAAACGTATGTATCCACTTGTCATAAACAATCCTCATGTTAAAAATGCCATCCTCTATCTAATTCTAAAATAAGCTCCATTATATACAGATCTGTAACAGACAAGTGATTATTTCATAGTAAAACAATGTACAACACTTCAAAAATACTCTGTCATTATGACAAGGTGTGTATGAATTCAACAATCCATAACAGTTACTATATACAAGATTTAAATGTATTACCAGGTAACGGGGTCACAGGGTCATCTCTATATACATAGATGTAGGACAGTGCAACCCTGTGACTAAAACACACCGATATGGACACAAATGATGACTGATGGGTAACTTACAAAACAAGAGAATTTCAACACTCAAAAATAATTACATGAAGTGGAAATAGTCGGTGTGAAAAGCATACATATTTTTTACGTTTATTTTCCACCTAAAAAGCTATTTTTTTTTTAAGTTTGTAGCAATAAAATACTAATTAGACTGTTACAATGTGACGCTAAGTGGGCCAGTTCATGAACTGGCTTGTTTGAATGTAGTGTTACATTTACATTGTTTTCCATACATTTTTCATGTTATACTCATCAAACTTTATAGACAAGACGACGTCAAATTCATGCATGTTGATTTTTATCCCATCACCTGAATTTGAGGAGAAACTCGCCATCCTGGCACAAATAACGTGCAGAATTTTGCACAGTTTGCATCACACCCACTGTAGCAAGAGATATTAAATGATGTTAAGAAAGTCTACCTCCCAAAGACAACCCTGTCAAGTTACTTGCCTAATTGACGCGACACAAGACTATTGATCTGCCCACTGGCCACGTGCTGTTGTTTGTCCAAGTAAATGTAATGTAATACGATATAGTGTTGACTTAGATACCATTAGCTTGTTTAAGCAGCCAACACTTATTATTTAGCTAATCGATTATCGACTTGTTTGATTGACAGTCACATCAATTGTATTTAGAAGTTGCCTCACCGTTTGCAAGACAGCAGTAAATATGTGTACAACAGCATTAAAGTTATGAGACAATTTGTGACTAGAGGAAATACAATTCTGAGTTGTGTGATTTTTTTGAAAGATTGCAATATAAAATGTTTAATTCAATTTATTAAAGTGTAACTATAACATATTATTTATTATGAAAATGGAACTAGTACAATAATTATCAAGATACAAAATGGTGGGATGAAATTAAATTACTCAACTGGCATGGTTTATATGAATTACAATGTAAACATTTACATACTGATATTTTTAAAACTTTAATTTCATTTCCTACTTATTTAAGCGATCATATGAAGTCATACACAAACAATTGCTGTACCCTATGTTCTATAATACAATGTGTTTGTGAACCGTAAAATAATGTTTGAATGAAAATAACTTCAAAATGGGCAATGCCTCAAACATGGGTATATATTAAATGGGCATATGAACTCTGAAGTCGCTTGTTAATAAGTATGCTGTTAAGTAATACTAGACGTTACAGGTTAAGTAGTATCATCATAAATGACCACAACATTCAATACAATGAAATCATCTTAATGAAATATTGCTGCGTTACAACTAAAATGAATTCCATGCAAATCACTCGAACACAACAGTCACAAACAGTTACAAGGTCATTCTAATTTAGGTTAAATCATTGTCTCATGTTAAATGATGCTAAATAAATACAAAACAAATACATGGTTGTCAAATCATTTTTCAAAAATCAATATTAATTATGTAACATTTTAGAAAAGAAATTTTATAATGATGATATCAAATGTTGCACTTGAACATTTAAGTAATTACATTAATGGAGCCCTTGTGCATGTTAAGTATCAGAGTGCATAATTTACAATGTCCAAGTTTAAATGCATTTTTAGGGGTTCATGCATGTGCAGTGAAGTTTACTGAATCATGTACAAACTGAATCAATGTCAGATTTGTGTGTGATTTGGCAAAATTCACATACTTTATGCATAAGGTCATGGAAAAAATAATTTTCACAATTTTTTTTTTCATTTTCAGAAAATGTTTGATTATTCAACACAAAATGATATGGCAGTCATCTTAATGTCATATCTAGCCATATATGACATGACTTTTCTACCATTGAAATGAAAAGGAAAACTTAATTTGACATTTGATCATGACTTTGGAATAACACCTGTATTACTTGTAGGATTTACCATTTAACATAAAGATACATTTAAACTACATTGTTGAAAGAGAAAATAAACCTCAACACTTGAAAAAATCAATTAAAAAGTAAATTTGTACATTGTGACAAACATTTTTTATATACATTTTGACACAAAGTGTGCAAGCAGTATTAGAAAACTGCAACAAAAAACTGTTTCTTTTAAAACATATTGGTTTAGCATAACAACCATCGCTTACATATAATATAATACAAACATCAACCTGGTATTCATGTTTCAAGCACACAGCAAAGAAATGTCAATTATTTGGTTCACTTATTGTTAGATTCTGTTGAATATGCCACAATTTTGTCCCAGAAAAGGGTAGCACCAACACTATCGACAGAGGCAACAGACATAGTCCCTGATTGACTGAATATTTATCATCAATTTTATGCCATCATGGACTAACAGCAGAACAGGTTAACCTAACCACTCTTTCCTGGGATCCCGGGAGGTAAACCAGTAATTGAGAACATGCATGCCATAGAAGAGAATTAATTTTAAAAACCACCATACTGCTTAATATGAAAACAGTGTAGCATTTGCTCTATGTAGCAGCAAGTAAAAATTGCACCTAATTAAATGAACCATTTTATGATAGCAATTGCTAAAACATTTTAATATTTCAATCTAGGAACTTATTAATTTGAACACATGCAGTTGCCTCCCTTTACAGAATTGACTCTAACCTTTACACATAAATTTTACTAAACAACTAGTAGATCAAAATATTTAAAATAATATATTTCGCAAGTGGCTGTGATAATGTACATGTACCTTGTAAATCTCTTCTCTTTTTTTTCAAAAATAAAAAATGTCAGTAAAAAATTAAATCCCAAACAAATCTCTTTAAATAATAAATACTAAATAATCAAAACATCTAGTTCTCACTTTCAATAAACCACCATCCACATGAGCTTAAAGATCAGGCGACTCTGATACAAGATTTGAACGTATAAAATGAATGCACTGTAATCTAGTCATAAACAGCTACAGAACATTACATTCAAAGATCTATACCTGAGCAAAAGTGTTAACATTTTCATTATTATAAGTGTTATTATATAATAATTTATATTAATAATTATTCTTAATGCCATTGGTTGTCACCTTGGTGCATAAACAGTCTAAATGTACATGAATCATATAAACAGTTAGATTGTTTTTGCACCCTGGTGACTCAGTGTTATTTTTGCTTGCCTTTATTTAAACATGCCCATAGGCGTTTAAGTAGCACTTTTTGTTGCATTTAGAGTCCTAAACAGTATTAATCAATATATCTCTATCTTGTCACGGTTGAATACCTATGGGGATAGTAAAAGCAGGAAGAGAAGTCCACAGGCTTTCACATCAATCGTCTTATATTGGCAGTCCAACGTGTAACCAGTCTCCTTCAAGCTCGATCAATCTATAAACATGTACATACTTCCATCACACCATCTTAAGCCATCAAGATCTACTTCCATCAAAAGGACTCAACGCACATCAACTGTAATGGAAAAAAGGTTACAAATAAGATTTCAACAGTTTTTATGTATATCATGTATGAAAAAAGAAAGCTTTGATTATTTTTTTGTATTCTGAATTGTTCATACAACATTTAGATTTACATTGATGTCATCAGTAACATTTTAACAATCAGCATCATACATTAATCTAGCAAGTTAAATACTCATTGTAGGACACAACAGTAACATTTAAATGTACATCTGGATAAGCACTTAAAATCTCCTTGTCCTGACCAACAAGTTACTTGTCCAAACTTAACAGCTATGGAGACAATATCTTACAGACTAACATTATTGTCGAGCTTTGCATAGTAGTAAATGGTTGTTTACTCTTGTAAAGAAATGTCCCTGACTCTAAATTTTAAAGTTGCATGTTCTAAAAATTATAATGAATGGAAAGTCAAAAGATAAACTTAGGGAGTTCTTAGGCAACATTTCACTGATCTTCATCTAAGATTTTTTTTAAAAGAAACGTACAGATGTACAGATCATAAACAAAAACTTCCTGAGCTAAATTCTTCTTTAACTTAAGTGTAAGTTAAAATCATTAACTAACAAAATATAACAAAAGATTTCCCATTCACATGTACCCTAGGGTTTTTACGCTCAAGATTTCTAGTTGACGTCTTTTTGATTCATGAAAAATATGGCGTATACATATTGTAGGCTAAAGCATTGATCCAACAACACCTCAAGTCACTTTTGGCATAATCTCCAGCTGTTTTTACTGCTACTGATTTTCAGCTTGCGGAAATTGTGACTGATGTGTATTGTTGAAGCTGGAGTATCGGTCTGACAAAACCTTGAGTCACTACCAGTATAATCTCCTGCTAGTTTTACTGCTACTGATTTTCAGCTTGTGGAAATTGTGACTGATGTGTATTGTTGAAGCTGGAGTATCAGTCTGACAAAACCTTGAGTCATTACCAGTATAATCTCCTGCTGGTTTTACTGCTACTGATTTTTAGCTTGTGGAAATTGTGACTGATGTGTATTGTTGAAGCTGGAGTATCAGTCTGACAAAACCATGAGTCACTACCAGTATAATCTCCTGATGGTTTTACTGCTACTGATTTTTAGCTTGTGGAAATTGTGACTGATGTGTATTGTTGAAGCTGGAGTATCAGTCTGACAAAACCATGAGTCACTACCAGTATAATCTCCTGCTGGTTTTACTGCTACTGATTTTTAGCTTGTGGAAATTGTGACTGATGTGTATTTTTGATGCTGGAGTATCAGTCTGACAAAACCTTGAGTCACTACCAGTATAATCTCCAGCTGTTTTTACTGCTACTGATTTTCAGCTTGTGGAAATTGTGACTGATGTGTATTGTTGAAGCTGGAGTATCAGTCTGACAAAACCTTGAGTCATTACCAGTATAATCTCCTGCTGGTTTTACTGCTACTGATTTTTAACTTGTGGAAATTGTGACTGATGTGTATTGTTGAAGCTGGAGTATCAGTCTGACAAAACCATGAGTCACTACCAGTATAATCTCCTGCTGGTTTTACTGCTACTGATTTTTAGCCTGTGGAAATTGTGACTGATGTGTATTGTTGAAGCTGGAGTATCAGTCTGACAAAACCATGAGTCACTACCAGTATAATCTCCTGCTGGTTTTACTGCTACTGATTTTTAGCTTGTGGAAATTGTGACTGATGTGTATTGTTGAAGCTGGAGTATCAGTCTGACAAAACCATGAGTCACTACCAGTATAATCTCCTGCTGGTTTTACTGCTACTGATTTTTAGCTTGCGGAAATTGTGACTGATGTGTATTGTTTAAGTTGGAGTATCAGTCTGACAAAACCATGAGTCACTACCAGTATAATCTCCTGCTGGTTTTACTGCTACTGATTTTTAGCTTGTGGAAATTGTGACTGATGTGTATTGTTGAAGCTGGAGTATCAGTCTGACAAAACCATGAGTCACTACCAGTATAATCTCCTGCTGGTTTTACTGCTACTGATTTTCAGCTTGTGGAAATTGTGACTGATGTGTATTGTTGAAGCTGGAGTATCAGTCTGACAAAACCATGAGTCACTACCAGTATAATCTTCTGCTGGTTTTACTGCTACTGATTTTCAGCTTGTGGAAATTGTGACTGATGTGTATTGTTGAAGCTGGAGTATCAGTCTGACAAAACCATGAGTCACTACCAGTATAATCTCCTGCTGGTTTTACTGCTACTGATTTTTAGCTTGTGGAAATTGTGACTGATGTGTATTGTTGAAGCTGGAGTATCAGTCTGACAAAACCATGAGTCACTACCAGTATAATCTCCTGCTAGTTTTACTGCTACTGATTTTCAGCTTGTGGAAATTGTGACTGATGTGTATTGTTGAAGCTGGAGTATCAGTCTGACAAAACCATGAGTCACTACCAGTATAATCTCCTGCTGGTTTTACTGCTACTGATTTTTAGCTTGTTGAAATTGTGACTGATGTGTTTTGTTGAAGCTGGAGTATCAGTCTGACAAAACCTTGAGTCACTACTAGTATAATCGCCAGCTGGTTGATGAAGTTATTAACCAAGTGCACATAATTGACAGTCAATTTTACACTGGATAAATAGGTAGCCAATCACAGCACTCATATAAATAGGCTAGGCAAAGCAATAAATAAACAATTCAAGGTCACCCATAATGGCTGAATGATTGGATTGATGATTTTTTGCAATGATTGACTTGTGTGAAGTACTAGACAAATTGACTGAATATTTCATTTGATTACCAGCATACTTTCAAGTTTCAAAACTGCTGAAATTTAGCGGCGACTAGCGATAAATCCAAAGTAAAAAGACACTAAATACATTTTTCAGATCACCATGTGTCATTTTCTTGAACAGGGGTGCTTGGTCACATGACTTGAATATTGGAAAATACTTTTTTTTGTGTACTTTCTAACAATGGGAAATACGTTTAAAATGATTTAAACATGATGTTGCTACCAAGCGTTCCTGAAATCTGTACGTTATGCACGTTTTATATACTTTAGGAGTACTACAATATCTGTATGGGCTTGATATTTTAATAAAGTGATAATATTGTAAATCAACATAGCAGTTATAGTTTAAAACAAAGTTAGATATTAAGAAACTTAATTCTTCTGATGGATGTCAGTAACTTAAATTTGGGTGCTATTGATTCTGTGTGTAATAAAAAGGTTTCCATGTTTATAGTGTAATTTGTATTCTTCATTGTTTGTTATTTGATAAAGAAAAAATTAGATTCAGGAAAAATAAAATTAACTAGACCTATCACTGAAGGTGATGAATACCCCCGAACGCCGCCATGACAGAAAATGGTTAACCATTGTATGAAGTTTTATTAAATTATATCCAATAGTTTTAAAGTTATGCTCTAGACAAAAAAAATTCTTAATAAAAGAGAATGTTATGGATTGAGTTTTTTGTATTGTTAAATTTTTTATGGTTTTGTTAAAATTAAAAACGGTCTTTTTAATTATTGTGCAGTGTACAAGCTTTCATGGCAATCAATAAATGTTTTACTTTTTCGAGTTATGTTGAGAGACAACAATTTTATGGATAAGAAACAAACAAGAGCACTTGGAATACAATATCGAACCTGCTTTGCTCGAACTCCATGTATTTATCAACTTGGTTCTTTCATGAACTTTATTAAACTGTTATCACTGATGGCTTTAAAAGTACTTTAAAAGTACTGCACCAGACAAGGGAAATATATCAAAGGGCAATAACTCTGTAATTAGCAAGAATAGAGTTATGTTTCTTGTACACTGCACTTCCTGTCATTATAGTCTACCATTGTATGAAGTTTGAAGAAATTCCATCCAGTACTTTAAAAGTAATGCTCCGGACAAGGGAAATATATCAAAGGGCAATAACTCTGTAATTAGCAAGAATAGAGTTATGTTTCCTGTACACTGCACTTCCTCTCATTATATTCTACCATTGTATGAAGCTTGATGAAATTCCATCTGGTACTTTTCAAGTTATGCTCCGGACAAGAAAAAATATCAAAGGGAAATATATCAAAGGGCAATAACTCTGTAATTAGCAAGAATAGAGTTATGTTTCCTGTACACTGCACTTCCTCTCATTATATTCTACCATTGTATGAAGCTTGATGAAATTCCATCTGTTACTTTTCAAGTTATGCTCCGGACAAGAAAAAATATCAAAGGGCAATAACTCTGTAATTAGCAAGAATAGAGTTATGTTTCTTGTATACTGCACTTCTTCTCATTATATTCTACCATTGTATGACGTTTGATGAAATTCCATCCAGTACTTTTCAAGTGATGCTCCGGACAAGGAAAATTGCAACGGACAGACCGACTGACAGACCGATCTCAGGGCGACTCCAATACACCCCCCCCTCAAAACTTCGTTTGTCGGGGGTATAAAAATCATATCTATATTGCTTTATATTATTTCTCACCTTATATTACATCAACTACATGTTAATGTGTAATGTTTTGAGTCCTAATGAGAAGCCTGTAACAAGTATACAACGTGGCTCTCATTTGCCCATTTTTGGGGCCGTTATTCTGCCCCATCCCCAAAGGCAAATAGTATCTTTTTTTGCCAATTCAAAGTAACAAAATTCCAAATTTTAAAATGCAAAGAAACCAAAAATAATATTTCGGTGAGAAGTTTGGAGATTTTTTAATATTGTGTTTTTAATGTAGTTTTCTACTAGAACATTACATTTTTTTATACATTTAATATACATTACACATATATTGTTACATAAAGTGAAAGAGCCTGGGGCCTGTTTCAGTATACGGGGCACCTGTACTTTATAATAATCCCATTTTCTTTAAAAATAACACTAACATTTACCTTCTGAATACAATATTGTCAGTGAACACAAGACCACATCTCACTGTTGACTATTTTCACTAGTCGTCCGACTTCTATCCTGGCCTGGCACAGACTCCTCCTGCGGTGATTTTTCACGCGGTTTACCACTTCCAAATATACTGGCATTTCTTTGAGTATTTACAAAGTCATTAGTTGGATCTCTCACTGTCCTCGGTAACAACTTTAACCTTGGACGAGCCGCCGCAGATTCTGAAATTTCAATTTGTAAATACTATAAAGTCAAACACTGCTTGTTGCTAAATCATCTCACTAAGTTTCAACAAATACTGTAAGTTCATTCATTATAATTATACTAATAAAACATCTAGACTTCTGTTTTACTTATATATATTTTTTTTAAGTTTTACTTCAATATATATCTTAATAGAGAATTTGACTGGTTACTTAAATACTCCTTAATGCAATATTACTGGAGCCAGTCACCTTTTATACATATACAAGCTCTTGAATAATTAGTTCTCTCTCAGTTCATTTTTTAACAAGGTTTCAACACCTTTTTTTAATTCACTTTAAGTACATATGGCATATCCAGGTGTAATGATGGAGGAATACCTCATAATGAATCTGAGTAGAACCAACATCCTTCCACAAATAACTGGCAAACTTTCTCACATGTATAAACAAGCAGGACTCATACCTATGACCTTAGGGGTGAAAGATAAGTGATTTTGAGATGCTGCCTTAGACCACTCGTTCACAAGGACCATATTTGGTTCAATATCTGTATAACGGTAAATACAGCAACTTCACAAGTGCATGGGTATTGAATAACACTGCATGGAATTAAGACAGCACCATAAATTTTGCACCCAGTACATTTACAATTGCTGTTGATCATGTATGCAAAGTTTCAAATCAATTGCCTGAAAACTTTATAGCATTCATATCAGAAGAAACCCAATATACATGCCCAATGTAAACAGCATTTTTACTCATTGCAAGGGTAAATAACTCTGCCTGGAATTAAGTAAGCATCTCAAAATTTACATCACACATATCTACACTTGATGTTTATCATATATGTAAAGTTTCAAATTAATTGCCTGAAAACTGTTTAAGAAGTTTGCTCCACAATATAGGGGAAGAAGTTTGTATCTCAAGCTTTCCAATATACATGTACAATGTCTATGGTAATATAGCAATTTTCCTATTAATTGCAAAGGAAATACAATGTACTCTGCATAGAATTAAGTGAAGGTCACAAAATTTATGCCACCCACATCTTCACTTGACACTGATGTTGGCAAAATTTCAACTAAATGATTAACAGGCTTCTCTACAGGCCATTTAAGCACAGGGGCACCCCAGCGCTTGACTACCAGAAATGGTATTCCCTACAGGCTTCTCTACAGGCCATTTAAGCACAGGGGCACCCCAGCGCTTGACTATCAGAAATGGTATTCCCTACAGGCTTCTCTACAGGCCATTTAAGCACAGGGGCACCCCAGCGCTTGACTATCAGAAATGGTATTCCCTACAGGCTTCTCTACAGGCCATTTAAGCACAGGGGCACCCCAGCGCTTGACTACCAGAAATGGTATTCCCTACAGGTTTCTCTACAGGTCATTTAAGCACAGGGGCATCCCAGCACTTGACTATCAGAAATGGTATTCCCTACAGGCTTCTCTACAGGCCATTTAAGCACAGGGGCACCCCAGCGCTTGACTATCAGAAATGGTATCCCCTACAGGCTTCTCTAGAGACCATTTAAGCACAGGGGCACCCCAGCGCTTGACTATCAGAAATGGTATCCCCTACAGGCTTCTCTACAGACCATTTAAGCACAGGGGCACCCCAGCGCTTGACTATCAGAAATGGTATTCCCTACAGGCTTCTCTACAGGCCATTTAAGCACACGGGCACCCCAGCGCTTGACTATCAGAAATGGTATTCCCTACAGGCTTCTCTACAGACCATTTAAGCACAGGGGCACCCCAGCGCTTGACTATCAGAAATGGTATTCCCTACAGGCTTCTCTAGAGACCATTTAAGCACAGGGGCACCCCAGCGCTTGACTATCAGAAATGGTATTCCATACAGGCTTCTCCACAGGCCATTTAAGCACAGGGGCACCCCAGCGCTTGACTATCAGAAATGGTATTCCCTACAGGCTTCTCTACAGACCATTTAAGCACAGGGGTACCCCAGCGCTTGACTATCAGAAATGGTTTTCCCAACAGGCTTCTCTACAGACCATTTAAGCACAGGGGCACCCCAGCGCTTGACTATCAGAAATGGTATTCCCTACAGGCTTCTCTACAGGCCATTTAAGCACAGGGGCACCCCAGCGCTTGACTATCAGAAATGGTATTCCCTACAGGCTTTTCCACAGGCCATTTAAGCACAGTGGCACCCCAGCGCTTGACTATCAGAAATGGTATTCCCTACAGGCTTCTCTACAGACCATTTAAGCACAGGGGCACCCCAGCGCTTGACTATCAGAAATGGTATTCCCTACAGGCTTCTCTACAGACCATTTAAGCACAGGGGCACCCCAGCGCTTGACTATCAGAAATGGTATTCCCTACAGGCTTCTCTACAGACCATTTAAGCACAGGGGCACCCCAGCGCTTGACTATCAGAAATGGTATTCCCGACAGGCTTCTCTACAGACCATTTAAGCACAGGGGCACCCCAGCGCTTGACTATCAGAAATGGTATTCTCCAAGCACTTGAATTATTAAACATAATTTTGCAAAAGCTTACTTTCCTCTAAATCATTATATTTCTTTACATATTTTTTCTCATTTTAATGCCTAAAATAAAACATACTAAATACGATGACTTTGACTGATTTATGCCAGTTTTACTAAATGAAATATATTTCAATGTATGCCTTACACAGCACTTAAAAATATGTTGAAGGTGTTTACACGCACTTACCCCAGCGCTTGTATTCCTTCCTGTGGAGAACCCTGATTAAATGGTTGAATGCTTGAGAACACTGTTCACTTTAATTAGGATGAAATAAGGCTGCTGACCGCATAATAAAGGTGACCATCACATTATGTACTTCATATAGGCAATTTATACTGAAGGATTTTAATATGGCTGTTTATACAGGTTAACACTCATACAAGAGTTGTCAGAAGGCCAACAAAGCTCACCTCTGGGTGTCTAAGTCCAAAAAGGGCCATAATTGTGCCAAAATGCAATCCAGAGTTATAGTTCTTTTTTGTGTATATTCCATTGATGATGGTGAACACACATGCGAAGTTTCATTCACATCTAATCAGTGGTTGCATAGACATCTTAACCTTAAACGCAAAAGTTTTACCTGGGTGTCTACAGACGCCGCTGCCGGGGTCATGGCAATAGCTCTCCTTGGACTTCGTCCCGGCGAGCTAAAAAAAAAGTTTGGCCTACAGATCATGCATTTTGTGCGTGCTTATCCATTGTCCCCTTACCTGGTGATGGTTCTCTCAAGGGCTCACCACCACTGTTCTGTCTCCTTCTCTGTCCTGCAAACTCTCCAGCATTATGGTCACTGCGATTATCATATCCACCCCGACCTCTGCCTCCACGGCCACCACGCCCACCAAAATTACTGTAATCATCCGAGCGATCACTTTGTCCACCATGGAAGCCACCTCTACCACCACCACCACCACCACGGTCATAATTGTCATATCCACCTCTACCTCCTCCATAGTTGTCAAATCCTCCACGCCCGCCACGTCCACCACGACCTCCTCGGTATCCACCTTAAACAACAAGTGTTCAGTTCAAAATCTACAGCCTAAGACCATAAGTTGCTCCAGAATATACCTGGCACAGTGGTTACAAAACTCCCAAATAAGAATGAAATACTTCAAATTGAAGTTATCTCAATTATAATGTGGATAAACAATGTCACCTCCTGCATAAACATGATCTGGACCAATTCCTAAAACATTCACTGTCTGAATTTTACATTAATTGAGAAACAAGTTCTTACAACTTAGACAAATCGCCCTTGAAGTCTACCCGGGTTGAACCAGTACATAGCTTATTATGTAGGTTAAGAGGCGATAACCCTGAACCTTAGGTTCTGGGGTTGATGCTCTACTACTACTAGACCACACACAGGGGTGCGATTGTGACAAGATAAATGTGGAGGACATTAATATTATGTGGCGTGGTGTTTGAGGGTGTTAAAAAGGCCCTCAGATAGATTCAAAGGACAAAACTTTAATAGGGGGTCAGGGGACAAAGTCAACGAAAATTATAATAGGTAGCAATGTTAATATAAAGAGTAATGGACTGATGTTTCAGACTAGACATGCAATTTCATACTTTTTACATCAAAGTGTGACCTTGACCTTTGTGTAACCTTGACCTTGACATCTGATGTAATGGTCTGGGTATTTCAACAGTTAAATGCTGCTGAAACATCATCATGACATGCTGATCACTTGTGTCAAGCTATTTAAATACCTCTAAATGTAAGACAAAGTTACAGATCAATTGTTGATAAATTGAGCCAAGTGTTTTTGAAATCTATCCATGTATGATAAAGTTAAAGGACGGACTTGAAATCTCAAACAGATTCAAATTGTTGTCATACATACTAAAAGTGTGACCTTGACCTTTGAGGTATGGGTCTAGGTCTTACTTATGAAACGTCGTCATGTCATCTTGATAAATTGAGCCAAGTTAAAGGCAAAGTCACAGACCAGACACACAATATCAAACAAATTGAAAGTGTGACCTTGATCTTTGAGGAAAGGTTCTGGGTCTTACATGCGACACTTAATTATGTAATGTTGATCAACTGAGTCAAGTGTTTTTAAAATTTATTCATAGATGACAGAGCGGACAAAAAATGTCAAAATGACTGAAAGTATTGTCAAAGTTAAATTGTGACCTTGACCTTTGAAGTGGGAGTTTGGGTAGTAAGTGTAAAACGTCGTCATGTTATGTTGATCATCCATAACAAGTATTTATAAAAATACATCTACGCATGACAAAGTTGCAGGCCGGACACCAATCTCACACAGACTCAAAGTGTTGTAAAACTCAAATTGTGACCTTAACCTTTGAGGTACGGGTGTGGGTCTTACTCGCGATTCCACTTGACAAAACGCAAGTTCATTTAACAGTCATTAGAACATGAACTCAGCTTACAACAAAAAGCTTTTTCAAACTACATGTACAGATATTAAGGTACCGAAATTGTTAAGCAAGTGCAATCTAATTATCAGTAATGGATACTGTTGTTATTCACCTCTGTATCTATTTTATTTATGAGGAGGGAATCAAGAGGAATTAAACCAATCAAATCATCTGTAATTAACAATAGAAGTCGGAAGTACAAATCACAAATGTACAAAATGGTATTATGGTTCTAACTACATCTGATAGACATTGTGTGGTTGCCAAATTTTCTCCTCGAAAATATGCTATTAATAGGAATGACACTAGGCAAGGTCACAAAGCCTGTATACTGTAGTTACCTCCACGCTGTCCACCCTCGTCACTCCATCCTCCACGTCCTCCTCGTCCACCACCTCTGCCTCCCTGTCTGTTATCTCTCTTGCCTTCTGCTATATCAACCCGTATGTTCTTGTCCTCAAATAACTACAATAGAACATTTCTGGCTTTAACAGTACAAAATACAAGTCAAGCTCCGATGGTTGATCATAATCGAAAATTGATGGAATTTAAGTTAAAATAAGCCAGCATCCATTGTGACTTTATGTGTTGAATGTGAGACACAAAAATATTTTGTTTTAATATTTCAGATCAATCAAGTCACTTTCATTTTTAAAGGAAATATAGATATCAGGATTTTTCATAATTTTAAAATTTAAAATTTTAAAAATAATTTCATTTTTTAGCTATTTATAGCAGTTTTTCCTGATTTACTCCCTTTAATAATCATTACTAGAGTGTATCCGATATAGGAACTTGTCTGAAATGCACTGACTGTATTGGAAGCTGAGAAATAAAGTATATAGTTATCGGTGATCACTGTATTTGACTAATACAGAATACTTACAGTACCACATTGGGACTGTATTTGACTGCTACTGAATACTTACTGCAGCACATTGGGACTGTATTTGACTGCTACTGAATACTTACTGCACCACATTGGGACTGTATTTGACTGCTACTGAATACTTACTGCACCACATTGGGACTGTATTTGACTACTACTGAATGCTTACTGCACCACATTGGGACTGTATTTGACTGCTACTGAATACTTACTGCACCACATTGGGACTGTATTTGACTGCTACTGAATACTTACTGCACCACATTGGGACTGTATTTGACTACTACTGAATGCTTACTGCAGCACATTGGGACTGTATTTGACTGCTACTGAATACTTACTGCACCACACTGGGACTGTATTTGACTGCTACTGAATACTTACTGCACCACATTTGGACTGTATTTGATTGCTACTGAATGCTTACTGCAGCACACTGGGACTGTATTTGACTGCTACTGAATACTTACTGCAGCACATTGGGACTGTATTTGACTGCTACTGAATACTTACTGCACCACATTGGGACTGTATTTGACTACTACTGAATGCTTACTGCACCACATTGGGACTGTATTTGACTGCTACTGAATACTTACTGCACCACATTGGGACTGTATTTGACTGCTACTGAATACTTACTGCACCACATTGGGACTGTATTTGACTACTACTGAATGCTTACTGCAGCACATTGGGACTGTATTTGACTGCTACTGAATACTTACTGCACCACACTGGGACTGTATTTGACTGCTACTGAATACTTACTGCACCACATTTGGACTGTATTTGATTGCTACTGAATGCTTACTGCAGCACACTGGGACTGTATTTGACTGCTACTGAATACTTACTGCAGCACATTGGGACTGTATTTGACTACTACTGAATGCTTACTGCAGCACATTGGGACTGTATTTGACTGCTACTGAATACTTGCTGCACCACACTGGGACTGTATTTGACTACTACTGAATGCTTACTGCAGCACATTGGGACTGTATTTGACTGCTACTGAATACTTACTGCACCACACTGGGACTGTATTCGACTGCTATTGAATACTTACTGCACCACATTGGGACTGTATTTGACTGCTATTGAATACTTACTGCACCACATTGGGACTGTATTCGACTGCTATTGAATACTTACTGCACCACATTGGGACTGTATTTGACTGCTACTGAATACTTACTGCACCACACTGGGACTGTATTTGACTGCTACTGAATACTTACTGCACCATGTTGGGAATGTATTTGACTGCTACTGAATACTTACTGCACCACATTGGGTCTGTATTTGACTGCTACTGAATACTTTCTGCACCACACTGGGACTGTATTTGACTGCTACTGAATACTTACTGCACCATGTTGGGAATGTATTTGACTGCTACTGAATACTTACTGCACCACATTGGGACTGTATTTGACTACTACTGAATGCTTACTGCAGCACACTGGGACTGTATTTGACTGCTACTGAATACTTACTGCACCACACTGGGACTGTATTTGACTACTACTGAATGCTTACTGCACCACACTGGGACTGTATTCGACTGCTATTGAATACTTACTGCACCACATTGGGACTGTATTTGACTGCTATTGAATACTTACTGCACCACATTGGGACTGTATTTGACTGCTACTGAATACTTACTGCACCACACTGGGACTGTATTCGACTGCTATTGAATACTTACTGCACCACATTGGGACTGTATTTGACTGCTATTGAATACTTACTGCACCACATTGGGACTGTATTCGACTGCTATTGAATACTTACTGCACCACATTGGGACTGTATTTGACTGCTACTGAATACTTACTGCACCACATTGGGACTGTATTTGACTGCTACTGAATACTTACTGCACCATGTTGGGAATGTATTTGACTGCTACTGAATACTTACTGCAGCACATTGGGACTGTATTTGACTGCTACTGAATACTTAATGCAGCACATTGGGACTGTATTTGACTGCTACTGAATACTTACTGCAGCACACTGGGACTGTATTTGACTGCTACTGAATACTTACTGCACCACATTGGGACTGTATTTGACTGCTACTGAATACTTACTGCACTACGTTGGGAATGTATTTGACTACTACTGAATACTTACTGCACCATGTTGGGAATGTATTTGACTTCTACTGAATGCGTACTGCACCACACTGGGACTATATTCGACTGCTATTGAATACTTACTGCACCATGTTGGGAATGTATTTGACTGCTACTGAATACTTACTGCACCACATTGGGACTGTATTTGACTACTACTGAATACTTACTGCACCACATTGGGACTGTATTTGACTGCTACTGAATACTTACTGCACCATGTTGGGAATGTATTTGATTGCTACTGAATACTTACTGCACCACACTGGGACTGTATTTGACTGCTACTGAATACTTACTGCACCACATTGGGACTGTATTTGACTGCTACTGAATACTTACTGCACCACATTGGGACTGTATTTGACTGCTACTGAATACTTACTGCACCACACTGGGACTGTATTTGACTGCTACTGAATACTTACTGCACCATGTTGGGAATGTATTTGACTGCTACTTAATACTTACTGCACCACATTGGGACTGTATTTGACTGCTACTGAATACTTACTGCACCACATTGGGACTGTATTTGACTGCTACTGAATACTTACTGCACCACACTGGGACTGTATTTGACTACTACTGAATGCTTACTGCACCACACTGGGACTGTATTCGACTGCTATTGGATACTAATTGCACCACATTGGAACTGTATTTGATTGCTACTGAATACTTACTGCACCACACTGGGACTGTATTTGACTGCTACTGAATACTTACTGCACCACATTGGGACTGTATTTGACTGCTACTGAATACTGACTGCAGCACAATGGGACTGTATTTGACTGCTACTGAATACTTACTGCAGCACACTGGGACTGTATTTGACTGCTACTGAATACTTACTGCACCACATTGGGACTGTATTTGACTGCTGCTGAATACTTACTGCACCACATTGGGACTGTATTTGACTGCTACTGAATACTTACTGCACCACATTGGGACTGTATTTGACTACTACTGAATAATTACTGCAGCACAATGGGACTGTATTTGACTGCTACTGAATACTTACTGCACCACATTGGGACTGTATTTGACTGCTACTGAATACTTACTGAACCACATTGGGACTGTATTTGACTGCTGCTGAATACTTACTGCACCACATTGGGACTGTATTTGACTGCTATTGAATACTTACTGCAGCACATTGGGACTTTATTTGACTGCTACTGAATACTTACTGCACCACACTGGGACTGTATCTGACTGCTGCTGAATACTTACTGCACAACACTGGGACTGTATTTGACTGCTATTGAATACTTACTGCACCACACTGGGACTGTATTTGACTGCTATTGAATACTTACTGCACCACATTGGGACTGTATTTGACTGCTACTGAATACTTACTGCAGCACAATGGGACTGTATTTGACTGCTACTGAATACTTACTGCACCACACTGGAACTGTATTTGACTGCTACTGAATACTTAATGCAGCACACTGGGACTGTATTTGACTGCTACTGAATACTTACTGCACCACACTGGGACTGTATTTGACTGCTATTGAATACTTACTGCAGCACATTGGGACTGTATTTGAATGCTACTGAATACTTACTGCAGCACAATGGGACTGTATTTGACTGCTACTGAATACTTACTGCACCACACTGGGACTGTATTTGACTGCTACTGAATACTTACTGCAGCACATTGGGACTGTATTTGACTGCTACTGAATACTTACTGCACCACACTGGGACTGTATTTGACTGCTATTGAATACTTACTGCACCACACTGGGACTGTATTTGACTGCTATTGAATACTTACTGCAGCACACTGGGACTGTATTTGACTGCTACTGAATACTTACTGCACCATGTTGGGAATGTATTTGACTGCTACTGAATACTTACTGCAGAACATTGGGACTGTATCTGACTGCTACTGAATACTTACTGCAGCACATTGGGACTGTATTTGACTGCTACTGAATACTTACTGCAGCACATTGGGACTGTATTTGACTGCTACTGAATACTTACTGCACCACATTGGGACTGTATTTGACTGCTACTGAATACTTACTGCACCACATTGGGACTGTATTTGACTGCTGCTGAATACTTACTGCAGCACAATGGGACTGTATTTGACTTCTACTGAATACTTATTGCAGCACATTGTAACTGTACGTGTATTTGACTGCTAACGAATACTTACTGCACCACACTGGGACTGTATTTGACTGCTACTGAATACTTACTGCACCACATTGGGACTGTATTTGACTGCTATTGAATACTTACTGCACCACATTGGGACTGTATTTGACTGCTACTGAATACTTACTGCACCACATTGGGACTATTTGACTGCTATTGGATACTTACTGCACCACATTGGGACTGTATTTGACTGCTACTGAATACTTACTGCACCACATTGGGACTGTATTTGACTGCTATTGAATACTCAGTGTTTTCTCCAGCCCCAATTTTTATTCGGGGTCATTGATGACCCACTGACTAAAAATCTGGGGGTCATTTTCAAAATCTGAGGGTCATCAGTTGACTAGATTTAAACTATATCAACTTGAATAAATGGTGGTAAAAAAAATATATAATTAACTAAAACAGTTTAACTTTCTGTTTCACACAAATTTCTCAATCAAATGTGCAATTTAAGTCAATAACTTCAAACGAATGTTTCACATTTCGGCAACAAGTTTTTTATGATCGTGGCCACAGGGCCATGAACTTTTCAAATGTCATGGCTTCAACTCATTCACCATGGCCCTTACTATTTACAGACCGTAATCCGTTCAAGTACACGAAACGGACGCAAACGAAACGAATATCAAACGCGTTTTAAACGATATACAAACAGACTAAAAATGCAAATGAAACGATAAACGATAAACGAAAAACGAAACAATACACGGACGCAACAGGTCGAACGATCCACGAACGATACAAAACGATAATGCAAACTTAAACTCATCAAATAATAAAGATTCGGATATCCTCTAATATTATCGTAGTTATATTGACAATGAAATAAATAATTAAACGAAATGATTGCTCTCTTTGTCATTTAAAATCTTTAAATTGCTATACCTGTAACTTTAATTAAATTTCTTTGTTATAAGTTTTAATCCCGAATTACCCGTGAAAAACATTGCCTCGGGCATCGTTTCTTTACTTGTAAAAGTGTGATAAAACAATCAGATGACGCATGACCTGCTTACACAACTACCCCAATTAACTGATTTAATTATCTGAACACCGATTTATGTTGCTGTTCTGTTATATGATTGCCAATCAGGAAAACTTTTCACGCAGTTTTAGAAAATCTGTTTGTTACACCAAAAACCCTTAGGGCTTTTCCAAAATTGTATTTAAAAATAGTTCATATATATATATAACAAACACACGTAAAGGGTTGGTGTTTGTTTGTTACTGGGTGTCTTCCAAAATGTTTGTTTTCAATATAGGCATTTGTTAAAAAAAGATTACTATTAAGCTGATAGTTATTAATAACTACACATACCTTAATTTGTGTACAGAATGAACACGCTGTCCCTTTCACTATCACCTTGTGCCAATGTCCGATTACGTCACCAGTGAAACAAACATTTTATTCACTAAGTGGGTATCTTGGAAATTTTTGATGGAAGTATATCAAAGGAATTCTATCGGTGTAATGTACATAAAAGTCCTTGAAAGCGCCAGACGGAAGTACATGTACCAGCGATTTTAGAAGCCATGCCACAAGACATAAAACTTTTACCCTTAAAGGCATCTTTTTTTATGGAAACATCTCCGCCTCCCCCATGCATTTACCATAGTGAAATAGAACGCGACGTTAAATGACGCAAGAAACTGTCAGAGTGACGACATCGCACATTGCCACGAGGTCAGAAATAAATTGTGTCGGAATAATAGACATAAAGTGTGTGCGCTCGCTACATAAATTAAGGCATGTGTATTTATAAATATATTTATCTTTGCGGATTATATAAATTATTTTGTTTAATGAATTGTTATAATTGTTTAACATGACAATCTATCGAAATTCATAACTGGAATTAAAATTGGAAAATACTTGTTAATAATGCATTATTCCCGTAAATAAAATAAATACTTGCTGAGGCGTCTATACTCTGTTTCTTGCATAATAGCAGATTATACACCACTGCAGGTATAAAAAAAACACGGACTGGTTCACATTTATTTACTATATACTTTTTCGATACTGTAATATTAACGTTAGTGTAAACAAGTCTGGCAATGTTTGGCCACTCTAATGATTAGGTGACCGTAACGTGTTTATCTGATGTAATTGACATGCCCCGTACCATGTGTATTAAATTTCAATGATTGAGTTTTATGTAACATATTAATCTGCTGTCACGCTACAAATCATCAACTTTATGGTAGACCATATCTGACATAGGGTGGCTTAGTTAGAAATATTTCAGAATGATTTTTATCAATATTTCAGAAAGATTTTAATCAATATTATTTTAATTTATTTAATTAATATATAATCATATAAAACCCGACGATTTCTTTAAATATCTAGTTCTTATTATTTATTCTACTGCGGTGTTGCAATTGGACAACCAGAGATGATGCGATTGGTGAACATGTCGTGTAAATGTTAAATGGTAAAAGATACTCGGTAAATGATACACGCAAAATGATTCGAACGCAAACGCAGGTTAAAATGCATTCACTATCGTTTTGAACTGCATTTTCGTATTTTCTCTAACGTTTATCATAAAAAAAATGCAAACCATTAACGAAACTAAAATGCATTTCAAACGCAAAACAAACGCGTTTGACACGCAAAACGAACGCAACTGAAATGCATTTTTGGTGTACTTGAACGGATTACGGTTTGTATAATGAAAAACACTCAAATTATTTCAACATCTTATATTTCAGCTGAGCTTCATGTTTACCATTACTAAGCATTATACTCTTTGGAAAACAAAACTTTGTTGTTGTTTTCTTTCTCCCAAAACCATTTCTCTTCTGGTGCATAGCTTGACTCATTTTAGAGTAATGTTACCTTAATATTATAACAATTTAATGGTAACTTAACAAAAATAAGTTAAATTTCTGAAATTATAAAATCGTTTTTCAAAATCAATATTATTTTCTAAAAGTTAATTTTCTTTTTTCCAAAACCTTTTAAACGTCTGTTAAAGAAACATAAGCGGCGGGGAATACCGCCGTAAAAACATGGACCGGCCTATGTTTAAATTGGTATTTAAATGTTGTGCATGCGTGTCTCGATACCTTATAGAAAACAAAATAAAAAGGTTTTCAGATAGAGTAACGTCCGTACATTTCAAACAACTTTCTTGAAAAGTTTCACGATTCTCACATTTCATCTTTAAGTTAATAAACAAACAACCTAAAACTGGGTGTATATCAGTGCTATTGTTGCAGCATATGTTTGTTTTCACAGTTGTTGTCTTCAAACTATAATATTGCTTCGCGGAAAATTATATATGTGATCATAATCGTCTATGCGATTGCATTAACATAGCGTTAATAACTTTTAAGAGCGTTTACGTAACTTAGTAGAACCGCGTGACCGGGGTTTCCCTGAATCAGATCATGTGATCTGCCTAAAGAGCTAGCATTGTAAAACTAACTCTGAAACCAGCTTGCCGAAACAAATATGCGTAATTTGAATTTCTATGTTTTTAAGGTTGCGTCATAGTGGACGCACTGAACAAACTTGATTGCGTCAAATGAGATTTAATTGCGTCAAAAACGCAAGAAACACACTCTGGAGAAAACACTGAATACTTACTGAACAACACTGGGACTGTATTTGACTGCAATTGAATACTTACTGCAGCACATTGGGACTGTATTTGACTGCAATTGAATACTTACTGCAGCACATTGGGACTGTATTTGACTGCAATTGAATACTTACTGCAGCTTATTGGGACTATTATAGTGCTATTGAATACTTACTGCACCACATTAGGACTGTATTTGACTACTACTGAATACTTACTGCACCACATTGTAACTGTACGTGTATTTGACTGCTAACGAATACTTACTGCAGCACATAGGGACTGTATTTGACTGCTAACGAATACTTACTGCACCACATTAGGAATGTATTTGACTGCTAACGAATACTTACTGCACCATGTTGGGAATGTATTTGACTGCTACTGAATACTTACTGCAGCACATTGGGACTGTATTTGACTGCTAACGAATGCTTACTGCAGCACATTCGGACTGTATTTGACTACTACTGAATACTTACTGCAGCACATTGGGACTGTATTTGACTGCTAACGAATGCTTACTGCACCACATTCGGACTGTATTTGACTACTACTGAATACTTACTGCAGCACATTGTAACTGTACGTGTATTTGACTGCTAATGAATACTTACTGCAGCACATTGGGACTGTATTTGACTGCTATTGGATACTTACTGCACCACATTTGGACTGTATTTGACTGCTTCTGAATACTTACTGCACCACATTGGGACTGTATTTGACTGCTACTGAATACTTACTGCAGCACATTGGGACTGTATTTGACTGCTACTGAATACTTACTGCACCACATTGGGACTGTATTTGACTGCTAACGAATACTTACTGCACCACATTGGGACTGTATTTGACTTCTACTGAATACTTACTGCAGCACATTGTAACTGTACGTGTATTTGACTGCTAACGAATACTTACTGCAGCACATTGGGACTGTATTTGACTGCATTGGATACTTACTGCACCACATTGGGACTGTATTTGACTGCTACTGAATACTTACTGCACCACATTGGGACTGTATTTGAGTGCTGCTGAATATTTACTGCACCACATTGGGAATGTATTTGACTACTTACGAATACTTACTGCACCATGTTGGGAATGTATTTGACTGCTACTGAATACTTACTGCACCACATTGGGAATGTATTTGACTGCTAATGAGTACTTACTGCACCATGTTGGGAATGTATTTAAGTGCTACTGAATACTTACTGCACCACATTGGGACTGTATTTGACTGCTACTGAATATTTACTGCACAACATTGGGACTGTTTTGACTGCTACTGAATACTTACTGCACCACATTGGGACTGTATTTGACAGCTACTGAATACTTACTGCATCACATTGTGACTATTCGACTGCTATTGAATACTTACTGCAGCACATTGGGACTGTGACTGCTTTTGAATACTTACTGCACAAAATTACAACTGTATTTGACTGCTTCTGAATACTTACTGCACCATGCTGGTTCTATTTGACTGCTTTTGAATACTAACTGCACAATATTGAGACTGTTTTTGACTGCTATTGAAAATTTACTGTTCCACATTGGGACTGTATTTGACTGTTAATAAATACTTACTGCACCGTCATAGGTCAAAGCTTCCTTTAAAGACTCTATATCCTCAAATTCCACATACGCAAATCCTTTAAACTGATCTGTATCCCGGTCTCTTACTAGTCGCACACTTCTTACCTACAGAGATTAAATACATGTGTGTAAACCTGAGCAATAAAAATAATTGTATTTTTATATCAACTCTCAAAGGTTATGATGTATTGGATAGGATGTGGGTTTGCTTATGTCAGAGGTCGTAGAACCCCGGACTTGACCAGATGACCTCTCAAAAATAACACTGCACTGGTTCTTTTAAGGAAAATTAGAATACACAAGATTCGGAAGCACTTCACAGGAGTTTACACCACAATCAAGTTCAACCAATCAAGTATTAACTAAATGTTCTATATATATTAGAAGAACCATACACATCAACTATCCAGTTACAAGAAAAGACAACTTACCAACATCAAGAAATAAACATCATTTATCCAAATTATTATACTATAAATTTTGGGTAAAATAAAAACAATCATTCTCTGCAGAGGGACAGGTACCCTTCAACTTAGTGCCATGCCCATTATATTTCATAGACAACAAACAATATAAAGCAGGAATATTTGTCTATTTTAGGTAACAGAGGTATTGATCGGAGTGACCCATATAGCTATCCTTACCATTTCCTGTTATTATAAAAATATACCATCTAATAATTACTATAGGGAACAAATCATTGATTAGAAAGCACTTCTGAACAGGTTAAGGACCTAGTGTAAAACTATATATATATATATATATATATATATATATATATATATATATACAAACAACTGGTGGAGGAATACAGAATACAATAATAGAGATGAAGATGATAAAATAGTACATACCATGAACTTATTTCTTATCAATGCAATATATCTGGTATTCATTTAAAGAGTTTTTTATTCCACACATGTAGTGACTGACCTGAACACTTATAATGCCCAGATTTGCGATAAAATTGCCTGTGATGTACAATCTTTAATAATATTGTTTACAACACAAGGCAGGTGGTCAAAATAAATATCTTGTGACCCAATTTCAAAGGTAGATAATTTACAGTTTCAACTATAACAACAAAGAAAAACTAAATTTTCTTTAATAAACCCTTTACTCCATAGATGTGTTTTCCCGCACCAATCACAGAAGGCTTTTGAAAACAGTGCAGGAAGAGTTCAGATTGCTAGTAACGAGCAATCTGAACACTTCCTACACTGTTTCCCACTCTGTCAGTTAATATAAATATAATTCAAAAGCCTTCTATATTAGAGTTGTTCAAAGGCGTCTATATTAGAGGTTACCAAAGGCGTGTATATGAAGTAAAGGATAAAAATACAAAAATCAGCACAATTCAATCCATCAAGGGCCATAAATCTTACTATTCTAGTCCAATGTTGCCAGTTCAAGATTTTTTTCATATATGCTTTTACAGTGTTTTATTCCGGCCATTTTTATAGCCGTTATTGGGTTATATTCCCAATGGCAAATATTATCTTTTTTTCCCAATTGAGTGGTAAAAATTCCCAACTGAAAGCTTCAATAACTGTAAATTGAAACTTGCCATAATTCCTTTATAAAATGAATAAAGTTTTCCCCATATTGAATTGAGTGACATTGATTCTTTAATTAAATGGCCAAAGAAGCAAGTGTACACATGTTTATGAAGTTGAACATCTATATATAATGCAATAGTTTTCCTAATTTTAATGAAAATGTTGGTGAAATTCCCAATTCCAAGAGTATGGGTCATCTTTCCAAAATGGTGAAAACAAAACACTGTTTTCTATATATATTCTGAATTTGATCTTGATCTGATTAAAATAATGGAGCTTATGTATACTTACTCGAAGATCTTTAAATATTAGTTCCAAGTCTCCCTGGACTATGCCATTGGGTAAATTTCCAACAAAGGTTGTGTACGGAGGTTCTGTAGGCAGGGGTCTCTTGCCACCGCCTCCTCCCCCTCTTCCACCTCTACCGCCGCCTCCGTAACCACGTCGACTGTAGTTATCTCCATGGTAACCACCACCCCCACCACTGAAATAAAATCCACATATTTATAAGCACTATTACTCTTGAGGTCCTATTAAAAAGTGGGTCCTTGGGTCCACAGAACAAAACCACATTATGGAAAAAATATACCTTAAACAAAAAATGTCACTGGTAAATGTTGCATGCCCCCCCCAAAAAATTTATGGTCTGTAAAAAATAACAATATATGTTATAATAGGTATTATTATGAATATCAAGAGTAATGGACTGACGTTTCAGACTAGACATGTAATTTCATTTTTTTTCTTAACATAAAAGTGTGACCTTGACCTTTGTATAACCGCAACTTGACATCTGATGTTAAGGTATGGGTATTTCTACAGGTGCACATATTCAAGTTCCAAGTATTTATAAAATCAATCTATGAATGACAAAGTTACAGGCTGGCCACGAAATCTCAGAGACTCGAAGTGTTGTCAAACAAACTCAGTGTAACTTTGACCTTTTTAGGTATGCATGTGGGTTTTACGTGTGACACGTCTTCATGTCTTGCTGATTAATTGAGCCAAGTGTTTTTGTAATTCATCTATAGGTGACAAAATTACAGAACGGACACGAAATCTCAATCAGACTGAAAGAGTCATCAAAGTTAAATTGTGACCTTGACCTTTGAATTAGGATTCTGGGTGTAAAGCACAACATAAGACTGCATGCACTATCTCCATGCAGCTTATTGGAAAAATGTTCAAGTTTGACTCCTCTGTTAATTAACTCCTTTTTACAGTGTGAAATGCTGATTTTATAGTTATGGTGTATATGTGAAGTTTTTGGAGAATTAATTTCTCTTTCTGGTGATGTAAATTTTTTAAATATAGGACAGTTGTGTAACAAAATATAGGCTTGTGAAGTAAGAAAAAAAAATTTGCAAAAATATATTTATTTATGGTAATATACCATATATATCTATGACTAATTCATGTAAATAAACAGTGTACAACTTAATAAATAAATTAACATTCATAACAACTCATTTACATTATACAGAATCCAGTTACTGCCCCCCCCCTCCCTATTCATTTTTTTAATTATTATTACCACCCCTTTCCTGATTTATATTGGAAAAGTAGTTTTCTAGCCTTATATCCCCACCTGACTTATTTACATTATACAGAATCCAGAGTTGTAAAACTTTGTTTATAAAAAATAAATTTAAAAACCTGTTTCCAACCAACCACCCCCATAAATCCATCCACTCCACTACTAAATTTACAGTTGCAGAGTCCAGATTTAAAAAAAAAAAATATTACCCCACCACCCCTGATCTCACCACTACCTATTTATTTTTTGTATTGTTCAAACTTGTAAAGACCATCTTTACTTTACATACCATCTTTATTTCCAACTGATTAGTCTTATTTTTTTTATTCTGTTATTTATTTTGTTTCTACTGCATTCCAGCAGAAAGTGAGAATAAACAAATAGCGGACAATTTGTAACGCGCTTGTTTTGCCTGTTTGAACCAGTTATTTATTGACAAAAATTGATAAATCATTACTTATAAAAAGCTTCATAAAACACACCCTCAAATCAGAATAATTGCTCATCCATTCACGAGTCTGATCCTCGTCTCCAAAGAGAGAGAGCTATCATAAGATGAATCAATATCAAAGTCAGAAAAATCACTCGTCCAAGTCGCTTTTCAAAAGACGCCGAAAATCTTGAATATTTTGGTAAAAAAAATTCTAATAACACGGTCGCAATGAAAATTCTAATGTTCTAAAACGAACTGGCCGATTGTTTTCATTCTCCTGGTATATTCAACTTGATCCTCTGTTCTCAGCGGGACACTTTTTAATTTTAGTTTAATTGCGATAACGATCAAAGGTTTATTACCGAATTTGCAACTCGGTATATCACTGGCCAAGTGTCATATACCACCTTTAAATTCTCCCAACCGACAACAGCTATCAGCTGTAAAAACAAATCAAATCTTCAAAGATGCCGATATTTTTATTTTGATTAGCGATGCATAAAGTAAAAACACGGTAATTTTTAGAAATATGACCTTGTTTCAACTAGATTGTTCCAGATCTCGCATACAACTTTCGCGCGTGATCTATGGGAATGCCCTCGTTTCATTGGACGCTATTTATTACGTAGTTATTAATAGTTACATGGTTTTTTTGGGGGATCAATTTCCTGTAGAATTAATGTTTACGTAAAGAAAGGTCGGACATTTGTTTTGAGCGTAAATATGCAATAATTTTGAGTTTAAAAACACACTGCGGGGAAATGCGGTATCATGAAGCAGTCAATATCTGCGGGGGTTTGCGGTATTGAGGAGCACTGGATAGATGCGGTCTTTTGCGGTATTGAGGCGCACTGGATAGGTGCAGACAGGTGCTGTCTTTTGCGGTATTGAGGAGCAAAGGGTTAATATACTTGAATTATTAAGAAATTATGTAAAATTGTGCCGAAATGACAATATTTTCGAATTTTATGGCGCGAAAAAAAAATCTCCCTCATTTTTATCCAATCTCCCTCATTTCAAAACCCAATCTCCCTCATTGCTTTCCAAAAAGGTTCACATGTATGCTCTCTGCAGAGATCAACAGTGATTCTATTCTTAGCTGGAACCACATGGGCTATATATAGTTTATGGATGATTAACAATGGTCATAAAATTATGCTCAATATCTGGACACAACAAATCGCCAGAAGGGTATGGATTGTTCAGAGGTCAAATCAATGAGAAGGAATGAATCAATGAGAATAAGGCATACATCGGTTATTGGTCAGGTATTCATGGAGACGCACTATATGATTGAAAATTAAGGACAAGGAAGAGAAGATTCGGGGGGGGAAAAAATCATTTTATTTTTAATGGCATTTGGTAACCTATACATTGTTCCAAATGATGTAAATAAATTATAGAAAAGCTGAACGACCACTGAAGTTTGAAAACATGTCTGTAGATCCAGAGCAATCGTATACACTATTGCGAGATTCAAATTGTGTCTAGGCTGGTGCCAGTATTAATCTGTAGCAATTTCTCACGTTAATGATAATATACAAACATAAAACACTTCATGCAATTGTCTTGAATATGAATTACAATACAAATGCCTCTAATTTTTCACAAAACCTGCTATTTCTGAACGTTTCTGAAAATGTTGATGGACATGTGACATACAATATGGGTTGTCATTTCGAGATTTTACAGCGACACATTGAGTGATAATCATGGAAATATATTGGCAATGTGGAATTCATATTTAGCAATTATAAAACGAGCATTTGAGACCATAAAACCTGTCTCACCCGCCAAAATTCCCTCCATCATACCCTCCTTGCTGAGCATCGTAGTCGGCCATATTGGTTAAGCTGGCCTGAATGGTTTAGATAAAAAAAAAACGGTTTGGTCTCTGTAATTCAGACGCTTAGGAAATAATCTGACTATGATTAATTTTTTCAAATAAAGCACTTCTATGTAAATGACAGTTATACCAGTCCATGATCGATTTGCGCATGCGCTTCACAACCAAAACAACCCACATGGCGAAAGAGAAGAAACCCGTGCTGATGCAGGGTGAAAACAAACCTTCCAAACTGCGCGATCAGCGTCTGTTGAAACTATTTACAATATTAGCTGAAGGAAATGATGCAACGAGAATTAAGAAGACGGAAGAGCTGTTACAATATTTGTTAAAGAAGCAGGCATCATGCAATGAGGCACGAAAACTAGTTACTTTTCTTTTGGATTTAATCTTATTTTGCCCATTTTTAGCGTTGCATGTTAGATTATAACTATGAACAACATCAGTATATGTTTGTCAAAACATTGTTTTACACTACAGTACTGTTTTTAATTTTTATGCTTTTTTTTTCTTCCAACAACTGCTTTTTATCACTTTGGCCAATTAAAACGGGACTTTCCTCAGGCTATTAAGGCGTTGACCCCTTAATTTCAAATATAGCCAAGGTGCTGGAAAATCTGACTATTACACCTTACACCATTTGAGACTTGCGTCAGTCTGCCAGCTGACAACTTCAAAGTGTAAATCTGGTGCCAGTTGTACTTCATTCTAAATGTAAACGTTACCAGACATGACGCTCAACTGTTTTGAGGTAAACTGGAATTTTTATAAGTGAAATAGGTTCTTCTAATACCAGAGAGTTGATGGGAACTATAAAATATACACATTTACCCAAAATCGTCACGAAAAAAAAACGCGTATAAAAACCAGTTCCGGCATCTTATTTAGGGAATAAAAAATCACATTGGCCAGTGGAACGAGTCGAAGCCTCTAAAAGACAAAAACACTAGATATGAAGTATTGTTTGATTATTATAATAGCTGATAGGTTAGACCATATTTCTTAACAGTGTAACCTTTCACTTTCCAGTTTGTTGAAGCCCTAAAAATCCCAATTTCCTCACAATCGCACTGTTTTTTCCTAATCTTGAAGGTTTGGGCAGTTCCCAAATTCCATGAAAAAAGTAAGTGTACAGTGCATGTTTGAATTACAACTATGAACCACACCAGGATATGTTTTTCACAACTTGTTTTATATTGCAGTAATTGGACCAGTTTGTGTTTTGTAATTTTCGAAGCTCTGTTTGAGACATTTCCCTGTGATCCAAAGTTGTTAAATTTGGATATGTCAAAATATACTACAAGAAAAGGTTCACAAATTTACATTCACGAAAAAAAATACTGGATAGTATAGAGCAGGTTGATTAAAGGCTCCAGTATTGTTAAAACTATTATCATTTCTCAGAATTGTATAATCTTTTCTTTTTACATCAGGGAATCTGCGATGATGTCCAATATTCAGTAAACAGATTGGTTCAGGGTTTAGCATCCAGTAGAAAATTTGCCAGACTGGGTTACTCTACAGCATTATGCCAGGTGCTGAAGTCAGTCGATGGAATAGAGGGCCAACTTGTGATGGACTGTATTCACGAGAAAGTGAAGGCTGCCACTGCTGGTCAACCGTCAAAATCAGTAAGTATAATGGATTCATTGAAGAGTCAGTTTGTATGCACATGGTCTATTTCACACTTTCTTACCTTGTTCATCTAACTTCACATCCTACCAATAAAAAATTGCAATTGAGAATTAAAAGGGACTGCACAGTTAAACTGTGATAACTGGAACACAAGACTTGACTCAAACCTCTTGTTCGAGTGAACTTAGTTCAACTGTACATGTTAAAGATTTAATTGTCAGTTTTACTGTTAAAGTGCATTATCCTAGTTTGAATGTTATGATTTTTAATTTTGAGTAACCAGAAGAATGAATGAATGAATGGTGTTTTACGGCACGTCGACACATAAATAGGTCATTTTGTGCGCGCAATAACCAGAAGAAGCAAAGCAAAGGATTTTATTTAACTTGACTGATTTGCTGTAATATTTTGATTCTCAGTGCTATAGAATATTATTTTGAAAATGGCAGCAAATTGTGCCTTTATTGCTGATGTTTTCATTTATCTACATTCACTGATTGCATGTGATTTGTTTCGTTGTTTTGGACCAACAGAATACTTATTTCAGTATTATTTCTCTTTGAAAGATTAGTGCTAGTTTTTCAAAGCAGATGCCATCTCAAGATTTTACTTTTAATATTTCTTTTAATGGTAGAGTTATACATTTCATTCAAAGAGGCACACTTTATGATCTCAAAGTACTGGTTGTGGAGTCTTCCATGAACCCAATACTAAATTTAAAAATTCACATACTTCCTTCAGGAAGTTGGCAATGCATACCTTGGGCAGACATTTGGCTATCTGACACTGATTCACTCCCAGAAGTTGTTCATGGAGAGTAAAGAGCAAATTACACATGTGGTAAAACAGCTGCTGAAACTTGGTACAAGGAGGTCCTACCTACAACAGCTGTGTATGAATGGTCTGGTACAGATTATAGCTCAGGTAAATCATGTTTACTTAATATCGAGCACAAACAGCTGCTTTTATCAATGTCACAGACATCAACCACCTGATTGTCTATTTAAAATGTTGGATACAGGGGAAATCCAATTGGTGTTAACAAACTGTCCTGTTTAAGCTTCAGTAACAAACAAATGCTGTTGCTATTATCCTTCTTCTTAACTAATAAAAGATTAAATCAAATTTTAAAAAAAGCTGCTTAAATATATTGCAAAAAAGGTTTGTCATAAATTTATGTAATTACATGTAACAAACCCATGACATAAAAGGGATTAAAGGAAATACATCAGGATTTTTAAAATTTTAAAATTATCATTTATACATATAAACTTAAGTTCACTATGTCAAATCCACCAACATGTGACAAAATTGATATGTAAACTGGAGTGTTAAATTTGAAATGAAGTCCCCATACTAAAAATAGACAGCACTTAAATACTGTTTGATGACCTTCGCATTGTCATTCTGACTCTTTCTAAGATGAAGCAATTTTTACTACCTACATTTAAACCTGTAAGGGTAGTTCCAGAATTAAACGTGGGGTACCCGCGGGCAGCACCCAAGTTATTTATTGATGAGTGGTTGGGTCTGCTTTAAACGTAAATTTATAGGTGCTGGGGTCTGTAGAAAATGCCAATTGGCACATGTAGGGGGTCAGTGAAAAACGGAAATTATTTAATTGTGGGGTCGAAGTGTTCATAGGGGCTATTTCTTAATTGTTGGTAATCAGTTCTGAACTACGGATCTCGACCCCCGGGACAAAAATATAGCACTGAACCACCGTGCAGATAGACATCGAGTGACAACCTCCTTTGCAGAGTTAACGTTTGTTATATATGTAACTCATTAGAGAATGCAACATCCCTTCAAAAGATTTGGTTGATATGCGACATCCCTTAAGTGGCCTGACATGCCTTCCCACCGGTTGTGACTAATGTTAGATAATCCCATTACACAAGCCCATCAGTAATTAAACAAGTGACCCTGTGATCAATTGACCTACATGTATTTCACGGGCTTGCCAATCACTTGCAAGTGTAAACTGGAGGTGTGTACAGGTAAGCCAATCAGAATGAGTCATTTGAAGTTATTCCGCCTCAATATAGAATGCAGTGTCCTGTGAAATTTCTTGATCCAAGTTTGTTTTTCACAAAATTTATAATCGACAACTGACCAATGTGTCGGCATTACTTTTCATTTAATTCATCCAATCACGTGAAGTCTATGTAGTATGTATGCAATCGATCGGAACAAAACACTTAATAAAGTGTGTCACGACCATTTCTCAGATCAAGACAACTAAAAATAGGTCGTAGTGTATAGTAAGGGCTTTATGCAAGTAAGCAAAACAATGAAATCGTAAAGGGTTTTCTAAGCATCTTATTTTAACAAAACTAGAATAAAATCCCCACTTAAAATGGTTTGTTTTGTACATAAATTGAAGAAAAAATACAAAAAGACACCCGGATGTTGCCTACCTGATGTTAACAAATTTGAGAAACCCGGTCTAAAAGTCGGCGCCTTCAGAAGTTAGATCCTAAAAAATTGGTGCATCGGTTTAAGCGGTCCTGTTTATTAGGGATGTTTAAGACTTAACAATTAGTGTTTCCTTTTATAAAATTTATCTTTATTTGGGAATACACTGACACCTAATGAAAATTACAGAATCAAACATTAAAAATGCAAACTTCCCAATTGTATCAACTTTAAAATATGACAAGTTGTCCATTTATAAACACTCCTTTACTTTATTTTTATGGTAATAATATTCTAATATAGGATAGAAACATATATTTGAAATGCACTTTAATGGATAGTTGGATACCCCTGATTTCTCAGCATCTTATTTCAATAAATAAAATCCTCACTTAAAATGGTTAAAGTTTTTAACAAACAATTTTAAGGAACAAACAATAGTACATTTAACTGTTCAATGAAAGCATCTCTACATATCATATAGCTGTTTTGCATTAAGTCCAAATGGATACAATGTTTGTAATTTGTGAATCCAATAAGTTTCCATACACAAACGATCAAAGTTATTACTAACAGTGTCGAATGGCATAAATGAAAAATCTTCTATTGAATGAGCATCAGCTTTAAAATGTGTTGCGACATTAGATAAAAACGTTGGATCTGAGAAACTTTTTATATCAAAACGGTGACTATTAATACATTTTGATACATTTTGATTCGTTTGACCAACATACTGTACTTGACTTTTTTTTACATGTAATAAAATATATAACGTTATTAAATGTGCAATCTGTATTACAACGTATACCAAACTTATCACCAGTTACGTAACTAGAGATACTTGAATCTTGTACAATATTGCAACAATGAGAGCATCTACGCCTATTACATTTAACAGAACTAAATGTACGTGCATTAATGCTTGTAAATTTAGATTTTATCAAAATGTCTTTTATATTTTTTGGACGTCTGTACGCTATAATAGGTTTGTATGCATGTAACTGTTTAACACTCTCATTTTCAGACAATTTTAACAAGTCCCAGTATTTATTAAGAAAACCACCTATATTAGGTAATGAAGTGTTATAACATACAGTGAAAGGTACCACATCACTGTTTTATTTTTCACTATGCTTAAGAGCGTCAGTTTGCGAAAGTAGTGTCACTTTATTTAATGCCGAGTCAACAACAATTTTAATTTTTAATGGAAGTTAAGATAATTGAAAAAGAGATATTGCGAGATTTTGTGTAAATACACACTAGCGTTCACAAAATCTCAATCAGTTGCCTTTCCTTCTCTATATAATTTCTTGCTAGTCATCCATTAAAAAAACTTTAAATTTCTTTTTATTTATTTTATTGCAGCAATATTCTAAATAGAAACACATACTTAAAAAATGCACCATTCGTGAGTGTCAACTTGAAAAAAAAATTCAACAACGCAGGGGACACCTCTCCCATTTTCAGCAATATGCCTTCAAAATTTCCTAGGGGGAACCCTGGTGAGTTATGATATAGACATGTTTCTAGCTGTCGGTCAGATTATATGAAGAAGCGCATGTTGTAAATAGTTTTCGCGACGTGTGTGTCGTTAGCAGACCAAAATTTCAGGTTGGTTTGACAATATCACCCACTTTAAGCAAAAGTTTTGAGGCAGATTACAGTAATCTGTAGTTGATATAACATAAGTAGTTGACATACACAATGACAGAAAAGCCAAATCACAGAGATTTATATTGCGGGTGAAGCACAATGTGTTCCAAGAGAAGTGTTGGTGTTTATATCATACCTATTTATATTGCAGGTGAAGCACAATGTGTTCCAAGAGAAGTGTTGGTGTTTATATCATACCTATTTATATTGCAGGTGAAGCACAATGTGTTCCAAGAGAAGTGTTGGTGTTAATGTCATACCTATTTATATTGCAGGTGAAGCACAATGTGTTCCAAGGGAAGTGTTGGTGCTAATGTTATACCTATTTATATTGCAGGTGAAGCACAATGTGTTTCAAGGGAAGTGTTGCTGTTAATGTTATACCTATTTATATTGCAGGTGAAGCACAAGGTGTTCCAAGGGAAGTGTTGGTGTTAATGTTATACCTATTTATATTACAGGTGAAGCACAAGGTGTTTCAGCAGCTGGTTTTACCACACATAGAGACTGAGTTTACAAATGGTTGGGGAGAGTGTTCACCAGACACACTGTTGCTAATCATGTACTCCAGTAAATACCACTCTGTAAGTTACATGTACACCTGGCACAAGTATGTACCATACCAATTATACCTTACAGCAGTATTTGCTGTAGATTGTATAAATTGTAAGTTTTATCTGATAACATTATGTACTACAGCAAATTCCACTTTTTAAGTTGCATTTACACGTGCTAAAACTATAATCTACATGTATGATAAATACCAATTATACTTAGCACTGGTGTTTACTGTAGAATAGTAAAAATCTGATGTTTACCTGGTAATATAATATACATGTACAACAAATACTGAACTAAGTAAGAGTTGGCAGTATTATGAAAATATCAGGCTTAAGGTTTTAACTGACACCACTGTTAGACTATAGAAGCAGTCCTAGCTTACCAGGCTAGAAACTTTACATTATACTACACACTGCTAATTGGTCAGTTGCTTTAGAGAAAGGTAAACCATGTGAGAATTAAGGAAACATTAAGTAGAGTGTATGAATTACGGGACAGGCAAGAATTCCATGCTTTTGCAGTTGGGTATATTTCTGTATCTGAATTGGGGCGATATTAGGTACTTGGATAGACTACGGCTGTGGACTCCCATTAAATACCATTCTGTCAGTTTTGTAAACGATTAATGTCTGATTACATATTGTATGTATAATATTATTCTGTCTTTCAGAAAGTTGTCAAGGACTTCTTGAAAGAACATTGGTTAGACGAACAACTGATTTCAGAAAAAAACTTTCCCTTGATTGCAGATGTTGTTATGGTAATGGTTTATACACAATACTATTTAACAGGCCAAACATAATAATATTACATAATTGATGCCTTTAAAGAAAGCATGAACTTTTTGAAGTAATTGATGGGGGTGGGGATCTGCCTTGGCTGAATGATGGTCATCATTTGCCAATAAAACTGAATATATCATATATTACCTGTAATGTGATGAAAATGGCATTAAATGCAATAAATCGTTAAAAGGGGTATGAATGAAAAAGGGCTTTGTTTCTTTGGCATATTAATGAATGAGATTTTTGTGTCTATGATATATTGGTAAAACTGAAAATAGACATTTGATGAAAGAGAGCTTGACTCATTTGATTAAGAGATTTGAAACTTCGACACATTTGATGATAAGAACTTTATTAGTTTTATCTTTGATCTATGTAGTGAACAATAACTTTGTTAAGTTTTATCTTTGACGTATGTAATGAACAATAACTTTGTTAAGTTTTATCTTTGACCTATGTAATGAACAATAATAAGTTTTATCTTCGACCTATGTAATGAACAATAACTTTGTTAAGTTTTATCTTTGACCTTTGTAATGAACAATAACTTTGTTAAGTTTTATCTTTGACCTATGTAATGAACAATAACTTTGTTTCTTTGTCATATTTGTGGGGAAAGAACATTGTACCTTTGATATATTCACTGAAAGAGAGCTTTAAATTGTTGACATGTTACTGATAGAGAGCTTTAAATTGTTGACATGTTGCTGATAGAGAGCTTTAAATTGTTGACATATTGCTGATAGAGAGCTTTGTGTCTTTGGCACATTTGATGAAAAAAAGTTATGTATCTTAATAAACATGTTTGATAAAAGAGAGCTTTCTATATCTTTAATTTAGCTTGATTGTGGTGTAAGTCTTAGAGCTTATATGAAATGCTGTTCATTCTGCACCAATACTGAGTGTTGTTTTATGAGAGTCATCGGGTCGAGCTGGGGATCGAACCCACAACCTCAGACATAAGCTTTGACTTTTGACATATTTGATGCGTTTGATCTTAATAATATCTTTTCAATATTTCAGAGGTCCACCCAGTGTCACCCTGTTGTTCACTGTGTTAATGATGCCCTTGTTTCTACAGTAATGGAGCAGAATCTTGATGTTGTACAGTACTGGAAATCAGTTGTCCGTATGTATAAGTTGTAAATTTTCTGTTCCATATGTAAAGTTGTACATTTACTGTTACATGTAGTCAAACCTTAAGGCAGGTAGTTGCTAAATGTTGGTTGATTAAAATTAAATTTATAGCAATGATAAATAGAACGATGTGACGCTTTAAGACAAGTGGTTGGTTTAAAGAGACCACTAACACAGGTTTGATTGACAGTCTGAGGATATAACTTCACACACCGATAATTTATGATTTAAATCTAAATTTTAAGATGTGACAAAAGAAATTTTTGTAAAAAATACCCTGGCATACATGTGGCTTTACACATTAGTGTCACATTGAATGCAGGTATTTTACCTTAATTACATACTTGTATGCAATAATTCTAATTTTCAGCATGACCTGTTTACTTTTTACAATGTATCTTTTCTTTGATATGTTTGACTTACAAAGGTTTTCAAGTTGATAAGATGGCAACAGGAATGGTCAATTAATGATAAAACATTTGTTTGATAGGAGATTAATGTGGACCTTTTGTGTACATATTATTACATAAATAGCAACAGCAGACAAGAATACAGTTTATATGAAGTAAATATAATGTAACCCATATTGCAGATCCGTTATTTGAGGCAAAATCTACTTTTGGATCAAAGAACAGAGTTCTTGGACTTCATATATTTGATAAACTTTTGCCAGCTTTAAATACTCCAGAAAAGGTTTGTTGAATACAAATATATTTGACTGCAGTGCAAATATGTTAATTTTTGAATGTATATGTGTACTTAACTTTTGGTTTGTGTATCAGTTTACTTATTGAATTGCCATTCATCATGTTCATGTCTTAATTTATTCGTAACTTCTCCATTTATCAGTTTATTGTTGAGTTATCACGGTGGTCATGTTTTAATGTAAAAAAAACACGGAATTGCATGTCTAGTCTGAAACATTAGTCCATTACCTTTGATATTCATATATACATCGCTACCTATTATATCATATATTGTTATTTTTCACAGACCATTTGCGGGGGGGGGGGGGGGTGCATGTGACACTAAACAGTGACATTTCTTGTTCTTTCTGACTATGTCTCCATAAAACTATTTTTACTATTCATTCAGATCATATGTAAAAGTATTAACACAACAAACATGTCAAATATGCTTTATTTTTATTACAAATTATAATCAAAGTTCCATGGTACTCAAATGCTGAATAACTGAGAACTACCCATTAATCATCTGAAGTTATTGTATTGAGTATGTTCGTTTTAGGCATTAAAATGGGAAAAAGAAATATAATGATTTAGAGGAAAGTAAGCTTTTGCAAAACTTTGTTAAAAAATTCCAGCGCTTGGGGAATACCATTTCTGATAGTCAAGTGCTGGTGTGCCCCTGTGCTTAAATGGCCTGTGGAGGTCTGAATGAATGTTGTTGTTTCAGATTGAAGGTATCGTGAGTCCCCACATTACAGATATACTGATTCACTACAAACCAAAGAAGACAGATGATGTGGCACGTAGAGCCCTGCCTATTGTAAGTAAACCATTTCTAACTATTTATTGTGAGCAAATCTATGTGAATAGTCCACAAATTGATAATCACCTTAATTGATGACCTTTTATATGTATTGAAAATTGGCATCAACAAATAATTTACTTGGAAAACATGTTCTGGGCTAAAAAAAGTGTTCATTATAACAGCATGTCCCCTGTACATGTTTATTTATCTGAGTTTCCGAGTCCTCTATAGTAGAATGAAAGTAGTCTTATGACCTTTGACATCTTACTGCTGAGGTCTTAGGATGAGCCGAGATATGTCCACATATTTTATGTGAGAAAGTTTGCCAGTTATAATAGTACTATTCGGGTTCATTCTGAAGTCTTCCTCCGCCAATAATAAATCGACATGCACTATATGACCTGTTATGACTGTTGAAATTGGCTTTAAATGCCATTTAAAATCATTATCTTTCCATTCATATTATACAAGAAAGAAGGGACTGAAAATTTGGAACACATTTGTCACATTTGAGTTTCTTATACGTCTCACTACACCATTACACCCCTTTTTTCCCATGGTAACATGATTCTTATGCTTAAAAAAAAGGCCTAATATGTAATTTGGTTTTGAAATATTTTTAAAATGGTTCATAATGGTTGTGATTTCTTGCTGCGATGAGTAGAGCAAAAGTTACTATAGCATACACTGCAATAAGACGTCACTGGTGTCAAAAAATGACTTTTAAAGGATTTCAACATATGCATGTCTTGATGAGCATTTGAGGACTTATTTTTTTCAAAAAATCTCAGATGTCACTCAACCCTCTTCAGGCTGGTCAATCTACCAGTTATTGTGCATTTTTGTGTGGATATACATTCCTGCAATGAAATTTTTTTTTTTTTTTTTTTTTTTAGAATAAAACTCAACTTTGAACTTTGAGACCTTATAGATGAGTTTTACTGTAGTGTTTAACAGTTAATTTCTGTCAATCTCAGTGATGATTGATATACAACATTGTGTCTCATTATCGTTCGTCTCTCACCACTGATTCAAGTGGGAAAGTTATCAGTTAGTTGCGGAGACGGGGTGTGCTCGAGTACTGGTTAATTCCAGGAAACAGTGGTTAGGTTAACTGATCGTCTGTTAGCCCTCAGTGGCATAAAAATGACGCTAAATATTCAATCAATCAATCAATCTGAACACATCTGATATCGTATGTAAACATTATTTGACAGGTACATGTCAATTTTTTTAATATAACTTATAGAAGGGTCAAAACAGGAATTTGAAACTTGTTTGTTATAACCTAGAATATATATATAAATATCTGAGTTTGATATTGAGCAGTTTAACTGTATTGTTTATTTTCTTAACAACAGTTTATCGTATGTAAACATTATTTGGTGGTAGTTTTGTTAAGAGTCAACAACTAGATATCTGTGACTTTTATCTAGGATGAGAAGTTATTTTAACAAATATAATTTTTGTGTCCCTGACATTCAGAGAATGGTGAAGGGGATTAAGCAATATGCTCTGTCTGTCCATCCATTTGTTTGTCCATCCAAGGTAAAAAAAAAAAAAAAGGGTTTCCGATTAATAATTTTGATGGGGTTATGTGGTTGATAATTAATATTTTGTATGTATCCCTTTAATTTTAAAATACAGTTTCATGTTCAATATTTGTAATCATAGTTCAAGTTTAACAGAAGTTATATTCCCCTTTTGACATAATTTTCAGTAAAATGATAGAGGAAATTGACTGACACATTCCAACTGGTATTTATATGTTTCAGCTGAATCAGCTGACAGAGATGGTGAAGACAAGTAAGGATCCCCACATCCAGATAGCTGTAATAAAAAGTCTGGTGAAAAAGCCCGGCTCTTTTCTCTTTGATGCAGAAACGAGAACTAATACCTTGCACACGATAACATCTAATGTGAGTACATGTTGTATCAAACAAAAATTTGTTCTAAAGACTGTTAACTTGTTAAAATGCAGGACAACGAAAATTATATTGGGCAACTACATGTATTTCAGTTAATGACTGCTCAGTGTAGTTTATACTTCCTGGGATTCACCAGGTGGTTGAACCAGTACTAAATACACTTGATCTCAGAAAATCACAACTACGTCCCAACATTTAGATGTGGGTGACAATCGGCTGTAGAACAAAGTTCATGACCAATCATCACAGATACATTGGCTGGGCAGAGATTCGAACCTATGAGCCCTTCATTGACAGTCAGACATATTACTGACAGAGCTGTATTGGTCCAGCTTTTTAAATTATCAGTTTAAAAGAATAATTCAAATATAGAATAGACAAAAGTATTATACTTTTAAAGATGACTCGGTATATGGCCCCAGATATTAATTTAATAAGAGGTTAATTTACACAAAAAATTGTAAAGATGGTGATGTTATATACAGGTTTTCAAAGATGTGAGTGAATAGGCATCAGTTCAGTATCAGTACATGTAACAGTTTAGTATTTCAATTAAATTTCATTTCAAAGTTTTGCTTACTTGCATATTATATTTATATTTAGGTACACTCGGGTCCCATTATAACGTTGTTCTAGGGGTCCACAAAACGAAACCGCGTTATAAGCAGACCACGTTGTAGCGATAATTACCTCGAAAAAAAATTGATGTCGGTTATTCACACCTATCATGCTGTCAGACTCTTTAAGTGAATGGTATTGTTTGCATTGTAATATGATACAACTTGTATTTGGTTACAACAGATACACTTAGATATTTATATATAATTAATACAAAAAAAGAAAAACGTTTTCATGTTTTGGCAGCCATTTCCGTTTAACCCGGAAGGAGAAAAAACGGTGTCTATACAAAAAGTTGCGCTTCATTTTAAACCCAACGCTATTAGTGTTAAAATATTAAAATAAATATCTGAAGTATTTACAACAGTAAAATAATACAAATAAGTTTGTGTTTACAATCCGATAAGATACCCGCAATATATTAATACCTGTCAACCTCTTCATTGCTTGATCGCGGGATCACTCAATAATAACAAAGATTGCATATGGCTTCCGTGTTTGGTGCATGTCAGCATTTATTAAAGCACTCAGGATTATTACAAACTGTTAATAGGCAATGCTGGCATGAATCAATCACTTAAACTATCCTTTAAACCACCATGAGGTAATGGTTAAACTAGTTTGTTATAATCAAGGCTAATTGGTGAGTAGAAGATGAGCGATTACCAATTCAAATCATGGCGACGATCTATTGTTTGGTTGTCATTTGATAATTTGTGCAGATTTTCAAGTTTTATATCATTACTTCCCCCGCAAAAAAATAGGAGCCAAGCAAAAACCACGTTATAATGGAATTTACATTATATCGGACCGCGTTATAACGGGACCGCAGTGTAATTTACTCTTAATTCATTTGCTATACACAAACAAAGTATGAAATCTTTTGTTTTAAATTGTTTGTTATAATATTAAGTTGTGTGCCCTGTTAGAGGCCGGAGTTTGGCCTGAATATAATTATAACAGCAATAGTCTGTATAATTAACCAGTCTTTATTGTTTTTGACACTTGCTTCAGAGATGATCAAGATTAGACAGTATAATAGATTAGAAAATATCTAAACACCTTGCCTTTAGATGTATATTTCTCAAAAACTTCATATGAATTTTTGTCAATATAATAAATTATGGCTGTTAATTTTCTTGAAACATATATTGATGTTATATTTCAATTTTTTTTTGGTTTGCAGTGATTTTGTTTTGTTAAAATGTTTTTTGTTTTACGAATATTCATTAAAATATTTGTTCTACTTTAGCTTGTACCAGAGGCTGCCACTGTTCTCATGAAGGCTTTAATGAAGACATTCAACCAGCAGCCATCTTGGATGTAAGGAGAACTTTTTCATCATGAAGGTTATGGGGTTGGCAATTGTATATACACATCAGTTTCTCTGGCCTTTGTAGCAGTCTGTGCTAAAAACTTGCCAGGATTATAGTCCTTTGGACTAGAGACATACCAAAATTATATAGTCCGAATTTGATTCTTTTAGTTAGTATGTATTGAAAACAAAGAAACTACGTAAACATCTTGCTCAGATTGTTCCATTTTGTTATAAAATCATAGAAATAGTCAGTTTATATGTTTGGAAAACTTTTATAGTACTGTTAAAAATATCATAGACGGGGTCTCGAACAATAACTATTTTTCAGACTGTTACTGCATAGATGGCGATATTTTAGATTTGTGTACAAATATTCTCATTAGTTCAAGAAAAGTAAAGGATGATAATGTCCCAATTGACCTGATACCAAAACGACTCTCGCTTTGCCCACATGCCACATGACATTGTTTGTCCAAGGAAATGGCACTGAAGCAACCAATATCAATCACTGATTGGAATATTAAGTTTCTTGATTGACAGCCAACATCATGTCAGTTTTTCAAGCTGGCCATTATTGATTAAAACAGGTATAATATTAAAATGTAATTTCAAAAGTTCTATAAAATCCATGGACATTCTTGGCCTACAACTAGAATATGTTTAAATTTAAATATCTGATGATTACTGAACTTTTAATGTAAACTTTTCATTTTTTATGTTGTAGAGGTAACAAAGACACCAACCACACAGTTTGTGCTCAGTGGTGCATCAAGCAGATTGGCCTCATGGTATCTAGTAACAACCACTCATTGTCTTGGCAACTGAATGCTCTACAATTCCTCTTTGTAAACAGTTTTTTCAACATCAAGAAATCATCAAATGATATACCTCATGTAAGTAAAAAAAAAAAATGTCCAATAAATTTGACTGGATATTTTATAGATGTCCTAAAATGTAGGAATCTATGGTTCCTAATTTGGTTGTTATGTGTACAAGGTGCAGTCACTGTCCTTCCGCAAGTAAATGGCAAATTTTCTCACACATGTAGTTTTTGGACTGAGGAGGGCTCAAACCCATGAAGTAAGCGATGAGAGGTAATGCACCTTGAACCACCAGAATAGATGAGAATAATTTTATTTCCAATCTTGGTCCATTTCCGGCACAGCAACCACTTTCACCCTTTGCTCCATATGCATTTTCTTGGACTTTTCCAAATCGAAAGCATTAATTCACCAGTTATCAGCAATGGGTGAATTATGTTTATATTTATTTACTGACAAGAGAGAAAAAATAGCAAAGTAGTGCAACACATAGCTTGAAACTGATTATATTTTAACATAAATAACAATAGATATTTAATCAAATAAAGTGCCATGTTTAAATATTAAAGAAAGTTTACCTGATGTTTTTTTTTATATTGGCAAAAAAACATATTTATACATATTAATTAGACCCCATATAGCCATAACTTTGCCTACACATGATATCTATTTTTAAAAATGGGGATTTCGATTCAATTTCCACAAGTTTCTGTTATGATGTTGCAGATTTTTTCAATCATTTGTACATTGTATTTTATTTCTTCATGTAAAAAGATGCTTTGTATCCGATTTAAAGGCGCATTAAATTTCAGAAATGGCAGTGATTTATTTACAAATTCCAATGTACGAGTCCCAGGACTCGCTGGACTACAAATCTGTGAGTCCAAAAAATGAAAGTGTGAGTCCCAAGTTAAGTCTTAAAAAAAACAGACAGTGTTTGTTGATTTGGTTCAAATAACATTACACACTGTATCTCCTTTATTGACAGTGGCGTAGCTGACCCTAAACTGATGTTCAAGCCATAGGGTTCTAGAAGGGTTGGGAGAGGGGTCTGGGGGACATGCCCCTCTCCCCATCAGAAAATTCAGGATGCATTTCTTGCATTCTGATGACATTTACGGGAGATATGATGCATTCTCAAAAAAATATGCAAGCCCGGGCGTTGCTGCTGAAATGTTTATCATAATTACAACACCGTTTCTATTCAATGAAACTATAACACAACAAGAGTTCAAGGTCAGCAAACAGCTTGAATATTCACAACTCGCAACGGTAACAGAGACCGTCTGATGACATTGATTATGCTACATGTGCACGCATCATTGTTTAGAAAGTGGTGCAGTAGTAACCCGATGCTCTTGAAATTTATCAAATTTACAAGTTTACAAAGCAGTGTGCAAGAAACAAAATGCTTCAGGAATTTAATGTCTGTATTTGAGATAATCGGGACGTATTGGCTGCGATTTTTCTGCGTCCAGCGGATGCACATGTTTGAGAATTGTGTGTCTGCCGCAAGATTTGTGCGTATAGGACGCAGGACGCAGGGGTAAATAAAACACTGAAATGGTCGTTTTTAGTTTTAATTTAAGTTGGTTTTACTCTTTCAGATTATAATATTATGTTTATTTGATTACTGAGAAAGTTTGCTAACGAAAAAATAAATATGAAGTGCATTTTAATACATAATGAAAATGAGTTTTGTTTACAAATGTTTCTCTTTCCGATTAACACCTTCGGCAGAAAATAGGGAGTCATGAAGTTCTTTTGGAAACGTCTCTGTTGGTACTACATAGCATGGGGAATTTTAGGGGATACGTTCAGAAATTAAATAGCCGCTTGCAGTTAGATGGTTTTTAAGGGCATCCTTTTATTCCCCACGGTGTATTTATGAACTTGAACCCACAAGCTTATTTATTGCACTGAAGAGACGAATGGTTATATGGAAATAAAATAAAATTACTTTTATAATAAATGTACTTAACAAAACACACTTGGTAACCTCTCAATACTGACAGCGAAAAAGTGATTCGTGACGTAATTGCACGTGCGACAGTATCACACGCATACGTGAGAGCAGATCCTGAGCAAGAGTTACCAAGTATTCTGTACTCATTGTTTATCAGTGCATATAAATATTATAAAGCTGACTATACACTCGTGAGAACAACACAGTTTTATTGCAAACATCAATATGTATTTAAAAAAAAATATAGAAACTCAATAACGATGCATAATGTTAGTCAAGTCATAACTTTTCTAGTCTTGTTAATGGACCGCAGTCTTAATCCACAAATAACCACTGCATTTTGCATATTCTAAAAATAAACCGCTACGTAACCTAAATATATATAACTCTTCATTATGCCCCAACTGTGTAACAGTGGGTAAAGTTGTCTTGTTTTCCGCATGTGTAATGTTATGATGCCCATAAAGTGATGTTTTCCTCTGTTTTCTCTATATTTTTTGTCCAATCTCAGAGTCTGGATAATGTGCGCATCTTTGTGTATTGATGTGTGAACTCTCGAACATTGGCGGAGATTGACAGTAAACAATCGGTGATATTTGTAAACAAAGACCTCATAAGCCATCAGACTGCCTGTTTAGAAATACACACTTTGATCAAGGATATTTTAAATTGTGGTCATTAACGTTTTTTTGGTATGGTTTTGGCAATATTACAGGCACATTTAATTTTAACCATTTTTGTTATTATCAAAAGTTGTGGTTTTTTGGACGTTTATTATTTTTTTAAACATTTATAGCAATATTTCCTTGTATATTGCCCTTTTTGTTTTATGACCACTATTGAAGTCTGATTCAAAAGGTTGTCTTATTGTGTGTTTTTAAAACTTATTCCTGCTGTGTTTCTGTATATATTCAGAATAACCATGTTGCAACTGTTTTATTGCTGACACAAACTAAAAATTTATTAAAATTTTGCCATATTTTTCCGTTTAATTGCATAAATCATAAACTATACTTTTTTCCAGTGTGGGTCGGTCAATACAGATATGAGTGGCCAGCTAAGGAAATGCGTATCAGATAATCTCTTCAAAACAATCGGCAAACTTATCAGCCATAACACATCAGGTACGTTCATTTATACTAATATTTCTAGCAGCAGAACAGCGGATCCCAAGATTAGAGGTCATGAGTTCAATTCTCCGTTGCAGTCATGCATGGTGACCATGTGTAACCTCATTATATATACATGTATGTATAAATAGTGTACTGGTTTTGCCGTGGAAGACCCTGAACATGATTTGTATAAACTTTAAAAACTTTATTTTACAATTGATGAAAAATAAATATGTTAAAAACTATAATGATACATTAAAGAGAGATGCACAAGGTCCTTCTGATTTCCATCTTATCTTAAGCACAGATTCCAACAAACATTTACGAAGCGTCCATATACTGACAGTGAGCTTCCTAATTCGCTGCTGTGATACAGTGGTAGAGTTCCACCGCCCATGCGGAAAGTTGTGGGTTTGATCCCAGGCCAGTTATACCAAATACTTTAAAAAATGGTACTAGAAGGTTCTTTGAGTAGTAAGCTGTATCATATTACTGGGGGGAGGGGATCATACCATTTGTCTGCAGCATGATGTGATCTTCATGAATAAGACTAGATAAGACATCAAAATAAATAAACAGCTGCTTTAATATCTTTTATTATTACTGCTTTAAATAAGCAACTTTAATGAAAGCTACTGACAGTTGTTCATTCCAACTATTCCATCTTGATTGTTTATTTACCTGCATACAAAATGTTTTGTTGGCATGTAGCAAAGCTTATTTTATATGATGAATTTTATTAGAATTGCGAAGTTGGCGGGCGAATGGGCGGTGTCAAGTTTTTTGTTTCCGTTCAATAACTAGAATATTTTTCATCGGAACTGAACCAAACTTACACAAAGTGTGAACCTCTATAAAATCTAGGCCAGGTATGATAATCAGCCAATACGGAATATTATCTTCAGAGTTATGGCCCTTTAATTAGTAAAAAAATGCTAAAATTGCCCATTTCCGCTCAATTACTAGAGTATTCTTTATCAGAACTGAAGCAAACTTACACAAAGTGTGAATTTCTATAAATTCTAGGCCAAATTAAATAACCAGCCAATTCAGAACATTATCTTTAGAGTTATGGCTCTTTAATCAGTGAAAAATGCTTAAATTTACCGTTTCCGCTCAATAACTAGATTATTCTTTATCAGAACTAAAGCAAACTTACACAAAATGTGCATCTCTATAAAATCTAGGCAAAGTTCGATAACCAACTAATTCGGCCCATTATCATTAGAGTTATGGCCCTTTAATTAGTCAAAAATACTAAAATTTACTGTTTCCGCTCAATAACTAGATCATTCTTTATCAGAACTGAAGCAAACTTACACAAAATGTGCATCTCTATAAAATCTAGCCAAAGTTCGATAACCAACTAATTCTGACCATTATCATCAGAGTAATGGCCCTTTAATTAATCAAAAATGCTAAAATTTACCGTTTCCGCTCAATTACTAGAGTATTCTTTATCTGAAATGAAGCCAACTTACACAAAGGGTGTATTTCTATAAAATCTGAGCCAAGTTCCATAACCAGCCATTTCTGACCATTATCTTAAGAGGTATGGCCCTTTAATTAGTCAAAAATGCTAAAATCGATTGTTTCCGCAACCAGACTTATGCAATTTTTCTAGCGGTAAAGTAAAAATAATCTTTTTCTTTCGTTATTTTGATGAATATACTAAAAAAGTTGGGATTGATATATATATTAAAATGAAACTCCATTAACATGCACATTTTTATCTTGAAAATGGTTTGCAGTGCCCTTGCTCAGTTAATAGCCATGAGGCAAAAAATATAATAAAAAATACAAATGATTTATTAGAGAAATGTACAGGTCCGTTTAAAACTCTTTTACAACACAGCTGAATTTCTCATAATGTTTGATGTATTTTGTAATATATTTGTAAAATCAAACATCGTGTTTAAGTAATTGTTGCTATCATTTGAGCTTGTGTGACTTTCCTCCTATCAGTGGGCACTGGAAACAATACCACCAATTTAGCCTCAATGCAAAATGTGAAAATATTGATGTATTATTTTATGAATATGCATGTTTGTTTGCAAGTATAATCACATTACATCTTTCATAATGTGAATTACGGAAATAATATTTTAGCCAAACAACCAGTGAATAGCACAGAAATAAGAAAAATACTTTATTTCATGCTTTTTTAACAAAACTATTGCATCAATGTTTTACAAATAAAATAAAAAAAATTATTTTCTGCTTCAATGTACATAAAATTCTGGCATGAAATAGAGTTTAGTTACAGAATAGCTAAAATGTTTGAAAAACATGGTTTTCAATGAAATTCCACGTCTATTGTTGGCTGTTTGGGTTTATACTATTCCTTTAATGGCAGTTTGATTGGTTCACTCAATATGATTTATATTGGCATGTTCCACTGAATACCCTCTGGAGACGATTGCATGGTAATTCATCCGCGCTAATGGTTAACTGGTAGACACTTATTAATCCCCATGTGTGCACATCAATTGAAGATATTTGTCCGACTTTCCATTTCTATGAAATGACGCTTGCCGGGACTAAACTTTTGTAAAGGGTGACTTGTCTGGCAAAATTTTCCACTTGCCTGAGGCGATCTGCTATGAGATTTGTACATTATTCCGATATTACAAATAAAGTATTATGACCATTGTTAAATTGTTAAGCCTCGTGTTTCTCACATGTAGAAGGTTGTTGGTTTGGTTCTTGGCATTATTATCCCCCACTCCCCCATTTTTTGAGTGGCATATAGTTATTGCTGTGTCTGTCTGTCCTTCCAGCCAATATTTCATGTCTGGCCTCTGTAACTTTGTCATGCATAGATGGATTTTATTAATACTTGCTATAAATGATCAACATAACATTACGTCGTGACACGCATAAGACACACACCTGTACCTCAAAGGTCAAGGTCACCCTTTGAGTTTATTTGACAGCACTTTGACTCTGTGTGACATTTTAAGGACAGTATGCGTGCATACAAAGAAAACTAAAACACAAGTTTCAAGTGAAGTAATATCTTTTATTTATTGGTATTTTTTTTATTCTTTTCTATAATTGCTCTCTTTATGATTAAATATATGGTGATACATTTTTTATGAATAAAACAAACAAATCTCTTAAAAGATTCAGCATATTGGTTTATTGTCAATTTTCAAAGTCATGTGACATGGAACTATTGTTATTTACACCAGGCCTACGTTCTGAAACCCTTTCTGGATTATATGTCGTACTTCTCCTTTCCTCACCTGGAATTTTCATAACAATTAATTCTATATTGTACTTGTATATTAGGGTACTAATTGCCATGCGTCAACTCTTATTGGCACAGCGGGGTGCGATAAACCCTGATGCCCGACATTTGAATTACAGCAATGGTTAACAACTGGAACGCACTATGCAATGTCGAAAGTGTAAAAACAAATTTTTTTTTTTTTAAATGGTTTTCAACAAATTTAAGTCCCCACAAATATGTGTTTGAAGTGGAAACCACGAAATTTAATACCCACGAAAATAAATTATTTCACAGTAATATATAGACAATATTTTTGCTTTTGTATTATGATTCTTATTTTCTTATGTCTTATATCAATTTTCAACCAAATATTGACTGTTTTTTTCTGTTAATGTTTCATATAGAACAAAACAACTTTTGGGTACAGTATCTTTTTCACTTAAGTGACCAAAACTGTCAGTTGGTATTATATAAAATGTATCCAGATTGATATATTTTGGCATGAACACAGAACAGTAAAATGTGTTTCTGGGAAATACCTTATATGATTGTTTGAATATTCCTGGCTCCATTGTTCCAGACCTACTTGGGTACCTGCCTGAGCATCACTGCCAAGTCTTGTAGACTGAGGTCATGGGTTAACTTATAAGACAAGCATACATCTGTACGTCAGACTGTCAGTCTAGTGTCTGCAATGTTATCATGCATCAAAACATATGCAACTTTACCAGCAGTCAGGAATATAACTGTGTCTTTTTTCCCCTATTTATTTTGTATACTTTTGTAACACATTTGGAAAATTATGGGTTTGATCCCCATTTTGGTCAAACCAAAAACTTGACGAAAAATAGTACTAGAAGCTTCCTGAATTTACACAAGGCATTAAAACAATTGTTCTAGGTCTGGTTGAACTGGTGTATAATTGGCCTGGATTAGGTAGTATACAGAGTGTCTGCGACATGATACTCCAGTGTGACAGTGTTAAGAAAAACGGCCTTATTCAGACACTCTTTAAATATGTCTCAAAAATTGTTGAAAACCATGCTACACCACAATAAAAAGTAATATTTTTTTAATTTGGCCCTTATAAAACTTCTTTAAACACTTTATGTTGTAAACTTAAGATGCATCACCTATAACTTTCTGTTCAGTAAATGATGGAAAGTGTATTGAATCACAAAGAGGAAGGTCCCATTCAAAGATAATGGTTGATTCTGTCCTTGTAGTTTATCTTATTTGTAAGAAATTTGTTAATATATAGGTCAGAATTTTCCATTTTATTCGTCTATGATTAGCATAGCCTGATACTGGCCAATGAGTGACTTTATCATGGGTCGCAATTTAGTATTAGGTCAATAAAATTTTACACTACAGATACAAAACACGAGATAAGTTATTGAACAGAATATCCATGATATATGATGTTGGATATAAATGTGCAGTTTTACTGCTAAGATCGAAAAAATGCTGGCAATATAGGTTAGGCAGCTTTAAAAAATTGTCTTAAATGACAGTTTCTACAAACTTGTGATACAACTTTTATGGATTTGAATTGTTTAAATTGTCTAAATATGTAGTTTGTGAGGAATAATTCAGATATAATTACTTTTCTTTATCGATTTAGAACTTAATGGGAAAACAGATTGAGGGCTTAAGTGCAAAACTGTTCCAGCTCAATATAGACAAAGAAGATAGATTGATTGGTTTTGCACTAAATCCTTGCAGTTACTTTTAATTCATATTCAATTGTCACTTTATCTCTTTAAAATTCTTTTTCAAGTCCAAAATAAATAGGGAAATTTGTTTGCCCAAATCTGCTTTAAAGAATTAGCTCTCCTTGAAATCTTTATTCATTTGAAAAATAAAGGTTTCAAAGCGGAAGTGAGATATATAGTAATGACCTCTGTCTGTCCTTTTTCCATGCCCAGTCTATATACATGTATGTAACCTCTTGGAAGTATATTTATATAGCTACTGACAAATGTTCACCACAACAGGATGACATGGAAAATGCAAAGAAAACACAGGTCTGTACTTTAAAGACTTGGGCATTGTAAAAAAGATATTTTATTGCAAAATATAATGTTCTCATATTCGGTCCGTATCTTTTACATGCATGGAATGATTTACAAATGTATGTTCATCACATCAAGAGCACTTGCAAACACCAGATCTGTACCTTGAAGGCCAAGGATACAAGCCTCGCTACAGCTAAAATAACCACCATCCGCACTTTAAACCCATGAAATGTATCTACTTGTATATTGTTTTTGTGATCGCCTGGTGCCTGGTCCGTCGTTAACTTTAAGCTTTTAACAACTTCTCCTCTGAAGCCACTGGGCCAATTTTGATATAATTTTACAGAAATGTTCCTTGGGTAACCCTCTACCAAGTTTGTTTAAGCCATCTTGATTTGTTAAAAAACATGGCGGCCAGGGGCTGGGGTTAGCTACTAATAAGCTATAGTAAAAACTTAAAAAATCTTCTTGTCAGAAACTACTGGCTCGATTTTAAAATAATTTCTCAGAAATGTTCCTTAGGTGACTCTCTACCAAGTTTGTTCAAGCCATCTTGATTCTTCAAAAAACATGGCAGCCAAGGGGTGGGATTAGTTTTATGTCAAATTACTCTCCCTGTTTTATAGCATAAATGTCTGTATATAGCAATTATTATAAGAAGAGGTAATAAACTCTTTAAGTAAACTTTTTTTTGCGATTATTATACAATATTATACCAGATATAAGTTTTAAAAGATAACTCATCATAAAACGATGAATGATACAATTATAATCAGTGATTGAAATATTATTCATATTATTCAAATATCATCAACTATTTTTATAATAGGTGTTTTTCTGAATATAAAAGTCTAGAGTTTTTATGGTTCAGACAGGGATGGTTTACTGCTTCATAATAAATCAATACCATATTTTTAGCTAGTTTCATAACAGCAAGAAGTTTGCTTGAGATTTTCAGTGTCAAAGTGTACTTGAAATCTTGGAGGAGGAGCTTAATTGTTTTTTGGGAGAGTGCACTGCGACAAAGATTCTTTCAAGTGATATACTTTGGGAAAGCTTGTGTTTGAAACTCATAGGAATATTTATTGTGCTGGAACTGCGGATTGTTTCATGCGCAATTGTTTAGTCTAATGCTTTAGTTTGAAACCGTTCTCAAACATAACAGGTTAGTTTTGTGCTGGAACTGGATTTTTATCTTAGTTTGAAGACTTAGCATCTTTAGTAAAAACTTCAAAAGCCTTCTTGTCAGAATCTACTGACCTGATTTTGATGTAATTTCACTGACATTTACCATGGGTGAACCTCTACCAAGTTTGAACTCTTCTACGCATCTGTTACATCTTCAAAACAAATCAAAATTTTAACTACTTGCCCATCTCGTCTTTCTGGAAATTGAGCATACATGTATTATATATCTACTTATGTTGGGTGACTCGAGGTCAGTCAGGTGAGCAATAAAGGGCCATCTTGTTTAATTTCACATTGTTCCTCAAAAAAAAAATATTTCAGTTTCAATAACAGCAATGTTATCATCTATCTGTTGGTCTTCTGGAGTCTCTCCATTGTTAATGTCAAATAAATGCATGGATATAGCTTCATAATTGTTCTCTTCATCCTTTTTCACATTAGTTGTCCGCTTCTTATGGTTGCAAGTTGGTGGTACCAAGTTTCGTCGACACTTCTTGAAAGATATCTCTCTCTCTGTTTGTAAAATTAACTTGACCACCCACACGAAGAAAAGCCTTTATTTGGCGTTGGTTGACATCTAAGGATGATACATGATCATAGTTTATGATGACAATATTCCTGCTACTGTCGCCCCTGAACATGTGCCATCCATACTTCCATTCATTCTCTGTCCAGGAGTGCTCCACCTCCTCCTCCTCTGTCTCCTGTGATAAGTAACTATCCGATAAAATGAGTAAAAAATTACGAATGGTTTTCATACTATCTATAGTTGCTATGTCTCGAACATCGCCTATATTAATGTCTCGATAAGGGATGAATACTTTGTACCCAGCGGATATAAGTTTAGGACGGAATTCATTTTCTACCCAAATTAATAAGTCTTCATTTTGATAATCAAATGATAGAAATACATCATATTTAAACTGAGGGTAGATGTTGTTCTTTTTCTGTCTTCTCAGTCGTAACAGAAGAATGATTATTTCGTATCTGAACTGGTAAGAAATAAATCCAAAAATGATAAGCAGACCAACAATGCTTGCAAGAATTACGCTAATGGTGGTCACTAGATTATCTGAAGGTGTACAAATCAAATCGTCACTTCTGAAATCATGAGCATTTATCTCACCGACGTCAGGAACATAACAGTTGAAACTTTTAGCACCATGGCAACTCTTGCTCCTCAGCCACTTATCTATCCATGAAGATTCACAGTCGCAGTTTATCAGAAGATTGCTCATCTCTAATTCCGCACGTGTTTCGATATTGAAAGCTCTGCGGCAGTGTTTGAAGTTTCCGGTTATCAGAAAGATCGATTGTTGTTGCATTCTCTAAAAGTTTTGCATCATTGTTGTCAAAGTCTATCAAACTGTTTCTAGAAATGTCCAAGTTGGAAATCTGACCAATGTAAGAAACATTTGTTATTTCTGTGATAGAATTTCCACTAACATTCAAATTTATGTTTGAAGAAAAGATAGATTCTGGCAAAGTATCTGGTAAGCTACGCATCTCTGGATTGTTGGAGCAGTCAACAAACATTGTATTTTCATTTGGACGATCTACACACTTGCATAATGGTGGACAGCCTTGTGGGGCAGTTATATTGCAGACAAGTTCCTCTAGCGGGACATCAAATACAAGAACATTTTTGAATTTTGCAGGTGTGACACATTTGATATTCATGTAATCCAGCCAAATTGCTGAGATAATATCTTTAGCCAACTTTAGATATGGTTCAATATTACAATCGCATGAAATCTGTACCCCCAAAAAGTTGAAACCAAATTTAAAAAATTTACCTATTTCACCTAACTTCTGCAGTCCTAGCAGCCCTTTAAAATCAGGAAATGTGTTAAAGATATTGTTTTCAAAGCTGGTAAAGCCAGGTCCGTATGTTTGAGATCGTTCTAATGTAAATCCGTTGTCATTGATCATTTCATTTATGTTGTTGTTACTGTAATCAATTTCGCAATATGGATGGTAACTAAACACATTTGATACATCAATACTTTCCATAAAGTTGTCCGCCATATCTACTTTCAAAAGACTTCTTGCCATTGGAGCAGATATAATAGAAGGTTCAATAGCTGTGATTAAGTTGTTGGCAAAATTTACTTTGCGTAAATTAGTTAGATTGGAAAATGAGGTGTTTGTAAGGTGAGTTATGTCATTGTATTGTAAGTTAAGTGTATCAAGTCTCGTAAGACAGTTTAGATCTACAATTCGTTCTATCTTGTTATTGGAGAAATCAATCTTCACTACACTGTGCCAGAATTCTTTAAAATCCATGAACTGTTGTTGAAATACTGAGTGTATCCTCGTATTTTCAGAGTCCCAGTTACAAATGTTGCTGGGAATTTCTGTCATGTAGTGATCAGTGTGGATTATTTGATAGCTGCCCTGACTAAATGTCTGTTTCGATAGTACCAGGCTATGCCCTAGAACCGACACATATTCTATGAAAAGATCTTTCTCGAAGCCCTCCCATGTTGCACTGGATTTACAAGTGCAGCATTCATCCAAACTTTTGTTGACATATAAAGGTGAAGAACAGTCATCTATTGGACACAAAAGGTCCTCTCTTTTAGGGGCATCTTTCCAACTGGGTTGCCATGGCTTCCAATCTGACAGAGATGATGCAGGCTCAGAGATTAGCCACAGAACAATCGTTAAAATAATTGATCTGAAAAAAGAAGGTTTAAATAAAAAATGGAACTGTATTTTTATGTATTTATTGTTAATATCATGCAGAATTATCATAAAGTGTCAGGCACATTAGCAAATGTAAATGTTTCAGTACTTAAATAAAGGCAATTTTGAATTTTTCCCAACATTTTCTTAATATAAAATATGCAGATATATGTTCATAATGATTGAGATTATTGCATTTAAACAACATTATGACACAAGCCATATTTTCCTTTTGCATTCAACCAAGATATAGCCGGGTTTTAGTATCACATCCTAAATAAGGTCGTATGTCTTCTAATACTATTTTAAAGATATGACTGAATTGCTTCACAACTCGGTGCAATCCTTTTACAAAGTTGTTAAATTTCTAACTGGTCATTTAGGTATGAAGTGCTTCAAAATCATTTAAACAGTGGTTATGTGGTCTCTTTTGCTAAATATTCTCGATCTTAAGCGTTTATTAAACACTATTCAGTTTATTCCAAGACTACTTTGAACTACTTGTCAGGTGCACTCATTCTTATAGAGGTTTGGGTTGGCAACCAGCCAAAAATTGAGATTGTCAAAAAGATACATATGTCTTGCTCCATGGACAAGACAATTGCATGTTAAAATTCCTTCAGACTTGATGTAATTGAATTGTAATTTGGGGGTAACAATCCATGCAGCTGGTGATTGATATACAAAATTGTGACTCATTGTCATTCGTCTCGCAATACTGATTCATTTCGGGAAAGTTATCAATTACTTGCAGAGATAGATGTGCTTCAGAACTGGTCAACCTTCTAGGATCTCTGGAAATAATAGTTTGGTTAACCCTTTACTTCGTATAGACACCTTTGGACACCTAATATAGACGCCTTTGGACATCTAATATAGATGCCTTTGGACGCCTAATATAGAAGACTTTTGAATTATTGAGTGAATTATGTTTATATTAACTGACAGAGTAGAAAACAGTGCTGGAAGTGTTCAGACTGCACTGTTTTTTTAGGCCTTCTGTGATTGGTGCAGGAAAATGCGTATCTATGGAGTAAAGGTTTAACTGATCATCTGTTAGCTTTCATTGGCATAGCAATTAATGATGTGCAAATTTCAAACAAATATTTAGAATGTTTCTTTCAGGAGTTTGGCTTCTTTTCCACATTACAGTACCACAGTTTTGATTCAAATAAGTTGAAATTTGGGGAAAATGTATACATATCACATTATTTGGAGATGTGAATGTTGTCACAGCATTATGAATACAATTACAAATATTCCTCCTGATGTCCATATCAGATTTGACCACCATTACAGGGGTTATCAGATTTGACCACCATTACAGGGGTTTCATTATCTTTTAGAATAGAAGGGTGATGAAAGTAAGTAGAAGGGGGTCTGGTGGCAGCGCCCCTTGTCAATAGGGGTCCAAATTGAACGAAATTGATTTTTAGCATTTTGAAATCAATGAAATCAAGGTCTCCTGAGAGTAAAATTCCTTTTTTTCACAGCATTTTACAGTAATATTTGTTTAAAAATATTAGTAGAAGTAGTTTTCTTATGACCGACTTATAATGTATTTAGTCTTTGTTCTTTATTGACTGTCATTTCTGTTTTGTCGACTCTGGCAAGTTCGGGAGCAGGTGTGAATTCAAAACATTATTTTAAATATCTTTCTCTTCCTTTTCTAATGATTGCTAACTGTCATAACATACAGCAATGCCAATGTCAAGCCTACAAAGCTATTCAATTCATCAAAGAGATCTTGGCAGTCTATGATCTAGAAAAGTGCAACTAGTAAACTATATTTCAAATATTAAAAAGACAATTTATTTAAATTATTGTTTTCAATACTATATTTAAATCATGATACGACTGCCAAAGAAAATTATACGTTGAAACATACACAACCAAAAAGCAATATTAAAGTTTATTACTATAATACTTCACCCACATTTTTCTTTTCTGTATACTCAATTTAAATATCAAGGTTTACGTTTTCACAGAAGGAAATTTATACAATATACATTACACAATCAATCACGAAATATCTGCAAAAACATAATCAAATTTTAGAAATTGCAACTATTTTGGCAAAGGGAGATAATATTTTTATGCTCTTCATATTGGAGGATTTTAGGGACATCTGGGAAATATGTAATATGTAGTGTACCTTGGTCATAGATATCCGACCAATCATAGCAGTTAATGGAAGGTGAGCGAAGCTGTCTAGCAGCCTTAGCAATCTGTTATACAAGATACGTATGACAGGAACCACCATACTCATCCGACCGATAAAGTAGTTCACAAGTTTCAAAACGCATTTGCTGTAGCAGAGGACATATTATTCAACAAAAGATTCAAAGTTTTTTATTTATTGCGGATTTTTTTCTGTACAAATATTCAAAGATACGATACAGGAAGCATACAATTTCCATGGAAATGCAGAAGAATACACTAATCTAAAAATGCGGCAATTTTCATTCATAAAAAATTTTTTTACGCATTTACAACAATACATAGTGACGTCATCTGGTGGGGGAATGCTATAATCTCTAACACCATTCGACTGTAATCAGGTGTAATCAAAAATGGGGGTGAAATATTGACATGTTTTCAATATAATAACTCGGTAGTTTGAGTAAATAGTGATTGTTAGTGTAATTTTATTCACTACGGATTGTCCTCTTTTAACTTTGATAGTAAAATAAAGAAATTAGGTTCGGGGCTATTTTTGTTGTTGATAGAAAAACGTGCACCAATCTGTCATCTTATGTTTTGATGTTGATTGAACATATTAAACCATTAATTAGGTCATCTGACTGTTATGTTTGTTGTGTTTCTGTATTGAATTACTTAGATTGATTAAATCTAGGTCACGCAAAAACGAAGTTTTGAGGGGGTATACTGGAGTCACCCTGAGGTCGGTCTGTCGGTCGGTATGTCCGTTGCAATTTTCCTTGTCCGGAGCATCACTTGAAAAGTACCTGATGGAATTTCATCAAGCTTCATACAATGGTAGAATATAATGAGAGGAAGTGCAGTGTACAGGAAACATAACTCTATTCTTGTTAATTACAGAGTTATTGCCCTTTGATATATTTCCCTTTGATATTTTTTCTTGTCCTGAGCATAACTTGAAAAGTACCGGATGGAATTTCATCAAGCTTCATACAATGGTAGAATATAATTAGAGGAAGTGCAGTGTACAGGAAACATAACTCTATTCTTGCTAATTACAGAGTTATTGCCCTTTGATATATTTCCCTTGTCCAGAGCATTACTTTTAAAGTACTGGATGGAATTTCATCAAACTTCATACATTGGTAGAATATAATGACAGGAAGTGCATTGTACAAGAAACATAACTCTATTCTTGCTTATTACAGAGTTATTGCCCTTTGATATATTTCCCTTGTCCGGAGCTTTACTTTTAAAGTACTTGATTGAATTTCATCAAACTTCATACAATGGTAGAATATAATGACAGGAAGTGCAGTGTACATGAAACATAACTCTATTCTTGCTAATTACAGAGTTATAGCCCTTTGATATATTTCCCTTGTCCGGAGCATTACTTTTAAAGTACTGGATGGAATTTCATCAAACTTCATACAATGGTAGAATATAATGACAGGAAGTGCAGTGTACAAGAAACATAACTCTATTCTTGCTAATTACAGAGTTATTGCCCTTTGATATATTTCCCTTGTCTGGTGCAGTACTTTTAAAGTACTTTTAAAGCCATCAGTGATTACAGTTTAATAAAGTTCATGAAAGAACCAAGTTGATGAATACATGGAGTTCGAGCAAAGCAGGTTCGATATTGTATTCCTAGTGCTCTTGTTTGTTTCTTATCCATAAAATTGTTGTCCCTCAACATAACTCTAAAAAGTATAACATTTATTGATTGCCATGAAAGCTTGTACACTGCACAATAATTAAAAAGACCGTTTTTAATTTTAACAAAACCATAAAAAAATTAACAATACAAACAACTCAATCCATAACATTCTCTTTTATTAAGAATTTCTTTTGTCTGGAGAATAACTTTCAAACTATTGGATATAATTTAATAAAACTTCATACAATGGTTAACCATTTTCTGTTCAGGGGCGTATTCATCACTACAGTGATAGGTATAGTTTATATTGTTGATAGAAAGCTATATGAAAATCGAACATAACTAAAGTTAATATACACATAAATCTATAAGTAGGTCATGTTTTTTATGTTCTGGACAAAGAGTTATGGATATGTATCGTATATTCTCGGACAATCAGGAACATTTTGTGCTGAATGTGTTTCGTTATCCATATATCATAACTATTGAACTGGAGATATTAAAATTGACTGGAATTGTAGAACAAAATATATAATTGCCAGACTGGAGATAATGCATGGAAAAACAAAATCTGGAGTTGAAGTTGAATTTAACTATTTTTTAAATAAACAATAATTCATTCATTGTTGGTGGTTGTTTGCACATTATGAAAAGGCTCTTTAAAGCTGTACATTCTCTTTAGCTCACCTGAGCCGAAGGCTCACAGGTGAGCTTTTGTGATGGCCTGGTGTCCGTCGTCTATCGTCCGTCGTCTGTCGTCCTTTGTTAACTTTTAGCTTCTAACAACTTCTCCTCTGAAACCACTTGGCCAATTTTGATATAACTAAAGAAATATTCCTTGGGTGACTCTATACCAAGTTTGTTCAAGCCATCTTGATTCATCAAAAAACATGGCGGCCAGGGGGGGTTGGGTTAGTTTAATTAGTAAAAATTTTAAAAAAATTTCTTGTCAGAAACTTCTGGCTGTATTTTAAAATCATTTCACAGAATATGATCCTTGGGTGACCCTCTACCAAGTTTGTTCAACCCATCTTGATTCGTCAAAAAACATGGTAACCAGTAGGTGGGGTTAGTTTAATTAGTAAAAATTTTAAAAATTTTCTTGTCAGAAACTACTGGCTGTATTTTAAAATAATTTCACAGAAATGTTCCTTGGGTGACCCTCTGCCAAGTTTGTTCAACCCATCTTGATTCGTCAAAAAACATGGCGGCCAGGGGGGAATGGGGTTAATTTACTATATAAGCTATAGTAAAAACTTAAAAAATCTTCTTGTCAGGAACCACCGGATCAATTTTAAAACAATTTCGCAGAAATGTTCCTTGGGTGACCCTTTACCAAGTTTGTTCGAGCCGTTGTGATTTGTTAAAAAACATGACCACCACAGTGAGGTGCTAGTTTACTGTATAGGCAGCTATAGTAAAAGCTTCAAAAGCCTTCTTGTCAGAATCTATTGACCTGGTTTCAATGTAATTTCACTGACATTTACCTTGGCTGAACCTCTACCAAGTTTGAACTCTTTTACGCATCTGTTACATCTTCAAAACAAATCAAAATTCTTGCCCATCTTGTTTTTCTGGAATTTTGAGTCTACATGTATTATATAATCTACTTAAGTTGGGTGACTCAAGGTCAGTTTTGCCTTCTTGTTTTGATGAAATAATGGGGATAGATATTGAGCAGTGGAGATGTAAAATTGGTAGTTTTTCTTGGAAGCATGTGTCGATCAATACTCTATCCCAGTCAAACGTCAGGATATGAAGGTTTGGTTGTCAAGCTTTCATCTAGGTTGTTCATGTTGATAACTTTTATGTGGAGATGTGGAAAGGAATCCTGGACGACCACGTTACCAGTTTACAAAATTTCCTGTAATGGATATTTTCACCAGGGTCATCAAATATTCAGGCAATTTTCACGGAAGACAGTGTACCATGTTGTTTAGCATTTTTTGCAAATGTATTATTAAAACGGTTTGATAGCTACTGTTTGAAAAGTATTGATATGGACTCTGTATTGTTGCAGGAGATAATTTATACAGATCCACAAAAGAAATATCAAACACAACATTCTTTTCTAAATCCTAATGAATTGCCTTCTTACTTAACATATCAGAAATCTAACTAAGTTGTCCAATTTCCTGAACCTACATTTTTGAATTAACACAAGCAGCGAGCCTTCCCTCCGGCCTTTCAGGCCTTTGATTAAAATTAATTACCGGTAATTAATATTCAAAGCTACCCATCAATCACATTAGAGGGATAAAAATAAATAATTAAATATGCATGAGAGATTTTCTGAAGCCGCAATATTGGGCATGCGGTAAACACCATGTGGGTCAATTGTTTCTACTGACTATAAGTTACGGTCTAAAAGCAACAGTTTGACATGACTCGTATAGAATAGAGATATTTTCAGACCTGTGTATTGTCAAAACTCTCTTGTCCGATTTTTAAAACAAGCCCAAAGTGGTCGAAAAAATCAAAAAAAAATCTCAGAAATTTTTCCCAATAAAATTTTTTCAGTCGGTGCTTTTTTCGTGTGTCAGTCATGCAAGAGGAAACAAACGATTTTGTGATCGCCTGGCATCCATCATCTGTCGTCCATCGTCCACCAATAACTTTTAGCTTCTAACAACTTTTTCTCTGAAACCACTGGGCCAAGTTTGATATAACTTCACAGAAATGTTCCTTGGGTGGCTCTCTACCAAGTGTGATCAAGCCATCTTGATTCATCAAAAAATATGGCCGCCAGGGATTTGGGCAAGTTTAATTAGCAAAAACTTCAGAAACCTTCTTGTCAGAAACAACTGGCTCGATTTTAAAATAATTTTACAGAAATGTTCCTTGGAGGACCCGTCATCAAGTTTGTTCAAACCATAGTGATTTGTCAAAAAACATGGCGGCCACTGGGTGGGGTAAGTTTACTATATAAGCTATAGTAAAATTTTTAAAAATCTTCTTGTCAGAAACCACAGGGCCAATTGTGATATAACTTCACAGAAATGTTCCTTGGGTGACTCTCTACCAAGTTTGTTCAAGCCATCTTGATTCCTCAAAAAATATGGCCGCCAGGGAGCGGGACAAGTCTAATTAGTAAAAACTTCAAAAATCTTCTTGTCAGAAACTGTAACTGGCTAGATTTTAAAATAATTTCACAGAAATGTTCCTTAGAGGACCCTTCACCAAGTTTGTTCAAACTGTTGTGATTCGTAAAAAAACACGGCGGCGAGGGGATGGTGTTAGTTTACTATATAAGCTATAGTAAGAACTTAAAAAATCTTCTTGTCAGAAACCACTGGGCCAATTTTGAAAAAAATAAAAAATAAAAAAATTAAAAAAAAAAAAAACCTCAGAAATTTTTCCCAATAAAATTTTTTCAGTCGGTGCTTTTTTTGTGGGTCAGTCACGCAAGGGGAAACAAACAATTTTTAGTTCACCTGTGCCAAAGGCTCACAGGTGAGCTTTTGTGATCGCCTGGTGTCCGTCGTCTGTCTTTTGTTGTCCGTCGTTAACTTTTAGCTTCTAACAACTTCTCCTCTGAAACCACTGGGCCAAGTCTGGGTGACCCTTTACCAAGTTTGTTCAAGTCATCTTGATTCGTCAAAAAACATGGCGGCCAAGGGGTTGGGTTAGTTTACTATATAAGCTATAGTAAAAACTTTCTTGTCAGAAACTATTTGCTCAATTTTAAAATAATTTCACAGAAATGTTCATTGGGTGACTCTCTACTGTTGAAATACCCAGACCATTACATCAGATGTCAAAATCAAGGTTACACAAAGGTCAAGGTCATGCTTTAATTTAAAAAAAACAACATGGAATTGCATGTCTAGTCTGAAACATTAGTCCATTACCTTTGATATTCATATATACATCGCTACCTATTATATAATATATTGTCATTTTCACAGACCGTTTGGGGGGCCATTACTAAAAATAGTCCAAAACTTAAAAAATCTCAGGGCTAGAATTTAACTTTTTTGTGCACTGGCAATTTTGGTCAGTGCCTAAAATTTCAACTGGCCAAATTTGAAACCAACTAGCCAAACCAATTTTCGCAGAAACTTGTAGTCCTAGATGTCTAAATAAACCCAAAGTTAATTGTTTCAAAGCCTGCGTGTTATTTAATATGCATTATTAGCTTTTTTTATTTATAGACCATGGTATCAAGGTTATTATATATGTTAAGGTACAATTCAAAGCAGTACTTTACAAAACAAAATATTTAAAAAAATAAAATTGTCTTTGTTATTATTATACTACCATAAATAAATGCATACAATGATATATCATAAATAAACACTTTTAACTAAACCAAAATATGAATCATGGATTCAACAATAACAAGTGTACAGAGACTGGGATTGAGACATACACACATTTCTATTGATAGAATTAATATAGCCAATGGCCGTTCGTTTTAAAATAAGATCTAGATCTAGCCAAGGACGATTGTTTAACATGACTGTGTAAATGTGATATAATAGTAATATAGTTTAATTATTATGGATGATCTGTCGATCGCGGTGGTTTCTACAATTGACACACCATTTTGTCATTGTCAAGTTTATAGCCCTGTGTGATATTGAGCTGTCGCTCCCATTTCATTACAGTATTAACGGAAGGATTATTTCTCTTTTTTTCTTGTCGGGACTTTAATTCGTCGGTTCAATGGAGAAAAAGATGTTATTTTATCAGCCACTTTAACAGCTGACAAAATATGTAAACAAAAAATTTGACGGGTTTCAACTTTACTTTTATTTTATAGAGTGAGTGCGCGATCGATCAAACTAGACGCAGTCTACTCATTATGTGTTGTTGACGGGTTTTAACTTTACTTCCTTTTTGCAGAATGAACTTGAGATCAAAAACAATTGGACGCAGTCTACACATATTAAATATTTAATACATGTCATTGACAATCGTGCTGCTAGGGGGTAATTTGGCGCGAGAAGCAAAAGAAATTTGGTAAAATTGACAAGAACTCGTTATTTTTACCAGGATAATACTTGTTTATTTTCAAAAATCAATAAAATGAATACAATAAGTAATTTTCTCAACTTGAGTGGCAAGTGCTTAAATTCGAGCCCTGAATCTTCTTCTCATGAACGGCCAGACAGATTTTCAAAATGTTTATGTAGTAATGATGAAAAACTATAGTTTTGTTAGATTTGTTCGAATGGTGTCCCTAGGGTTAAAAATGACCTGAGGGTTCAATTAGAGGACATATGTCAATATAATATATATATTTTTTTTAAATGGAAATGATTTTGCCTAAATCTTCACAAAAGCATTGTTTGGTGAAGGAGTTTAAGATTTTAAAAATGACTGGGTTCCTATGTCTTAAGGGGTCAGGAGGGGCCCCAAAAGGGTATAAATTGGGAATTACTAAAATCGTTTTCTTGAGTCGGTGAGTGGGTTGGCGGGTGTAGGGATGGGCAGCGTCAAGTTTTTCGTTTCCATTCAATTACTAGAGTATTTTCATCAGAACTGAACCAAACTTACACAAATTGTGTACCTCTATAAAATCTAGGCCAAGTTCAATAACAGCCAATACACACCATTATCTTCAGAGTTTTGGCACTTTAATTAGTCAAAAATGTTAAAATTGCCCATTTCTGCTCAATAACTAAGTCAAGGTTTGCACAGATTTGAAAAGTGCTTGATTTTCAACCTCTCAAATGAGAAGTGCTTATTTCTTAAAAACATCCTTTAATAGTGCTTTTTTTTAATGTCAGTGGGAAAAGTGCTTGAAAATGAACAAAAATCATTGAAAAGTGCTTGAATTTAAAAGAGTTTGAATTTAAAAAGAAGTAACGGAGAATATGAAATGTCCAGCTTCGCCATATATTTTACTCCCTGTTTTACTATATGCAAGAGAAGGGAGACTACTCAATTTTACAAACCTGTATCCCAGCAGTATTGTGCAGTGCAGCATGCTGGGAACCAGTGCGAACCTGTTCTAATTTTAAAAATAGATACGGTGTGTTGTCGTCTAAACAAACAATTGCATAAACTTAACGCAGTTGATATATAATTCTCCCATTACTCGCGCAGAAAAAATGCCGATAACACCCCAAAATACAGAGAACAGAATCAAATGCATTTTAACAGCTACTTGTGTTCTGAACTGGTGACGTCAACTGGGGAAACTTAATGTATCCAACGCACATGGTGGTAATACACGGATAACAATACCTTGGAGAAAATGTGTATTCAGCCCTGAAGTTGCACAATAAGAGCAAGAAACACAAGAAAAATGAAATGTCCATGCCGACAATTCGCAAATGAGCACAAGATAAACTTGTGGAGAACAAAGAAATTGGTAAAAAAATGGGATGCTAAGACATTAAGGGCTGAGGGAGTACTTGGCTGTGTGAAACTAATTGAAGTTGTAAAAAAAAATATTTAAGCCATTATAAATTAATTTCTAGATTATCATCCAAACTTTTCTTAAAAATTGGGAAGAGCGGGAGTATTTTTTATTATTAAAATTTTGATGTTTTTCTTATAATTTATTAAAAAAAAAAAAATATTTTTTTATTTTTTTATTTTTATGAAAATAAAAAGAGTCAGGGCGGCATGCTAATAAGGGGTTAGGGGGCGGGCAGGGATGATAATCTAGCAATTAATATAGCATGGCCTTATGTTGCTGTTCATATATTAAAGTTATCTTTCTTGGGAGAGACAGCAGGGCTAGTTACAATGTATATTTGCATATATATTTTAAAAAATACTTCATTATACTATATATAGGGATATAGAATATATATAATAATATTGTAACTAGCCCCTAGGATCACTGTACAGAAACTCCTAAGGTACAGTAAGTATGTTTGGCAAGTTCATCTATTTTAGTGCTTGAAATTGAAAATTTCTACCTTGAAAAGTGCTTGAATTTTATCAGTCCTTATCAGTATGAACCCTGTAAGTATTCTTTATCAGAACTGAAGCAAACTTACACAAAGTGTGAATCTCTATCAAATGGCAAAGTTCAATAACCAGCCAATTCAGATTATCGTCTTTAGAGTTATGACCCTTTAATTAGTCAAAAATGCTGAAGTTTACCATTTCCGCTCAATAACTACGGTAGATTATTCTTTATCAGAACTGAATCAAACTAACACAAAGTGTGCCTCTCTATAAAATCTAGGCCAAGTTTGATAACCAGCCAATTCAGACTATTATCTTTAGAGTTATTGTCCTATAAGTAGTCAAAAATGCTAAAATTTAACGTTTGCGCTCAATAACTAGAGTATTCTTTATCTGAACTGAAGCCAACTTACACAAAGTGTATATCTCTATGAAATCTGAGCCAAGTTCGATAACCAGCAAATTCTGACCATAATCTTTAGAGTTATGGCCCTTAAATTAGTCAAAAATGCTAAAATTGATTGTTTCCACAACCAAACTTATACAATTTTTCTAGCGGTAAAGTAGAAATAGTCTTTTTCTATTGTTATTTTGATGAAGATACTAAAAAAAGTTTGGATTGATGTATATTAAAATGAAACTCCATTAACATCCCCCCCCATGTCATGATGTTATGTTGATCATTTGTGGCAAGTATCATTAAAATTCATCTATGCATGACAAAATTACAGGCCAGAAATGAAATCTCACATAAACTGAAAGTGTTGTCAAACAAACTGAAATTGTGACCTTGACCTTTGAGGTACGGGTGTAGGTCTTCTTGTTAATGTTGATCATTTGTTGCAAGTATCAACAAAATCCATCAGTGCATGACAAAGTTACAGGCAGGAAACGAAATGAAGGACGGACGGACGCTGCGATTACTATATGCCACCCAAACATTTTTTTGGGGGGCATAAAAATTCAAATGGTTTATTAGAGAAATGTAAAGGTCCGTTTAAAATTTTTACAACACAGCTGAATTTCTCATATTGTTTGATGCATTTTGTAATATATTTGTAGAATCAAACATCGTGTTTCAGAATTGTTACTATCAATTGAGCATGGAAACAATACCACCATTTAAGCCTCAATGCAAAATGTGAAAATATTGATGTATTATTTTATGACTATGATGTTTGTTTGCAAGTATAATCACATTACATCTTTCATAATATGAATTATGGAAGTTATTTTAGCCAAACAACCAGTAAATAGCACAGAAACAAGAGAAAAACTTTATTTCATGTTTTTTTAACAAAACTATTGCATCAGTGTTTTACAAATAAAAAAACAAAATTTGAATTGTATGCTTTTTTTTCTACTTCAACGTACATAAAATTGTGGCATGAAAAAGAGTTATAGTTACAGAATAGCTAAAAATGTTTGAAAAACATGGTTTTCAGGGAATTTCCACGTCTCTTGTTTTTATTTTGAACATTTTCAATGTTTTTTTATATTAAAAAAAAATCAAAAAAAAAATCTTATGTATCAGTCAAAATCCCCCTCAATGGGTGGTCAAAATGTCTATGGTTATAATAGAAGTTGGTCAAAATCCCCTCAACAGAAATAAGTTATTTATTGATCTTATTTAGATATGACGGTCAACTGAACTAAAGGTTTCACATGCTACTTGTTTTGATTAGGTCATAACAAATTAATTGTTAAATTATCATTCCCACCCGCTCCCTAATTTTCATCCCTCTTCGATCATTTTCAATTAAAATTAAAAAAATAAAAATAAAAATAAGATTTTCCCCTCCACTTTTTTAAGAAAGTTGGGATGGGCATCTAGCAATTAAATTATTATGACCTTATTTTTGGCATGTTTAAAAGGATATTGTTATGACTATGCAGGATCAGTGAATTCATATTGCATAGGCGTGATATATTGGAAAAATGTTTATTCCCAGTTTTAAAATTTTAAACAATCCAGGTAAACTGCCTTTTTTTAAACAATTCCATGACCATAAAACACAATGCACAAACATAACGCCCCCACCTATTTTTTCTGGAAAATTAAAAATTAAAACGAATTTGGGAGTTGAGTGCGTATTCGCCCATCTTTCCCTGATCGATTATTTTGTTACACAGACAACAATTAGCGGAGTGTTTATTACCTTTGAACTCTTTAACCCATTGTTTATATCTTGGATGACCACTTAACCACTTTTGGTTGAATAAACACTTCCTCATATTTGCTGTTTAAAACTAGTAAAAATACCGTCTGCCGATTAAAACATTATAATACGTCAGAAAATGCGGTTAGTCTGTGTACGCTGAAAGCTCATTGTTCCACGTTGATAAGAGCAAGTGTCCAAGTGATTTAAAGTGAAGAGTACACTGACCATAAATTCAGATATTCCAGTACGCAGACTAGTAATTTCATACAGATTTTCAGCTTTTAATCATCCTATGTTGATTATTTCATTCACTCTCAAATAATTCTGAACCACTTTTTTGGGGATTTAAACCGGATTTAAGGTTTTTTCCAGGGCTTTATTGGTTTTATTGTATTTTTAACTGTTGTTAAATTTGCTTTTTTTATCTTTTATAAACGCCCCCACCTTGTAAAATGTAACGCCCCTGGGGGCGTTAATTAGGGAATATACGGTATATCACAATCATATTGAACAATATGGTAGCAGTAGTTAGAGTGAATATAATAGTGCTGGTCCACTAAATATTCATAGACAGGTATACAATTACTTTAAGATTATACCTGAAACTTACTTTAGGAGCGATCATGGCATACCGCTGTTGGATTAATACCTGCATTGAATTTAGTTGTTAAATGAAATAGATTGGTATAAATTATTTCCACTGCTATTTGAATTGAATAATTGATAAAACATGATGTTTAAGGATTCATTGAAATGTTACTTATTAATTAAAGGCATATTTTCTTATTCATAATTTGGGTATTGTTCCAGATCTCGCAGGTATCATTTGTCAGTAATTCATGACCTAAGTTATGAAATAATATATTTGTATTGTATGCATTGTGACAAGTCTCTGGTATTTCACAATCCGATGTAGCGTGCAGATACAATTATAGTATAGATGGATTTAACATTATTTTATAAAATCAAATAAATTAATTAAATCAATCGGTAAAAAAATACCCTGCAAACTGTAGGAAATTGTAAAATATATTTGTTTGTGTCTTTTCATTTCTAATTGTCCAAATTAACCACACCCAATTTGATAAGTATACAAAAATTAATGTGATTTTGAAAATATTGAAATTTATTTTTGTTTTATTTAATTAACATTTATTATGAAACAAACAGTAATTGCATTTTATTTTCCTATAAGTTAGTTTTAAATAAAAAAATATGATTGGTAATAATTTAAAAAATTTGTCTTACCTCATTTTGAAATCTGTTCTTCTTCAATTGCCTCAAGATTATGTCACTTTATTATTTAAAAAAATATGTTTTAAACACACCTTTGTGTCAAGTAGAACTTCAGAGAGGAGTTTGGTGGTATTGACAAATATTACCAAACATTTATAGCATTTTCATAAAGGGGAATTTTGTGGGAAAAGGAAGTTTATGTGACTTCATTCACCTGTATTATGTACATGTTTTCACATATTAATTGGTAGACTCCCTGGGTTTATTTTTTTTCTGATTGATCAGGATTTTGTCATTCATTAAACCAAGTGGGGTATAATTAAAGTGTAATGTCAGGTTGGGAGAATTGTGACAATGTCTGTGTTTAGGGTTACCCAACCAAACCTAAAATTGGTTCCTGACCCAGTTAATGTAAAACAAAAATGAAAAAAGAAAAATATTTTATTTATTTAATTTCTTTTTTAATTTAAAACAAATCTGCTTAATGTGTCAATAAAATTATAACTGTATTGTTCTTAATTTATTGACTGTCATAATTAGGCATTTATAGAATAGAAAAGATAATAAAGCAATTTGCCTATTAAAGATCATTAATATGACATTTTCTTCGTGAAATAAAGATTAGAAAATAAAATTGAAAATAAAAAAATTAATTCCCTGTTTGTTTAAGTCAATTATTCCTAAACACAGGTATAATTTTTTCTTGCCAAATTGAGAGAAATGTGGCTTGTGTCTCTGTATGGAGTATGGTATGGTTTGAAAGTGATAACGTTTTCATTACGTTATATAAGTGTATATGTTACAGTAAGATTGTGAAACCAGGGATTTCATGAAATCCCTGAAAATTTCAGTAATTTCGCGAAAGTACTGTTTCACTCAGGGATTTCATGAAATCCCTGAAAATTCCAGTAATTTCGTGAAATCCCTGAAGAAGGAAATAAGCAGACAATACATCTGGTGATTTTTTATTTATTGATACATTTGAATAATCAGGTATACATTCCAGGTATAGTTTCTTGCGTAGTTCAACCAAACTGCAAACCTACAATGACAATAAACCCCTTCACTGCTTACCTTAAACTATAGTGTTATATTGAAACAGATTAGATCAGGATGAGACACGCTGTTTGACACTCGGCCAGTATTTTCGCCAAAATTAAGCAGACACAATGTTGCACATGCGCAGAATTGCTTCCGGCAGTAAAGGGTTTAAAGTGTTTAACAGAATAAAACATAGAGGAAAGTGGAAGGTATGGTGGGTTGGTAAAACAGGTCTCAAGGAAAGCACTTTGATGATTGTGTTTAAAAAAGGCACAAGTGCAATGAGCACTGCAGTAACTGATTAATGCGGCACACATTTCCCATTGTATATTGGGCATATCTATCAAAAGTTTATTTGTTGGAGCATGTGAGGCTGGAATGACATCTTGAGTTACACTTCAGCTTTGCTTTTAAACATTTGCGTCTGTTAGACTGGCACTTTTTTGGACCGTTGCAGTTGCACTTGGTAAAACCTTGCCCACCAATTGAAGATTCCGCAATAACAGCAGAACGAAGTGACGTTACATTCTCCTGACTAACATCAGCTTCTGTCAGTAATCACTGAGGACAAAGATCAAACTGGTTCCTGGAGTATTGTCCCTTTAAAACAACCGCCTTTACAGCAATCTTGTACTGGTCAGTGTCGACGTCTCTGTTGACGATGACACCAAGAATGTTACAAGGATCCCCTCTGCCACGATCTACTGCTGGTATAGGAACAGCCACATTGTCCCCAGGCACACCGGTTTTGAGATCCACACAGCTGTGTTTCACCATCCTCTCTGCCTGAGATAGTAGTGCTGCATAGGCTTCAGCTCTACGGTTCCTGATCTGGATAGTGTGGTCTTCCAAGATTGGTTGGTGGTGACTGATTGGGATATCTGGGAATGGTCTGGCGGGTTCATTTCACTGGTAGAAGGCAGTATGATAAGTACAGTGTCTTCATGGTAAGCTGGTGTAGAAGTTGGGCTGCTTAAGTCGGCTGGTATACTGTCAGTTTCATGTGGAGATGTTGGGCTGCTTGAGGAGGCTGGTATGCTGTCAGTTTCATGAGAAGAAGCTGGGCTGCTTGAGGAGGCTGTAATGCTGTCAGTTTCATGAGAAGGAGTTGTGCTGCTTGAGATGACTTGTATGATGTCAGCTTCTTGTGTATGAGGTGTGCTACACGAGAAAGCAGCCAGAAGATCATCCTCACTCTCCATCATGTAGATCACTTCTGTGGGTAGTGCTGAAGATGTTAAGCCCACTTGAGCTTCACACCCAAACATGGCCGAGTATGGTGAACACTTAATCCCCAAGTGATGTGCTGAGTTCTTCTGGAATTGTACAAACTTGATGCCTGTAGCCCAGTCCTGAGTTTCATTGTCCGCCATCCATGCCACTAACATGTCCTTGATGTCTCCATTTGCACGTTCTACAGAACCTTGGCTTTGTGGATAACGGGGTTTGCCATGCACAAGCTTAAGGGTTGGCCACACCTCCTTCAGCTCTGTGATCACATGGGATGTAAACTCTGAACCATTGTCACTCTGGAGAATGACAGGAGCTCCCATGAGGAGGAATATGTCCATGAGCTGGAAGGCAACCTCTGAGGCACGCTTGGTGGTGAGTGGTTGGATGACACAAAATTTGGTCAGGTGGTCCTGGTAAACCATGATTCACTTGTAGTTGGAGTGTGCCATAGCCTGCATGTCTATTAAATCAACCTGGCCTCTACATGCAAACTCCTTGGTCAGAATAGGTCGCACCACTACACCCTTGGTCATTGGACGCTTCCTCTTTTTCTGACACTCCGCACACAGTCACTTGAAGTGCACTAGAGCCTTGGTAGTGATGTTCGCATATTTTCGTTGTAGTTCCTTGATCATGCGATGACGACCACCATGACCAGTAGCAATGTGGGCACGCTTGATGACATCAAATGTGTCCTCAATAGTGACATAGTAAAGAGGCGACTCCTCTGGATGTGTACGCTTCTTTATCAGTTTCCCCACATCACCACACTGGAGAATCTCATACCTGAAATGACAGTTAATTACATTATATTAAATAACATTAAAGTAACTCGTATAGTTTTCATAGCGGTAATGACTCACATCTGAGGGCTTAATCAACACTTGCATATTCTACACAAGCAGTATAAACTCAGTTAAAAGGGCTTAATGGACACATGAATATTCTACACAAGCAGTATAGACTCAGCTCAAAGGGTTTAATGGACACATGAATATTCTATGCAAGCAGTATAGACCCAGTTCAAAGGGCTTAATCAACACATGGATATTCTATGCAAGTAATATAGACTCAGATCAGAGGGATCAATAATCAGATATATGTTCAAGCAGTACAGACTCAGACCAGTCTTACACATGAATATTCTATGCAAGCAGTATAGACTAAAATCAGATGGTTCATTTATCACATGTTTATTCTAAGGAAGCAGTATAGACTAAGATCAGAGGGATATTTATCACATGTATAGGCTTTGATCTGAGGGCTCATTTATCACATGCACAGGCTATGCGAACAGGATAGACTCAGATCAAAGAGCTCAATTGTTAAACTAACACCTCATTATAAATTAACATCCAATTAATATGTTCAATGAAAGGAAGATCTCAAATATACTCCACAGGTAAAAGAAGAAACACGGTAATGATTAACTTATTAACTAAAGGTGACAAATAACACTTTAAATCATTTGGCAGCTTATCTTTATATCACAGCACAAGGTCGTCAAAAAAAGCCTCTTATATTTAATAACATCACTAATTGTAAATCACCAACATAGTGATTCAAAAAAAAATATAGATTTTAAAATTAGGCATCATCCCTCTCTCCCTCTTTAATTATCTACCTATCAGTTAGCAATAATAACTGTTAATAATTAAAACATTTATAAAAACATTTATTTATTTTTTAATTAAGAATCTAGGGGATTAAGACAATCCAACCGGGGAAATTTGACTACCTTAAACTTTTGTGTAGGGGATTTCCGACCGGTTTCATCGTGTTTACTATATGTTCCTGGTCATCTTTTTTCCAAATATAATCTAAGCATTTGGAAAAATAGACATATTTAAATTACTTAAATCAATCTACTTACTTGGGTAACAGATAGTAGCTGCTCCTGATCTTTGTGTGATTATTGGTAGATGCCGATTTCAAGCTTTCTATAATTCTGTAATATTCTGTCTTTGGAAACAGATACTTCTGACATACTTCATATCTTTTGAACAACTCTTGCCTGAAAACGTCTTCCATACTATCAGAAGACATCTTGCATGAAAGTAAATCTATACTGAATGGGCTGAACCGGGATGCCTTTTTAATAGGACAGGCCTCAGGTGAAGCCATTTGCCAGGCCCACACCTATTGACCTGGTGTGACTCAAATTAATTGACATATGGTCAGACAGACACCCAGGCCCACCCCTTTTGTCCTGACAAACACCTTTTTCCTGGTAGTGCACATCAGTAGAAGTGGCTTCCTGGCACTGTTTGTGCTAATGAGTGATGTAATAATCAGAAAAAAAACACAACTGTATAGTAAGTTAACTAAAATAAAATTACACAGATTTACTGAAATCAGCCAGTAAGATCGTGTAAAATCCCTGCCCATATTTCAGGGATTTCATGAAATCCCTGGTTTCACAATCTTACTGTAACATACATAAGTGGCATTACCTCAGAGGCCTGATACATTCATAGTCTTCGGGTGTCACAATATTATTGAAGTAAAAAGCCATGCCAAAAGCACTCCAAGTATGTAAATACGGTTGCTGACCCTCTCATATATGACTGGTTGCAAGTATTGTCGATTTATTTGTCACATAATGACTGGTACCAAGCCTTTTTAGCACATGTCTGTGACATGTGGTTAGGTGTATTTTAGATGTGTCAGTGATATATTGACATGTGACTGGTTCCAAATATTGTCAGCACATGTATGTGACATGTGGTTAGATGAATTTTAGATGTGTCAGTGATATATTGACATGTGACTGGTTCCAAGTATTTTCGGCACATGTCTGTGGCATGTGGTTAGGTGTATTTTAGATATGTCAGTGATATATTGACATGTGACTGGTTCCAAGTATTTTCAGCACATGTCTGTGGCATGTGGTTAGGTGTATTTTAGATGTGTCAGTGATATATTGACATGTGACTGGTACCAAGTATTTTTGGCACATATAAGTAATATGTGGTTAGATGTATTTTAGCATGTGTTAGTGATATATTGTCATGTAACTTGTTCCATGTATTTTTGTCACATCTCTGTGACATGTAGTTAAATGTATTTTAGCATGTGTCAGTGATATATTGACATGTGACTGGTTCCAAGTATTGTGGCATTTGTTTGTCACATTATGACTGGTATCAAGTATTTTCAGCACATGTCTGTGACATGTGGTTAGGTGTATTTTAGATGTGTCAGTGATATATTGTCATGTAACTTGTTCCATGTATTTTCGTCACATGTCTGTGACATGTTGTAAGATGTGTCAGTGATATATTGACATGTGACTGGTTCCAAGTATTTGGCACATATCTGTGACATGTGGTTAAGTGTATTTTAACATGTGTCAGTGATATATTGACATATGATTTGTTTCAAGTATTTTCAGCACATGTCTTTGACGTGTGGCTAGGTGTATTTTAGATGTGTCAGTGATATATTGACATGTGACCTGTTCCAAGTATTTTCAGCACATGTCTTTGACATGTTGTTAGGTATATTTTAGATGTGTCAGTGATATATTGACATGTGACTTGTTCAAAGTATTTTCAGCACGTGTCTGTGACATGTGGTTAGGTGTATTTTAGATGTGTAAGTGATATATTGACATGTGACTGGTACCAAGTATTTTTAGCACATGTCTGTGACATGTGGTTAGGTGTATTTTAGCATGTGTCAATGATATATTGACATGTGACATGGTTCCAACTTCCAAGTATTTTTGGCACATATCTGTGACATGTGGTTAGATGTATTTTAGCATGTTTCAGAGATATATTTGTCATGTAACTTGTTCCATGTATTTTCGTCACATGTCTGTGACATGTGGTTAGATGTATTTTAGCATTTTTCAGTGATATATTGACATGTGACTGGTTCCAAGTATTTTCCGCACATGTCTGTGACATATGGTTAGGTGTATTTTAGCATGTGACAGTGATATATTGACATGTGACTGGTTCCAAGTATTTCGGCACATGTCTATGACATGTGGTTAGATGTATTTTAGATGTGTCAGTGATATATTGAAATGTAACTTGTTCCAAGTATTTTCAACACATTTCTGTGACATGTGGTTAGGTGAATTTTAACATGTGTTAGTGATATATTGACATGTTACTGGTTACAAGTATCTTGACATTTGTTTGCAACTATGACTTGTTGTGAGTATTTTGGCATGTTACTACTTATTTATGACGTATAACTGATATTAGGCATTGTGGAATGTATTTATGACATATTACTGGTAGTGGGATTTGTAGTACATATTTATGACATATTATTGGTGGGGAGTATTGTAGTACATATTTATGACATATTATTGGTAGAGGGTATTGTAGTACGTATTTATGACATATTTCTGGTGGGGAGGTATTGGTGTACTTATTTATAACATATAACTGATATGGGGCATTGTTGTACATATTTATGACATATTACTGGTAAGGGGTATTGTGGTACGTATTTATGACATATTACTGATATGGGGCATTGTGGTACGTATTTATGACATTACTGGTATGGGGTATTGTGGTACATATTTATGACATATTACTGGTAAGGGGTATTGTGGTACATGTTTATGACATATTACTTGTATTGGGCATTGTGGTATGTATTTATGACATGACTGGTATGGGGCATTGTGGTACGCATTTATGACATTACTGGTAAGGGGTATTGTAGTACATATTTATGACATATTACTGGTATGGAGTATTGTAGTACATATTTATGACATTTTTCTGGTGGGGAGGTATTGTAGTACATATTTATGACATTAATGGTATGGGGCGTTGTGGTATGTATTAATGACATATTACTGGTAAGGGGTATTGTTGTATGGATTTATGACATAACTGGTATGGGGCATTGTTGTACATATTTATGACATTATGACATATTACTGGTAAGGGGCATTGTGGTATGATTATTGGTAATAGTAATTTGGGAATGTGTTTGACTTGTTAGGAGTATAGTGACATCTAACTCTTTCCTTGGGTACTGTAATGGTTAATCTACACACACACATCCCGCAAGTAACAGATAACTTTTCTACTTGAATCAGCAGTGAGAGACGATGAGATGCAATGTCATATACCGGTATTAATCATCACAGAAATTGGCCTGGTGGGAATTTAAATTGTGAACTCTAAATTTATAGTCAAAAGCCTACTGAGCTAACTGGTCCTGGCCCACTATAATGTCTCACATAACTATTACATTTCCAGTAGTGCTCCATTGTAACATTTGTGTCCAAAACACAGATTAAAAAAAAAATAAATCTGCAGCATGTGTCTGGACTCAAATTCTTCACTGGTTCAAGATATGCAATTGTAAAGGAAATAAATCGTACATTCATCAGGTTTTTTTGTTTTTTTAATTCAATGGTTTTGTGTTACCTATCTAGAGTAATAATATGTCAATTATTCGCCCATGATGTGGTTCGACCTATCAATTCTAAAATGACACAGGATTGGTTAGAAATCTGGTATTGGCATCAAATTCACGCCAGAGGTTGCGGATTCGATTCGACCAGCTCGACCTGATGCCTCTCATAAAACAAAACTCAGTATTGGTTCTACCCAAGAAACAGACTCGAGAGCAGTTCATAATATAAGCTGTGAGCTTTCATCGCAGTGAAGCTAAAATAAATTTTATTTAGTATAAACTAAATTTTCAGTGATGATTTCTAAAATTCTGACCATTTAACACATGGATGGAAGAAATAAATCACTGCAATATAACATAAAGTCTTGAAAAGAAAAGAAATAATAGAGAACTTAAGTTTTACTTCCAATTGTAATAGTGGTGTGAGTCCTTGGAGTCATCGAGCATACATGAATGAATTCTCTCTCAAATACACGCCAGTGTCATATATCAGGGTATCATTCAGAACCGCACACATTGCAGTTACTTACTACAACAGAATATTATACACGATGATAATGTAACAATAGAATACAAACTTGAATGACATAATTCAATAATACATTTTAATGCGATTCAATACAACACTACAATTCAATAAAATAATGTTTCATGCTAAACAGTAAACTATGGTGAAATGTATTTATCATTAAACTATGTCATATTTAGATACACTCTACAGGTGCTTCAAGTATTATAAAACATGTATAAAAGATTTATAGATTTCAATCCAAAGATTTACATTGTTATACTATTTTTCTACCTACAAAGCATTGTTTGGATCTATTCACAGTCATGAGTTATTACCACCATTTCGGTCTAAAGCGTTGGCTTATTGGCTATGGTTACTGCATAGTGTGTCCCACTGTCACAGTCTGTGGCATAGGTTAGTAATTGGAACACAAACTCCAATAAGCCAGAGTGTTAAAATAACATATTACTAAAACCACAGAATATTTTTTTTCGAATTGGTACTATTCAACGAATTGAATTCCCTATGAATATAATTATACCTTTGAACCATAAAACGATGGAAATTAAAGATTAAATAATAATTGTCCATTGGTTTTAAGTCATGTTTGTCTCTTTGATACTAAAATAAAAATCTCCATGTAACTCCTAAAGAAGACAGTAGGGAGACATGTTTTTTTAAAAAACAACCTCAGATCTTGTGTAAATTTGTTTTGTTATGATATATATATATATATATATATATATACATAGGTAATGCTTCAATTTACACTACCCCTCATTATTTACTGATTATATGCATGTCTCTAAGTTATGATACCTTATACCTTGCTAAATTAACATCCCCGCCCGCTTGCCGCCTAATTTTCATACCGCCCTGACCCTTTTTATTTTCATAAAAAAAAGATAATAATAATTTTTTAAAAAAAGTTCTTAAAAAAAAAAAAAAAAAAAAAAATTCTCCACCTTTAGCTTCCCCCTTTTTAAAAAAAATTTGGATGAGAATCTATTAAGCATATAATTTATAATAGCCTTATCACTGATAAATAATGGATGAGAATAATTATCAGGTTATCTATACAATGCATTTGTGTTAAAGCGTTTACTTAATAACCCATTGTTGGATTTTAATTTTTCAATGGTTAATTACGCCCATGCCAAGTTTGGTTTGTGTTTCAAATCATTAAGAATAAAGCCACTGCTATTATCTCAGTAGAAAGATGGGTCTTCCCCCAAAGACTTAAAAGAGTCCAATTAAAGATTTTGTAATTTTATAGGTCACCTGAGACTTTGTATCAAGGGACCTTTTGCGATTACCTTTTGTCTGTCGTTGTGCGTCGTCTGTCTGTAAACAGCTGACATTTTCGAATTCTTCTAAAAAAACGTAAACTCAATCCAAAGAAATCTTGTAAGTAGTTTTGGTACCTAATGATGAATCAAAATTATGAATTGCATGGGCCCAACCACCCTGGGGCCTTGGGGGCCAGGCCAAAACAGTCAAATTCAAGGTAAACTTTGAAAATCTTCTTACTTCACCATTAAGTCTACACTAGGCATATAAGAAGGGTTATCCAGAAGTTTGTGGACAAATTTAATACAATCCATATACATGTATATGCAAGTGCATCACTATATTTTGCACAAGTTAAGTATTTGTGTAATTGTCATCAATATAGTCAAACCTGTGTAAGTAGTCACCTTAATTAAGCAGCCACTCTTCTTAAGCAGCCATAGTATTCATAGCAACATGCATATATTACATGTAGTGATGGTTAGTGCTGCAGTATCCATAGCAACATGCATATACATGTAGTGATGGTTAGTGTCGCAGCACAAAATGTTGAACAAATTATCAGATAAGTATGTGAAAAATAGCAATCATATCCCTGTAAATCATATATTATTGAAGACACATCATCAATGTCTGCATACGTCATTTCAGTCATAGCACTCCATGTAAGTATTAGGAGTTAAACAAACTTGAATTGAGACACATTCACAAGCAAAAATGGCGTCTGAAGAAAAGGTGAAACAACAAGCAGCAATACAGCTTTATGTCAGAATTAGAAAAATACGATCCAGATGATGAATATGCTTTGTCAAGCTCTGTGGCGTGTTCTGTAGTTTACAAATAGCATAGGGAAACAAGAAAACAATAAGGATGATCTAACAGGTGTGGTCACCCTGTGTCGAAATCACCAAAAGTCATGTCAGTGTTGTAAAGAGGCCTCAACATGGATTACCATAATACAATTCATATAAAATACTGTGAACTAAGTATAGATTACGGTACAGCGCACATGATAATTAAGGACGAATTACATGCAAGTCATATGAGTGCTTGCAGAGTCCCCTGATTGTGTAAAGAATATGAGTGAAGCGACAAGTAAGAGTAGGAAAATTACTTGTCAAACAAATTGAAGTTGCGACGACATAATGTAAATCTGACCTGCAGCTGAAAGGCATACATGTCATGTTTAAAATACAATCATGTAACTATTGAATTTATATTTTCTTCATATTTTGCATAAAGTTTGCAGACTAAAATTAAATATAATAAATGTAAAACTTCAAACAAATCTGATATGTCATTTTCATTTGATATTTTTCCAACTTCTGCATAACTCCCCATAGGTCAAGTTAGCCAATCCCTTTTCAGTATAGTTTTGGAATGTATATGGATTCCTTTATGGCAAAGTGATATATATATGAGTATTTATAGGCAGGGTAATCCCGGCGTTTGAATGACAATACTTCCTTGAAAGACTTTGCATACAGTGGGGCTTTAATCCCCTAATTGTTAGAAAAATTCCACTAAAAAAAAGTCCAATTCATAAGTAGTGTAATTCCAACTTCAGTTTAATAAGGTTAAAAAACACTGATATTTATTACAATATTTGTTGGCATACTCTCTTTAAATGAGGTCAGAATGTGCTTATATAAACCTATCAATTATTGACTGGATTAATTTTAGTCAAAGTTTTGAAACTAAGTGCTACATTGTATTAGTACGAAATATAGTTGTGGATATCGTTTTTCCAATCCAGTCCATGAACTTTTTACACTTTTTGTTATGGTCCTTTAGTTAGTTTAAACCTATTTATTTTACTTTGATTGTGAAACAAGTTCTTACAACTTATACATATCACGCTGTACTAAGCCAGTACTAAACCTATGTGGAAAAAGTGTCTTGCTCAAGGACACTACACAAAGCAAGGGTGATGAATAAAACCCATAACCCTCCGTTCATGGGTTCGTTGCTCTACCACTAGACCACGCACTCCTTAAGTTGCTGCCATTCTAATGGTAAGCTTGTGCAGACTTCTTCTACACGTAATAAACGATTTTTGCATCAAACTTGTGAACTTTCTAGGGAGTATCTTGACCCATAATTGTATTTAAAGTAAATCTTGTGATTAACTCATTTTTGCTGCTATAGAGTATCAGTTTGAAATCTATGGACATAAATTGTGTTTAATTGTTAATCTTGTTATACTTTAATGTCATTGTAACCACTTGATGAATTGGAATGAAACTTTGCAGATTACAATCATGTCATGTATTTTAAGGGTGAGACTTAAATTTTGGAGCAAGTGTGGTTCCAGCTAAGAATAGAATCACTGTCGATCTCTGCAGAGGGGTAGGAATCCTCTGAATGGGTGTCATGTTCATTTTATCATTTTATGTCATGTTCACTATTGTGGTTAAATTATCAACCCCTGTGTGGTTCCAGGGAGCCATGAGTGATGGCAAGAATAGGATCACTGTGGCTTATGCATGTCGTAAAAAGCGACAAATTGAGTAATACAATAGAATTTGCTGAAACTCTGCAGTTCTGCAGGTATCAAGGTTCTAAGTTCATTCTGCATATTCATTTGTTGATGTATTTTTTTCAATCTGTATGTTAATTTGTTGTTTTTGTACATGTAGAGTGAACCTAGAATCTTCCTTCCTGTTGGCGTCGAATAACCTATAATGTGTCGGTACGCCGTAAACCCTATTCATTCATTCATTCATTCATTCATTTAATTTTGGCAAATGACAATGAGATGCAATATATCAGTCATCACAGAGACTGAGGCAGGGTAGGGATTTGAACTCACAACCCAAGGATTGATAGTCAGATGCACTACCAACTGAGTTGACCAGGCCAGACTTTGGAAAGTAAGAGTTTATAATACAATTTATATAATAATAACATTGATTTCCCTTTCAGGTGAGTCCCGTGCACGCCAGTTTGGTGAACATCTTGACGTGCTGTTTGGCCTAGTGGAGTATGGTAACACTCTTTTAAAGAACACCGATCACGTGCAGCTGCAGAATACAGAGTTTCCAGAGGAGGTGAGAGTTTATGTAATATTGTCAGGATTTACCTCCCTTATTACTTGTGGTAATTGTAAGACTTGCCTCTCTTATTACATTATGATTGTATTGGTGGGGAAGGAAGATATGTCGTGAGAAATATTTATATGTGTGTCTATAACAGAGAGGTAATGAGAGCAAAGTTTATGTATATATTCAGTGGGACAGAAGTGTTGTTAGCAAATCTGCTTGTATTTACTAGAGCCATATGTGGTTAGCCAAGAGCTCTATCTATGTCGTTGATGTGAATCATAAAGACTCTTGGGAAAAATAGATGTATGGAATGACTGCTACATATAAGAGAAGTAATCCATATTCTGCCTATATTAAACAATATTTTCAATATATATTATATACCATAATGCATAATAACTTTTTCCAAATTTTCAGGCTTTTGATGAATGGCAGAAGCTTGTGAATGTACTGGAAACTATAAACAAAAAGGTATGATATACATGCAAACATGTGAACTCTCCCGCATTGTGCGTGAGTCTCCCGGAATCAAAGAGAAAACCCGCGACTCCCAGACGAGAGTCAAAATCTCCCGCAATCACAATATCCTGTCTATTATAATTTCACGTAACCTAACCCAGTGCAATTTGTTGTAAAACAAACTAATTGACATTGTGAATGTCAATCATTGTCCTAAAAATGAACAAGATAATAAGCTCCACCTTTATCGGTTGTAAGCCAATCAGATTGCAAATGATATCAGAAACTTTCAACGTAATTACGCACGCGAGGTGTTACAATCAAGACTAATTGGCATATATCTCGTAGTCTTATCGGTTTTCTTTTAGTTTACCACCGAAACAACGATAACGAAAATCAATATAAAAAACTGTTTACCAAAAACAATCTTGAACATATCTGAAACTTTTAGAAAAGTGTGACTTGAAATTCGAAGCACAACTGTGCCACAAGATAAAAAATAAACAATCTGAAAAATGTGAAAAAGAAATGACACTCTACATCTTTACATCGACGCATTGATAATTATTTAATCATTTGCAAACTAGACATTGAACATTCCTCGTCAATAAATTATAACACAAAGAAATTCTTGTTGAATCTCTAAGGAATCTAATTGTGAGTCGATCGCCATTTTCTTGTATAAGGTATCGAGGCACACATGCGTGACTTTCTAATCTCAGTTTTAACATCGGGCTATTTTCGGGTATTTGCCGTGTTTTTTTTTATATGCTTTAATGAAGAAACGAAAAATTTAAATAAAAAAATAATGATTATATAATTACTCTTGTTATTAAATTAAATTCTCTATATATTATGACAAAACACCATCTTTTATGGTTTAATATACTTGAATTATTAAGAAATTATGTAAAATTGTACCGAAATGACAATATTTTCAAATTTTATGGCGCGAAAAAAATCCTTCCTCATTTGCATCCAATCTCCCTCATTTCAAAAGCCAATCTCCCACATTGCTTTCCAAAAAGGTTCACATGTATGTACATGGTGTAATTATACATAAACAAAAATGTTTAAGTATGACATTAATGGTATAAATAGACATAACAAAAAACGTAAAAAAAAAAGCAACAAATTTTGGCGGGTTTAAGTTTCTGTTAGAGAGAACATGTTAGACAAAAAATATAATATTATTACTATTATGATAAAAATTATGTTTTGTTATACAATAAACAGTCATTAGATTTGCTTGTTGTTGCAGAGAAAGTTGGTGGACAAGATCGGAGACAGTCATGCGTTCGAGTTGTTGTTTATCCATGCTGGACTGCAGCTGTTCCTGGATCCAGATGGTGCCATAGAAACATTACAGGTGAGAAATATCAAATAAACAATTTGGAAATGGTTGACAAAATTGTATTCTGGAAAGAGCAGGTTACAAAGTTACAGTATGAACATGTTATTGGAAGGTGAATGTCTCATGTATTTGAATTGTGACCACAGGTCTTCCTTGGCTGAGTGGCCAAAACAATGTATTAACTGAGGCCGAGATTGACTCGATTCTACAGTGAAGAAATCTCCTCCTGTGTCCTGAATGATTGCAGGCATAATCTAAAATTAGGGGTTGATACAAAGACATGCCAGCAGGATTCTGGGGTCCTCCACGGCCGAGTTGTCCAAATTATTATCAATAGAAGGGGTTGAAAATGACAAAGACTTACCTTTTTACATTATAAAATATATTTCAAAACAACTTTTCAAACTACATGTAGAAGACAGTATACCAAAAAAAAAAACGCTATATACTATCGTTATCATTAATATACAAAATCTGTATGTCAAATCTACCAAAATGTGACAAAATGGATATTAGATTGGAGTGGTTAATCTGAAACGAAACGCCTATTCTAAATATAGACAGCACTTGCATATAATACTGCTAGGTGATGACCTTCGCATTATCATTCAGACTTTCTAAGATGATATATGCGTAAACATGTATAACGGATCAAATTTAAATCAAAATGAAATTAAGTGACTCGTTGTTTATGTCGCACAATATGTTGAGGCCTCAACAAGGATATACATAATACAAGTCAAACAAAATACTGTAAACTAAGTATAGGTTACGGTACAGCGCACATGACAGTTAAGGACGAATTACATGCAAGTTATATGAGTGCTTGCAGGGTCGCCTGGTTGTTTGAAGAGTATGAGTGAAGGGACAAGTAAGAGTAGGAAAATTACTTGTCAAAGAAATGGAAGTTGCGACGACATAATGTAAATCTGACCTGCAGCTGATAAGTATTCATGTCATGTTTAAAGCAACACATCCATGTTTGAACTTTTAAAAAAAAATTTTTAATTGAGTTATGGGCACATTTCCCATACAAACATATGATCAATTAGCTGTATATGAGCATATAAACACAATCCGGAACAAAATGATGCCCAAATTATAATGCGTGACTAACACTTTATAAAACAAGCGTGTAATTCAATTTGAAGCCAAGTTGGAATCCTCGGCAATTTAAAAATAATTTATAAAGCGTTTGTCACGCTTTATAATTTGGACATCTTTTTTATAATTCTAAAGCGTTCTGGATAGTGTTTGTTAGCACATATACAGCTCACTGACCATACATTTATGTATGGGAAATGTGCTCACAACTCAATTGAAAAACTTTTTAAAAAAGTTTAAACGTGGATGTGTTGCTTTAAAATACAATCATGTTACTATTGAATTTATATTTTCTTCATATTTTGCATAAAGTTTGCAGACTAAAATTAAATATAATACATGTAAACTTCAAACAAATCTGATATGTCATTTTCATTTGATATTAACCTCCAATGTTAAGTTTTCGTTTTTACACTATTTCTCAATAAGTACAAGTTTTAGGACACTCATACTTGGATCATAGTGACAACTAACACCTTGCATCACATTATATACTGCAGATGCTGAATGTGACCTACATTTCATGGTCCATTGACTTTGTTTGATGCTGAATTTTGCATATACCTCCAATGTTAAGTTTTCATTTTTTACACTATTTCTCAATAAGTACAAGAGCTGGGACACTCATACTTGGATCATAGTGACAACTAACATCCTGCATTACATAATAAAGAGTACTTTTTTTTTTTAATTTTTTATTCTTGTTTTATTTAATTTTTTTTGTTATTTTCTTTTTTTTTAACTAGAAATACTGGTTACAGTTTCCATCAAGTTCTTATCTCAAAAAACACTTAATGTATTTGATTGAAACTTCACACAATACTTCCTACAATATTTCTCGATCATTAAACCTTCTACATTAACCAAGTCAGATAACTCTTGCATGAATATAATGCAAATTCTTGTGTCATATTTTTGCAAATCATGGCTGTTACTAAATTCATCAAATCAAATTAATATTGTAAATAAACACTCTTTAATATATTATGGAAGTTGTTATGTCATTTCTCTGTTTCCACTGGATTAAAACAATAATTTTTTAGCTTTACAGATACATGCGGCCATTTTTGTCATTATATTTTAATGTTTTTCTCTCCCATGTGTGTATTAACGGTCAAAGCAGACAGGGCCAGACATCATTCTGCGGCATTCTTGTTCATTTAAAACCTTAAATATAGTTACGAAGCACGTTTTACATTCACAGTCCACCTCGGATGTATTTGACTCTTACTGGTGATATGTACATGACCTTTTTACTATAATTGATTAATACTTACTGGTGACATGTACTATAATTGATTAAATACTTACACCCTGCAGGATTTACACATGTGTTATAAGAAATCAACACAGAGGAGAAAATCCATGGCAAAAGATGGTGAGTTAATACTTAAATGTATAGATTTATTAATGTACTGTATCCATGGTTACAATAACTATAATATCTTGGACTGGTCAAAGATAAAGCCCTTGAATCATAAAAAATTTGACATTGAATTTGAAGTATTAATTATTGTAATTATAAATGTTGCTTATTGATAAATATTAAGGTTGCATGAAGTATAAAAAAAAACCGGACAAATACAGGGATTTCGTGAACTGTTAAGGATGTGTTCTATAAAAGTATGATGCATGTATTTTGCAGATGGGCCAGATTGGATTGATGTTATTACAGAGTTGTTACTCAGTCTCATGTTCAAGGACGCAGCTCTGTCGAGAACTGTGGCCAAGCATGTGATGTCCACTCTGGCTGACCACGTCACAGAGGATTCACTTCAGCTCATACTAGATGTAGGTTAAATGTTATGTAGATGCTACACTATATTTCTTCAAATGGTGACTGGGGTCTTATTAGAACCACTGCAAATATCAAATACAGTCAAACCTGTGTCAAAGGTCACCTGTATTGAAGAGTCACTTACTTGTCTTAAGCAGCAACATTTGTTTTACCCTCCGATACAAATTTAGATATATGGTGGCTATATAGGAGTCGTGCTTGTCTGTCCTTTCGTTTGTCTGTGGACAAATTTTGTGATCACTATTTCTCAACAACCATTGGCCAGAATCCAATGGAACTTCACAAGGGTGACTGGTACCAAGCTTAGTTGTGCATATTGTCAGCATGTTGCACCTGAATAAGTTTTCAATGAATTATGGCCCTTTGAATTTTTCAGACATTTTTTTTTTGGGTGGGGTGGGGGGGTCGCTGTTTCTCAGCATCCATTGGCTAGAATTCACAAATTTAAAGTGATTAGTACCAAGCCTAGTTGTGCATATCATCAGCATGTTCCGCTCGATTAATTTTTTTAATGTGCTATGGTCCTTTGTGTGCTCAATTTCTCGGCAGACAATATTCCTAAACCCTAATAACATTCAAAATTATAATAGTGTCTTTTGTGTGTAAAGTGTTAAACCTTCACCTTTCTCATGACCCCACAATTGAGCCTCAAAAGTCCACATCTGTTACACTTGTTGGTTCACTGTCACAAAGCAAGCAGCAAAAGGGTGCAATAACTGTCAAGGCGCCATCTGGATTCATCACATTCAGTGATATTTCTAGTTACCCTTTTGTATGCTTTCAGAGCAAATTAACCTGTATTAAGCAACAACCTGATTTTTTAAAAATACCTCTATTGTCCATTCCCTTGACTGGCTGCTTAAGACAGGTTTGAAGTGCAGTAGAACTTCAATAGCTCCAACTCGGTAGGCTGGAACACCACAGATCGCTTAACCGGTCCCTACAAAATTCCTATTTAATTTCTGTTATTCTACCACTGATGGCTAGAACACTGATAGGTGGAAAAGTCGAACTAGAAATTAGGTACCTCCAACACACTTACCTGTATTTTTCACAACTTTCTGTCGAAAAGCTGCTCAAATATAAAGAAAATTGGAGAAGTTTGCCATGTTTATTCACGCATTCAAAGGTGTGAAGTAATTTCTACACATTATAATATTCCCGCTGCCTTAAAGAGCGAGAAGTTTGTTATGATAAATTGGTGATTATATTTATAATTGGTTACACGTTTGCTTTAATTGTATACCGCTGCCTTAAAGAGCGAGAAGTTGGTTATGATAAATTGGTGATTATATTTATAATTGGTTACACGTTTGCTTTAATTGAATACCGCATGTTGCATTAATCAAGTTAATTGAAGTTTATTAAAATTTTGCAATTTGAGATGAAATCAAATAAAAACCAATTTATATTGCAAACATTAAAAAATAAAGACTGTCACTTACAATTTTACCCTATAAATGCTAGAAATGTGATGTTCAGTCTCCTTGCACAATGTTGCATTTAACAACACATTTACCTGAAGAAGAAATGGCTGATTAACTTAGTGAAGAACCCGTTAATGGGGGGATAACTAAGTTGGCCTTTTTGACTATTGCCGAGCAACTTGGTGAAGGACCGGTAAACTGGAGTGTGTTTATCATGTAATTTACATTCTCACGCACACCGACAGCCAAATATAGCTATTTATACATGTGTATATATGATGAAAAAGGGTACATGTAAATTAAGTAATTATAGTATAATACAATTAATTATATTTGACAATGATCTTTTCTGGTATATTAGATTTTCCAAATAAACAAGAAATATGCATCATTTATATCATTTATTGCACCTGTTCAAAGCATAAACACGGGATTCAGTAACACGCTCACAAACATACTTGTACACCATGTACATGTACTATAATTGTTGTACCAGGCTTGACTCGGAACTACCGCTGACTCGAACTTTTTTCCAGTCCCGTCAAGTTTGACCACCAAAGTTCTACTGTATTTAGAGTGAAAATAACAGTTTCTGCTGAAACTGGCTACGTGACCTTGGTATATTACATTATCTACTAACCTTGTTATTTACATGAACAGCAAGATTAGTGGCCATGTTTATATTTATACTTATATATAATCACTGTTACAATTGGCTCACTACGGATCACATGTCTATCAAAAGAAAGTGATATTCACCTTAGAAAAGTAATACTGTTCAAAACAAACACATGTGTGTCGAGAATCGCCAATACATTAAACATTGAATAAGTTAAATTGATTATCTATACTTAGAAGTAATATTAATCAGAAAAAAATCTTTTAGCAATATAACTGAAACTTGTAAGTGGTAATAATAAAACATACATGTATGCTGTCTGATAACATCGGTCAATATCCATATCTATGGACGGGAAGCCTGTTTCACTAAACAGCTCAAGCCGAGATTTTCCACAATTTGAAAATGTGAATTCGTCTAAATCCTCACTTGAACTCGTTACACATTAAATGACTACGCATAATCAGGCATAATAAATCTTTACTCATTTGTTTAGGATACCTTGCAAATAGATCAATGCAAATTAAGTTATAGCAAATTCAAAAATTTGAATTTTAGTGCCAAATCTATGGGATAGTCACCTTGACCTTTCGTGTAGGTGAATTTTTTTAGATCAGGTCCATAAATTTGTATTGACTTTATCACAAAACAATTACAGTATATTAATATCATATAAGAAGGACAATTATATATGGCCTAAGTGTTCCATAGTTAAATACTACTTAAAAGACTGATTGATATACTTTATATTTTACAGACTTTGAAGCAGGCAAGTTTAGACGGTGAAGAAGGGATTATCGGGCTCGAGGACGATGAAGATGACGATGATGGTGCAGGGGAAAAGAATGAGGACACTTCTGATGTTGATGACAATGATAAAACCATGATTGATAATGATGATTATGATATCAGCAGCAGCAGTAGTGATGAGGAGGATGAAGAAAAAGATGAAAAAGAATCTGATATAGAAGAAGAAGCTGGTATTGATGTAGCGGACAACTTCAAACATGCAGTGAAAGCTGCACTTGGAAATGCTGCAGGTGAAAGTGACCAGGAATCTGAGGTAATAATCCTCCATGTGGCAAACTTGGAAAGTGTCTCATCTCACAGTTCCACCAGTCTTGTTTTGTTGTGTCATTTTAGCAAGATAAATGTATTTTTTTGCATGTAAAGTGTTCATAAAATAATGTTTGTCTTGAATTCAATTTCTAGATAAAATTAATTGTGGAATTTAAAGGATTTTTTTTAATAATTTTTTGAGGTTATTATATAAATAAGCAGTGATATGCCCAATATCATATATGCAAGCAGTTGCCACAAAGATATGGCTTCCAGCACAATTTTTTGATATAGCCAGTTTATTGCCCTTCTGAAATACATAAGTTTTATTTGTAACTAAAGTATTGGAAATAACTGATCATGTTGATTAAAAAACAATTGTATGTTTAGGGCTGTTACATGTAATTCTCTATATCACATTTTCAAGGTACCTGTGCTGCAGGTTTCTTGTTATGTATATAGGTATCACAGCAGTTTCCTTATTCCTTGTGTAGGAGGATGTGGACATGTCTGACAGCGAGATGTTCAAGTTAGATGGTGTACTGTCTGCAGCATTTAAGAGCATGAAGAAGGGGAAAAAGAAGATGGACAAAGAAAAAGAAAGACAATTAGTCACATTCAAGATAAGGTAATTGGCTGTAAGCCTGTTCGTCAGTGATACCATTTATAAATTATGTAGCTTAAATCAGACCAGGAGTAATTAAATTACTATTGTCTGCAGCACATTACCAATGCAGTTCGAGTCATCTGCAGTCCTTCATTGTGTAAGGTGCTGTCTGCAGGTTATTTACCTCTTACCACTGACCTGGCCCAGTTAACTCTGTAGGTAGAGCGTCTGACTAAGAAGGTCCCGACTTTGAATTTCAGCCTGGCCACAGTCTCCTTGATGATTGATATATGACATTACCTCTCATTGTCATATGTTTCTCACCAATGTTGAAGTTAGCGTAAAAAATATCTGGGTTACCGCTAACATGTCAAAAAAATTAAGATAAGTAGGTAGGTAGAACACAGTTGTATTTTATTTTAGATTGTGTTTAAAATGTTTTGTATTAAAGTCAGACACATACACCCCTATCACGTGGCAGATAATGCAGATGTCACCAAACACAGGGATACCTATCCTACTTGTCCCCGCTGGTGTTACGACAAATTCATCGCACTACGACGTAACGCCATTATAAAGTCCTTGTGCTATGACATATTCATTCATAATTACGATGGTATCCTTGCACTACTATAAAGAATAAAAGTCTTCAAAAATCACATAGTTTATACAAAAAAAGTAATTTTAATGTTTTATTGGTGTGGATAGAAAATGCCTTTCTTCAGGTTAACTGTTTTAGCGGTAACGAGGCATGGAATTTACGAGCCACATGTCAAACCCATGAAAGATACATTCATCACTCTCGCTCTTCGTATATATAGCATTTTGGTGAGCATTTACGTGAGACAGTTTGCTAGTAATTTATGGAATGAAGGTGGGAGTGTGTTCATGAGTTCTTCCTCCACCAGTAAAACTGGTTGTCATATGGCCTGTTGTGTGCTGTAAGATGTGTAAAATCTCATTCTTCAGTGACTTATGTAGGCTGCCTTTTATATAATTAAGGATGGCTTTACACATTTGTAACTAAAAAACTCTGTGCACAAGTATTGTTGATATGCAATGAGGTAAATACAGTGAAACCTGTCTTAAGCAGCCAGTCAAGCAAATGTGGCCTTTTAAGACAGGTTGATTTTTATGCATGATTTGAGTCAATTTTTGGTTATTTTGACAAATATTAAAAATATTGTGAATACAATGTAATTGTTGTTTACTTCTACGCTGATTGTTATGTAGTTTTTTGTGAAACGCACCCCTGTACTTGTGCAGATAGAGAAGCTGCTACTGTTCTCAATATCTTTAACATATTTTATTAAAGATTTATTACATGACTGATGATACTTTTATTTATTGTCACCACCGGTTTTCCATATGGGTGATGCCTCCAGAAGAGTTAGTAATTTTAGATATTTGGAGAATAGTCCAGAAATACAAAAGACCCTTTTGTAGTGTCCCTGCATCTTATACAGGCAGATGTTAAGCACCAATACATGGGACCTCAATTTTTGTTAAAATCCCATCCAAAAGACTGATAAGTATATAGACCACTAATCCAGTCACATGACTGATGTTTGACAACGCTATATATGTATCATTTCAGGGTGTTGGACTTGCTGGAAGCAATTATTAAACATCACCCAAGTGTGGCTCTATTAAAGGTAAATATAACAATATTTAGATGGTAACATTTTCTTTAAGAGTGTTTGATTGTTTCACCTTATCAAGGAAATAAAGCTACTCAAGCTAACGGAATTTCTCAGATATCATCAACATTTCAATTATGTTAAAGTTTTATATTTATCTGTATATCTTGTTTACTAAAATGTTTGGCACACAAGTGTCACCATATTTAATGGTCGATGGCTGTGTTGTGTGTAATGCTACTCAACCGTAGTGGAATTGTTCTGATTACCTTGACCTCCTGAGTTAAATAACTTGGCCTGCACAATGTTGTGTTTTTGTGTTTAGCTCTATTTCATTGAAACTGTTTGAGCCAGAGCAACAAAGCTGGTCCATGGTAATATGATAAGTTGTATTACATGTACACTGGCGCCCGTTATAATGCAGCATTTAGTAAACATTTCCAGTAAAGAGATGCACAGATGAAGGGTATGTTAATATGTCATATGAACTGTACAAATTCCTTCTGAATATTTTGTAATAATTCCAATCTCATTGTCATATTTGTATTTAAAGCATTATCATTGGACAACATCAACTTTTTAAAGACTTTTATTTTTCGATAAAAGCCTGGAACCGGACTACTTTTATGTTTCTCGCGTAAACAAAGAAGCATGGACATTTTGATGGTCAGTTTAACAATATACAAACTTAAATGATGTTCACTACAGTTCCATGCTTATTTTAATAATAAAATACAACAAAAATGTTAGATCTAGTCCTAGCTGTTTTCTTTGGGGTATTGTTTTATAAATTTCTTTGGTTCACCGATTTAACCAGGTGTCACTGTTAAATCAGACCATAAGTTGTTTTGAGAAACAATGAAGTAGGTCATAAAATGTTCACATTTGAGATGTATATGTATAGTATACCATTGAACACAACCTTGGTTTACCGAATGTGAATACTAGTCCTTGATCAAAATTTCCACAGACCAATTTATTCTACAGGAAAAATGAAATAAAAACATGTACATGTAGTTGAAGTTCAGAAGCATACGATCGTGAGACAATGTAAATACACAAACCTTGCACGTAAAAGTCGTTTAAAACGTTCCAAATTTGGATTCTCCATCAATGAGCGTGGATTTATATGACTTTCGTAAATATTGGCACTTTTTTAAAATCAAGCTTGTAGATGAAAACTTAACAATGACATCAGCGTCTGCACTGTGGGTATTTCCTGGATTTATTGATTTTTAATTTGTCTAAATCGAGACATAAAAGGCAGGTGTTTAATTTTTTCACCGCAAAATATTTCGTCATTTTACAATCTGATAATGGAAACAATAGCCGTTACGATATTATTGTATATTAGATTTCGAGAATTTGATGTCAACCAGGACAGAGGTGATGTATTCTTAATAATATGCATTGATATAGTTATTTTTTTTATTCACTTGAGGAGTCTCAAATTAAATATAATCATCAGGATTGGAACATTTGGACAATTCTTTACACATGCTTAAAAACCAGACAAAATGAATTTAATCCTATAATCAATTTTGAATCACAACCAAACTTATTAATATTTTTGTTGTGATTACAGAGAATGGTTGTCCCGTTACTAGACGTGATAAAAAGAGGAAAGAGAAAAAAGGAAGAAGAGACACTTGGAAATAAGGCATTGGATGTCTACCATGACCTGTGCAAGGTTAAAAAGGTAAATTGCAATGAATTTTCTTAAAAGTTATTGTAAATCATGTGTTATGGTTTTCCAGCCAGGCTTGATGTTCGTACTTGCTGTAAGATGATGGTTCTACTCAGATTCATTCTGATGTTTTCCTCCTCCAGTAAAATGGGATTAAACCATAATATAAGTGGTTTTAAAATCTGATGTTTTTTTTTTATAAAGTAACAGTCCTTTCAGAAATTCTTATAACAGCCATTGTGAACCATGAAATTGGTTTATAATGATGATGATAATAATAATAATAATTAAGTCTCTATTTAAAGAGGAAATACAGTAAAACAATCTCTTATCTTCCCGCTGGTTCTCTCTAATATATGGTTTGAGCATGTTTTACATACAATTGTTATATGATGTACAGTTTGATACTTTGATGGTCCAGCAAATCATGACACTCCCTAAGTTCAATAACAGGGGCGTAGGAGCTTTTCAATTAGTGGGGTGGGGGGGGGGGGGGGCAACCTGAGGAGAGAATGTTAGTGTATGAGGATGTACTTCCAGGCCCCAAAGTATATGCTAAACCTGAATATGGGGGAAGGGACCCCTTGGCTTTGTTACAAGTCATTTTAGTTGCTATGGTAACTGATGATTTGTTATTTCAGGTCATTCCTGATGCTAGTGTGGACAGTGCTGAACTACTGGATCTCCTCCGTACATTGATGAAATACTCAGCTAAAGGTTAGTGCTGATATTGTGTAAATATCTCCTCCGTACATTGATGAAATACTCAACTAAAGGTTTGTGCTGATATTGTGTAAACATCTCTCTGTACATTGATGAAATCCTCAACTAAAGGTTAGTGCTGATATTGTGTAAACATCTCCTCCGTACATTGATGAAATACTCAACTAAAGGTTTGTGCTGATATTGTGTAAACATCTCCTCCGTACATTGATGAAATACTCAACTAAAGGTTTGTGCTGATATTGTGTAAACATCTCCTCCGTACATTGATGAAATACTCAACTAAAGATTAGTGCTGATATTGTGTAAACATCTCCTCCATACATTGATGAAATACTCAACTAAAGGTTAATGCTGATACTGTGTAAACATCTCCTCCATACATTGATGAAATCCTCAACTAAAGGTTAGTGCTGATATTGTGTAAACATCTCCGTACATTGATGAAATACTCAACTAAAGGTTTGTGCTGATATTGTGTAAACATCTCCGTACATTGATGAAATACTCAACTAAAGGTTAGTGCTGATATTGTGTAAACATCTCCTCCGTACATTGATGAAATACTCAACTAAAGATTAGTGCTGATATTGTGTAAACATCTCCTCCATACATTGATGAAATACTCAACTAAAGGTTAATGCTGATACTGTGTAAACATCTCCTCCGTACATTGATGAAATACTCAGCTAAAGGTTAGTGCAAATACTGTGTAAACATCTCCTCCGTACATTGATGAAATACTCAACTAAAGGTTAGTGCTGATACTGTGTAAACATCTCCTCCGTACATTGATGAAATACTCAACTAAAGGTTTGTGCTGATATTGTGTAAACATCTCCTCCGTACATTGATGAAATACTCAACTAAAGGTTTGTGCTGATATTGTGTAAACATCTCCTCTGTACATTGATGAAATACTCAACTAAAGATTAGTGCTGATATTGTGTAAACATCTCCCATACATTGATGAAATACTCAACCAAAGGTTAGTGCTGATACTGTGTAAACATTAATATTGGCCACCCAAGTCCACTATTACAAATTGCTGAAGCTGTTCTGAAACCATTATTCCAGTAGGACTGTGGTTATATGATGGTTATGATAAAAACACTCTGATTGGTCAGTGTACAATGATAGTTATGATAAAAGCTTGTCGATTGGTCAGTTAGAATGCTAATAGTTATGATGAAATAATGCTAATTGGTCAGTGAACAATGGTATTGGGTAAAGCCCAACTGATATTCAAAAACATTTCATTGAAGCTCCTAACAGTTGAGAAATTTATAATATTTTTAGCCTAAATTACATGTACAGTAAATGATGCAAAATGCAGAATAAAAGTATTAAGAATTGAAACTGCCTGATCGGGTGCATACTTTAATCAAACTTGAATCTATTATCAAACAAGGCGCAAACTCTCTCATTATGAGCGCTATGAATTTTGGGCATGCACAGATTTTTTTTACACTTAATGTTTAATGGATCTTAGAACAATGCTGGAGGATAAATAGGATCAACCCCAAACTAATGATTAAACTGGATGGTTAACACAGAGTCATCCATTTTTATCAAAATTTTGAGAAAGTGGAAATACATATTGGAGACCATGCCATCATTTTGATGACTGTTTGGAGAGAAATAAAATAGCGTGTAGATACAATTTATCTTATGAGTTGTGAAAGTGATCACACTATGAAAAGCCTTTTCATATTTTACTTGAAAACAGAAGTTTTGTTTATAGTACATTCATACAAAACATTGTCTATAATTTGAAAATTAACAAAATTATTTCAATTTTAACAGTTTCGGTACCCAGCTTGGTACTAGAGGTGGGGAAGTCATGTCTGCTGATAATACGCATGCTGCTAAACATTCAGGATGCCACTGGGCCCTCGCCGCTGAAAACCAGGTCAAGCACAATCACTAAGATGAAAACAAAAGTAAAAAAGGTAATGTTTAAAAAAAGATCTTTAATACAATATATGGAAACATTCCTTGGGTGTTCATGTTAAAATAATTAAAGCACATAGCAGGTAAAACCCTTTGTATCAGCAAATTGGAACAGAAGTATTAATTTCTTGGCAAAAGATTTTTTTAATTATCCATTTAAAAAAGGTATATGTGCTACAGTTTTTTATGCCCAAGTTATAACTTTTGACAGAGACCTATGATTTGTCTAATATTGCCTTTATTTCTTGCCTAGTTATTTTTACGATATAAATATCATTACTGCCAGTTTTAAGGATCTAATTGAAGGAGTTTATCTTTTGTACATTCAGGATCAGACATTCTACCAGGAGCATGTTGTAGCTGTGGTACAGGAGGAGCTGATGGAGATGTTCCATCACAAACCCGGCCACAGTCCGGCAGCACTCTTCCACATCATCATAGACAGATATCCAGTAAGTTACTTATAGTTAATACACCCATCAGATTGTGGGTTTTTTGCGGATCTCAAGATGAGTTATTGTCAAGATGTAATTTATTGGACTGGTGAAAGAGCAGGCATCATGGACAATTTGATGAGGATTTTCTCTGCTGTGTCAAAATGAATTTGATATTGTTTGTTTATTTATTACATGCCATCATAATTTTGCTAAATGGTTACATGTCAATTGTTTACATATTACTTGTCAAGTGTTTACATATTACTTGTCAATTGTTTACATATTGTCAATTGTTTACATATTACTTGTCAAGTGTTTACATATTACTTGTCAATTGTTTACATATTACTTGTCAAGTGTTAACATGTTACTTGTCAAGTGTTTGCATATTATCTTTAATTATGGATTTTAGTGTGTCTTAATTGGTCACATTTATCTGCTAGTGTCAGTACAGAGGGCCGCTTTGAAAGGGAGGTAAATCCTAATGACTCACTTAAAGGCATTGGAGTACTTGTTCCTCCAAGGATTGTTTATTCTTGGATGAGAGAGAGTACAAAATGGATTAAACATTAGTGCCCTGCTGCCAGTTTAGGGACAGAAGTGTTGCCCCCTGACTGACATGTGTCCATCAAATGAATAACTTCTGAAAGGGTCTTTGTATTTAGTTGGTATATAGTGTGTAGCTTTATAATTATAAAACACAGGCAAAGGTCAAATTCATGTAAATGTTGGTAAAATTTTGCATGAGTTCTGTGCCCCTTTACAACTTAAGTTTTGGTAAAATTTACTAACATTTAGCAGGGGCATCCATGACAAATTTCTAGTTTTGCTTTAGGTCTGTGATACGTAACATAGCTAAAAAATTGGATTTCATTATTTGTTGTATCTTTTTGAGTGCATTACTGATTTAATAATACAGTAAAAGAGATAACTAGGTGCGAAATAATTCTTAGTAATATCAATATATTGATATGACTACTTGAGAAATTATTGAAACTGTTAAGAAACACATATGTTCATATGTCTTGTTGCATGCTTTGACAGTGAATTTAATATTGACAGCAGGAATGTTGTCTCAGGGAAATACTCCATGGACATCATTACAAATACTGTCATTCCTACATTTAGTTGATTTACATTAATTTAAGTGAGCTTGGCAGTTTTGTGAAACATTCAAGTCGGTTTCCTGAGTAGAACCAGTACTGGGTGTTGTTGAGTGTTTGGACCAAACCTGCAACCTTGCATGTGAGCAGTCAAAACCCTATCCGCTACACCGAATCTCATTTAAGATGTACATGTTGTTAAGGAGCAGTGACAGTATTATCAGTTTCTGAAAATGGTAGATTTCATGCACTTTATGTTGTAAATATTTAGTTCTTAATCCGGACCTGCTTTTTTACAGTTGATGTTTTGGTCTCTATGGACACATTTACTGCAGGTGCTATCAGCAGAGGATATCAAAATCTATCAAAAGGTAAGAGTATTAAATAATATTTATTAAAACTTATTCAGAGCTCTCATAGACAAAAATGCACCTAATGCACCATGTTGAAAATCCAACTTAAGTCAAGGAGTTTTATAGAAGGATAGGAAACTTCTCTCTACTAAATGTTGATAAAATAGCATGCAAAGAATTAACAATTTGGTAAATTAATCGCTCAGATTTCACAGTCCACTGCTTTCTAACATATAAAATGTAAACTGAATGTTATCTTAGATGTTTTATAATGTTTTAAACGTGCAAAATGATTTTGAAGAATTCCAAAATGAATGGAAGTTGATTAATTTTGTGAGATTTGGCGTTTATATGCAAGCGTTTATAAAATCTCAATCAGTTGCTTTTACTTCTCTATATGAGTCCTTGCCTAAGTGACTACACCAAAATGCAGTCAAATCTTTTTATGCAGCAATCAAGCTGAAATAAATTGGTATGAAACAGTTGATTATTATGTGAAATACTGTTTTTCAACTTACAATTATAGAGTAATATACTCAAGCATTTGAAACTTAATAATAAACATTGTTTAAGTCAATGTACCTGACTGGGCTGTCTCAGATTATTAACCTCACCATTGAGGTCATATGCTCGAATCTAGCCTTGTCCAAAAACTCTGTGTGAGAAAGTGTGCATGTACTCTCAGAATGAAATACTTCCAATTCTGTATAAAATACATGTAATTTAATAGGCAATTTGTTTATGTGGCCATTCCTGACATTTCAGACACAAGCCACGGCCATTGTAGCCAACATTATAAACAAGCAGCTGGTAAGTACATTTCATGTTTCTTTATAAGGAGATAGGTAGGAAGTAGTCTGTAGCTAGTTGGTGCTCATAAGGCAAAAAAACAGTTGTGTTTCTGTAGGCATGGCTAAAAAAAAAAGTTGTGTTTCTGTAGGCATGGCTAAAAAAAAAAGTTGTGTTTCTGTAGGCATGGCTAAAAAAAAAAAGTTGTGTTTCTGTAGGCATGGCTAAAAAAAAAAGTTGTGTTTCTGTAGGCATGGCTAAAAAAACAGTTGTGTTTCTGTAGGCATGGCTAAAAAAACAGTTGTGTTTCTGTAGGCATGGCTAAAAAAAAAAAGTTGTGTTTCTGTAGGCATGGCTAAAAAAAAAAGTTGTGTTTCTGTAGGCATGGCTAAAAAAAAAAGTTGTGTTTCTGTAGGCATGGCTAAAAAAAAAAGTTGTGTTTCTGTAGGCATGGCTAAAAAAAAGAGGTGTGTTTCTGTAGGCATGGCTAAAAAAACAGTTGTGTTTCTATAGGCATGGCTAAAAACAAACAGGGTGATTATTTAAATGTCAATATTCTCATATTTGCCACATTGTACACCACATTACAGTTGAAGTGTAAATGATTTGATAAAATATTTGATAAAATAAAAAAGTAAAATGTGCATCTTTAGTATTTGACAATTTCAGTCTGAGTCTAAATCTCAGACTCAAAATATTGATGAATTTAGGTCCTGTACTCATTTTTGAAGTAGTTTACATCACAGTATCATGAATATTTTCCTGTTACATGTTTTAGTAGATCAAATAAATTTGGTTGTAAAATACTTACTTTTCATTTCCCCTTGCAAGTAAGATAAAATGACAGTGGCCCAGTTGATTCTTATTAAGATATTTTTACAGAGCCAAGGTTTTTGGTTCTCGGCATAATATAACAATTTCATATATTTATATTCAGAAGAGCAGATATTAAGTGGCCATAAAAATACATCTATTTTAAAATCAGATGAATAGATACTGTAAAATTATTTTTGTAGACTAACAATCATATTAACAGTGGAAAATTTGTGTTAAATCATAATTGCTTAGAGAGCATTAAATGTTTTATTGTGCAATAACAATAAGTATAAAGATTTAAAGATAAAAAAAACTACTCTTAAGCTATCTTGATGCAGATACTCTAAACATACATATCAGACTCAGTTCCATTGGCAAGTTCAGAAAGTATTTCATTTTCTTTTCAGCTCAAAGCCAGGCCTGATTAGCTCAGTCGGTTACATGTCTGATTATCAATCCATGGGCTGTGAGTTTGAATCCCCGCCCGGCCACAATCTCTGTGACGGTTGATATATGAGTGCTTGAGTACTGGTTTACCTTTCAGGATCCCAGGAAACAGTGGTTAGGTTAACTGAATGTCTTATTAGCCCTCGATGGCAAAAAATGACGCTAAATAGTCAATTAATCAATCAATCTTTCAGCTCATAATTGCATTGAAATTGCTCTCTCACAATACCTTTTTAGCTTTACCATATGTTTTGTATCTTGCTTTTAAACAATATACTTCAATGTAAAAATAAATTCACACACTTTGACCATAACATGCCCCCTCCTTCATGTGCCCGGCAAACAACAATAATATAATATTTTACTCCCAGGTGACAGTGTTGGGTACAGAGGGCTGGGGTGAGTTTCTGGGTGAATGGAGAACAACAGCAACTAAGGTAGGTTTTATATGTTTCTTGTTCAAGTTTTAAACATGTCTCTTTAACAAATTCAGAAAGTTTGTTTAAAGCAACTCCTATTGAAGAGAATGTTGCATAGGATTTAAAAAAATTATAGGCTCTATTATAAAAGGTATTAAACTATTACCAGGATTTGAGTACTGGGTAGTACGGAGGTGATTCATCATAACTGACATAAAGTTGACATTAGCACCAGCATTGTCAGGATTGAAATACACGCAACCATATCAGTATTTGTTTCAATTTTTCAAATGCAAGAAAAAAGGTCTGCAGAAGTGATAAATGTAATGTAGACATGTTATAGATTAAAGCCTATTCTATTTACATAGAAGTGACCTGACCCTAATAGGCCATCCTTAAAAAAATGTTTGTTTGCTCTGACCCAGTATTTTTCATGTCTTTTTTTTTTGCCACATTTTAATTTTTTTATAGTCATTTTTAATAAAAAAATGGACAGAAATCATGAGCGAAAAAAAAAACAAACCTTCGAAAGTCAATAGAAAATGTTCAGTAGCTACAACTTTAAGTGAGTAAGTAGGAGCATGGCAAAGAATTTTTTTAAGGACGGCCCCAAGAAGAGAGCTTTGACAAATTTTATTTTGTATTAACTTATGATCCCAGTCATGTCCATGCAACATATTGAAGTAAATGGATTTATCAAGCTTCTTCAGGCAGACAAATTAAGCTCTTTATGTTTTGTAATATTTATATCAGGTTTGTACATAATGAATGTTCATCAAATGATATTTACTTCTGTGACATAACTCCTTTAATGAACATGTCATTGGTCTTGATTGAAAATGCCTAACTTATCATTTTTGTTTTTTTCTATTTTTGTTAGTTAAAGTGTATGGAAGTGAACAGTTGCAAAATGAATAAGTGACGAACCAGTAATAATAAAATGACCAATATAAACCCATTTTATGCTGAAATGTTATATAAAAATTGAGGACATTTTTCATAAAAGAAAGCGTTTGGAAATGCTGAATCAACAGTTTCTTCTACAAAGTATTACTTTACTGTAAAAATGAATAAAATTTATTGTTGAAATGCCTTTTTTGTTTTAAACAAATGTTTTCATGTCTGTAATTATCAAACTATTTGAGAAAATTATATTTTTGTTCTTTCTGAACAGTTTGTATTTTGTTAGTGTGCCCTTTTTGAATGGAGATTAATCTTAGTCTGAAGATTGATTATGACATAAAAAAATCACTGTACATATTATTGGTTTAGACGTCGTGAAGTAATGGGTAGTGATTGACTTTTTTTGCTTTGTTTATCAAATTTACCTTGCAATAAACTCTTTGTACATGTAAGTGCGAGATAAATGCAAAACCAGACAGAGTAGTGTTAATCATGTGCATTTATGATTATAAATGTAAGATATGAACTTTATTTGTTGAATTTTCATGACTTACCAGTTACAAGTAAAAATTTTGCGAATGGCATTTATTTACTTTACACATTGCACATCTCATGAACTTTCAACAAGTCACATTCATTCATTTGAAAATAAATCTTGAATTAAACAATTTCTCTACAATCTGTATGGTTTTAAATGTTCATCCTGACACAATTATGCTCACTGACAGGTGATAAATGAAATGGACTCCACAGACGTGAAGGTGAAGTTTGTCGAGGAGCTGTTGACAGTGTTTACCAAGATTCTTCATGTCGCTCCAGATAATCTCTCTCAGGTATTGTAGACTCTTATTTCCATGTAGCGTGATACTAGAATCAACTAGCTTTGTCTCGGAATCACTTACCTTTAAATGCTTAGATTGAGGGTTAGATATCATTTTTTAGCTCGCCGGGATGAAATCCAAGGAGAGCTATTGTCATGACCCCGGCATCGTTGTCTGTAGACACTCAGGTTAAACTTTTGCGTTTAAGTTTAATATATCTATGCAACCACTCATTGGATGTGAATGAAACTTTGCATGTGTGTTCACCATCATCAACGGAACAAACACAGAACCATAACTCTGGGTTGCATTTTGGCACAGTTATGGCTCTTTTTGGACTTAGACACCCAGAGGCGACCTTTGTTGTCTTCTGACAACTCTTGTTAATGAAACAAACTACAATTGATTCAAAGTTAGTTGATAAATGGGTTCCATTGCATGGAATGTGTATAGGCAAATTTTGGAGAAGTATACACAAATATTAACATACATTGCTTAAAAAAGAAATACTGTTACTAGCCATCTTATATGAGCCTTTACATATTTTCAATCATGTATGACCTCATGACTTTATGTTTTATGAAGTGAGTGAATAAAAGATATTGTATTGTGGTAATAACAGTGTATTATGCAACCAATTATAATTGAATATAAATTAAATAAGATATTTTGAAACTATGTCATTCTATTTTAAAATGGAACCTACCATATTAGGGATGACAGCACATTTATCTGTGACATAAATTATACAATACAATAGATTCCATATAAATGTACCACCTGTATTGGACGAGACTAATTATCAATAGAATGACATAGTTTCACAATAACATATTTGGTTTATACCTGTCTTCCCTGTATCAGATAGTGTTATGTTTACAACTGTTCTTAAATAAAAAAAAAAAACGGATTGTAACAATGCTGTTAAGTGTACAAAAAGATATTTTTGCAGCCACACTGGATTTATGGCATATACTCTTATTGAAAATGATGTCATGATTAAACTACATTTTAAATTAATCGTTCTACACAGTATGAAATGCTATGATTTTGTAGCTGCTCAATTATGTGTTTTGCATTGCAAAGGTAGAACTTGATTTAAGTATATTATCTAGTAATTTAATGTCGTACACAGGAGGCAAAATGTAATATAACTGTGTGGCTATGTAAGTGATTGATTGTATCACTAGGTCATTCACCCAAAACATATTCTTTAATATAAAAGTTTTTTCTTTGCTTCAATTTTTTATATCATTTGACTTTCATACAAAAATAAATTTAAAAAAATCATGGTCTTCTCTTGCTCAGCTGTTTATAGAGTCTGTCTCAAAATAACTTGCCTCCCACTGCAAATGTTGTGGGCTTGAGTCCAGTTTGGTTCAGAATAACTTACCCCCCACTGCAAATGATTTAAGCTTGAGTTCAGCTTGGTCCTGAACAACTTGCCTCCCACTGCAAATGTTTTAGGCTTGAGTCCAGTTTGGTTCAGAAAAAAATACCTCCCACTGCAAATGTTTTAGGCTTGAGTCCAGTTTTGTCCAGAAAACTTGCCTCCAACTGCAAATATTTTAAGCTTGGGTCCAGTTTAGTCCAGAAACTTGCTTCCCACTGCAAATGTTTTGGGCTTGAATCTAGCTTGGTCCAGAAAAATTTGTCTCTTACAGCAAATATTGTGAGCTTGAGTCCAGTGTGGTTCAGAATAACGTACCTCCTACTGCAAATGTTTTAGGCTATAGTCCAGCTTGGTCCAGAATAACTTGTCTCCCACTGCAAATGTTTTAGGCTTGAGTCCAGTTTTGTCCAGAAAACCTGCCTCCCACTGCAAATATTTTAAGCTTAGTTCCAGTTTATAGTCCAGAAAATTGCCTCCCATTGCAAATGTTTTAGGCTTGAGTCCAGTTTGGTCCAGAATAACTTGCCTTCCACTGCAAATGTTTTGGGCTTGAGTCCAGCTTGGTCCAGAAAAATTTGCCTCTTACTGCAAATATTGTGAGCTTGAGGCCAGCTATGTCCAAATATTTTAAGTGAGAAAAATCTTATTTTGTGGCATTCTCCTGTAATAATGTCAACGATAACTTACCTGCAGGTTCTCGACCAGGGCCTGATGACAAAACTTGAGTCAATGAAGTCATCCTTCAACCAGGAGATACGACTGCTCTACAACAAGCTAGACAGGAACGTCAACCCACAAGACAAGTAAGTTGTTATGCAGCTGATCAATCTTAAAACAGGCTGCTGACCAAATAAGGAAAAGCTTATGTTTTATATTAGTTTCTATTAAAAAAATTAATTATTTCACATCAGTTGTGAAACAAGTTCTTACAGCTCACTCTCAAAGTCTTTCAGGGGGCGGTAGTGTAATAGATAGAATGTTGGCTGCTCACGCTAGAGGTTGCAGGTTTGATCCCCAGCTCGACCCGATGCCTCTCATAAAACAACACTCAGTACTTGTTATACGCAGGAAGTGGACTCAAGAGCAGGTTTGATGCCCAGCTCGACCTGATGCCTCTCATAAAACAACACTCAGTACTGGTTCTACGCAGGAAGTGGACTCAAGAGCAGGTTTGATGCCCAGCTCGACCTGATGCCTCTCATAAAACAACACTCAGTACTGGTTCTACGCAGGAAGTGGACTCAAAAGCGGTTTATATAAGCTCTGAGCTTTCATTACAATCGAGCTAAAATAAATTAGTATAAACTTTTAAAAGTCTTGGTAGAACCAGAATTAATAATATGCAAATAAATGGTCTTGCTTAAGGACACTGCACATAGCCAGTTCTGGGTCCAATGCCACTGGCCCATGTGACATGTACTGGGTGGGAGGGGGGAGGTTTTAATCCTAACAGCATGCAAACAAAATTAATACCATCAAAGCTTCAAGCTGAAGATGTACATTTTTTTATTTCTGGTCTACTGTTTTTACAGCTATCCTTATTGACATAATATTTGTCATCTCTCTGCAAAACAGGCTAATTAAAATGATGAAGATCTTTCTGGATAGCAGTTGTATTTGAATAGGATTGATAACCGTATATAACTAGGTTTGATTATTAACATGAAATGTAATGTTTGGAGACATATGTATATGTATTTCAAGGAGATATTCAACGAAGACCTTAGAGTTGACTGACATGCATTTGCTATTCTGCCTTTTCAATTTGTGTCAATGTTTGTTGTAAAATCTATCTGAGGCAAGCAAGCAAGGAATAAGCGATATCTAAATTGCTGATACTTTTCATGAAATGCATTTCTGTTTCTACAGAAACATCAAGAAGAAAGAAAAATCAAAAAAGAGAAAACAGAACGCAGATGAAGCAAGTGCAGCAGATAAGAAAGTCAAACTGGACAATGTTGAATCTAATGGTAAAACTAATGATTTATTGGACTCCAGTACAGGTAATGATACTGGTATTGCAGAGTTGAATGTGACGAACGGTGTTATTGCTGATGGAGAAACACCAGGAAAGAAGAAGAAACACAAACGAAAATCTAAACATGGAAGAGAAAGTTTAGATAATTCTGTAAAGCAAAATGAAGAGGAAACAACTGAACATAGCGAGACTGGTGAAAAAGTAGATGAGGTCAAACTTACAGAAAAGGATGGTGCTGATGTGCCATCGGATGATGGTACACCAAAATCTCAAAAGAAGAAAAAGAAACATAAAAGAAAGTCAACAGAAAGAGAAAATGATACTTTGGTTAATGGTGATGAACTAGATACCAGCAGTGTTCATGATTTCTCAAGTCCTTCAGGAAGTAAAAAAAATAAAATTGAGAGCAACACGTCAAAAGAACCGACGTCTCCTAAAATCAATACTAGTATAAATGGAAAAGCAGATACACCTAAAAATAAGAAAGAGAAAAAGAGAAACTCAAATGAAGCTGAGATGGACTTAAAACATAATAAGTTCTCTCCCAGGTACACCAGAAGCATGAGGAAATAAAATTGTTTTATACTTGTGAAGTTAGAGGTGCATGTATGGGCATAGAAATCAGATAAAACATGAACAAAAGTCATTTCCCGGAATCTTAAGAGTATTTAAAGAAATTATATTGGACAATAAGAATATTTTAAAGTAGGAGTGAAAAATGCTTACGTCATGTAAGTGATAACAATTTATGTGTGACTTTGAACCTGGAATGTCTACCTATAAATGTAAACACTCATCATCTAAAGTCAAACCTGTCTTAAGCAGCCAGTCAAATGAATGAACAAAAATGGTCTTTTAAGACGGTTGGTTTCTTAATACAGGTTAATTTGCTTTAAAAGCATAGAAATGGGAAACAGCAAATGTGGCTGCTTAAGACAAGTGACTGCTTAAAAGAGGTGGCCACTTACACAGGTTTGGCTGTATATGATTAATTAATATCATTATATTGAAAATAAGAAAAAAAGTCAAAGATCTTCACCTATTGTAAAATTATTTATCTTCAAATTGTAATGGTGCTGTCTGAAACTGTAGAAATGTGTATGAACGTATTATGAGTATATGTATTGTGGCAGATGTGATAACTATTAAAGTGACTATTAGCACAGCTGCCGTGCATATGTAAACAGATTCGACTTCCATTTATTATAATTATCATTATTATAAAGTCATTTAGATATGTGCTCACACAGCTGTTGTGTATATAGCCACTTTTTTGTGACTTTGTCTGTTATCTGATCTGTTGTTAATGGTACAATGTTGGGGATGTATTTGTGTTTAGTATTGGCTCATGACATGTTTTCATAAACAAGAATAAAATCATTATAAAAACACTTTTGTTGTAAATGACAGCTGTTTTATTTTCACAATCACTCACAATGACTAGGATTATATATTACAGTTCACCAACACATGTAAGTTGTATAGCACTCGCAGCTTTTATGAGAAAAGATCCTATGAGCCTAGAACATTCATATGTGAAGAGCTATATATACAATGTGATAACATTAGTTCCCTCAACAGTTTCAAATTGGAACATAGTAAACTTCATGTATGTAAATTTGTCCACCCTGTCCAGATGTGTTGCATGTAATTCCATAGTATATAAGTCATGGTCAACACCAAATTTATTGGTTTGGGAGAGGCCTTGATATTGTATCTATGGTTTGCATTGTAGCTAGGCGCACTCGCAGTAGTATGGTCTGTACCGTTATGTATTGGTTATTCACAAATAATTATCTCCATATATATATATATATATATATATATATATATAAATACATATAAAATTAACCCCAAGTGATGAACATAACATGATGATTTGGACAGGATGCATATCTTCTGTAAAGTGATGTGGCAGTGCGGGGGATAGAGTGCTAGCTGCTCACACCAGAGGTTACGGGTTCGATCCCCAGCTGGACCCAATGCCTCTAAAAATAAACAAAATGAAAGTTAAAATAAATTGATGTGAACTAAAAATCCTTTAGTCTTAAAACATTATCTCAAGGTCACTTACCTTTAACCACTTTGGTCATGGATTTGGGTTCATTTCAGTCCAAAAACTTTATACAAGAAAGGTTACCACTTGCATGATTGTACTGAAATTCATGATATCTACTTTAATCCATTCCTCCCTAGAAGAACAAGATACACTATATAACCTTTTATGTGTTTAAAATGATGTTGAACTTCAGCAAAAAAATCAAATTAACAGAATACCATGAACCAACATGTACTTGTATGTGTGTGTTGTGAAATAAAATCATTAAAAAATAAAAGTCCAATACTATTGAGACTATCCAATTTCTACATATATTATAACACCCAAACTAAACTTCATATTGAAAGCATTTCCCATTCATAGCAAATAACCTTTGGTCTAGTAAGTAGATGAAGTTTATTTCCTTTAGAGGGCCCATAGGAAGAAATGCAATGGATAAAATTAAAAAAATACTATGGTCAATTTAAGCAAGGGCTTGTATAAAGAAGGAATGTTAACTGGTTGTAATGTTATGAACGCTCGCATATTCACGTGAAATCTCGTTTTGAAATATCCTAACTCCCATTCATCTCAGAAATGCATATCAAAATTCTATTTTAGAGCAACAACCTTGTAATTGCAACTCCCCCCCCCCCCCCACATACAGTTTTAACCCGATTCAAATGAAACTTGCTGTACAGTAAGTATAATGTCTTAATATATGCCTGTGGTACAGAATTGGTGTTTTTGTTCATTTAACTTAAATTTTATGTCATAATATGGACCAGAAACCTTGCGGACGCAACTCTTCCCACAATTTTAACTCGATTCAAATGAAATTTGCTGTACAATAAGTATAATTTATGGTCTGAATATGGGCCTATGATATAAGCATTTCGATTGAATAATTTTTGGTGGAGTAATGGCTCTTTGTTCTTTTAAACTTGGATTTAACGTCATGTAGATATATAGTTTTCTGAGATAAGTATTATGTAAACAGTTACTAGTATCAAACTTATGAGTATAAATAAAATGACCATTGCATTGAGTACAAAAAGATTTTATTCCAGGGTATTCTTGTTGTATACATAAGTTTATTTTACATCGTCACCTGTTACTCATATTGAAGATGCCCCCAGAAGAGTTTATTTTAAGGTTTATGGGGGGATAGTGATAGAACGATCATAAATTTATCCCGATTCGTTATCATGCTCGGTGTATAGCACCGTCACGCGGTGCCCTCTGTTTAAAGTCTCACCCGAACGACTCTTTTTTTAGTTGACCAATACCGGGAATCGAACCTGCAACACAGAGACTAGTATCGTCGCTACCGGCTGAGCTAATCGGGCAGACTCCTGAGTATTCAAACTCCACAGATGTATCATAGTGATGACAATGTTTTCGTGACTGAGGTCTACTTCTATCGCTTATCGCAAGTTTCCTCAATGTGGACAAGGAATTATATGGAGAAGGTGATGCAACGGATTGATATTTGTGAACGCTCGCGTATTCACGCAAAATCTCGCAATGTCTCGTTTTCAATTATCTAAACGTCCATTCAACCCAGGAACACAAATCAATTTTTTTACATTGCAGAATGAAATTCTCATCAAAACAATACCATTCCCAACAATTTGTGTTTAACATTGTTGAAGTGAATCTGATTACAAAATTTGTATACTGCAGCTAAAATAATGACAAATTACGAGAATGTTCCTTCAAACCTCAATATCTTAAATTCAAGATCATTTTTCATGATAGAAACATGTTTATACATATAAGATCACATACAAGTTACAGTTTATGTTAAGACATCAGGTGCCTGTGAGTTATGAATGAATAATTTGCCATATAATGAATCCTTCGTGTGCTATTTTATCAATATTTAGTCAGGAGATGCAAGTTTCCTATCCTTCTATACAAGTCCTTGATGTGGAGCAGCCTTTTTTGTTGTCTTAAATACCAACTTTATAACCTAATGGCTTGAGACGCTATGATAAAAATGCACCATATCTCGCTAATTAATGCATGTCACCTCCCGAGAGTCATAATTATGATGTATATCTCTCAGACGGAACATCAAAGGCCGACATGATATAAAAGAAAAGCAAGAATGCTGTAGTTGTGATATGCATGGAATACGCCGAAGGGTTTTGTTCGTTTTTTGCTTTCCTTCAATTTTCACGCTCATCTGTAGTCTCCCGTTGTTTCCATCATCGTAATGTATATACGTACTAGTAATCATCAACTTGGCTTAAATTTGATATAAGTTGGGTTTTTGCTTTAAATAATAACCGGTAATTAATAAGCCTGATTAAATAGTGCTTTGTGTCTGCTAAGTTTGAATCAAATGCTATGAACTGAGATTGCATAATAAGTTTCCCAAGTACATAATACGTTACTTATGCAAAGTAATTAATAAAACGCGTATTCCAACACATCACAGGTAGCTGAGGATGTCTGGGCGGTGTGTGAGAGATTTGACGAATATTGGGAAGTGACGTGTTTGTAACAGTCGATGTCAGCTTTGGGAAGTGAAGTTTATTTGAGTACATTAAAGCATACAAACAGGAAAATAACTTTTTTTCTGTTCCTCCTCTGACTTAATGATATGTGCGCGCACACGCATGCTTGTGTCCACACGCATTTACATTCGGCTGCGCACGGACACGCACGCATGCAAACATGGATGTTCACACTGTACAATATTCGTAATCTCTAACCCCAAACTAAAACACGAAGTACGTATTGAGTTCTTTTATACAATCATTTTAAGTTTTATTTCCTTTGTATAAGAACTGCACTCAACATAATGTATAGACATATCAAAATTCTTTAACAACGACAGACTGTTATTATTTAAAATGATATTCGTATTTAATTAATAGAGGCAAGAAAAATAGAGTAAAAGTTGAGAAGAAACCGCTTTATACTTCACAAATATAAAAACTTCCTATTTAAATATCATAATTCTACACCTATAAAAATGTTTAAGAAAAGAACATCTTAAATATGAATGTGTTTTTAATTTAAGAGGACGCCAAGAGAGTTTTAGTGGGTAATATAAGACTTCGGACGTGGTGATTACTTTTTACATTGATATTCAATTACCCGGGCATACCGCGTTTATCATCGTATAATGAGTTATGTAATGATATTGTTATATTTTGTTGACACTTTATTCTTGTGGTAAATGGTATAAAATTGGGTGTTTCATTTCATTTTACCCTATACAATTCGTAACTCGTATTACCAGTATACGTGCATGGCAAGTAGACTTTAAAGGCACATTAAAGCCGAATGTTACCCGTGTTCACGCACCAAAGTAACCGTTAAAGGCACATTAAAGCCGAATGTTACCCGTGTTCACGCACCAAAGTAACCGTTAAAGGGACATTAAAGCCGAATGTTACCCGTGTTCACGCACCAAAGTAACCGTTAAAGGCACATTAAAGCCGAATGTTACCCGTGTTCACGCACCAAAGTAACCGTTAAAGGCACATTAAAGCCGAATGTTACCCGTGTTCACGCACCAAAGTAACCGTTAAAGGGACATTAAAGCCGAATGTTACCCGTGTTCACGCACCAAAGTAACCGTTAAAGGGACATTAAAGCCGAATGTTACCCGTGTTCACGCACCAAAGTAACCGTTAAAGGCACATTAAAGCCGAATGTTACCCGTGTTCACGCACCAAAGTAACCGTTAAAGGGACATTAAAGCCGAATGTTACCCGTGTTCACGCACCAAAGTAACCGTTAAAGGCACATTAAAGCCGAATGTTACCCGTGTTCACGCACCAAAGTAACCGTTAAAGGCACATTAAAGCCGAATGTTACCCGTGTTCACGCACCAAAGTAACCGTTAAAGGCACATTAAAGTCGAATGTTACCCGTGTTCACGCACCAAAGTAACCGTTAAAGGCACATTAAAGCCGAATGTTACCCGTGTTCACGCACCAAAGTAACCGTTAAAGGCACATTAAAGCCGAATGTTACCCGTGTTCACGCACCAAAGTAACCGTTAAAGGCACATTAAAGCCGACTGTTACCCGTGTTCACGCACCAAAGTAACCGTTAAAGGCACATTAGAGCCGAATGTTACCCGTGTTCACGCACCAAAGTAACCGTTAAAGGCACATTAGAGCCGAATGTTACCCGTGTTCACGCACCAAAGTAACCGTTAAAGGGACATTAAAGCCGAATGTTACCCGTGTTCACGCACCAAAGTAACCGTTAAAGGCACATTAGAGCCGAATGTTACCCGTGTTCACGCACCAAAGTAACCGTTAAAGGCACATTAGAGCCGAATGTTACCCGTGTTCACGCACCAAAGTAACCGTTAAAGGGACATTAGAGCCGAATGTTACCCGTGTTCACGCACCAAAGTAACCGTTAAAGGCACATTAGAGCCGAATGTTACCCGTGTTCACGCACCAAAGTAACCGTTAAAGGCACATTAAAGCCGAATGCTACCCGTGTTCACGCACCAAAGTAACCGTTAAAGGCACATTAAAGCCGAATGCTACCCGTGTTCACGCACCAAAGTAACCGTTAAAGGCACATTAAAGCCGAATGCTACCCGTGTTCACGCACCAAAGTAACCGTTAAAGGCACATTAAAGCCGAATGCTACCCGTGTTCACGCACCAAAGTAACCGTTAAAGGCACATTAAAGCCGAATGTTACCCGTGTTCACGCACCAAAGTAACCGTTAAAGGCACATTAAAGCCGAATGCTACCCGTGTTCACGCATCAAAGTAACCGTGAAACCCATGAACACACATGGACACATGACTATATGAATATATCAATCTCCCAAGTATTGCCATCTGAGACTCATGTTGAAGAAATCATTTGTGAAGTGCAAGGCTTAGTGATAGAGCGCCGGATCCAAGATCGGAGGGTCTTGGGTTCGATCCTCCACCATGGCTTTGTGTGGTGTCCTTGTGCGAGACACTTTATCCGCATATGCTTAGTACTGGTTCTGGTCAGAAGACTTCGAGCGTAATTTTTCTAAGTTGTAAGATGTTTTGTTTCACAATTGATGTAAAACAAGCAAGTTTCAAACAAGAAACCATCGAAAAAATGATATAACTGGCGAATTAACGCAAGTTTTGAAAATAGAATTAAAAAACAACCAATTAGTATTTTTTTAAAATTTTTCCCCTGTAATACTAACAAAACAGTAGGCAATAATATAGTTGTTATCCATTACGTCATATATATCCTCATATATAGTCTTATTTTCAACGTCAAATCAAAGGTTCACACCTGCGAAACAGTATACCATTTTAATAAAGGTTTCTTGTTATATCAAGACAAAGTTTTGTAATTACTATTATTTCTAATTAAAACCGAAAATCGACATGTCAAATAACGTTACGTAATGTTACGCACGTGACGCAAACATATGACGCAACGTCATAACCATATGCCGGAAATACTACGACTAATAATAATGACTTTATCAACCAGAACATTCATTGGGACTAAAGTCTAATCTTCCCTGAGGTCCTCAACAACAAAGTTTAAACAAGAACGTGTGTTTAACATTAAACGTATGACCATCACATTATTTGAAAGACAATATAAAGATGTAATAGATACGCATTCTACATGTGATCTGCTCCATTGAAGATATCTGTCTGACTGTTGTACATGGTCATTAATGAATATTAATATCTGAAACTTTATATTTAAGAAATTATTAACAGTTTATATATATACTAGTATATATACACACCTGGAAAAAAAGTTAAGCGCCCCCTGATTTTTTCCACAATTTAAGAACGACCATAACTGCAATTTCTAAAATCGTTTTGGTAATGTAAGAACATTCTAATGATGCACCGAGAATGGTAAAATTTACTCCAGGCTCACCCAACTTCTTACTGGTGACATGAGGAGGAGGGCTTAGGCTGTCATCCGGGTACGTGGAGGCCATTCGCGTTATTGAAAATTGCATCACAGTATGTCATGTTGGTCTAATAACCGTCATGTTTGGTAAAAAAATATCCACTTGGGAACGCCTTTTAAACTCTACAGCTCCATTCTTAAACCATGTATATATTTTCAAAAAAAACCCTAACACATTTGGGCTTGTGCTTAGAAGGTACACTAAACATGTTTCTGATTGTTGAAGGGTTGTCGCTACACATCACATTAGAAGGTACACTAAATTGATAACTGCATGTTTCTGATTGTTGAAGGGTTCTCGCTACAAATCACATTAGAAGGTACACTAAATTGATAACTGCATGTTTCTGATTGTTGAAGGGTTCTCGCTACAAATCACATTAGAAGGTACACTAAATTGATAACTGCATGTTTCTGATTGTTGAAGGGTTCTCGCTACACATCACATTAGAAGGTACACTAAATTAATAACTGCATGTTTCTGATTGTTGAAGGGTTCTCGCTACACATCAAATTAGAAGGTACACTAAATTGATAACTGTGCATGTTTCTGATTGTTGAAGGGTTGTCGCTACAAATCACATTAGAAGGTACACTAAATTGATAACTGCATGTTTCTGATTGTTGAAGGGTTCTCGCTACACATCACATTAGAAGGTACACTAAATTGATAACAGTGCATGTTTCTGATTGTTGAAGGGTTCTCGCTACACATCACATTAGAAGGTACACTAAATTGATAACTACATGTTTCTGATTGTTGAAGGGTTCTCGCTACAAATCACATTATAAGGTATACTAAATTGATAACTGCATGTTTCTGATTGTTGAAGGGTTCTCGCTACAAATCACATTAGAAGGTACACTAAATTGATAACAGTGCATGTTTCTGATTGTTGAAGGGTTGTCGCTACAAATCACATTAGAAGGTATACTAAATTGATAAATGCATGTTTCTGATTGTTGAAGGGTTTTCGCTACAAATCACATTAGAAGGTACACTAAATTGATAACTGCATGTTTCTGATTGTTGAAGGGTTCTCGCTACACATCAAATTAGAAGGTACACTAAATTGATAACTGCATGTTTCTGATTGTTGAAGGGCTTCGCTACAAATCACATTAGAAGGTACACTAAATTAATAACTGCATGTTTCTGATTGTTGAAGGGTTCTCGCTACACATCAAATTAGAAGGTACACTAAATTGATAACTGCATGTTTCTGATTGTTGAAGGGTTGTCGCTACACATCACATTAGAAGGTACACTGAATTGATAACTGCATGTTTCTGATTGTTGAAGGGTTCTCGCTACACATCACATTAGAAGGTACACTAAATTGATAACTGCATGTTTCTGATTGTTGAAGGGTTTTCGCTGCACATCACATTAGAAGGTACACTAAATTGATAACTGCGCATGTTTCTGATTGTTGAAGGGTTCTCGCTACACATCACATTAGAAGGTACACTAAATTGATAACTGCATGTTTCTGATTGTTGAAGGGTTGTCGCTACACATCACATTAGAAGGTACACTAAATTGATAACTGCGCATGTTTCTGATTGTTGAAGGGTTCTCGCTACACATCACATTAGAAGGTACACTAAATTGATAACTGCATGTTTCTGATTGTTGAAGGGTTCTCGCTACACATCACATTAGAAGGTACACTAAAAGATAACTACATGTTTCAGATTGTTGAAGGGTTCTCGCTGCACATTACATTAGAAGGTACACTAAATTGATAACTGCGCATGTTTCTGATTGTTGAAGGGTTCTCGCTACACATCACATTAGAAGGTACACTAAATTGATAACTGCATGTTTCTGATTGTTGAAGGGTTCTCGCTACACATCACATTAGAAGGTACACTAAAAGATAACTACATGTTTCTGATTGTTGAAGGGTTCTCGCTGCACATTACATTAGAAGGTACACTAAAAAGATAACTGTGTATGTTTCTGATTGTTCATATTACATCATATTAGTTTTTCTTAGCTCAATTTGTTTGTCATCTGATGCCAGCGCTTGTGTTATCATTCATTGTCAAATTTCCGGGAGGCGCTTAACTTTTTCCAGGTATATAAAAAACAAGTGTTTTCACGATAGCTTTGAAAATATTATCAAAGCCTTCAATAAAAAAGCACACTATTTCCTAGGAAGTTTTCCTACCATACTGATAAAAACTGATGCAGTTTAAATAATATATTCTTTACTTTTTAAAACAGATTTCCAGAAATGAGCGAAAAATTACGCTTTTTAACCATGTGCCAAATATAGATAAGAAGTTATATAAAAATTCGATATAAAACCTAACCGACTTAGATATTGATCTACCGTTTCTCTCTTCAGAAGCGATGCCATTGGCTGAGGAAGAAGGTCAACATCCATTGACGGTCATGACATTTTTATGTAAAATTGTTTTATTTTGAATCTTCTGAGCGATTTTTTGGCTTAAAAAGTAGAAAAAAAAGCTAAATATTAGTATCCGAAACTTCATCTTTAAGAAGTTGTCAACAATTTTATTAAAGCGAATTGTGCCGCACTACTTCCACAACTAGCAGTACACAGTCTTATTAATATTAAAATTCATGGTTTCCTATCATACCAAGAGCTATAGATGATATTTAAACCATATTTAACATTTTGTAACCTGCATAATAGGACGGCTTTCAACCGTTTTCCAGAGTTATGTCCCTTTCAAAAATATATATGAAAATGAGGATCTGCATGCATGTACATACTGGGTATTGTAATTTCACACTTCTGTCATGTAAATATATATTGAACGGATCAGCTAACCCGCCACTTTTGTATTTCCAATATATTCGTCACAATATACTGAACAGAACAGCTAACCGGCCACTTTTGTGTTTCCAACATATTCGTCAAAATATTGAGTAGCGTGACCAAAATTTGTATACGACATAAACAGACAATTATGTGTTGGTATTACGTAACAATGTTCTGCCTTACCCAAGTCCAAATTTCTAGGAAATTGCTTTGACACTTTTTGAGAAAATATATAAAACGCTATTCCGTTCAGTATATAATATTCAAAAATGCTGTTGAGTGAAAATTTATCAAAGTTTTCGAGTGTCCCTTTAAAAATTACTTTTTCGTAATTGGGATTTGATCGAACGCCTGAAGCATGTATGTTTGTTTTATTGTAAAACCTCTTTAGACTTTGCTCATTTTTGTTTTTTACTTTTATATCATTTGTCAAGTTTTTATACAATGTTGAACACCTGGATGATGGCATAAGTAATGTGGTTACGATCTTGTTCACTCGGATCATGTTAAGATTAGCGCAATCGCGACCGACGTCGTGTGCAATTTATTATTTTTTGTCAATGTTGACTGGCGTATAGCTGTTCACTGTGCTCATGTGCGTACTGTACATCTCTACACAGCGCAGATGTGCACGTGCCTATTTGATTATTGTAAAACACAGATGCCCACAGATGTCAAGTCTCTTTGACACAGATACCCATTTGGTAGTTGTAAAAGTCTTCTCAATGATGCCCACAGATGTCAAGTCTCTTTGACACAGATACCCATGTGGTAGTTGTAAAAGTCTTCTCAATGTAGATGCCCATTTGGTAGATGTAAAAACCTGGGTAGCGGCCGAAATGTACTGGCCATTCGACATATGTACAAATAACTACTACACAACTCCACACATGCAAGTTTGATAGCTTTACATATAACTATTAGCAAAAATGTTAACAGCTGTTAACATGTCGACGATGCAAACGTACACATAAACAGTTTTCATGTATATGCATATGCATTAGGCTGACGGACGTATGCACATGAAGCAGGTGTAGACATTAAGGAGCTGTTCATACTAGTATGTCTATTAGACAACCGTTTATATACCCTTAGGCAGTTGTTCACATATCTATTAGACAGCTGTATACTGGAACTTTAGACATCAGTTTATATATTCTTTAGGCAGCTGTTCACATATCTGTTAGACAGCTGTATACTGGAACTTTAGACAACCGTTTATATATCCTTTAGGCAGCTGCTCACATAGCTATAAGACAGCTGTATACTGGAATATATATGTTCATATGTCTATATTAGGCAGCTGTTAATGTGTGAATATACCTGTACAATAAGTGGATGTTTATGTGACCATTATGTAGGGTAGCTCGTCACATGCATACATTAGTCAGCTGTATATTTGGATACTAGTTATTTGTTCATATGTAAATCAGACATCTATTGTGTGCATTAGACACTTGTTCACATGTTTACTGGAAATATGTATACATATATTAGGCAGCTGTTCGCGTTACCATTAAAGAGATGTATATTTGTATATTAAGCAGCTGTTAATATGCCAATTAGATATATGTATATGTTTAGTTTAGTTAAACATATGTGCACGTGTATAATTGACAGCTGTTCACATGTCTGTCACTCAGTTGCATATTTATGCATTAAACATCTGCTCATGTGTCCAGTAGTAATATGTGTGCATTTACATCATACAGTTGGTCGCATGCTGTATACTTATTATATAAAACAGCTGTTCACAGGCCTGTTAGATACTGGTATATTAGTGCAGTAGATGTGTGTGTACTTGTGCATTAGACAGCTGTCCACATGCCCGTTAGATATGTGTGTACTTGTGCATTAGAAAGCTGTCCACATACCCGTTAGATATGTGTGTACTTGTGCATTAGACAGCTGTCCACATGCCCGTTAGATATGTGTGTACTTGTGCATTAGACAGCTGTCCACATGCCCGTTAGATGTGTGTGTACTTGTGCATTAGAAAGCTGTCCACATGCCCGTTAGATATGTGTGTACTTGTGCATTAGACAGCTGTCCACATGCCCGTTAGATATGTGTGTACTTGTGCATTAGACAGCTGTCCACATGCCCGTTAGATGTGTGTGTACTTGTGCATTAGACAGCTGTTCACATGCCCGTTAGATATGTGTGTACTTGTGCATTAAATAGCTGTCCACATGCCCGTTAGATATGTGTTTACTTGTGCATTAGACAGCTGTCCATATGCCCGTTAGATATGTTTGTACTTGTGCATTTGACAGCTGTTCACGTGTCCATTAAATAGAAGATAGTTGTATACTTAAACACAAAAGAAGCTGCATGTCACGTGTGCATTAAGCAGATGTGTACATACCCATTGAACAGCTGTACACATGTCATGTGCTCAAGACAGCTGTATTTATATCCGCACGCATTACCACATGTATATATTTTAGGCAGACCAATCATATACGCTGTAATTCTGTTGTACTAATTCTGTTAATAATAATAGCAGCATCCCATTTGTTCAATTGAACTTGTATCTAAAGTTCACTTAAAAAAATATTGTACGTGTAACCTGTGCATTCTAAGATGGTTAAGTGAAGTATTTGCTCTATAAAACAGTTATAATTTCAGAATGAGGTATATAATGAGTGGTCGCAGGTGGAAGTGTTTTGGTGAAAAAGAATGAGTAACCTAGTACATTTGAGTTAATACGCTCGTCTTACCTGTAGTAAAAAAACAAAGGCCACTATTTGCACACACCTGTTCAACTGCAAACACTTCTACCACGCGTATTATTGCCAAGGTGATCAATTTAAATTAAGTGTCTACTTAACGCATAAGACAAATTCTGGAACAACTTGATACGTGCGTACCAACGAACGGTAACACGCAGTCCTTGACCTGGATTGACTGAAACTAGACTACTTGGCACGTGCGGTGTTTCTGAACAGGTACTTTGACCTTGTTAATGATTTACAGTGAATTAATACAAAAAGTAACAAATAAACCACCATAATGAGTTTATAAACCCATTATATACCAGAACGAGCGTGTGGAAAAACAGCTTCATAAAAAATGTGATTTAAATGTGGGCATATGCCCCACCAGTAGGTGGTTAGTTTATGCACTGCTTGAAAACGTGTTTTTAGAAAAAAAGTTTAACAAACGAGTGCCTTTCTACACAATATTAAAGCCACATGAGACAAAGTCTCGTGTGACTTTTTGTGATCACATTTTGTCCTTCGTTGTGCGTCAGTACACAATTCACATATTTTACTTCTAAAAAACCGTTAGTCCGATTGTAATGTAATTTTGTATGGTGATTTGGTACTTGAAGTTCAATCAAAGCAGTGTGTTCCATAGTCATCACCCAATGGGGCATTAGGGTGGGACCAACACTTAATTAAAATCTTCTTTTTAATTTGAGAACTGCTGGGAAACAAATAGCGCCCCTCGGGAAGCTCTAAACAAGTAGCGCTCCTCGGGAAGCTCTAAACAAGTAGCGCTCCTCGGGAAGCTCTATGCGTCCGGAGCTCTATGCGGTCTCACTCAGCTCTAGTATACGTATTTCACTGCTTTATAATTATATTACATGGTAGCAAAATGGTCGGGTCACAAGTTCACATTTATTAAGGCCTTTCCCTACAATATCTATATACCACCCATAATACACACAAAATGTTATGAAAACGTATGGCATAAGAGCAACTTCAAATTAAACTTAGTTTACCACGGCACTTTCTCAATGTAATTAGTATAGTGTGCTTTCGGGGATTTCAACTACAGTTGTAGTTTCTGATCTGATCATTTCCTCCATGTCAGCTGTTTTCTTCTCATATCCACATCTCACATTTTTAACTATTATACGAAAAATAAAAAAAAATTAAAACGCTCGCAACTGTTTGCTTTTGAAGTTCAATTTTTTATGTTGAATGCAGTCATAATTCAACAGTTCAATCGCAATTTATTTTTGATCTTGTTTATTTATTCACCATAAAGTACTACATTTTAGGTCTAAATTGATTGGCCTAATCAGATTTTTGTTTGTTCTGTGCAACCACATATAAATAAACACAACTATGTGGGTCTACATGAAGTACTAATAACCGACCTATTATTCATTAAAACCCAGTAAACCTGCGGTCTGGTGCAGTTGCAATATCATCAGAAGTTTATATAACATTTTATTTTAGTTCGATTGCGAAATATACTCATAATATATATGAATCGCTCTCTAGTCTGTTTTTCTGACTATAACCGTTGCTGCTGTGTTGTGTGTGGGTCTAGCATGGACTTGAACCCGTGACCTCTGATGTGAGCTGCCAACACTGCACTCCTGTCCGTTGCTTTAATTACCATAATTTTGAGTTTTTCTCTGGACTATATATTTTCTTCGAATTCTAAGCAATACAATAAATTATTGTTTAATAATAAAATATACAACATAATTGCTTCTGATTACCATGGGCCTAGTATACAGAAAACAATCAGTTATTACAACATTTGGGAATTGTCCCAAAGTACATACAGTGTCGACGATGTATAAAACCACAAAATATAAACATTGTCGGCGATGTATAAAGTCACAAAGTATAAACAATGTCGACAATGTATAAAGCCACAAAGTATAAAAAGTGTCGACTATGCATAAAGCCACAAAGTATAAAGAGTGTTGACGATGTATAAAGCCAAAAAGTATAAAGAGTGTCGACGATGTATAAAACCACAAAATATAAACAGTGTCGGCGATATATAAAACACAAAGTATAAAGAGTGTCGACGATGTATAAAGCCAAAAGGTATAAACAATGTCGACAATGTATAAAGCCACAAAGTATAAAGAGTGTCGACGATGTATAAAACCACAAAATATAAACATTGTCCGCGATGTATAAAGTCACAAAGTATAAACAGTGTCGGTGATGTATAAAGCCACAAAGTATAAAGAGTGTCGACAATGTATAAAGCCACAAAGTATAAAGAGTGTCGACAACGTATAAAGCCACAACATATAAACAGTGTCGGTGATGTATAAAGCCACAAAGTATAAAGAGTGTCGACGATGTATAAAGCCAAAAAGTATAAACAATGTCGACAATGTATAAAGCCACAAAGTATAAAGAGTGTCGACGATGTGTAAAGCCACAAAATATAAACAGTGTCGGCGATGTATAAAGTCACAAAGTATTAAGATTGTCGACGATGTATAAAGCCACTGAGTATAAACAATGTCGACAATGCATAAAGCCACAAAGTATAAATAGTATCGACGATGAATACCGTCAAAAAGTACACACAGTGTCGACGATGAATACCATCACAAATACAAACAGTGTCGACGATGAATACCATCACAAATACAAACAGTGTCGACGATGAATACCATCACAAATACAAACAGTGTCGACGATGAATACCATCACAAATACAAACAGTGTCGACGATGAATACCGTCACAAAGTACAAACAGTGTCAGCGATGAATACCGTCACAATGTACAGACAGTGGCGATTTTCGGCGGTTTATAATTTATGGGACGAATAACATTACTTATTGAACGTTCCTCGTAGTTCACTCTTTTTACGGAATATTCATGCGTGCCAGGTAAATACGTACTCACAATACATGATATGTTTTCTAAATGTGTAAGTATTCACATAATGCTACGAGTTATTGCCCTTGAACTATCATCATGTGCACTTCTTTGGTTATACATTGACTATAACATAACCGGTATATAGACAAGAAAGAAAATGTACTGGTTAGTCAGGAGGAAAGATCGGGAAATAAGTAAAAATAAAGTTGGAATGGACTGCTGAGACAAAGTAAGAAGCAGTTGGTCAGCAAGAATATAGAATATTTATATAGAAAGATAGTAGAAGCGAGGTTCCAGTATGAACGTACAGTATAAACTGCTAGGTCAGAAAGTAAGCCGAGATATTAGAAATCTGCAAAGAAATTGAGCAATTTATAAAACCGCTTGACCAGTGTACATGCAATTCAGAAGAATGATTCAATCCCCATTAATGAGGAATTGAAAAGATGAAAACATAGAAAGATAGCTAGAGAATAGAAAAAGACGTTCAAATCACCACGACCAGCGACTAAACATTTGTAAGAACACAATCACATTTTGGGATGGATTGACCTCATTTTACTGAGGGTTTCAAAAATCAGGCTATTCGCCATACAAGCAAACTGCCTTAAACTATACGAGATGCAATACCCGATTCTTGAGATTCTTTATCTGACGCAACAAATACTTTTTAACATTTGCAAGTATTTGCATACTGAAAACACTGTAAAACGTCGTGAACAGTCAATTAGAATGACGTCCCTTTCAACAATAACACCTATAAACGGTGTTAAAATCCTTGCATATGTATATGGCTCCAGCGTAGTCCAGTGGTCTAAAGCGTTTGACTGTCAAGCAGGAAGTCGTGTATTCAAACCGCAGTAGGTACAAAAAATAAATAAGAAAATAAAAAATATATTTTTTTGATGAAATTTTTTTTTTCTATTGAGAAATTGACTTGTGACCATAACACACACATAACAAATATCATTAATTCAGGCATACGTCATGTTTCTGTCTGATATGCATTTTTTTTACAATAAAAGTGGCAATGTCAACATTACTTAAAGAAACACTCCGTTGTACAGCGTTCAACCAATCCTGACGTCGTGCTCAACAACAAACTGTAAATATGAAGTTGTGTTTAATAATTATATATATAGATAATAAAGATAATTGAACATGTACTTATTGATTTTTGTAGAAAATGTCGTGACGTCACATATGTCTGTCTGTCCTGACTTCACATCTATCTGTTTATCAGACCTTACATATGTCTGTCTGTCCTGACCTCACATCTGTTTGTTTGGCAGACATCAAATACGTCTGTCTATCCTGACCTCACATTTGTTTGTCTGTCCTGACCTCACATTTGTTTGTCTGTCCTGGCCTCACATGTGTCTCACTGTCCTAACCCCACATTTGTCTGTCTGTCTTGACCTCACATCTGTCTGTCTGTCCTGACCTCTCATGTGTCTGTCTGTCCTGACCTTTCATGTGTCTGTCTGTCCTGACCTCCCATCTGTCTGTCTGTCCTGACCTCACATCTGTCTGCCTGTCTGTCTGTTCATACGTATACACACATATCGCTGTCAATGGTTAACTAAGTTGAGACTTGACTGCGCTTGGAATATTCATTTTTTTGCACAAGGATTCGACGGGGTTTCATCCCTCTAATAAATGGAAAGCTGTCACTATATATTAGGAAGGGAAGGTTAACCAGTACTCGAGCCCATCTCATCTCCGCAAGTAATTGATCATTTTCCCACCTGAATCAGCGGTGAGAAACAAATGATAATAAGACGCAATGTTGTATATCAATCATCATGGAGACTATGGCTTGGTGGAAATTCCAAATCATGGCCCTTGGACTGATAGTCAGACGCGGACCGAAGTAATCGGGCCCGGCTTTACCCAAATAAGATAATGTAGGAAATACGTTTGAATGGACGTGAACTCACCGAGAATCACACCTGTAGTCTCGGAGATGCAGATCCTGCTAATAACTAGTCCATTTTGTCCTCATTTGCTGTATCCGTGGATTCTACTTTGAAGATGAAGAATGCAGGTCAATGGATTGATTTTGTTTAGATCATGCAAGCACATGTACTTATATTCTCTTCATCAGCTGGTTTATATATATACAATTTGATCAAAATAAAATAGAATATAATTAACCTTAACATATTGGAAGTTATTAATCATTTGATGAAAGCAAAAGTATGTATTCTACTGCAATATTGTTTTAAAATAAGTATTTATTGTTGATATATGTTGTTTAAGAAATGCACCCAGAATACAAACGCAATATTTTGAAAACGTTTAAAGTACATTTGGTATAACAGCAACTTTACTAAATTACAATTAAACTTAGTTTTGAAAGTTTACCACGGCACTTTTTCAATACAATTAGGCTGGACTCTATTAGCTCAGTGGGTTACGCGTCTGACTATCAATCCAGGGGTTGTGAGTTCGAGTCCCCGCCCGGCAACAGTCTCTGTGATGATTGATATACGAGATTGTGTCTCTTTATCATTCGTCTCTCATCGCTGAATAAAGTTGGAAAGTTGTCAGTTACTTGCGGAGATGAGGTGGGCTCGAATACTTGTGAACCTTTCGGGATTCCAGAAAACAGTAGTTAGGTTAACTGATCGTCTGTTAGCCCTCTATGGCATAAAAATGACGCTAAACATTCAATCAATCAATCAATCAATAAAATATTTCAACTACAATTGTAATTTCTGATCTAATCATTACCTCCATATCAGCTGTTTTTTTCTCATATCCACATCTCACACTTTTAACTATTATACGAGAAATAAAAAAAATTAAAACGCTCGCAACTGTTTGCTTTTGAAGTTTGATTTTTTATGTTGACTGCAGTCATAATTCAACAGTTCAATCGCAATTTATTTTTGATCTTGTTTATTTATTCACCATAAAGTACTTCATTTTACGTCTAAATTGATTGGCCTAATCAGATTTATGTTTGTTCTGTGCAACCACATATTAATAAACACAACTATGTGGGTCTACATGAAGTACTTATAACCGACCTCGATTCATTAAAACCCAGTAACCCTGCGGTCTGGTGCAGTTGCAATATCATCAGAAGTTTATACAAAATTAATTTAGTTTGATTACTAAATATACCCAGAATTTATATGAATCGCTCTCTAGTCTGCTATTATCTGATTAGAACTAGTACTGCAGTGTTGTTTCTGATAGGTTATCGGGTCTAGCTTGGGCTTGAACCATTAACATTTGGTGTGAGCTGCTAACACTCTATCGACTGCACTCCTGTCAGTTGCCTTTAATACCATACTTTTGAGATTATCTCTGGACAATCTATTTGCTTTGTATTTTAAGCAATAAAAGCATTATTGTTTTATAATAAAATATATAACATAATTGATTCTGACTACCGTGGGCCTATACAAACAGTTATTACGACATTTGGGAATTGTCCCACAAAGTACAAACAGTGTCGACGATGTATAAAGCCTCAAAGTATAAACAGTGTCAACGATGCATAGAGTCATAAAGCATAAACAGTGCCGACGATGCATAATATCACAAAGTACACTTGAACAGTGTCGACGATGAGTAAAGTCATAAAGTACAAACAGTGTCGACGATGTATAAAGCCTCAAAGTATAAACAGTGTCGACGATGCATAGAGTCATAAAGCATACACAGTGCCGACGATGCATAATATCACAAAATACACTTGAGCAGTGTCGACGACGAATAACGTCATAAAGTACAAATAGTGTCGACAATGTATGAAGCTACAAAGTACAAACAGTGTCGACGATGAATAAAACCAGAAAAAATAAACTGTATAAACGATGAATAACGCCACAAAGTACAAACTGTGTCAACAATAAAAACCGCCACAGAGTACAAACAGTTCGACAATGGGTAACATCATAAAGTACAAACAGTGTTGACAATGTATAAAGCCACAAAGTACAAACTGTGTCGACGATGAATACCGCCACAAAATACAAACAGTGGCATCGATGAATAACGTCACAAAGAACATACAGTGTTGACGATGAATAACGTCACAAAGTACAAACAGTGGCGATTATGAATAACGTCACAAAGTACATACAGTGTTGACGATGAATAAAGTACATACAGTGTTGACGATGAATAACGTCACAAAGTACATACAGTGTTGACGATGAATAAAGTACATACAGTGTTGACGATGAATAACGTCACAAAGTACATACAGTGTAAACGATGAACAATGTCACAAAGTACAAACAGTTGCGATGATGAATAGCGTCACAAAATACAAAATGTTTCGACGATGAATAAGTCACAAAGTACATACAGTGTCAATGGTGAATACAACCACAAAGTACAAACAGTGTCAATGATGAATAACGTCACAAAGTACAAATCGTGGCGACAATGAAAAAGGTCATAAAGTACAAACAGTGTCGACGATGAGTAACGTCACAAAGTACCATCAGTGTCGGCGACGAATAACGTCACCAAGTACATACAGTGTCATCAATGAATAACGTTACAAAGTACATACAGTGTCGGCGTTGAATAACTTCACAAAGTACATACAGTGTCGACGACGAATTACGCCACAAAGTACATACAGTGTCGACGATGAGTTACATTACAAAGTACCTTCAGTGTCGGCGATGAATAATGTTACAAAGTACATACAGTGTCGACGATGAATAACGTCACAAAGTACAAACAGTGTCGACGATGAATAACGCTACAAAGTACAAACAGTGTCGACGATGAATAACGTCACAAAGTATATACAGTGTCGACGATGAATTACGCCACAAAGTACATACAGTGTCGACGATGAGTTACATTACAAAGTACGTTCAGTGTCGGCGATGGATAATGTTACAAAGTACAAACAGTGTCGATGATGAATAACGTCACAAAGTACAAACAGTGTCGACGATGAATAACGTCACAAACTACAAACGGTGTCGGCGATGAATAACGTCGCAAAGTAGAAACAGTGTCGGCGAGAAATAACGCATTTAAGTACATACGGTATCGACGATGAATAACGTCACAAAGTACAAACAGTGTCGACGATGAATAACGTCACAAACTACAAACGGTGTCGGCGATGAATAACGTCGCAAAGTACAAACAGTGTCGACGATGAATAACGTCACAAACTACAAACAGTGTCGGCGAGAAATAACGCATTTAAGTGCATACGGTGTCGACGATGAATAACGTCACAAAGTACATACGGTGTCGGCGATGAATAACGTCACCAAGTACTTAAAGTGTCGGCTATGAATTACATCACAAAGTACATAAAGTGTCGACGATGAATAACGTTACAAAGTAGATACAGTGTCGACGATGAATAACGTCAAAAAGTAGATACAGTGTCGGCGATGAATAACGTCACAAAATACATACAGTGTCGGCGATGAATAAAGTCACAAAAAACACACAATGTCGGCGATGAATAACGTCACAAAGTACATACGGTGCCGGCGATGAATAACGTCACAAAATACATAAAGTGTCGGCTATGAATTACGTCACAAAGTACATAAAGTGTCGACGATGAATAACGTTACAAAGTACAAACAGTGTCGACGATGAATAACGTCAAAAAGTACATATGGTGTCGGCGATGAATAACGTCATAAAGTACATATAGTGTCGGCGATGAATAAAGTCACAAAATACATACAATGTCGGCGATGAATAACGTCACAAAGTACAAACGGTGTCGGCGATAAAATAACGTTACAATTTACATCCAGTGTCGGCGATGAATAACGTCACAATGTACATACAGTGTCGGCGATGAATAACGTCACAAAGTACATAAAGTGTCGGCTATGAATAACGTTACAAAGTACATACAGTGTCGACGATGAATAACATCAAAAAGTACATAAGGTGTCGGCGATGATTAACGTCACAAAGTACATACAGTGTTGACGATGAATACCGCCACAACGTACAAGCTGTGTCGGCGATGAATAACGTCACAAAGTACATAGTTACAGTGTCAGCGATGAATAACGTCACAAAGTCCTACAGTGTCGGCGATGAATAACGTTGCAAAGTACATACAGTGTCGACGATGAATACCGCCACAAAGTACAAGCCGTGTCGGCGATGAATAACGTTACAAAGTACATAGTTACAGTTTTGGCGATGAATAACGTCTCAAAGTACATATAGTGTGGACGATAAATAACGCCACAAAGTACATATAGTGCCGGCGATGAATTATGTCACAAAGTACATTAAGTGTCGACGATGAATAACGTTACAAAGTACATATAATGTCGGCGATGACTAACGTCACAAAGTACATTTAGTGTCGACGATGAATTACGTTACAAAGTACATATAATGTCGGCGATGACTAACGTCACAAAGTACATAAAGTGTCGACGATGAATTACGTTACAAAGTACATATAATGTCGGCGATGACTAACGTCACAAAGTACATTTAGTGTCGACGATGAATAACGTTACAAAGTACATATAATGTCGGCGATGACTAACGTCACAAAGTACATTTAGTGTCGACGATGAATAACGTTACAAAGTACATATAATGTCGGCGATGACTAACGTCACAAAGTACATTTAGTGTCGACGGTGAATAACGTCACAAAGTACATATAATGTCGGCGATGACTAACGTCACAAAGTACATAAAGTGTCGACGATGAATAACGTCACAAAGTACATATAATGTCGGCGATGACTAACGTCACAAAGTACATTAAGTGTCGACGATGAATAACGCCACAAAGTACATATAATGTCGACGATGACTAACGTCACAAAGTACATAAAGTGTCGACGATGAATAACGTTACAAAGTACATATAATGTCGGCGATGACTTACGTCACAAAGTACATTTAGTGCCGACGATGAATAACGTCACAAAATACATATAATTACGGCGATGACTAACGTCACAAAGAACATTTAGTGTCGACGATGAATAACGTCACAAATACATTTAGTGTCGACGATGAATAACGTCACAAAGTACATTTAGTGTCGACGATGAATAACTTCATAAAGTTTAAACTATACTCAGATACACGTTCACATCTCCACCAATAAAACTGGATGTCCTATATAACCTGTAATTGGGTTGAAAATGACACAAAGCCCATTAAAAATAGTCAAAGGTTTATTTGTACTTAATAAAATTTCATTGCAAGAGTGTCACATAAAATGAATGAAACGCTTTATATACAATGCATAAAAAGCGTGCTAAAGTATAAAAAAAAGACAATTAAAGAAAATAGCTCACAATCAATTACGTCGAATTCCTCTCATACAAAAACTAATAAATTCTATGTATCATATGATACCGTCTTTATGCTATACCCGAATGTGTCATTAGTTTCTTTTTAATTTAAGGTTATATAAAAGCAGCAAACTTTTCACAACTGGAGTGAATTAGGAAAAAAGCGAGAGTCACATCAACGTGATTGTCATGTCCGTATGTCCGTCTTATATTTCATATTAACACCAGAGATTTGTGCTTCTCTGACACTTCATACCATGTTACACAATATCCGTTTGATTTGTCTACATAATCTCCTTACATCAGAAATATTATATACTTTATATATTTGGAGTTTTTTGTAATATAAAGGGCGCGCGTGTGTGGTATGAAATCGGTATGATACTTGCGAAATTCCAGTGATCTCGGCAGTATATATCATGATTCGCGAATAGATAAAAAACATTTCAAACTTACAAGTGGTGGGTATGTTTCATTCGAATAATTAGATTTACATTTTACATCCAGTTATATGTAAAAAAGCAAGGAGATTTTGTATTAAGGGTTGTCGTCGGTACATTTCGCTACTTTTGTTTACGATCTAGGTCTCAGCCTGTATATTCGCTTAACAAAACGTCTGAGCCGGAGTACTCAGTTAAGCTTAAATTTCATTTTCAATTAGCATCATTACTTCTGTCACTGTCAGTCATTACGTTGGTATTCAGCATAACCTTTATCGTTAGAAAACTTTAAATAAAAAAGGGGCGATGGTGTAATGGAAATTTATTGGCTACTCACAATAGTCTCTTATCGCAAAAACAACACGTGACTGGAGTACGGATTTTAGAGCGGTTTGCAATAGCTCTGAGTTTACTTCACAATCAAGTTAAAGAATGAGTATCAATCAAATTCAAAAGGTATATTTCCAACAAGTTTTCAAATGAAGCAGTTTTGTAAATATGAGGTTTAGATAGAACCGGCGCTAGGCTCAAGTCATCATGGACCCTTAGATACATCGACACCGTAACGTATCAATCCTAGTTCCGACTTGCACTGCGATAGTTTTTTATTTGATCGACACAACATAAAAAACCCAAACAAACACGTGCTCTACAAGTTGCAGTGCATGACAAAAACAAATAGTTTAAAAGGCACTTGAAAATGACATGCAGTCTGACCTTGATGCAAAGATAGACAAGTAAAGAAAACTTCCTGTAATAATTAATCGTTGTTAGACTTAGTTAAATGTGGGTGGGTGTTTTAAAACGCATTTTTATTTTTATTTTTGACACGCTCTTCAGAACAAGTTAAAATGTAAGAGAAGCATTGTGAAGTAACACGAGTAGACTTATAATTGGCAATGTGGATATCAGGACGGGTTACAAGCATGCAGGCTACTGAGAATTTCACAGGAAACATCAGCGATCGGAAATGAAAATTCAAGTTTTCGATGGGCGTGTGTCATCCGTGCCCAAGTGTTCTCAGGCGCTTTCATCTGCTGACCTCTTATCTCTGATCGCTGGTGTCGTGGGTTCGAGATCCGTTCTGTCCAAACACATTAGACTTTAGACTTTCTAACTGTCAACCCCGCCCAGAAACAGTCTCTGTGATGGTTGATATACGACATTGTGTCTCATTGTCATTCTTCTCTCACCGCTGATTCAAGTGGAAAAGTTATCAGTTACTTGCGGAGATGGGGTGTGCTCGACTACTGGTTAACCTTTCAGGATCCCAGGAAACAGTCGTTAGGTTAGCTGATCGTCTGTTAGCCCTCGATGACATAAAAATACCAATAAATATGCAATCAATCAATCAATCAATCAATCAATCTAACTGTCAAAAAAAATGAAAAAAATGAAAGGTTTTCTAGTCACTTGCGGATAGAAGTGATTCTGCGTAGATTCATTACGAAGTTTTCCACGATATGTTATAAATAACTTGTCATGTGTTTGAGATGACGTTAAACCACATTCATTGAACAAGTCCAGTGCCCGTTGATAATAAATAAAGTCGTTTATCTACATCACTTTCACACGTTCATAGGCCATTATTAGTTATATCACAAGTTATAAATAATTATTACAAGAAACTATCACAGGATATACAATTTAGAAACTGAGGCTTTGCGATATGCTGCAAATCGATTTATCAAAAGGTGTTTAGGTTGAACAATTACTTAAAATTAAATTGCGCAATTTATGGTTTGTTTTGCATCAGTAATCAATAGGATTTGCTACAAGCAATGACGTTCATTACAACATGTATATACTATTGTTGATATGTGTATAATATTATTTGGTAAAGAAAATGTTTTTGTACTATCATTCACTTTATTACATGTATAATTTATAATAATATGAACTTATTATTGTTGTCGTCGTCGTCGTCGTTGTCGATGCTGTCACATTGTGGTTTGAGTTGGTGGTGATATTTTTATTGATATTGCACTGACATTGGAATTGTAGTAGTAGCAGTAGAACTAGAAGTAGAAGTAGAGGTAGAGGTAGAGGTAGAAGTAGAAATAGAAGTAGAAGAAGAAGTAGAAGTAGAAGTATGTCAGTCTAATAATTAAGTCCCTTGCGTTGATTTCTTTGGCAATTATTCTTTTAGCAATACCAACATCTGTGAACACTACACGTTACCGTACTTACTATGTGAAAGTTAATGATGTAATAGAGCGTGGGTCTCCTTCACTACCAATCTTTACGCAGATACTCGCAGAATTAATTAAATGGATAGACTTGTATCTTTAATATGATATTGATAAAAAAACTTTTAAAGAGTAGAACTATATTTTTATCAATATTTTTTTAATATATTGTTTTCATCTTCGCATTCGTTGCCTTTTTGCGCACGAAATGACCTATTTGTATATCGATATGCCGTAAAATTCATTAATAAATTAATAAAATTCACTTTTCGTTCATTCATTCATTCATTCATTCATTCATTCATTCATTCATTCATTCATTCATTCATTCGTTCGTTCGTTCGTTCGTTCGTTCGTTCGTTGATTGGTCGGTTGGTTGGTCCGTCGGTCCGTCCGCACGTCCTTCTGTTCCTTTGTTCGTCCATTCCTTCCTTCCTTCCCCTTCATACCTTCCTTCCTTCATCCATTCATTCGTTCATTCATTCATACATTCATTCTTTTATTATTTATCATTCATTCAATCATTGGTACTGATACATGCTTCTTGTAGAAATAGAATATTCCAGGATACTGATCATGTTCTGGAATTTCTCCTCGGGATTTAATGTTTATATCAATATAATATTATTGAGTTAGAAATGCCTTCTGTCTATACAATTTGTTATTTTGTATTTATCGCTTGCTTCGTTAATATAATTGGTTTTAAAATAAAAGAAACGAAGAATTAATAAAAGCCACCATGTGGCAGTGAGATGTTAAAAAGGTCAATTATAACCAGTCCAAGAAAATAAACAGAACTTCTAAGTCAAACTAAGGATTTGTGATTTTTTTCTTTCAAATAAAAAAAGCAAACGAAATACTCGATTCTCCCCAAATTGTAATATATCACACAAAACATAAAAAACGACATTACCTACAATGATTTATTTCAAGGTAATCCAATTTTGAATAATGGGCCCTCTACTAGATGTTGATATAATTCGTCTTATAAATCACTGCTCGCCACGGAAGATGTTGAAAGTTTAAATGAGAACAGATGTAATTGTCAGTTTGATGAAGCGTTATGTCATATCTAATTAATTTACGTAATAGCAATTAGTCATGGAAACGAGATTACTAAAGCAACACTTTAAGCTAATTGTTGCCTACCTCACCTTTATTTTAAATCGTTGCTATTGTAACAAAAACGTAGAAATATTTGATATAAGTAATGTAAAATATATTCAATGTGAAACAAATTATTATTATTTTATGTTGAGAAATCGATGCTAATCTTCTGATCTGGGTGATAACTGATCTCTTAAAAAATTCTTTGTAAAAAGCGTTTGGCTATACATCGATGTATTTGCATTTATTTTTCCTTTCACGATTTAACAAAAGTTATTTTAACACTCTTTTAGGCCAAGAGCCAAGATCAACACCGGTTTCTCAATTTTATAGTGTACAATGCTATATACTATACTTCTTATTCTAATATAAAGCATGTATAATCTGTGATAGATGTATAATTATATTCTATGTCAATTAATTTTATAGCGACAGTCTCTTGTAATTCTAATTTTGAATGGCTATGTACGTTTTTGTTATTGTATGTTTTATGTATATCTTTTTCATATATTAGACTTTAATAAAGATATAAACTAAACAACTTAACTGTAACTCTTTTATTAGTTGTAATGGTCTTATATGAGAAAGCTTCTCAAAGGTGATATCGTGTGAACCTAATATCTCCCGAACTCAGGTCTATTAACCACCAATCGAAAAAGCAGGGAATTCTATGTCTGTTCCACAATTCACAATCTGATCACCTCGGTCTTTATGCTACGCAATAGACCTCTGACATAATAAGGCGCCATTTTGGAAATACTTTCAGTCACATGATAAAATAAAATGGCGGCCCCCTTATGCCACCTGTTTATATACATGTACATTGGAAATATAAACGTTTGTTAATCAAGACTGATATTTTAAATTTCCCTATAAATATGACCCATGTCGAGTGTATAAATAAAAAAATCGATATAACAACGCCATATATAATCAACTTAATGACGGATACATTATTTGTTACTTTCACGCGAATGAACACAGACTTGTAACACAGGCGATTCGCGTTGGTGTATTCTAGAGCTATACACGAGGTGTATTCTACGGAGGATACGGAAATACCCGATGTTTCACGATTGCCACAATTCATAGAAATTGAACTCTTACTAAATTATGACGTCATTAAAACGTTCCCTAAAGCAACTGACCAATCAACGTGCTCGTAACAATTGCTATTGAACGGACCCAATCGGGAGAGCTCGGTTCGTTCTGCAGACTTGTGATAAGACGTATTGCAAGCTTTAAATGCTATATATCACATACTGGAAACCAAAAATACGAAATTATTTTTTTAATATCTAAAGAAAGCGAAGACTACAATAATGTTGTTGTTGTTGTTGTTGTTGTTGTTGTTGTTGTTGTTGTTGTTGTTGTTGTTATATGGTGTTTAACGTCGTTTTCAACAATTTTTCAGTCATATCGCGACGGTGTCTACTTGAGACAGTATTCTAAGCGCTGTCACACTGGAATATCATGCCGCAGACACATGGTATGATACCCCACCCAGTCACATTATACTGACACCGGGCCGACCAGACCTAGAACTTTCCTCTAAATGCTGAGCGTCAAGCGAGGAAGCTTCTAGTACCATTTTTTTTAAAGTCTTTGGTATGACTCGACTACAATAAGAACACTAAAACAGTAAACTACACAGTGCCCATAAGACGGTCCCATCTGTTTTGTATAAATTTTATTAAGTAAATGTAAAATTTTACCAGTAGAGTTGATAACAATCTGTTTATTTTTTTTATAAATGTTCTAATTGTCAATAGCCTTCCATATACATCGTCTCCGTCCATATCTAGAATCAAATTCTAGAACCAGTTCCATTAACCACTAACCAGTAAATTCACGATCGGAATTATGTTCATTTAAATTGCCATTCGCCGACACTTCCAAGGTATCAACAATTGCTTATGCCATTTCAAATTGATTGTAATCGCATTTTTTTTCATCAGCAAATTTATCATTAGGAGTTATATTTCAAATAAGCTTTCCATTTTGTTGGTCTTTTGCTTCCCGAGGGCATACCACCAAGACAAATCTAGACTCAATTGTGTTTATATACAAATAGTGAAACAGTTGTTCACAGAAGTCACTGATTCATCAAATGCATATTCCATCGCTGGATTTCGCTGCTGATCTCTGATCCAAATGGCGGAGCAATGAAAGTGACCAAATACTGCCCGTCTTTAAAAAATATCATCTCTTCATAACCATGGCTAAGTAGAACACCCCGTGCAGCTACACAGTTATAGTATGTCATCTTATCTTCCGCGGTCTGACTGTCAATCCAGGGGTCGTGAGTTCGAATCCCCACTCACAATCTCCGTGATGTTTAATATACGACATTGCGTCTCATTGTCATTCGTCTCTCACCACTGATTCAAGTGGGAAAGTTATCAGTAATTTGCGGAGATGGGGTGTGCTCTAGTACTGATTAACCTTCTAGGATCCCAGGAAACAGTGATTAGGTTAACCGACTTTTGGAAATGAACAAAGCTTACACCATCTGATGGAGAGAATATATGTACATGTGCTTGCATGATCTTAACACAACCAATTCATTGACCTGCATTCTTCATCTTCAAAGTAGAATCCACGGATACAGTAAATGGGGACAAATAGGACTAGTTGTTAGCAGGATCTGCATCTCCGATACTACAGGTTCGATTCCCGGTGGGTTTACGTCCATTCAAACGTATTTCCTACATTATCTTATTTGGATAAAGCCGGGTCCGATTAGCTCGGTCCTTGTCTGACTATCAGTCCAAGGGCTGTGAGTTGGAGTTTCCATCAAGTGACAGTCTCCGTGATGACTGATATACAGCATTGCATCTCATTATCACCGCTAATTCAGGTGGGAAAATGATCAGTTACTTGCGGAGATGGGGTGTGCTCGAGTACTGGTTATCCTTCCCAGATCCCAGGAAACAGTGGTTAGGTTCACTGATCATCTGTTAGCTCTCGATGACATAAAATGCCGTTAAATATTCAATCAATCAATCAATCAATCAATCAATCAATCAATCAATCAATCAATCAATCAATCAATCAATCAATTAACCAATCAATTATATTCCGCAAATTCTAAATGCTCTAGCCTAACCCATCCTTCAAACTGACCGCAGGAAGCTTCAATTGGGACCAGTTAGGCGTCCCATTCTCTAGCTGACAAAAGTTAACCGACGGACGACCTTTGTGATGGTATTGCACGCAACCATTCATTCCTTTTCTTCTTGTTCTGAACCAAATCACTTCGCCAATTTCTTCTCACATCTTGGATTCCTCAATACCAGAAGAATGAGCTATCATGTATTCTGTGTCGACGTGCCGTCAAACACCATTCATGGATAACTATACTTTTCAATATATGCCGGGCCCGATTAGCTCAGTCGGTTACGCGTCTGACTATCAATCCAGGGGTCGTGAGTTCGAATCCCCCGCCCGGCAACAGTCTCCATGATTATTGATATACGACATGTGTTTCATTATCGTTCGTCTCTCACCATTGATTCAAATGGGAAAGTTATCAGTTACTTGCGGAGACGAGGTGTGCTCGAGAACTTGTTCATCTCAGGAAACAGTAGTTAGGTTAACTGATCGTCTGTTAGCCCTCGATGGCATAAAAATGACGCTAAATATTCAATCAATAAAAAAAACTTTTCAATATTTATTTAATATATTGCTATCATCTTCACATGCGTTACCTTTGCGCACACGAAATGACCTATTTATGTTTCAACGTGTCGTAAAACATTCATTCATTCATTCATTCATTCATGCACCAATTCGTGCATTCATTTATTTTATTCATTAATTCATTTATCATTAATTTCCACCCAACTCTGTAATGGCAGCTAGTTTTGCAGGTCCTTCCGTACACTATAATAATGAATTAGGGAGGAATACAATAAAATATGCAGCTACTAGATAAAATGTGGCAACGATTGAGTTTGTGTGTTGTTTTAAAAACTAACATACCAAACATGAATATAGATATATAGTTTTTTCTTATTAATGATATTTTTAGTCGTTACTATCAAGATTGTTATTTCGGGTATTTTAAGTTAATTTCCGATAAAGATGTTTTTGGTAAGGTCCTTGTGTCGGTATTCACACAATGTTCTTAAGTATAATACAGCTGTTATAGTAGTAGGTTTTAATATGCTTGACGATATGTTAACTGTATAACAACAGTGATCTAATTAGGCAGATAAAAGCTACTTTGTTATTCGTTTTTCGTCTTCCGTTATTCAGAAGCTCTTCAATATTGGAGGTAAGGAAGGTTTCAGTTCAGGTTCACGTTGAATACAGGATGATGAAAGTAGGATAATGAACTAATTTCAATCTGCCGATTTGACAGGTGGATCAAACGTGTTACTAAATAACACCGTAATGTTAAATGTAACTCTATGCATCAAATAAACATGTAGGATTTGGACCAGGAACCAGGTGGGGGTGGGGGTGGGGGTCAAATTGGTAGTACTCGAAAGTAGTTCAATAGAAAAATGACAGTGTTTTTTTCAAGATAGTGTTAAGTGTATAATACACTTCAAGGTAATATATTGCAATGTTGACTTGACTTGCGCAGAGAGTATATTTCCCCTGAGAATGTTGCAAAATTGAGTGGAATCCTGGCTGTAACATGCAGATGGGATAGCTTTTTAGGCGGTAAGAATGTTGCATAATTTGGAATTTGACTGATTCAACCCCTGTTGACATAGCGACACCTACTTTCATTTTTATCAAAGTAGTGTTTTTTTCTTGTTTTTTTTTTATGTTCTGTTTGAATTAACTATGAATTCTCGACAATCTGTTAAAGTTTGAGTTTGAGCACATAGTGCTTATATTACAGTCTATTGGAAAGTAATGGTGGGCCAACTTCATATAACATATAAACGAGCACAAAATAGATAAGCAAAAACTAACATCGGTCCTCTATAAAAATGAGTCATGTAAGTACCGATGTCATCTTTAAAGTAAAAATGTCATTTATTATATTTTTATACAAATATATTTTTGCTCAATGGCAAAGTAAGCTCAGAGCTTATATGAACCGCTCTCGAGTCTACTTCCTGGACAGAAACAATACTGAGTATTGTTTGTAACGGAGCGAGCTAGGGATCGAACCCATAAACTCAAGCATGAGCGACCTACACTCTATTTACTGGACTACAGAGCCTCTTGGAACGAATATCGTTCGTCAAGGAATACCTACACAAAGTTCAGTCACCTTTTGAATTGTACACATGCGTCTCGCTATTCCAATCTTTGTTCGTATTCGAGTTTGGGGATGTCACATACTGCCATTAAATATTCCACTAACACGTCAGCATAATACACACTGAGTATGGCGTTTGGTGCCTTCATGCGTTTATGCTATCGAAGGTTAACAGACGATCAGTTAACATAACCACTGTTTCCTGGGATCTTGGAAGGTTAATCAGTACTCTGGCACACCCCACCTCCGCAAGTAACTGATAACTTTCCCACTTGAATCAACGGTGAGAGACGAATGATAATGAGACGCAATGTCCTTTACCATCCAACACGGAGATTGTGGCCGGGCGGGGATTCGAACTCGCGACCCCCTGCATTGATAGTCAGGCGCGCTAACGACTGAGCTAATCGGGCCTGACAAGTGAATATAAATAAAGTGCTTTGCTAAAGAACTGAAACAGCACAGTGGTAGTACCAGCTGAGGTAGAGAATCGAACCCATGATTTGTCGACCTTAAAACCGTTGTTCTATTACTAGTATAGATCACGCCATACGTGTGCAGCTTGTTTAATGTAATCGATGATAAAAAAAGTTGTAATTACCTCGCCTAGCATACAATTGTAACATATTGTATGGAAGAGAGTGTATGAACCTGACTGTAATATAGACCACGAAGCATATCGTTGTGGTTTTATGGTTAAAGCAACTGTATCGACAGCTCACTTGTTACAATCAGTTCAATCGACCGGGTGCACACTCGGCGAGAGAAGAAGTACGCCAGTGGACCTTTTTCTCTTCATTTGGGTTATTTATTTGGACTTTAAAGATAAAACACCCTTTCATTTGGACCTTACCAGTTAAGCATCGTTTGCCTATTTATTTAAAATATTCTATTCTCTACACGGATTGCCATGTTTTTATTTCATGGACAGTGGTTTAAACACATAAAGCTACATTGACCAAAAATTCAGTTATTATATTTTTCATGTGAAAACGTTTGAAAAAAGAGTTAATGGTACTTATTAAATTTGCTTGACAGACTTTCAATTTTTGATTTGCTTTTTTCTTTGTGGTTTGTTGTTAACAGTTTGAAATGTAAAAAACATCTAATATAAAAATGGAGATGGACCCAGTGAAAATATTAGTTTTTATATTTTTCGTTTTACTGGGAGTAAGTGGTGTGAAAAGAAACGAAACCGCTTTCGACGATGACATGTGGGACGGAATTCGTACCAGACTTCTGTTTCCCAAAAACTTCGTCAGTGTCAGGATAAATTCGCATAATGAAAAGGAATTAAGAATCGGATATAATAAAGTGTTAACTATGGAAACGTCGATGGAAAGTGGATATAGTGAAGACCTAGATATGGTAATTAAACAGGCGACAGATGGCCACAGACTAGTACAAGCCGTATACCAGGGAGGGCTGTTGAAAGAGTGCGATTTTACGAAAGATTCGCCTCAAATTCTGGATTTCGTTTCAAATTTTGTAAGCCCGGAGTTCCTTACAGAAGATGAAGAGTTTGGAGACGTTTTGCAAGCGTATGCGATGAGCAACTCCACGAGACGGAATTACACATTGGCGTACCGATATTTCAATGACCTTGGGTTCTTGAAAGATCTTGCTGTAAATGTTGGTTTGCGTTCGTTGCGAAAAGAATGTCAAGCATTTGTTAAGGTTGCAAGAGCACTCGCGAGAGACGAAGTGAAATCCGGTAAAATTAAAGACTTTTATGCAGAATTCGTGGAAAACACGGATCAAAACGATGCAATCAACTTTAACAAAATACAGCCAGATAACATCTTAAAAACAAAAGAAAGTACCTCAAATCATAAACTCACAAAACGCTCAACGGAACCTTTAAAGCGCTCCCGCAAAAAACGAGCGGCCTTTGACTTTAATAGTGTCTTAATATTTCCTGGTACAAAATGGTGCGGTAAAGGGGATTTGGCATCATGCTACGATGATCTAGGGGACGATCAGGAGCTAGATGCGTGCTGCAGGGATCACGACTGTTGCCCTTATATAATACCACCGTTTACTCGCAGATACAATATGTTCAACTATAGATTTCATTCACTTCTCCATTGTGACTGCGATCAGCGGTGAGTAGTTTAGACAAAACGTTTTTTTTTGTTTTTTTTCCCCCAACACATTTCAGATTATATATGGTATATCCAGTTTTACTGGTGGATGAAGACCTCAGGCTGAGTAGAACCACCGTCCTTCCGCAAGAAACTGGCAAACTTTCTCACATAAAGTTTTTGGATCGAGCTTGAATCGAACCAACTACTTTGGCGGTGAGAGGTAAGTGATCTTGAAACGGCGCCTAAGACCATTCGGCCACGGAGGACTCATAAAAGTATTTATTTTAGTTAAATAAGAGCATATTTAATAATATCATGTAATACAGATAAATGCAATAGCAAATAAATGCCTTATCATCCGAACCTTATTTAACAATTAACCAAATTTTAAATATACTAAATTGAAAAAGGTGTGCACAAACACATATTTTATAATAAATCTGTTTTGTTTCAAAAATTTTTGTCTGAAAATTGATTTAAACGTTTGTCAGTTTGTAATTGTAGAAGTTGACTGGTGTAAATAGACAGATTTACATGCACGATATTACTGTTTCGCCATGGGTTAGTTTAAGGAAACGTTAGTTCGCTTGGCTCACGGAGTAGCGGGTCCGAGCCCCCAGTGAGGCTTTCTATTTTTTTTCCAGTCCTGTTACAGTATTATACGTCTCATAAGCTCCAAACAGACAATCACCAATTCACCTTATAGGCATAATTCCCAAAATGGAATATTCATTCAACTTAAAGGGACACATAACAAAGTTGAAATTAGATTTGATCATGTTCACATATATGTAGAACCGTTACAGAAATACTGATATTCGCGTAAATGAAATATTTAGGTAAGAATTACCAGTGTTGATAAAACTGGTTTTATAATATTTAATTTTTAAATTGATATCCTTGCAATTCTTTTACTAATAAAAAATAAAATTTTAATATGGTTTACTCATTTTTACCTCACATGACCACATACGTGTGGAATATGATACCTTTAAAAATTCAGGACTTATGCCCTTGTCAAAGACATGCTCAAGTCTCCTGAACTAATTAGCCTCAGTCCAATATCGAAGAGTTACATAATAATTTAAAAAGCGAAAAAAGACGAATATCAAGATAACTTCTTACATCTTTTTCCAAAAAACAGGAACGAAACTAAGGGTTGTTAAACAGTCTGAGCTATTCAATTTCACACTTGCATAATGTAAATATTATCAAATTTTCAAAAACGGTATCAAGTTGAGTTTTAACACAATTGCCTTGTGTACCTTTAAATAACCATTCCCACTATGTATTAAGTAATTAGTCACGCAGTAACGTTCACCCGAGCAGCAAACAAAACACAACTATGACACCATATAAAGTTGGTTCACGGAGCGGAGTGGTTAAAAGATTGGGAATCAATTTGCATTGTTAATCCTCTTTTATGTGTCCTCCAAACGCTACTTAAGATTAGAAAATACACGCGTGTAACAATAACCCACAAAGAATACATTTAAACACGGGGAAACACTTGCAAGTAAATGTCGATATGCGTACATGCGTGTGCATTCTGATGATTATAAAATAAATCTTCTGTATATTTAATTACTGCAGCGATTATGTACGGACACATAGCTTTGAATATAACTTCGATTTTTTCATTATCTATTGTAAAGATTAATTCGGGGCACAGACTTTAATTTTGAGTTTCTACTTTGTATTTTATGCGTATTGCCCCATAGAAGATTGAATGTATAAAAATTAGTTATCTTACATGCATTAAATATTATTATTATTACTATAGTTAGTAGTGTTACATGTGTTACCTTGTTATCAGATACGAATAATTGAGTTATGTATCAACGTTACCCTCGTCCCGGCATATTTACGTGCAGTGAACAAGATTTTTAACCGGCCACCTGTTTCTTTTTATGCAGTCAATTGTGATGTTCTCAGAAATTTTCATTAACAATACAGTAGTCTTTAAATCGTAACAGTTGAATCTCGTAACAGAAACTCTCAAAAATCAGTTACAGCATCGTTAATCTATTTGTAATACCTGGTATGACCCCTTCCGGTGGCAACAACAGCTACCCAAGCAACATAATCTTGGTCATGTTTAGCGCGACGTGATCCAAGCATGGGCCAATCTTCCGCAACAGTATCACCAGCGATACATTACGTCCATTAGGTTGACATTGCATAGTATTGTTTTATGAAAACATCTCCAATAAAATAAACAGTCAATCATGTATAAACGGTCTCCTCTATTAGACAGCCACTTGTCTTAAGCGGCCACATTTGTTATTTCCCATTTAAATGCTTTCAGCACAAATAAGCTTGCATTAAACAACAACCTGTCTTAAAAGACCACTTTTGCTCCTTCCCTTGACTTGGCTGCTTAAAACAGGTTTGACTGTACTAAAATTGCTGAACGGCATCTTGTTTCGTAGATTCGTACTCAAATATGACAATTAAAACTATTTTATTTTCACCAGCCTTTTGTCCGAGTGATAGAAAGAGTTCATAAGAAATATCATCAATGTGTATTTGCCTATGACGTTTTAGTGTCCTCCGTGGCCGAGTGGTCTAAGGCGCCGTCTCAAGATCACTTACCTCTCACCGCTAAGGTTGTAGGTTCGAGTCCCGCTCACTTCAAAATTTTTATGTGAGAAAGTTTACCAGTTACTTGCGGAAGGACAGTGGTTCTACTCAATCTGGCTCAGACTGAGGTCTTCCTCCACCAGTAAAACTGGATATGCTATATATAACCTGAAATGTGATAAAAAAATGGGCTTAAACTCCGTTCAAAAATAATTAAAGACGTTTTACTCGTATTTTCAAAGCTTATGTTACTTCGCCAGTTTTCCAAACTCTGTTAATACGTTCTTAAAATATAAAGTTTCTGGTAGCTACTATAGATTATTAGTTTATTTAAGCCGAACATGGCCCATGAACATACAGTAATGCACACACACATTACATACAGGTAGGGTAGCTATAACTGGAGATTAATTACACGTTCATAAGTATAGAGTTTAATTTGATACGTGTAAAGTACGAGTAAAATTCTACTTTAATGTTGCCATGGAAAATGACAATGTTACAATTGACTACGATAGCATTGACTCGCATACTCCCCCCTGCGATACGACCCCGTGTGCATTTCTGTGTTTTGTCATGTTAACTGACATAAGTGATTAAATGACACGCATCACGATAAATCTAATAGTATATCTTCACCAAATTGAACGTTTGTAATATTTCCCCTCCGCATACTAGTGTTTTCACTAATTCATCACACAGTGTGTTGATATTGTCCAGAGGTATTAACATTATTAAGGTTTCTCTTTGAAGCAGAAACCCTTAATAGCCACGGTGCCTGCTCCTGTATTATTCTTCACAGCGTTATAAAATACATTAAGAAAGAAAAAAAAACACATCGCTTCTTTAACACAACATAGCAAGTTTAAACGCCAGATCCTTCTTGATTCATGTTAACTTATTAATTAATTATGAGAAGAAAAAAAAATGCTGGTACAGTTTACAAGCGAAATGGTAAACTCATGTTGTGTTGATGTAAAGTTGATGGATTAGTACAGGTTTAAAAGATTTATTAACGTAATATATATACACTTAAATCGAAATATAACTGCTATACAGTTTACGTTGAACTGGATGGTAGTTTATGTATAGAAATTTGACTGAAATGTAATTCCTTTACATCGGTGTTATTATTGAGGGATTGAAAAACAACTTTGAGCGCAACCTGTAATCAGATATTTTCTTTTCTTTCTTTCTTTTAAACATAAACAAGTCATGAAACAAGTTTGTAATTCATAAATTTGAAGCATTATTTTCAGTAATGAAAAAAATCGTCTTGAAAAAGAAGGTATCGTATTCTATTATTGTATATACCCCTTACATAATTTGTGGTAGGGGGCATGTTATTTCATTTAATTAAAATATCGTGTTTTAAAAAAATAAATATATATATTGTTGGATTGTATTAGGTATTTGATTAAAATGTATCGCTGAGCTGAGCGTATTCATACAGGAATGATGCATACTTTAAGGTTTGTGGTTAAAGGCTAACAATCGTTTATTTTTCATTTCGGTTATATTAACACCGAGTTAAACACAAGTTCACGTAGGACATGTGTGTGTGCGTGCGTGCGTGCGTGCGTGCGTGTGTGCGTGCGCGCGCACGGTCGGATATAAGGTTTTCAGTCCCTCCGCCAAACCGCCCATGGGGAGTGCCCTGAGTTTGCATAAGAGTATGGACTAGCTGGAGGTTAGGCTGCAGCTCAGAGGTGTACTGATAGAGAGTCCGTCTCGCATGCCGGATTTTGTGCGGTTCAACCCCCGACTGAGTTTATCATTTATAAAGGCTATTTACATATTTATTACTTTGAACCAGTACAAAGCACATGCGGAAAAGGTGTCTTGCTATTAAAGGACACACATATCACACATAGTCGTGGAGGAGGATCAAACCAGCGACCCCCCTCCACCGGACAATGCAATGTTTGACGCTGAATGTTGAAAGATAAAACAAGAAAATCAAACTTCACTCTGTCAATGAACTGACTGAATTGATGAAAGTGCCGCCATACAAAACAATACGTCTCCATATCAACACTTGGGGCATCTCATTCTCATATAATATTTGAACCGTTAATGGATAGAGCTATCTAAGTACTTAAATATACGTTTTCGGAACTAACCTTGTTTTAGAATAATCATTAAAGCAGTGCAGTGGGAGAGTGGATATTCTGTTATTCGCTTTAGTCAGAGGTTGTGGGCTCGAACACAAGTCTCAACCCGGTTGCTTCAGCACATTAAACGAACTCGAGCGCGATTTATAAAAATCGCTGATCTTACTTTGCGATGTAGCTAAAATAAATTAGTATATATCAATAAGTAGAGCAGAACTACTTGTGAAAACAATACATTAAGTATAATTAGAGATAAGCGTAGTCTTGTAGCAGTGTGCACCGTCTATCATCTTGCCAACACGTGCGGACGTTATTCCGCTCATACCTGGTTATGTTAACAAAACGTGCAGGAAGTATATAAAACCAGTGAACTAAAATAATCACTGATAGATAAGTAGAGCAATAATATTAGTGAAAACAATACATTAAGTATAAGTAAAGATTAGCGTAGTCTTGTAGCAGTGTGCACCGTCTATCATCTTGCCAACAAGTGGTTATTCGTTATCACCACAAAGTACAGTTTGCTACCTGCAGAGATTATTCTGTTAACAGAACGAGGAGGAAGTATATAACACTAGTGAACTTAAAAAGTCACTGATAAAACTCTGTCCGTCGTCCGTCGTCCATGATAAAATTTTGGCATTGCATGTCACGGTATTTGTGATTCTCATACATATAACGTTTAGGTCCTTAAAATGTTTGTTTGCTACATTCCGACCAATATCTTTTTAATAGAGCTATCTTTCTTCGAGGCTGGTTACTTAGCTCTCCTCATCGTAAATAGACAGAAATCTTAATGCAAATTAACCCTTTGAAAGTTAACAAAACGGTTTGTGTAGGTGCATTGCAATGGGTTCTGGGTGCGGCCAACAGAGCCCTTGTACAGACGTACTTGCGGTCATCTCTACAATGGCTGTTCATGGCATAATCGGAGTTCGGTTATATTTTTCAAATATAATCATATCTGGTCTTTTTTTTATTTTTTTTGTTTGATTATTTTACTTAGATGTATAAGGACAGTTAAACCTGTGTTGCTGGTCACCTCTATTAAGCAACCACTTGTTTTAAACAGTCATATTTTTTTATTTACCATTTAAATAATTTTAGTTTTAATCAACCTATATTTAAGGGGTCAGTTTTTGCTATTTCCCTTGAGTGGCTGCTTAAGACAGGTTTGACTATAAATAAAAAAAATAAAATAAATGTTATATTTATTTACCAATAATATGTGTCCGCCGGGTCTCGATCTTCAGATGAATGTTTTCTCTTTAAAGAAATGGTTAAATATTAGAATGATGATATATCATTTCCCATCAATTTAAAAAAAAATAGCTTATATGACCTTGTGTTTTTATAACAGCCTTTATTCAACTAGTTTGATCAATAGAAATGTGTGTGAAGTGATCGGAAACGCCACACGCAGCGGAAGGGCTGTGGTCGACTTTTATGAGATATAAAGTGTTTTATTCAAATACTTATTACATAGATACTGTGTTCGCTGAACTTTTTATTACGACCTCTTCATAGTTGTTGATTTAATGACCATTTTACGACCAGCTTTATCATCATAAGCTGAAGCAACAGTGGATAAAAGCCCGAAAAACATTATTTATTTGAAAATATAATATATACGCAACATGTTCGTTATCTATAAACTTTAAACGTCGTTTTCAACAATTTTCTATCATAACACGACTTTGACAGACACATTACACTGACGCGGTGTCGGTTATTCCTGGAACTACACTAAAATGTTAAGCGCTCAGCCAGATAGCTCGGCTTTTCTCGTTAAACAAACATATGAATATCGCTCTGAGCCGTTTTGGCGGCGTAAATATTGCTGACCATGGCAGTTTTTATACAAAAGACGTCAGTATTTCTTGGATTCACCAAACCTATTAAATGACAAACAAATTGAGCGCTGTATGCTATTTTGGAGTCAGGGGAAAAGTTCGATATAAAATAATGAAAACAAACCACAACGTGCATGCGTTGGGACACAGGTCAATGCGTAAGCTCCACCTAGTAGTCACACAATGTCAAATTATTTAAGTCCACGTACTGGTACTTTCAGGACACATTTTCTTTAAATCTATCTGAGTACATGGCATTTCCTGATTAAGTATTGTTAGCACTAAGCACTAAGTCATATAACTAGACTTTTCTCTAGGATTATAAGCACTAAGCACTTAGCCAGATAGCTAGACTTTTTCTCTGAGATTGTAAGCACTAAACACTGAGCCAGATAACTAAACTTATCTCTGGGATTGTTAGCATTAAGCAATGAGCCAGCTAACTAGACTTTTTTCTAGGATTGTTAACACTAAGGCAGATAACTAGACTTTTCTCAAGGATTGTTAGCACTAAGCACTGAGCCAGATAGCTAGACTTTTATCTAGTGCATTTTTATTCATTGATGTTGGCTTTCGTATCCACATGTGAGTAGGCTAATCATACAAGCCAGAAATACAGATGCCACATTTCAGTATTTAGTTTATCCCGGCCGGTTTTCAAACCCAAAGTCTCCCGCTTGCCAGGCGACCACTGGGTCAAACTAAAAATATGATGTAAATGTTTAAGCCATACAAACACTTTCTTTATTCTGATAGTGTTAATATAGGTAAGAAAAAAAAACTCAAGACATTATGACCTGGGTGGTGAGATTACATACTTTGCTTAAACAACTAAGGAGATTTAGGCGTGAAACGGTGGTCAGGGTTAAGCCATACTTGAACAGTTCAATTGTGTAATTAACAAGATGTGATACGCCGCATTCATTGACGGATTGTGGTTAAATACATTGTGACAACTTAACAAACAACGAAACTGTGGAGAAAATAGGCAAGCAAACATATACGTACACGTGTATGATTCTTAACAACGCGGATAATATTACAAAAAACACGGATCCTGTTATGACAAAGTTCGTCAAGCGGGATTGTTATATAGACGGGAAATACGCCGGTTTATTGGATATCCACGTGTTGTTGAGGTGTCTCAAGCCTCTGCAGCCCATTGTCTAAGCTTTAAACACAGTGTTTTCATTGCTGAGAAAATGTCTCTGAACCCTTTGACCGGGATCTTTTATTACATGCTTCCGATTTTTGCACTTTCATATAACAAACAGAAGCACTGGTAAATCGTGGAACAGTAAAACACGTATTAACTATATCGGTACATGTTCCTTTGATCTCTGACCGTATAACGGTCCAGGACCGCCCAAACTACTATAACATGCCTGGAAATTGTCGGTGGTTTGGTACGTTTTGGGTAGAGTGCTACCTTGTCACGCGATGAAGTCACAATGTCAAGCAAGGATGTTACCGTTTAAGGATACTTAAATCACAAAAATGTTAATAAGCGACTGTAATCGTTTCGATCACTTTTTGAACTATATCCGAAAATGAACTAAATACCCCGAAACGGGAAGTGTAAAGCAGAACACTCGAGTGTAAACATTAGTTCACATTGCACCTAGGCGGCTTGTGAAACACGTAATATATCGGCAATACATTAATACAGAATAACATTAGTTTGATATTCGTTTTACGTGTTTCGATATTTGAATTAAGTAACTCTTCAATTTTGGAGTCTAAGTTGGTTAGTGTTAAGTTAGTTTCATGTTGAATATCGAAAGACGAAATATGTTTGGATAAATCTAATTAAAGGTTACTTTTCGATTACAGAGCTTACATGTAGTTATGAAGGTTACTTCTCTATGATACTGCTTGTATTTATGAAGGTTACTTCTCTATGGTACTGCGTGTATTTGTGAAGATTACTTCTATATGATACTGCGTGTATTTGTGAAGATTACTTCTCTATGATACTGCGTGTATTTGTGAAGGTTACTTCTCTATGATACTGCGTGTATTTGTGAAGGTTACTTATCTATGATACTGCGTGTATTTGTGAAGGTTACTTCTCTATAATACTGCGTGATACTGCGTGAATTTATGAAGGTTACTTCTCTAAGATACTGTGTGTATTTATGAATGTTACTTTTCTATGATACTGCGTGTATTTGTGAAGGTTACTTTTCGATAATATAGATATTTATGAAGGTTATTGTTTACTTTCGATAAAACATATATTTATAAAGGTTACTTTTCGATAAAATGTATATGTATCAAAATTAATTTTCGATAATACATATATTTATGAAGGTTGCTTTTCGATAATACGTATATTTAAGACAGTTACTTTTCGAAAATACGTATATTTATGAAGGTTATATTTTGATAATACGTATACTTATGGAAGTTAGATTTCGATAAAACGTATATTTATGAAGGCTTGATTTCGATAATACGTATATTTATGGATGTTAGATTTCGATAAAACGTATATTTATGAAGGCTAGATTTCGATAAAACGTATATTTATGAAGGCTTGATTTCGATAAAACGTATATTTATGGATGTTAGATTTCGATAAAACGTATATTTATGAAGGCTAGATTTCGATAAAACGTATAACGTATATTTATGAAGGCTTGATTTCGATAAAACGTATATTCATGGATGTAAGATTTCGATAAAACGTATATTTATAAAGGTTACTTTTCCATAACATGTTTATTTAGGAAGGTTAAGATAATTATGTCAGTATAATATAACATCTGAAGCGAGGATAGGTTCAATAACATGTTTCGAAAACAATCACATTTTTAACTAATTATACGCTTAATGCATACTCGAATGTTTGCATCAGTCTCTACTTAGGTGGCAATAACAGAAAAGAACTTGTAAAGGGGAACACAGGAAAGAAACGATATATTTAAGCAAGTTAATTATATAATCGTACTTGATGATGCATTTTGAAGTGAAACAACGACCATATAGTCATAACAAACGCCTTTATTACCGAGTGCGCGATACATACCAACATATGGCGCAGATGACACATACGCTCTGACGATGCTGCTGACTAGTATGTGGATCATATCAAATTTTGTATAGTATTCGTTTTTGAAGTGTTTAGGCACCAACAAGATACGTTTATCATAAACATTATTAATATTGATGGTGTTACTCCTAGTCAATGGACCACAGCGGTCGTCTATGGGTAGAGCGTCCGCGTCGCATGTGGAAGGTCGTGGGTTTGATTCCTGACCGGGTCATACCAAATACTTGAAATATGGTAGTAATAAGCTTTCTTGCATAGCGCTCATCATTTAGATGATAGTTCTAGACATGGCCGGCCCGGTGTCAGTATAATGTGACTGGGTAGGGGTATCATACCATTTGACTGCGGCATAATATTCCAGTGTGGCAGTATACTGTGACTGGGTTGGGGTATCATACCATTTGACTGCGGCATGATATTCCAGTGTGGCAGTATAATGTATTTGGGTAGGGGTATCATACCACGTGTCTGCGGCATGATGTTCCAGTGTGGCAGTATAATGTATTTGGGTAGGGGTATCATACCACGTGTCTGCGGCATGATGTTCCAGTGTGGCAGTATAATGTATTTGGGTAGGGGTATCATACCACGTGTCTGTGGCATGATATTCCAGTGTGGCAGTATAATGTATTTAGGTAGGGGTATCATACCATGTGTCTGTGGCATGATATTCCAGTGTGGCAGTATAATGTATTTGGGTAGGGGTATCATACCATGTGTCTGCAGCATGATATTCCAGTGTGGCAGTATAATGTATTTGGGTAGGGGTATCATACCATGTGTCTGCAGCATGATATTCCAGTGTGGCAGCACTTAAAACACTGCACCAAGTAGACATTGTCGTGATATATCTGAAATATTGTTGAGCATGACGCTGACCCCAATACATCAACAGTATCCAATTGTTACTTTCATTACCTTTTTTCGTTTACTTGTTTTTGTTCGTTTATCTTTATATGTACATAAAGGTTATACAAATATATAACATAAGAAGATATTTGACACGTTTTATACCGATATATGTATGGTTTGATACCTCAGTATATAAATATATACCTGCGCATATATTGAAGGGAACACCGCTGGTGGTCTCGGTGCGTTACCGTAAGCTTGGAAATGCATGACGTACATGATTAATGTTCTTTGTCAGACCATGTATGCGGAAATGTACCCAGGTTATAGTTAGTATTTTCTGCCAGACCGTATAAGTGGGAACTTATTTTCAAGGTTATTTTTAACGTACTGTAGAAAATCATACACTGGGGATCTTTATTCAGTTTATTTTTAATGATCTCTATAAAATCAAACACTGTGGATCTTTATTCAGTTTATTTTTAATGCTCTCTATAAAATCACACACTGGGGATCTTTGTTCAGTTTATTTTTAATGCTCTCTATAAAATCACACACTGGGGATCTTTGTTCAGTTTATTTTTAATGCTCTTTATAAAATCACACACTGAGATCTTTGTTCAGTTTAGTTTTAATGCTCTCTATAAAATCACACACTGGGGATCTTTGTTCAGTTTATTTTTAATGCTCTCTCTAAAATCACACACTGGGGATCTTTGTTTAGTTTAGTTTTAATGCTCTCTATAAAATCACACACTGGGGATCTTTGTTCAGTTTATTTTTAATGATCTCTATAAAATCACACACTGGGGATCTTTGTTCAGTTTATCTTTAATGTTCTCTATAAAATCACACACTGGGGATCTTTGTTCAGTTTATTTTTAATGTTCTCTATAAAATCACACACTGGGGATCTTTGTTCAGTTTATTTTATTTTTAATGATCTCTATAAAATCACACACTGTGGATCTTTGTTCAGTTTATTTTTAATGTTCTCTATAAAATCACACACTGTGGATCTTTGTTCAGTTTATTTTTAATGATCTCTATAAAACCACACACTGGGGATCTTTGTTCAGTTTATCTTTAATGTTCTCTATAAGGTCACACACTAGGGATCTTTGTTCAGTTTACTTTAATGTTCTCTATAAAATCACACACTGGGGATCTTTGTTCAGTTTACTTTAATGTTCTCTATAAAATCACACACTGTGGATCTTTGTTCAGTTTATTTTTAATGCTCTCTATAAAATCACACACTGGGGATCTGTGTTCAGTTTATTTTTAATGATCTCTATAAAACCACACACTGGGGATCTTTGTTCAGTTTACTTTAATGTTCTCTATAAGATCATACACTGGGGATCTTTATTCAGTTTATCTTTAATGTTCTGTTTAACGTTTTCTAAAATAAATGTTTTTTATTAAGCCATTCGAGCGATAGCATAATTAAGTTATGTTTTGTGTTCACTATAAAGTCATAAAATCAGGGCCTAAGTTAAGTATATCTGTTATGCTCTCTTTATTTTAATCCAGTTAACGTTTTATGTTCTCTGTAAAGTCATACAAGCGGGATCTCAATTCAGTATGTATTTAATGTTCCTCTTATACACTATACTTAAAGATTGTATGTTTAATGTTCTCTATACTATAAACACATACACATTGGACACTTATTCAGTACAATGTTAACAGTCAAACCTGTCTTAAGCACCAGTCAAGGGAAGGAGTAAAAATGGCCCTTTAAGACAGGTTGTTGCTTAATACAGGTTAATTTTCCATGAAAGCATAGCAATGGGAAATAACAAATGCGACTGCTTAAGACAAGTGGCTGCTTAATAGAGGTGAACGCTTACACAGAGTTGACTTTATATTTCATTCTCTCTATAAAGGTTTACAGGCATGGTCTTAATTAAGTTTATGGTTAATGAATATAGCTGGCAACTTAATCAAGTTAACTGCATGTCCAATTTACCAGGGAATTATATGACAATAACTGATTTTAAATTAGAATGGTGTTTTTTTATAAGTATACCAGTCATTTCAACACGTGACCAATCCAGTTCATACAGTAACAAACATGCCACCACAATCACCAAATTATTATTTCCGACTATGAACGCTGAATAAAGTAATATGTTTTCTGTACGTTTAAGTGAAATGTAAATGCATAATTATATATGCCAAGGTTATTTCTTATAATAGAAAATAAACTTCAGAGATAAAAAATACTTTTATCTCTATATAGTTGATATAGGACGTCTGCTGTCACAATACGATGTATCGGCAGACGTGAATACTATGCGGGCAGTAAGAAAGCAATTGAGATCTCATTATGATCAAAAAAATATAAAGTTTGCTTTTGAAAGTTTAAATGTCGCTGACCAATCAGATAAAGTGGCTGGCTTTTGAAGATGGGCCGATATAAGATGTCGTCTGTCGGATGATTTTGAGTGGGAAAGCAGCGGGCACATTATGATAACCAAACAATGCCGGACTTCACAAATGGGCGATGTTAAATCTTTTAAACAGAAACGAGTACTGCTTTTGTATTCATTTTACTTAATTAGTAATCTCCAACAAAAAATATTTCCTTTCACTTTAAAAAATAAATAAGACACTGGCGGATTCAAACCTAGATAAGAGACAATAAGTCGTGTCCTCTTCCAGCTCCAGCTAAAGTACATGTATTTTTATTATTATGCAGACTGAATTTGCCGAGTTCGTTATTCGTGTTTCTTCTTTCTGTATGCAACTTGAAACGAACGTTAAACCTAATTTATCTCCAGTATTGAAAAGCTACCTACTCAAATTCCGAAAGTCGAAAAGTAATCTCAAACTAACTTCTAAAATATCATATACTGTGGACGTAGCGTTTCTCTTTATACACATGCACCTCGTGTAATGTGCTGAACTCCCTCAGAACGCATCTGATAGTTCTATTGTTATTATTTTGGTTGTATATACACGATAATTACTGCGCTCAACTTATCTGGACTCGTTAACATATTTCCTGCTCCCAGTGGGGGCATTCTCACTCACGTACGTGTCTCCTACTTGCTCTAGGGATCAGAGACACCTCGACCTTAGATAACTTGTATGTTTTATCTTAACAGATTGAACTGAATCTGAAGTTTAATGATATTTAAATGGCTTCTTCTTTGTTGTTCAAGTTTGTATTTTAAAACCTCATTGCAGTTCTTCAAATTTACCTGGTGGTAAAAAAAAACCTTCAGTCGTTTTTTTTTTAAAAAACGTCTATATGTACTGAAGAGGTGTAGATAATTAGACTTATTGTTAATATGGTAGTAATTTCTGTTAAATGTCTAAAAAAATTGTATGTTTCGAAAAATCCAATCAAAACAACATAAAACGGACAAAACTAAATGCATTTAACATGCCGTCGAAATCACACTAAAACGAGAAAGACGCTTTCTTTTTAAAGCTCTGGTTCGTTCAGACGAGTGACCATAAAACAACCGCACATCATTCCTGTCCCGCAACACTGCAAGTTTTTATATGGTTTATGGGCCACTTTATGGTATATCTGACAATTGTGGGGAATTATTTATCTGAGAAACTCGCAAAGGTGAAAACATATGTAAGAAGGTCATACAGGAGAATGTATAATAAAACACACACACGCTAATCGGATAATAGATTCAAACCATAGCACTGTAACATGTGCAGTGTGGTTACGCTGGTATAACACGACGCTCCTCGTCGGTCCAGTGGTACATCGACTAGCTTATGATACCCAATCTAAAAGATGTATGGTGTACACGCAGTGTCAAAAATACCGGTACCGGTATGGTGGTGCACCGCCGACTATTTTTGGATCAAAACAATCCAGCGGAACAGGATGTTATGAATCATTGTTACTGTCGGCAAATAGCTTAACAGCTAGTGTTATATATTTGTATACCCGACACATGTGTATCTTTATCCTTGATCGGTTGGTCGAGGGGAGAAACAGATTTGGCCCTATCAAGTTTGGTATTTAGAATCGATTTGTCTTTGGTACCAGAGAGCTTCCAAGTCCACGTTTGGTCTCTTTCAGAAAGGCACTTAATACACATTTTCATTTAGTCTATCCCAGTACGTGATATAGCCCGACTCTAGTCTGTTATACTCTAATGTAAAAGCACGGAATTCCCTGTCTATTACACAATTTATAGCATTACAATGCGCCTATCTAGCTGTGACGTCATTCAACTTCCGCTAAAGGAACTGACCAACCAGCGTGCCATTGTCTAACTGCTATATAACGGTCCCTAATGTAAACGCATGGACTCCCATGTCTGTCTCCTATTAATAGCGCTGTCATGCGTTTACCAAACTGTGACATCATTCAATTTCCTCTGTACAGTTATATTAAAGTGTGAAGTTATCAAACATACAATGTACCCACAACGTTCATAATAGTTTCTCAAGTATACCCAATAATGACATTCGCGATGTTACTAATATCAAGGCGTGTTCAAAAGCGTTGAAAGTGACGCTCTCTACACACCGCACAATAAAATATCATTTTTCAATTATTTTGGTTTGTTTAATAGTATTTTATATGGCGTTTTATTTATCATAGCTATTTTGTCGTCTGGAGCGTTTTTTTCCTAAACTCGAAAAAAAATTCCCACATTAAAATCAAAGAAGCATTAACTTAGCTATAAACCATGTTCGCCATGTTTTACTTTGATCATTCGGGTGTCTTACCAGAAGTCGGCTGAGTCAGACACAGTATAGATATACACAACTGTGAATGATGACGAAATTTATTTTATATAATAAACTATAGATGAAACATCAGCTGGTCTCTCCGTTCATAGTATTATGGCGTTCATTCATTCCTGTGTTCGTTCAATCGATCGATCAATCGTTCGCTCCTCGCTCATTCGCTCATTTATTCATTTATTCATTCGTTCATTCCTATTCTTTTTTCTTTACTCACTCATTCACTCACTCACTCACTCACTCACTCACTCACTCACTCACTCACTCACTCACTCACTCACTCACTCACTCACTCACTCACTCACTCACTCACTCACTCACTCACTCACTCACTCACCAACACCCACCAACATCATAACTATAGCATCAGTTTTAGTTTTTATTTTAGATATCACACGGCCGGGATCCTATCAAACCTCCCACGTGCGAACCGGACACTTGACATTTGTGTTACTGTTGAGGTCACACGGTAATTGTAAGAAAGTACAGCTTGATAAAGTATTTTATGTATTCACGACTTTCTATTAACAAAAAACAACATTTATTGAACTTTTTGTCAGTTCGGCGAGTATATCTTGCGTTTATTTCAACAATTTTTAATTCATCATTGACGAATTCTATTTATTTATTGCATATTTCCATTACGTGTAATTGAATTTTAGTGTATCTGTTACTTTTAAAGTGCTTCATTTTTTTAACACACATTTATTTGATTGATGGAATAATATGTCCCGTTGTTATTGATGGAGTCACAATGAAATGTATCCTTTTATATTAACTAAAATCTTATAATATTCCTTCTATAGGCATATAAACGATGTACGAAAATATCTCGATAAAATTGCATTGATAAAGTAAAAATTCGTCCATTTATGTAAGGTATTTTATAGTAACAGGAGTTATTCAAAACCCCTAATGAATAGCTTATATCTTTACGCCGCGTCAATTTGACAGCGCAGTTTACTTGACGTCGCAAACCTTTAATAGCGTGATCATTTGACGCCAAAAGTGTTTAATAGTGTGACCCCCCCCCCCCCCCCCCCCCCCCCGCGCCACACACACACACCCCAAACGTAAACCATCCAAGCAACAATTGTTAAACTTGTTTGTATACTTCCATTTTTTCTTATTTTCTTTCTTTTTTTTGTTATCGGTTTCGATTGCCCAAACAAATCTTCTGAAGTTTCAGCCTTTTTTATGTTAACCAAAGTTTTAATAAATTGGGGCAATAGCGTTTGTGGTTTGATATTAAACTCAGATTTCAATAAACGTTTTAATATTAATTAAATTATCTCCAGTTACACTATAATTTACCTGGCAATTACAGAAATACTGGGGGAGAATTGCTCACATTACGTGAGTAATTGAAAGCAAGCACTTGTAATATGTCATTAACGTAACGATTGGTAATAAATTTTCTTTATAGTGGTGTAATTTCATTGAATGTTTCGCATACATCTTCATTTAAGCCACTTCGCCACTTCGACCTTGTATACATAAAATATATCTCTAACCTGCAACAATCTGTTTAACGTAGTGGAATTTAAATTGGTATGTTTTAATTATTTTAATGTTGCCGTCAGTTTTATTTTATATTGGTAATAGCCCTATTTGAACTTTTTTTGCTTTCTTTATATTTACTTTTTTTCTGGTAAAAGATTTTTTTTTTATTATCAATATTTATGAAATGACAAATATTTTTTATCGATACTTTCTGCATGAGTTATTTAAAAATAAATGCCCGTGAACCAATTCAATATTGATTGAAAAGTTAATTTTGAATGCGCGACGAAACTGCTCGTCGAGCAAATTAAAAGTAGCAGTTTAAAATCTCAACGACAATCTCCATGGCAACAAAAACTGTTAGTTTCAACGGTGACCAAGCTGGTTTTGAATTTTTATTAATGTCAACTTATGGTGTAATTTATAAATCTAGTAAGTTTGTAACACCATTATAAATCATAAATTTAATAGTAACAACACCACAGGGTCATCCGTCACCTTGTGTTCTAAGTCGCCGTCTCAAAATCACCGCGACTTTAGGTCTTAGGTCCGAGCCTCGCTTGACCCCAAAACTTTATGTGAAAAAATATACCAGTTTCTTCCTGATGCACGTTGGTTCAGATCAGTTTCATTCTGACGTATTCCTCCACCAACATAACTAGATATGCCATATATAACCTTAATTCAATAAAACAATACAACACCACAATATACTTTATAAATCTATCTAATCCATTCAGAAGGTAATGAGGCAGTATACAAATAAAAGTTTAATGGGTTTTGTGTACATCTGTTTTTTTTAAATCTTGTATGGTTCATGACTCATTTATATAAAACTACACACCTTTTTCTTGCAATCGTATGTTTTTGTGTGTTCTAGTTTACAGCTAAGACTTAAACTTGCTGCGTTCTCTTGTACGCTGCGTATTGTGCGAGTGTGTGAGTATTGGTGATTTCACGTCTCACACAACAATTAATTTTGTACTGTTCTACATATAGAGAAATGCTCTTCTGGAACACTCTATACATTACCAGTGGTTCTTGAAGTGCCTTGTTCTGTTGGTCCAATTATGCAGAAAAAAACATGGGGTTGACCAGGTTGCTTTTTCACAATTTCGATGGTTTGATGGCACCCCTTCATTTCTGACAATTCTGCCCTTTTGTTGCAGTGTACCACTTCACATCTTTAAACTGTAATAGCTTCACCAAACAGTACCAAATGTCATTCGAACTTGGCAGAAATCATAAAAATGTTCCAATGTTCCCATATGCACATAGAAATATGACAGTTTATGCATTAATAAAAAAAATTGCCATACCGCTTTACACAGCTCTAATTTCTTGGGCGTAAGAATCTTGCTACCGTCATGTTCCTTTCAGAACGAAACTGCTATCAAAGTTATTGGTTATTATAATATAAATGCATTTCTTCTTTCACATATAAATTATTACCACAAAAGTCACTAATTAATCTGATTTTGAGAGGGAAAGGTCTTTGTTGTTACACAGACGTACTTAATTATCATTTAGTAAGTGTAAACATTTTATTTAAACGCCAAGTTGAATGCCCGTTACCTCTATAAAGAACAATAATTATAACCAAATAAACATTTACTGTATTAGAGATAATATAGCTTAAATAATAAACGTCCGTCCCGGTACGCATTGCCACGCCGGTTATATACGTAGTGTGTGTCCGCAGAATAAACAGGTCCGATGTAGTCAAATGATAAAAAGATTTTTTCTCATTTGTTTGTTAATAACAGTGGGACATCGCCAGTAATTACAGGGTAAATACTGACACAGAAAGGTGACAGAGTTAATATAGCCTTATTACAATGGTATACACAAAAGGAACTTTAAGGAAACTATTTCGCCAAATAATGATGTGGCTGTCGATTTTTTGTTGTGTCTTGACAAACCATGTTTTATATTTGAGGTGAATGACCGGCGATTGTAAATATAACGACACCTTTAACGTGTTTGTTTATACTCGTTTATTTCAGCTTGATTGCGATGAAAACTCAGAGCTCATATGAACTGCTTTTAAGTACGTTTCCTCGGTAGAACCAGTACTTAATGTTACTATTGAGAGGCCATTGTCTCCAGCCTGGAGTCGAACCCGTGACATCTGGCGTGAACAATCAACACCTCAGATGATTCACTGTATTACCGCTCCGCCATAGCTGTTTGCTTGCTATCAAAGTTTAAAAATGAGCCGAACATGATGAGTTTAATTTGTAAATAACGATAAAATACAGTTGAAGCTTGTGTATGACACTGACTAATAATAAAATAATTATCTGACAGACGTTTTATTACGTGTAAAATATTTAAAAGAAAAAAAAAGTTACTTTTCAGTCACAATTCTGAATATGTAACCATTGTGATATTATAGAAGATGACTTTCATATAATTTTAGAAAATTATTTGATGATTTGAAAAAAAATATATATTAAAATATATTGTGCGACCAGACCGACCACGTCAAAACTTCATCAAAAATCTCACAAAAGTACAATTATCAAATTTGGGCTCTATATAATTATAAATTATGCATTTGAGAAACAATATTCTGATCTTTATAGAGAGAAATAAAATTTCCTGCTCCATGGCTTAAAAAAACAATGGCACAAGTAAGCAATGCACTAAATCTTGGAATACAAATCCACACGCATACATAGATAGTATGATACCATCACTTTATGTTTAACATTGACTACATTTGAAAATTGTATTGTATTATGGATGTCTATGTATCTGTTTGTGTCCACGGTGGGTGTGTGTGTGTGTGTGTGTGGGGGGGGGGGGGGGGGGGGGGGTTGTATTTCAAATATTTGACCCGAATATATCACATATATAACGGTCCCTGATCTGGTCAGGGGATATAAAGTTACAGGACTGACCGACCCTCGGGTGATTACTGTGTAATAATACATTCTTAAGTATATTAATGTTGACAACACTACTGTATTATGTAGGCGCCGTCGGGATGCAGTATCAACATTGTTAAAAATAATTTCCATAATTTAATATAACGGATTTGTTTAAAACAATGCACCATTAATGCAAAATGCAGCAGTAATAACATTACACAGCGTCAATACGTTAATCGCAGTAAGTAATTCAATAGAGAAATGTCTGGAAAATTTAAAATCTAGTAACGCCTTGAAATTAATACTTAGATGTAAACGCTTAATTTTGTTGGCAACATCATGAATTCGGCTTAAAAAAGGTTAAGCATGTGGCAAACAGTTGAAAGATTTTGTTTATTTTAAATCTTCTTTTTTCTCCATCTCTCTGTACGCCCATCCTTCTATCGATCTTTTTTTCTATTTTTATAACAAATATCTTCACCATCATATCTGATTCAAAACTGGCATCCTAATACATCGTGATAAACTCGTGAATAAAAACGCAGCCGACAATTTAGACTTCACTATCGGCAGATATGTAACAGTTTCATACTGATAAAAAAACACTTGTTGTGTTTGAGTATAAAGGATAATTTCATGATCTGGTAATTGTGCGTAGATAGGTATTTGAACTAAAATTAGTCCAAACCAATAACTAACACCTTTTGTTTCCGCTTCCGCCACAGGAATCCGCGGAGAGGCCAATCTGATAATGCGCGTAAACATATTTCTTAAAGAGTTTTATTTTTAATGGTTCAGTATGTAATGGTTTACAATGTCTTTAAAACATTTTCGTACGAATGAGATTTATGAACTGTGCGAACGAAAGCAATGAGTCAACGGCATACCAGGCCATTTTTCTGTCGGAGTTATCGGCTCTTGCAATCGCCCACATACATATTTAGGATGCTCCACTGTACACGTCTGCTGGCGACAAGAGAGAAAAGTACTCGGACATGTGTATTAGTGCAGTAGAGTAAAGACCATTTTCTGGTTCCCAAAACTGTCATCCCATTTTTTAATAGTAATAATAAAATTGTTATTGTCAATGATAATAATGATAATAATAACAATAATGAAGATGATGATGATGATGAATGATGATGATAAATTAATAGAATCTAATTATGATCATAAATTAATACTAATAATAATAATAATAATAATAAATGATAATAATAAGTATTTATTTAACAAGATAACATATTTGAACAAGTCAATTTTACGCAGGACCTTCAAACAAATCTACATTATTTACATAAAACGCTTAATAAGACAAAAAGAACAAACGATTTCAGAATATGTTTTATTCAAAAGCATTGCGAATTTGATTCTAAATAATATACGGTGTATGTATCTATTTCCAGATTCCGTGGTTGTCTGCGACAGTCCGTCTCGTCAATGGCCAGCATGATCGGCAAGATTTACTTCAACATACTGGGCAGCAAATGTTTCGAATTCGTGGAAGTAGAAGTGTGCGCGGAGCGGTCGTGGTGGGGTCGCTGTACGAGGTACGAGAAACAGGTGGGCTCCACCCTCCAAAACCAGGTGTCGTTCAATGAGAAAACAAATTGTGACAATAACACCAGCTCCGAAACAAAATAAAAGTGCACGTGCTTCCGTCTGTTGAATAGTGGGGAAAAAAGAAACAATAAAATAACGATGATTATTGTGAGTGCAAGGTGAATTACATCAATCAATACCTCGATGCTTTACCAACACTCTGGAACAGAACCGCTGTATTGGCTAAGAACATTAAGCCAGCGCTACTTACCTTTTTAATCTGCATAAAAGGAGATCTTGCCGTTTGAGAAAGTTGGAAAACTTTTGATACTGAAATAAGAAAAGAAAAAGTCACGGTGCAATGTTAGGTGCAGTTGTACACATAAATTGTAAAAGCAACGAACCGCCGAAATACCATCCGTTCGCCGGTATGGAAATAACTTCAAAAGAATACTTGGCAATTTCTATTTGAAATTTAAAAAAAATGCTCTTTGATACATCAGTCATTTGTTATTGAAAGTGTTTTTTATTGTCGATGCAGACAAAAAACACATAAATGACTATAACATCAAATAACGAATGATGCGGACAGTTTATTTTGACAATGATTTACGCATCAAACCATCATATCAATACAATCACGTGACAATTAACAACAATTAACTGTCTATGTAATTGTACCATCCTTATAAATAAAGACACAATGGGCATAAAATTGCTCTCCCAAAAGAAGGATGAAAACTATATTGATGACTGATAATTGCTTTTTAATGAGCTGCCGATAAAAAAAAGTTAACTGTTCAATAATGCAAAAACAAGTAATAGCCAATATGTCAATTTTATCACTTCGGATGTTCTGCATCAATCTATGTTGTTTATACCGTTATGTTACGTTGTATGTATCTTCACATATTTAACGCATGTATCGAACTACTATAGGGGGAATTACAATGATAATCATAGCACAATTTATCAACTGAATGTTACCGCCGAAAGTGTTCTGAAAGCTACGCTACCAAAACTCGATTAGAAACACACGTGTACGTACGTTACAGGCTAACCCCATATAGCTTACATTTCTGGTGGGCTTCGATACCACCCACAGTCAAACGATGTAGCCAGGATTTAAGTTATCGCTAGTTGCTTGATGTATAGTTTCGAATGATTACATGTATATTTATAGACCTAATGATTATTTTTTGGTAGACAAATAATCGGAGATGAAAAACGTGTTCTGAAATGTACGTTACCAACTACCAAGTCGAACGTACGTCGGTGGCACGCGTGTTGTAGCGTACATATGTAGTTGCAAAAGGCCTACTGCCCACAGACAAATAAATGTCGGTAATGCTTATTTAACAACATATACATCTGTGCGATTAGAGAAAGAATATAGACGTTTTATTTATTCTATGTAAAGAATAATCGGAGACAGTTTAAGAATTAATGTTGAAAATGTGTAATGAAAAGTGCCGATTGAAACTTACGTCACTGACCGAAACGTTCTGTGCAGTTCTCAATCCAAACTTTGAAGTGAATAATATTTAATCCCCGCTCAAAAAAACAATGTACAATAGAATGGATTCAGATATGTGTACTTACTATTAGTGTTTTAACTTAGTTTTAATCATATGCGAAGTTTGCTTTCCTAAAAGACAAACGTCTTGACAAGTTGTGTTGAAGAAACATTTGGATTTGGAAGTAAGATCTGATTGGCTGAAACAAACACTTCTGCAATGGTTATGTTATAATAAAATTTAAAAAATATTTATTTGCACGGAAATCATGGCAGTTATCTTGTACAAAATCTTTATAATAGGAAATATCTGATAATATATAAAAAATGAATATAGAAACAAGGAATTATATATCTATACAAGTCCTTGATAGAAATAAACATCCAAACAATACTCCTTTGCAATACTAGTACAATGGAGAAAACTGAGGTAGTCCGATTATTTGAATCAACCAATCAAAAACGTTGTTCGATTTTCGCTAAATAGAAATGAGTTTTATTATCTACCGAACTTGTCAAGACGTTTGTCATTTAGAAAAGCAAGCGTCGCATACGATCGAGACTAGCCATACTGGGATATAATAGTCTGTTGTAAAATACATAGTTATGCTGTAGTATATGCTGTATACTTATAGTGTATATAGTGCTGTATACTTATAGTGTGTAAAGTGCTGTATACTTATAGTGTATATAGTGCTGTATACTTATAGTGTATATAGTGCGTGATAGCTTCATGTAATTTTATATTACAAGGTTAACAAACATTAATTGTGTCTTCTTTAACACTTGAATCCACTTTTTAAGTTATTTTTAAAATTGCATGACAATTGCAGATAGTTAAAGACCAATAGGCATAACTCTGCAGCATATGCCAAATTTTGGATTGTTTTTTATGCAGGTAAAATAAACTTTAAGATATTTAGTAAATTTATTTGATAAAATACTCACAGAACTGCGGCATGGCAAATTCTATTTTTATAATCATATATTTAATACTGTATGAATCTTGTTATACTTATAGATAACTAAGTACATTTGTATCGTGCTTTAAGAAATAGGATAGTATATTCGCTGAAACTACTCGTTTGCAGTTCTATTGATAATGATATTGGGGAAGGATCCCCCAATCCCCGCAAGTACGCGGCGGGCAACCCAAATTCTACACCCTCCCCGGCGTATGCTAATAAAAACATCTACGGACGCCCCTGCCCCCTATCCAAGAACTACATGACATTATATTATACAGGTGATAATTATTGCATGCGTAGTGTAGGGACATATGTATTATGCCTGGGTCGGAATTTGAATACATGTTTTAAACTAAGCATCGAGCAGAAAACCTAAAATATAAGGTTTTTTTTTAAATTTATTGCAAATGGGATTGAAGTCATTGTATTGTTAAAATGGTTTTCGTTTTTATTTAAATGGAATTAAAAATTTGAATCTTATCTAAATAGAGTCTTTGACTTCAATAGCTGATGTACATTAACCCTGACATATTTCATGTATTGACTAGCATTACGTCTTAGACAGTAATATAGAGTACAGAGTACACCCCCTGCGTTCTGTTGCAGAATTCAATGTCATACTAATGAATTGTATAATGTGTTACCAGGGATACACAATTATATTTTATACCGGTAGTGTATACATAATTGGCATATGTTCCATTGTAGTCTGGAAATAGCTTGTTACGTGAGATTGTCGTACTTTCGGTTGGAACAATTTATTTCACCTACATGATGCAATACGGGGTCAGGGTCAGGAAATCACAAGTATTGTTTATTATCAAGGGTTCCATCTAGGTACTTGGTATAATATATATATATATATATATATATATATATATATTATATAAATAAATAAATAAATAGCCCAGTTTAAAGGGATACAACGCGATAGATCAGTGGATAGAGCGTTGGCCGCTAGCGCTATAGGTTGCGGGTTCGATCCCCAGCCCGACCGGTTTGCCTCTAAATAACAATGCTCAGTACTGGTTCTACTCAGGAAGCGAACTACAGAGCGATTCATATAAGCCCCGAGCTTACTCCACAAGCAAGCTAAAATCACTTAGACTAAGTATAAACTAAATGGATACACGGTATTTTGATACATGTTCAATTAAAACTTTTCTTTTTCTAAAAAGTGTATATCCACATGACATGTGTTAATACCCTTAATCTGGCCTTTAATTCCGAAATGCTCACAACTTTGGTAAATTGTTGAAAGGTATCATATATTGTACTTTTATGACCATCTGTGACAAACATCTTTAAATGTATTTTATTCCTCCAGATTATATCGGTAGTATACTGAAAACAAAACTTCCCAAATAAAAATCCGTATATTTAATCTAATTATTTTTAATAAACTAGCGTGGCATCTCTGGTTTTATAAAAAAACATGTTAAAAACTTCAGAAAATACCTTCAAGCTTAAGGTGGAAATGTGTAATTACCAGTCTGTTTTGCACATCGATGATCTATGAAAAAAATATATCTAAAAATGGTTTTAATTTTATCAAACATGTTTTTTTGTCAATTTCTCAGATAGTAATACTTAGTAATAAATACCCCATGTATTTATACAGCGATAGGCACATGTATACATACTGTTTTGTTGCGTGAGCATCATCATTTGCTCATTGAAATACCCTTGTGGTGAAGTGCTTCACTTATTGTTCTACCAAGTTTCGTTTGACTATTCATATTACATGCGCTTTAACTTATGACAAATGACCCTTTTGAATTAAAACAACCCCGACTATGGCTTAAACATTTCCAGTACATTTAAAACGTGTCTAAGTAACTGATATACTTGAGCAGACATTTTCACGGATGGCGGATATACTCATTTATAAATAAAATGAAAATTACACTTTATATTAAATAGAGATACGTTATGTTTGTGGTGTATTAAACATTGAAAGTACAATTTATTTGTGTACATACAACCGTAGCTATGATTTAAAGTCAATACCAGATTAAATCGTTTCGTTTAATGTCAGTGATTTTGAACGGATATCATTTTAAATTATTTGAGGTATAACACCGATAAAATGCTAAGTGAAAAATAAAAATATAATTGATAAAGTGACGATAATTGTCTATAAAAAATATTCAATCCTAGGATGTTTTTTTTTTCAGAAAATAGAAATCTTTAAAAGATCGCAAATCAAGGTGGGATTTTGATTCGTTCACATGTGCAGTAATGTGAATCTATTTTGTGGTTTACGAACTGCGAAATTACCATGACGACTGGTATCTATATATTAGTTGTGACCTCCGTAGTCGTCTAATATTCACTTACACATCACGGCTCGTGAGGTTGTGTGTTCGAACCCAGATCGGTCCAAAATAAGTTTGCCAGTTACTTCCGGAAGACTGACGAAATTTTGCTCAGATTCATTCTGAGCCCCTGAGTGGTCTCCACCAATAAAACGGGATATACCATACAGAACCTGTCATTTATTGAAAATGGCATTAAGTATCATTCAAAAAACGTTGTATAGTACATATATACATTGCTAATACATTTACTCTATTTAAGTTCTACTTTAAAATGAGTTTTTTTCAATATCATTGGGCTAATGATATCGACCAATGTATTGCTCATAAATTATGTAAAACACAATTTAAAACAGTCATTTTTATTTCAGTTTTATTTGAAAAAGTTGTAGCCAGAAAAAAACAACATTTTTTTATAATCCACGTATACATTGTATACCAGACTGGAATAGCACCCAAACTTACGTTACGCGATATATATTTAAAAATAGTTAAGTATAAATTATAAAGACATTTAAGCGGGTTTACTAAAACAGTATACATTTCTGCATGTTTGAAGTGTGTAAGTACTTATTCAATTTAATTGTGGTGAAACTTGGTCCAGGTATTCAGGATCATGTAATTTATATTTCGAAGTGTTTGATGGTAATTGTGAAAAAAAAAACCTTTTTACATAAATGTATATTCAGTACAGTCCAGTGTATTATTTATTTTTCTATCTACTCCCGGATGTTGAACAAACAGTGTAACTATTTCAAAGTATTTTTGTGTTGATACATGGTACGGATATGATACCATCTCAGACTGTATTCGTGCGGGTTTTATTTTCAACTTTATATGTATCATTCAGTGGTAAGATGCTTGGATATATATAAACACTGTCAGAAAGTCCGTGTAGAATATAAATGCATACCTTGAGTATTTGACACACGGTATGCGCGTTATCAGTCAGATTTATCATGTACGTCCAAGTAATTAAATTGTATAAAAATAATGAGTTAAACAATGCGTTAAATAATTTTTCGTACACAAATTTCGTACATAAGTTCCCTTACCTGATCCTGTGTGTTTACGCATTTAAACGTTTGAATACTCAAACCATGCTGTAAAATAATATATTTAAGTTAAAAATAAGATCGTCACACACAACTAAAACAGGTGTAAAATGTTTGCCTTTTTTAAAACATGTGACTAACTTGATAAATGTGTGTTTCTTTCCGTCTCTTGCATGTTATATGCATGCACGAGTACGTGTATTATATCGGAGCATAAAGATTCGTTTTGTGCGCAAAGGTTTGGCTAGTTCAGGTTCAGGTATAAGCATGTACGCTGTCATGCACACTATATATATTTATATTGTGTAACATAACTTGGTGACATTTTGTCGAATGTAGTTGTTGCATCACTATTTATGAACGGGTAATTCCTAGAGTATATTATTTTAATAAATGTTTAGTTATGTACATGACTTGTATGTGTAATTACTTTATTATTTGCACCCACGCTCTCAGAACTCCCTGTACATAACTTATTTTAACTGAGTTTGTCACTATTTTCAATACATACCAGGTTATATATGGCAAGGAATTTAATCGTTGAGTGTCAAATTAACAGACGAGTGTCGAGCTAAAAACTTGAGTGTCAAGTTAAAGAATATTGTCGGGCAAAGGTAAAAAGTCGAGTAAAAACGTTGAGTTTCGAGTAAGAAAGACGAGTGTCGAGTAAGAAAGACGAGTGTCAAGTTAGACAGTAGAGTGTCGAGTAAGAAAGTCGATTGTCGAGTAAGAAAGACGAGTGTCGAGTAAGAAAGTCGAGTGTCGAACAAGACAGACGATTGTCGAGTAAGAAAGTCGAGTTTCGAGTAAGTAAGACGAGTGTCGAGTAAGAAAGTGAAGTGTCGAATAAGAAAGACGAGTGTCGAGTGAGTTCGAAAGTCGAAAGTCGAGTAAGAAAGTCGAGTGTCGAGTAAGAAAGACGAGTGTCGAGTAGGAAGTACGAGTAAGAAAAAGAAAGACGAGTGTCGAGTAAGAAAGACGAGTGTCGAGTTAGAAAGACGAATGTCGAGTAAGAAAGACGAATGTCGAGTAAGAAGGGTGAGTGTCGAGTAAGAAAGGCAACTATTGAGTAAGAAAGACGAATGTCGAGTAAGAAAGGCGAGTGTCGAGTAAGGAAGGCAACTATCGAGTAAGGCAACTATCGAGTAAGAAAGACGAATGTCGAGTAAGAAAGACAAATGTCGAGTAAGAAAGACGAATGTCTAGTAAGAAAGGCAACTATCGAGTAAGGCAACTATCGAGTAAGAAAGACGAATGTCGAGTAAGAAAGACGAATGTCGAGTAAGAAAGGCAACTATCGAGTTAGGCAACTATCGAGTAAAAAAGACGAATGTCGAGTAAGAAAGGCGAGTGTCGAGTAAGAAAGGCAACTATCGAGTAAGAAAGACGAATGTCGAGTAAGAAAGGCGAGTGTCGAGTAAGAAAGGCAACTATCGAGTAAGAAAGACGAAAGTCGAGTAAGAAAGTCAAATATCGAGTAAGAACACACATATAAGGCATATCCAGCTTTTAATCGTGGAGAAAAATCTACAAATGAATCTGAGCAAACTCGCCGTCCTTCACACGTAAGAAAGGCAACTATCGAGTAAGAAAGACGAAAGTCGAGTAAGAAAGGCAAATATCGAGTAAGAACACACATATAAGGCATATCCAGCTTTTAATCGTGGAGAAAAATCTACAAATGAATCTGAGCAAACTCGCCGTCCTTCACACGTAAGAAAGGCAACTATCGAGTAAGAAAGACGAAAGTCGAGTAAGAAAGGCAAATATCGAGTAAGAACACACATATAAGGCATATCCAGCTTTTAATCGTGGAGAAAAATCTACAAATGAATCTGAGCAAACTCGCCGTCCTTCACACGTAACTAGAATAAACGTGATTGTTTGGACTGAGTCAGGCTCGAACCCCAGATCTCAGCCATGAGAGGTAACTGCAAGTTGAAAATAAAAAAAACGTGAAATTCAAACAATATTTTCTACATTAAAACAATGATAAAAAATGTACGCTTCAGTAAATTATATAATATTAAGTTGACTCTTGAACACTCAAACTTGCACGTTATTATAAACCATTTATTTCTCTGTATATTCACAAACGTGGTTTAATCGTTTATTCATTTCATCAACAAAATATCGCACAAAATACCAAATAAAGGGTTTACACGGCTTTTATTAGAGTGTGGATTTCCAGTGACTTCAGAAAAAATAAAAAAATATTTTATTTTTGTTATGCATATCTTGGAAATTTGATTACACCAGGGACACACAAACATGTCACTGAAAACGCGACAGGCTGGTAATGTTGTTTATGGCAATAAAAATGTATATGGTAACGTATACTGTTGTATCTGGTAACGTTTACCGTTGTATCTAGTAACGTATAATACACGATTGCCCAATGGACGTTGATTCAATGATCGATTTATGAGCCCGTTACCTTCTTAAAAATCAAATATATTAGTTACTTGTGGTTAAGCAGTTTTATGACGGCTAAGGGGCTGTTCCTGCATCTCCTTCCAAAATTATGTCACCATGAGCTGACTAGTTGCATACAATAATAATGATTAAATAGTTCCAAATTGGTTCGTATTTAGGCATAGTATCACCATTGGAAAAAGGAAGTGCTTATTTCAATGATTATTATTTTATTTGAATGGCATTATTGATGTATTTTGAACATTTTGAAAGCATAGTCATGTTTGAATTGTGACTTTAGGAAAAAATGATGCTCGAAAAACGTGGTATGAATATATGATTTCGGAAGTCTACTTTCACAGGGTACCCACTGAGCAGAAAATAATCGCTTATATGACACATGACCCCTACCTTTCTCATCATATTTTGGTAGTGCAGAGGATGACAAACAGTAAAATGTAAGTTTCATTTCTTTTATTTGAGTCTCTCTATGAATGACAAGCCATCAACATTTAATTATTTACTATAGAATAAAGAACAAAAACTCAATGGTTGGCTTACACCTTTACCTCCGAGCTGAGGTAGGATAACCGGTAAGAAGTTCCGAACACTATAAGTTGTGAAGATTTAATTCACAAATCTTGATAAACTAGATCTCCATAAAACCTGGGGTCGTATTCACCAACCATTCTTGAGAATATTCTTAGAATTGAATTTGAAAATCAAAATTGCAACCTTAGATATCTAGTTTACCAAGACATATATAGACTAATTGTGAGAGTGTGTTTGACTATATATTTGGTGTCGTTACATACCTGCAAATTCTGGTCTCAAAAATACTCTCTCAGTGTGTTTTTCAAAATTCAATCTTGAGTTCAAGTCTAAGAATATTCTTAAGATTAGTTGGTGAATACCACACCTGGTCAATCTCTTTGTATAATTATATTTAATAAAAAAAGTAAAATAACTCAGATGGTGATAGTTATCGAAAATTAATGGCAGATTGACAATATTCGTTTAACAAAAAACACATATGACATTCTGTTTACGCGTATTAAGGAGAGAAAAACGTAAACATTCCTACACAATTGGCAATGGCACATTCGTGTGTTTAAATGTTCCAAAACATCAAAGCGAGTTGGTTTCATTTTTTATATCAAAGTTCAATATAAAACATGAGTACAAACGCATAGGTTGAGTGTATGGTGTACCGCGCATATACCACATGTGTAAAATAGTTGCTGCAATTTACTACCAATGCGAACTGCAACCATTTCATTCAGTAATTCCCGCGATAACTTTTGTATTGGTTACCCCTCCCCTCCTTTCTCCTCCTTCTTCCCTTTCTCCTCACGCACGCATACACGCACGCATGAACGAACGAAAAAACGCACTCACGCACTAACAAATCAAAGTTATAAATAGAATTGAATATTGCTAAAACGATATTGATATTAAAATTAAGAATTACATTCCAATTACATCTATTCCATTATTTTGAATAACTCGCACTGTCTATATCAATTATTATACCGTCTGGAATGATGATTGTTAACTTTAGAAAATGTATAGTGTCATACCCTGAAAACAAATTTGAAAGGTGTATCGTTTAAGCTAGTAGCCATTACTTTTTTTAAGTAAGCAACTGTTTTTTTGAAAATGTATACACGTTCATACATTTTGATTGAAATCTGGCTTGTGTTAATGTTTGCAAATTGAAAAAAAAAAAACAACAAAAAAACAACAACACGAAAAGTACCCAAAAAAAACACAAAAAAACAAAACAACTAGTTTGTGCAATATCTGGTTTTGGCCAAATATTTTCATTATCACTGCTCATCAAATTATGACTCCAATCAGCAGTGTCGCCGGGGTCATGAACTGTATAAACACACATCACGTGGTGAAGAAAAAAACTAATTTAGCTCTTAATTGTTAGCAAGATATCATGGGCAGTTTCGTTATTATTCATATTAATATTAACAGAACGCACCCGCTGTCTTAATTAAATAAAATAGGAATCAATTATAGGAGACCAGATGATTGACAAGTGTCAATGGAATCGACAGATTGGTATTTCTTACAAGTTATCCCTCTGGACTGACTCGTGATTGGCTGGTGTTGAATAGTGACAAAAACACGACAGGGTCAGCTGGGAGTAAATACGCAGGCTGCACTGTCATAAGTCGACACTATTTTCAAATATGAAGTTAATCATAATCATGGTTTCTATAATTAATAATAAAGTTTATTTATCAAAAGGGTGGACATCACGTTTATTGACACATGTATATAAACTAATCACTTTTTATTAATGTATTAGACTAATGATTAAGATTGTTATAATCATTATGATAAAACTTTGATAAATAATTATTCTCTTGAATTTGGTGGACAGGTCGCTAACTACGCTTATGGTTCTCATTATGTTAGTTATAAAAGTTTATATTTTTGAATGGGGTTCAATGGTATTTCAACAAATTTCAGGTTATACATGGCATAAACAGTTTGTTTTATTGGGGGTAAAAGACCTCAGAATGAATCTGAGTATAGAACAACCACCCTTCCGCAAGTAGCTGGCAAACTTTCTCAAATATAGTTTTTGGAACGAGCGGAAATCGAACCCAAGACCATAGCGATGAGAGGTAAATGAGACAGTAAGACAGTTTCCTTAATTCCCTACTTGTTTACTTTTTACAGACCTGGGATGGTAATCAAAAACAAGGAACCACTGATGCTGAGTGCCAAATGAGGAAGTGTTCACTACTTTATTAATGTATTTGATAGGACCCGGCTGCAGAGCGAGCCACACTCTGTCTTCCAAGAACACAACAAAGCCAAAATACCAGTCAATCATCAACACCCGCTATTTCTTTAGAAAATTCGCACCATTAGTATTGTACTGGTTTGGCGATATAAGTGGCTTAAAGACATGCTAGCCAAACTTCACGATAACAAAGTTAAATAATAATGACAACTTTACCTTACACCTGAGAAATTCAGTTGGACTAAGATCTTCCATGAGGAAGACCAGTCTAGTTATCTTGGCATTACTTGTTACTAACACATGTTTGTATTCTTTATAATTTAATCATATTTTTAAATGAAATCTGTTTTTAAATGATGTGCAGATATATATCGGCTATATGCACCTCTGACGTGTCTATTAATCTTTCGAACTCCCTAAAATCGATTTTAAAAGTTGCTACTGAGTTTAATTATATACTTAATTGGCCAATGACTATTAAACTATGAGAACATACTCTCATGCTTAAATAATAGCTCTACTGTAAAAATAGACATTTTGACTATATCCACTTTTCTTCATTACATAAATGACACTGGCGTTGTTTTGTCGGCCGACGGATACGGTTTCATTTTAATCTCCGTATATTAAGCAATGACTTCGTCATATGTTAATGTGTCTCTGTATTTAGTCTACCCGTTTTACTAAACACATACTCCAACAGAATCACTTTTATTTCTGACTCTCAGTTCATTGTTATCTTGTAACCCGGCGAACGGTCATGGTGTGGATAACAGTTACCGCCATTATCCACATAGTTTTGTACTACATCTTTCCTTTATTGTGGAAGGAGCGTAAAGATAATGTTTGGAGATTTTAATGATTTATTTTCAATAGAGACTTCCATAAATCATAAATATAGACGTCAATGACCGTTCAGCTAGTGCCGAACAGATATTTAATAGCCATTGCAAGGTTGTCAGAATGTACTAAAAGTATGATGAATGATTATATTTACCACATGTTTACCGGAAGTGACTTAGGTACTTCTGGCATAAAACTTTTATTTGCTTCCAAACTTTGAAAAATATATCATAAATGACCCAAAACAAAAACATTTTGATCTCCTCATTTCCGTTTAATGATGCCAACTGTCGACTATATACACCAAACGTATGTTTGATGTTTCAAACCATAGCGCGTTTCATCTAAATGACGTACTTCCGGTACAGTCTAATTTAACAACATCAGAACTCTGTTTCTTTGCAATGAAAAAAGCGCCGTGTTCTTCTAATATGGTTCATGTAGATGTACGTTTATAATGCTAAGTATTGAGAGAAGAAAGTAGTGCCAAATATTTCATTGGTAATGAAGAAAGTTAGCGCAACTATTTCTGGTGTTCGTGTTTGTTTAATGATGCTATAGTGCCTGCAAATTCTTCCCCAGTGACTGATAAATAACCTAACTGCTGGTTTTACCTGGAAGTCAGTCAACGAACCCGTTTGATAACAACATAACGACAAAACGTTTCTATTAATACAAATTACTTTGAAATGGTAGACATCCTTTAAAAAAATAAAATGAATGTAATATAAAACATATCACAGTTTGCAATGTTCTATTTTACATTTGACTCTAAAAAAATCAACGATTGGCAGCCGCTTGATTTAAACAATGATTGATTGATTGATTGAATATTTAGCGTCATTTTTATGCCATCGAGGGCTAACAGACGATCAGTTAACCTAACCACTGTTTCCTGGGATTAACCAGTACTCGAGCACACCCCGTCTCCGCAAGTAACTGATAACTTTCCCACTTGAATCAGTGGTAAGAGACGAATGATAATGAGACACAATGTCGTATATCAATCATCACGGAGACTGTGATTTAAACAAACGTTTATATTAAACAAAAGAATATTTAAATTTACAATTAGTTTAGAATATACTTTAAATTATCTATTTTAGCTCGATTGCGAAGAAACATTACATAAACCGCTCTCGAGTCCACTTCCTGGGTGGAACCAGACTGAGTACTGAATACATTTTAGAGGCATCGGGTCGTACGTGGAATCGAACCCGCAAGCTTTTGCTGTCTCGAAACAACACCCAGCACAGGATCTACTTCAGTACGAACCTGAGAAAGACAAATACAAGCTATAGCCTCTGAGCTTGTATATAGTCAAGCCGAAATAAACTAGTATAAATGAACATATTCGTTTCAATATAAAGCAACGTACGTAAACACGTGTTGTGGTAAACTAATGACAATATTGAAAGAACAAAATAATTTTGCATCAGACAAACCTAATAATACATATTCTATTATTGTTAATTGTCGTAAAGGTACTTCAGACATTAGTCATCCAGCACAATTATGCTCATCAGTTAGTTACATTTATTGCTTGATACAAAGATACTCGTATCATAACGAACACAAGATATCAGCCCTTCTGTACTTGGTGTATCGTCACTTTAAAAACAATTAATAACTTTACGCAATATCACATGTTGAAGAGCAGGCATTCGGGGGTCATTCATTAGGTGCTTGTGCTTAAAAAACGTAAAGCAATGTACTTGATCTGCCTTTAAACTCTTATAGACTATTATTTATTCAAGTGCGCGCTTAATGCGCACTTATGTGAAATGTGGCGTTTAACACATTACCTTTATGACAGGGTATGGACGCACATACTTGGGATCCTTGATTTGTCATAAACCAATGATATTACCGAATTTACCGTTAAGAATGTGTAGTCAGACGCCCGTCAAGCTCTTCATGGCGGCGAACTTTATTTGTGCGCGAGGATAAAAGTAGTAAATATAAGTAACTGCATACTGATACTTTTTTGTATTAAAGGTATTCAAATAAAAGGTTTTCATATGTGATGAAAATGCACATTCAGCCTATTCATTGCTGTCTTGTGTGGTTGGTGAGGTTCCAAAATGTTCTATATTTGATTTTCACGTTGGAATAATAGAACAATTATCAGCCTGTTTTTCATTTTGTATGTTTCAAAGCACTTTGTGTGAAAATATATTTCTCTTTTATAAATTATACTTTCATGCAATTAAGTTGCTTTCATTATTATAATAGGCAAAACATGATCGTTATGTTCAGCAGTCCGAAGTTTGGTATTCATATTTATATATTTCGAGGTTTTATCTAAAGCGTATCCCCCCCCCCCCCCCACCCCCCTACCCCAATAGTATGGTTGGGAAGGTTGGTAACTATCCATAGTTGATCTATCTTATAAATTAATTTATGAAATAAAAGTTTATCAGGGTGAGCTGTCAACACTGTAATCCTGTCCTAGATGATTTTGCATGGTATTACCTGAAAAAAAAATGTGTTTCGATATTTTCAGGGTGTTTTATCAAATGCATTATACATCCGTTTTAAAATTATGTTTTGCAACTGGAAGAATTTGCAAATACATACAGCGCTTTTTATTAACATATCTAAACTAAAATAGTCATTATGGACGTTGTGCCATAAATGAATTAGTTTTCAGGTAACATAACGACAACCAAAAAACGTTGTGCGAACGTAAAGTCATCCGCACTGTAGTCACATAATGGAGGTTATAAATTATCCCTGTTCCTTCTTCTTTAAATTTGCATTTTTCTTGTTTTAAGCTTTTTTTTATTTGAATGGCATTATTGATGTGTTTTTAACATTTTGAAAGCATTGTCATGTTTGAATTGTGAATTTAGAAAAAATGATGCTTAGATGCTTAGATGTACGAATACATGATTTCGGAAGTCTACTTTCATTTTGCCAACAGTGTACACACTGAAGAGAAACAAAAATCTCTTCGACGACACATGACCCCTACTTTTCTCCTCATATTTTGTTAGTTCAGCGGTTGGCAAACAATAAATGGTAAGTTTCACTTTTTTCATTTGGGTCTCTCTATGAATGACAAGCATGCAAACCTTTTTCATTTACTATATGATATACAGTGAAAGGAAAAAGAAAGTATACATACCTATAAACGTCGACTTGTCAAGGAACAATAAATGTATTGCATATTAATTTTGTATATTTATATTTCATCACATTGTTGAATAAAAAAACAACAACATTTAATTCATTTCAAAGCAAAACAATAAGAAAAAATCAGTTCATTTTCCATCACATGAATAAACTTAGCCAATAATGAAATAATTTTAAAAAACAAAATGTATTCTTTCTTTTTTCTTTCAGTGTAGAAAAAAATCAATGATGGGTTTACATCTAAATGAATTACTCTTCAGGTAACATAACGAACGCAAAAGCGTCAACTAGCCGGTAAGACAACCAACAAAATGAGAAGAAACAAGAAATGTCACTGTTAAGTGTCACATGCTCCCCCCCCCCCCCCACCCCCCCCCCCCCCTCCCCCCACAAATGGTTTGTGAAAAATAACAATATATGATATAATAGGTAGCGATGTATCCATGAATATCAAGAGTAATGGACTGATGTTTCAGACTAGACATGCAATTTCATGTTTTTTTTACATTAAAGCATGACCTTGACCTTTGTGTTACCTTGACCTTGACATCTGATGTAATGGTCTGGGTATTTCAACAGTTAAATGCAGGTGTAACATTATCATGACATGCTGTTCACTTGTGTCAAGCTATTTTAAAATCCTTAAATGTAAGTTACAGATCAATTGTTGATCAATTGATAAATAGAGCCAAGTGTTTTTGAAATCCATCCATGTATGATAAAGTTAAAGGACAGACTTGAAATCTCAAGCAGATTCAAAGTGTTGTCATACATACTAAAAGTGTGACCTTGACCTTGAAGGTATGGGTCTAGGTCTTACTTGTGACACGTCGTCATGTCATCTTGATAAACTGAGCCAAGTTAAAGGCAAAGTCACAGAACAGACACACAATATCAAACAAATTAAAAGTATAACTTTGATCTTTGAGGAAAGGTTCTGGGTCTTACGTGCGACACTTAATTATGTCATGTTGACCAACTGAGCCAAGTGTTTTTAAAAGTTAAAGGACAGACTTGAAATCTCAAGCAGATTCAAAGTGTTGTCAAACAAACTCAAAGTGTGACCTTGACCTTTGAGGTACGCATGTGGGTCTTACATATGACACTTTGTAATGTCATGCTGATAAATTGAGTCAAGTGTTTTTGAATTTTATCCATAGATGACAAAGTTTCAGACCGGACACGAAATCTCAGTCAGACTGAAAGTGTCATCAACCAAAGTTAAACTGTGACCTTGACCTTTGAAGTGGGATTCTGGGTGTAACGCGCAACACATCGTCATGACATGTTGATCAATTGTAGCTAGTATTTATAAAACTCATCTATGCATGACAAATGTACAGGCCAGACACGAAAAGTCACACAAACTCAAAGTGTTGTCAAACAAACTCAAATTGTGATCATGACCTTTGAAGTACGGGTGTGGGTCTTACTCGCGACACGTCGTCATGTTATGTTGATCATTTGTAGCAAGTATCAACAAAATCCATCTATTCATGACAAAGTTACAGGCCGGAATCGAAATCTCCCACAAACTCAAAGTGTTGTCAAACAAACTCAAATTGTGACCTTGACCTTTGAGGTAGGGGTGCGGGTCTTACTCTCGACACGTCGTCATGTTATGTTGATCATTTGTAGCAAGTATCAACAAAATCCATCTATGCGTGGCAAAGTTACAGGCCGGAAACGAAATACCGGACGGAATGACGGACGGACGCTGCGATTACTATATGCCACCCAAACATTTTTTGGGGTGGGGGGGGGGGGGGGGGGGGTGGGGTGTACAATCTACGGTCTGTCGGTATTTGTGTTTTAAAGGCTCATGCTACTTGCAAGTGTCAGCGACCTCCACAATATAAGTATAAATGTATATTATATAATTTCTTAATTGTGTATATTGATACAAGTTCATGTATAAGCCATTCCCATAAACGAAATAAATGCTATCAAAGAATTATATTCAATCAATGCGAGTGATTTGACATGCAAATACCGCCTGGTCTGTATAGCGGTAGGGTACGGAAAATTATATGTTATTACTCATTTATATATTCCTTAAATGGTCAGAAGCTCACAATGCGTCTGTATAATCCAGATTTATTATTCAATGTCACGAACGCGCGCATTGAGCTGTACAGCTATCCGTGTGATGAAGATGATTGAGACAAAACAAGGGATGATCAAAATGTACGGTAGCGCGAGAAAGAAATTATAGAATACATGTATTTGCATGACATGTCTTAAAACTGATTGATAGATTGAAATACTAATATTAAAGAGGCCCTCCCAGGGGGTTTGGAGAGCAGAGGAATATTGGCCATTACTTTCAGGGGTCCAGGAATCAAAGTCCTATTTTTAGAGATCTAAGGAAATGTTTTTGGTGAACTATGGCAAATACATATGAGGATCTGGGTCACAATGGCCATTACATTGAAGGGCCTCATTAAAACTATAATTCATGACTTTGTTAGAACACTGAGTTCATAAACAACTTGTATTTATCAGTTTGAACTAAAATAAGCTATCAATCTACAAATATTGTTTTATCGAAAATACTTGCGTCTTAACCGGTGTGTTATCGAAAATGTATAACACATAAATGTTTGGGTAGCATTACTTATTTGTGGTGGATATTTAAATTTATGATGGGCGGATAAAAATATGTGTATTTTACAAGTGACATGAAGTTTTCTACTCCATACACTTGTTTTAGGGTACGTGCTCATTACTGGAGACAAATAAGAAGTTCTGTAAAATGGAACGTTTTATTGGAAAAAGACGTTGGCCGAGAAAGAAGCACAACATCAATAATGAATGATAAATAATGAATCATAAAAAAATGATAAATAATGAATCATAAATAATGAATCATAAATCATCGAAAATGAATGCATTAATTAGCCTAAGTGAACAAAATAAGAAAAATGAAGAATGAACGTACAAACGAACGAACGAACGAACGAACGAACGAAAAGACGGCCAGTTATTCTGATGATGACTGCTAATTAGTTTGACAAAACGTGCTTTTATTTGTATATCCATCTGCACTAAGATAGCGTTCGTGTGTGCCCGGGTGGACCGACGGGCGATCATACGCACAGACGATCACCGAGGCGGACTAATGAAACACTGTAGCAACATTGGCAATGATAAAGTGCGTATAGATTATAATTTTATAGTAGTATTTGCACAAAACTAAGTTTTATCGAGAATTTTTAAATGTTGGTTAATGTAGATATTAAAAATATAGAGTATACAAAAATACGTGTACAGAACCTAATCTATTACTTTATTACGAATAAGATTGTTGGTCGAATCGAAAAGCTTCATGTTTATTGTGTGTCAATTTCTTCTGTGTTGGTTATCAAGTTGTATGTTAAATAGAAGGGTTTCGGAAATTACAGAATAGATAAAGAAAAAAAATCAAATTAAATATGTACAAATCATGCTTAGTATGTGAAAATTGTCTCCTGTAGCGAATGTATCTTAAATTAGGTCAACTTTTATTGTCATCTTTTCAAATTATGTAATTAGAGCGTTAGGAGCGACAATGACGTTTCATATTAATATTATCACAATCTATAATTACTGTACGTGGTTTACCACTGTGACGTTTTAAGAATGTCCTCTATTTACCGCGACTATGTTTTAATTGTGTGATTCTGTGAGTGGAGAGAGCATTACGATATAACCGACTATTTGCGTAATCTATTTCTTATTATCACGTTTATATTAAATGTATTTGTTTATAATGTTTGCCAAATAAATGTTTGTTTAGACGCATGTGTTGTTGACAAAATTATAAATACCGATGTATTTTAGAAAACACGATGCGGTGGTATTGGTATTTGATAGGGGCAGCAATTTAAAATCTTATATCTTATTAATGTTATAAAATGATTGATTTTTTCGGTTCACGAGGACTTAAGTACATCCGATCTTTACACATAGCTTTCCAAAGATAGCGGGACATTTTGAGTTAAAATGAATATTTCCTTGTGTACGGATCCCCCGTGGCCGAGTGGTCTAAGGCGTCGTGTCAACATTGCTCACCTCTCACCGCTAAGGCTGTGGGTTTGAGTCCCGCTCGCTCAAAAATCTTTGTCAGAACGTTTGTCAGTTACTTGCGGAAGGACGCTGGTTCTCCTCAGATTCTTTCTGATTCTGATGTCTTCCTCTACGAATAAAACTGGATATACCATATATAACCTGAAAACAGTTGATTGGTTGGTTTGGTTGGTTGGTTGTATGGTGTTTAGCGTCGCTTTCAACAATTTTTCAGTCATATCGCGACGGTGTCTACTTGAGACAGTATTCTGAGCGCTGTCGCACTGGAGTATCATGCCGCAGACACATGGTATGATACCCCACCAAGTCACATTATACTGACACCGGGCCTACCAGACCTAGAACTCTCCTCTTAATGCTGAGCGTCAAACGATAGAGCTTCTAGTACCATTTTTAAAGTCTTTGGTATGACCCGGCCGGGGATCGAACCCACAACATTCCGCATGCGAGGCGGACGCTCTACCACTAGACCACGCCGCGGTCGAAATGTGTTGAAAAAGAATCTCAAAGCCATTCCATTGTGTACAAGACAACTTTATTTACTGGTTATTCCCACAAAGCAAGTAATAGTCCCATTGGTGAAATAATATACATAGTGAAATTTTATTTCAGAGATGGTCCTAATGCGGGGTTTTAGTATTTAGACACTACATAATTATAATAATGATGACGTTTAGGGTCTAGCAAATAATGTGACAGTCAGTATGAGTATCATTTATAATTCAGGAGCTCTATGCGGCAAGATGTCATACCTGTTTATCTGAGTGAAAAAAAATCACGAATTACATGTTGGCGGTTTATAATTTATGGGACGAATAGCCTTATGTATAGGACGTCCCTCGCAGTTCACGCTTTCTTTTTATATTTTAACACATTTTATATTTGCATTTTTATCACGAAACTTGAATAGATCTACAATACATTATACATTCCATACTCAATCTAGTTTTTTTCTGTATTTAGTTTACGAAATATTCATGAGTGCCAGGTAAATAGGTACTTACAATATATGTTGTTTTTTCTGAATGTACATATGTTTTCACACTATGCGACGAGTTATTGCCCTTGGATTATCCTCATGTGCACTTCCACGGTTATAAATAGACTATAATATAACCGGTATATAGACAAGAAAGAAAATGTACTGGTTAGTCAGGAGGAAATATCGGAAAATAAGTAAAAATAAAGTTGGAATGGACTGCTGAGACAAAGTAAGAAGCAGATGGTCAACAAGAATATAAGAAATTTATATAGAAAGATAGTAGAAGCGAGGTTCCAGTATGAACGTACAGTATAAACTGCTAGGACAGAAAGTAAGCCGAGATATTAGAAATCTGCAAAGAAATTGAGCTTGCATAACCGTTGAACAATTTATAAAACCGCTTGACCAGTGTACATGCAATGCAGAAGAATGATTCAATCTCAGTTATTAAGGGATTCAAAAGTAGAAGACATAGAAAGATAGCATGATAACAGAAAAAGGGCGTTCAAATCACCACGACCAGCGGCTGAACATTTGTAAGGACACACTCACATCTTGGGATGGATTGACTTCATTTGATTGAGGGTTTCAAAAATCAGACTGCTCGCCATACAAGCAAACTGCCTTAAACTACAGTGATGCAATATCCGATTTTTGGGATCCTTTATCTGACGCAGCAAATACTTTTCAACATTTGCAAATATTTGCATACTGAAACGACTATAAAACGTTGTGAACAGTCAGTTAGAATGACGTCCCTTTCAACAATAACACCTATAAAAGGTGTTAAAATCCTTGCATATATATGGCTCCAGCGTAGTCCAGTGAACTACAGCGTTTGACTCTCAAGCAGTTGGTCGTGTGTTCAAGCCGCAGTCGGTACTCAGTATAATTAAAACAATTTTTTTTGATGAAATTGCCTTGTGACCATAACACTCGCATAACAAAATTTTAATATTATTAAATCAGGCATACGTCATGTTTTGACTGAAATGCATTTTTATAATATTAGTGGTAATTTCAACATTTCTTAATGAGAAAACTTTGTTGTACAAAGTTCAACCAATCCTGAGGTGCTCAACGATAAACTGTAAATATGAAGATGAGTTTAATGATTATAAATATATATACAAATACTTACTGACTTTTGAAGAAAATGTAGCGATGTCACATCTTGTCTGTCAGTCCTGACCTCACATCTGTCTGTCTATCTATGCTGACTTCACATTTGTCTGTCTGTCCTGGCCTAACGTTTGTCTGTCTGTCCTGACCTCACATATGTCTGCATGTCTGTCGATTCATACACATACACACACTCGCTGCCAAAGGTTAAAAAAGTTGAGACTATACCAAGCTTGGGATATTATTTTGTCTGCACAAGCGATAGACGGGGTTACACCCCTCTAATGAATGGCAAGCTTTCACAATATATTAGCCCAAATAAATGTATATTGATTTAATATTTATCATTATTATATGTCAGACGATCAGTTAACCTAAATACTCTTTCCAGTACTCGAGCACATCCAATCTCCGCAAGTAACTGATACTTTTTTTTAACGCAATGCTGTATATCAATCATTATGGAGACTGTGGCTTGGTGGAGATTCCACTTGCTTCACGGCCCCTGGTTTGATAGTCAGAAGCGGACCGAACTTATCGGGCCCGGCTTTACCCAAATAAGGTAATGTAGGAAATACGTTTGGACGTAACTTGACTCACCGGGAATCGAACCTGTAGTCTCGGAGATGCAGATCCTGCTAACAACTAGTCCATTTTGTCCCCAGTTGCTGTATCCGTGGATTCTACGTTGAAGATGAAGAATACAAGTCAATGAATTGGTTTTGTTTATATCATGCAATCACTTGTACATAAAATTCTCTTCATCAGCTGGTGTAAGCTTTGTTCATTTCAAAATGTGCATATCATTGAAAATATTCGCTTGCACAGTTTGAAATTTGTGGAACATCGACATTATACGAGGTGTGTTCCAAAAGCATTGTCACCAGTGTAGCATTTAACAAAAATCGTGCAGAGGATGTTTTGAGGTAATATATTCATGTAGTAAACATCTATTTTCTGACTTTACGCCATTTTAGTAAGTATCTATCGATGCTGATTTCTATGGTTGCTTATTTCTGCATAATAAAAATGGCACTTAATCAACATAGATCCCCTTGTACAAAATTTATTAACACCCAATGACTTGTTAATAATCTTCACCTGAAAAAAGAGAAGTGAAAACAAATGACGGGATCAACTGGTGGTCCAATTTCTGGAGTTAAATTAAAAGAAAATACAATATTCCGTCGTTGTAAAACCGGTCCTAATCAGTACCGAATATAGGGATGGCAATTTTATCATTTAACATAATGATCATTAAACAAAAGGAAAAATACGAATTCTATTATATTATATAGAGATAGTCCTAATGCAGGGTTTTAGTGTAGAATCAAACAACAGTGCTGATGGACTTTTATACACTGCATATTTATAATAATGATGGCGTTTAGGGTCTAGCAAATAACGTGACAGTCAGTATGACTATCATTAATAATTCGGAAGCTTTATGCGTCAAGATGTCAGACCCGTTTTAAAGTTTATGGGGGAGTTCTGTACGCCGAGGCTTAATGCATAGCGCTCCCTTTGAAGCTCTATGCGTCAGGAGCTCTATCCGGTCATACAGGCAGTGACCCTTTTTTCACAGTAACATGATTCTGGCACTTGAAAAATAATTGAGATTAGAATATTTTCAAAATGGTTCATAGGGGCTGTGATTTCTTGCTGTAGATGAATAAAACAAACGCCGGTATAGCATACACTGCAATAAGACATCACCAAAAGATGACTTCTATAGGAATTTAAATTATGCGTGTATTTATGAGAATATGAGGACATTTTTTACTGGGTGTCACTTTATCGTTTTTTAAATATAAACACCAGTTAGTGTGCATTTTCATGTGCAGATACATTCCTGCTATAAAACTGTTGTTTTTTTTGTGTTTTTTTTGTGAAAATGTCTTTTTACCATTGACATTTTATACCTTATTTTACGTGATAGAAAACTGTGTAGTGAAACCTTTGAGTCCGACCTGAATCTGAGTAGAATCACTGTCCTTCTCCAAATAACAGACAGCAGCAACGTCTTCTATACTTGCTGGGGTCGAACCCAGGACCGCATATTTAATTGGTCTTGAGAAAACGCCCTAGGTTAGTTCATGGATAACCATACAGCCAAGGATTTTGAAATAATCACGAACTGTATTATTTATAATTATTAAGGCCAGGACAGTGCAAGTAGTTTTAAAACAATCAATGAACTTATACCGATACAGCAAATTTAGATTTTTTTGTACGTCACCATTAGCGATGTACCTAACAACTTTCATATTATCAGATAATACGTTATTCCTTTTTCTTTAAATGCTTAAAGGTCATTCAAAACTAATACTTTAAACTTTAAAGACTAATTTAAGATCGCTTAACTCTGCTAAAAGTTAATCTTGTCTGTATCTAAGATCTGGTGTGGTATTTACTAAATATTCTTAAGAAAACTCTTAAACTTGAACTCTAGAATGAATGTCGAAAAACACACTTAAAAACCATATTCCAATTTTGCAAGCAGATAGCGACACCTAATATGTAGACGAATAAACTCTCACATTTATTCTATTAATCAGGATGAAATAGACAGATAATTATATGGTTGAAATTCAAGTTTAATTTTTAGACAATAATGTGTATGCTATTTTGTTATTTTAACGTCTGCTACTTTTGATCACATTTGCATGCATGTGTAATAATCCTATATTCTTGTAATGCTGTTTGTGTATGAAAACTCATTTTAAATATAGTCGTAATTATTGAAACATAGTTGTAATTGTTGAAATATAGTCGTAATTGTTGAAATATAGTCGTGATTGTTGAAATATAGTCATATAGTCGTAATTGTTGAAATATAGTCGTGATTGTTGAAATATAGTCGTAATTGTTGAAATATAGTCGTAATTGTTGAAATATAGTCGTGATTGTTGAAATATAGTCGTAATTGTTGAAATATAGTCGTGATTATTATATGTAGTTTTAAGCCTTCCATGTAGATTCCAGTAATTGTGATCATATACTATACATGCAGTTGGAACCATTCCATGTAGATTCCAGTAATTGTGATCATATACTATACATGCAGTTGGAACCATTCCATGTAGATTCCAGTAATTGTGATCATACACTATACATGCAGTTGGAACCATTCCATGTAGATTCCAGTAATTGTGATCATATACTATACATTCAGTTGGAACCATTCCATGTAGATTCCAGTAATTGTGATCATATACTATACATGCAGTTGGAACCATTCCATGTAGATTCCAGTAATTGTGATCATATACTATACATGCAGTTGGAACCATTCCATGTATATGCAATAACGTACAGTCATCGTACTCATATACATGTAGTTACAATAACTTACATATAGTTTGAACCAACACATATAGTTTGTAATTCTTGAAATATAGTTGTAATTGTTGAAATATAGTTGACGTAGTCATTAAATATAGTTGTAACCACTCCGTGTAGATTACAGTTATTGTAATCATATCAATGCATTTCGAATCACTGCATGTAATTGTAGTTATAGTAATCTTGTTTTTCATATGGAATTATTTTGATAATAATTTGTAATTAAATATATGTGCTTCCATTTATAACGTAGTAACGTAGTTTGAAAATTTTAGCCTAGTTCTAATACTAGTTTATTAGGGGTGACCACTTTTAAAGCCGTGATGTAACATTTGATATATGGTCTAGTGGTAGAGTGTCGCATCGTTAAGCAGAGGGTTGCGGATTCGATTCCCAATTTAAGCCACGCCATTGAGCGAGACACTTCATTTACAAACAAGTAATAAGTCGGTCAAGTTAGCAGAATGGCAGAATAGCAGAATGAATAAAATTTCTTTCTGCTATTCTGCTAACTTTACCGAGCCAGAAGTAATACTATTTCTTCACAGGAAGACTGCAAACGTGATATGTTTAATTTATAAGAACGTGTTTCACAATCGATATGAAATAATAAAGTTTAAAATTTCACTTTTCCCCAATATATTTATGTATGATGATTTTAACACACAGATTTAGTGGAGTGACGCTTCTGTAAAAACTCTGTATAGTGTAGGCAATGTTGAGTTATTTTTTTTAAACATTCATGACCTAGAGTACAAATTAAAATTGACAACTATCGAAATAGAGGCACTTTACTTTAACATGGACTGTCAAGTAAATAAACACACACTGGACACGTCAAGTTGAGTCGCCCAGACATTTTGATTCAAGTAACCTTTTTGTACAAACAGGAAATAAATGATCTATCAAAAATTGTGAAATTACCCCCGAATTATACACAGTTTAAAATCCGCTCACAAAACAACCACTATCCCCAAAGTATCATTGAAATACATTTTTGACAACAATTACCTAAATTGAGTTTTTACAATTTCATGTTTTGATGGATAACCCAAACACGAACGCCATCATTAACTATGGACAGAAGGTTAAAATCACACTGTTCTTGGTCAATCCTAACATACGCTTGCGGTAGTGTTCGTTTATAACAATAGCTTTTTTTGTACTGACACCGGGCTCAGTGTGGAACCCGCCAATTTCGCTGACGTGTATAAATATCATTTATAAACGGAGTACTCGTATTTATCTTCTAAGAAGATTATAAATATATCTACTTATTCGTTGGGATAAATATTTAGCAACGAATCCACTATTTAAAAACACGTAAGAGATTTATCCGTATGTATATGGAGAGGGCAACAATTTAAGCCAACTGGTACACGTAAAGTAAACTAATTTTTTTTTCTTCAAATATTTCTTTTATAGAGTAATTTTATATATCAAATAACTTGTCCATTTTCCGCACATTTCAATTATTAGTCGTAATGTTTAAGTCTTTCTTTGTCAAAATTTAATAACGATATTAATAATAACAACAACACTTACTTTTTATGCTACTTTTAACATTGTTTTGATTTAAGTGTATATTTGCTCCAGATAATGTTTTTGAAAAACTATAATCTTAATATAAGTGATTTTAAATGCGCTATTCAAAGGGCTTCATTGAAATTAAGATTTATATTGTATCATAACATTATTATCATATTACGGTGACAACGACAACATTCGCGACGACATCAACAACAACGTCAACGTCAACGACAACGACAGTTACAACGACGTCAACGACAACAACAACAACAACAACAATTATAAAAAAGACATCAACGACAACAACAATTTCAACGACAATGACTCCTGTCAACGACGTCAACGACAACAAAAACGTCAACGATAATGACACTGTCAATAACGTCAACGTAAACAACAACGTCAACGACAATGACACTGTCAACGACGTCAACGTCAACAATAACGACAACAACAATCACAATGTCAACGACATCAACGACGACAACAACAACAATACTAACAAAGAAGTCAAAGACAACAACAATTTCAACGACAATGACACTGTCAACGACATCAACGTCAACAAAAATGACACTGTCAACGACATCAACGTCAAAAAACTTCAATGACAATGACACTATCAACGACGTCAACGTCAACAACAACGTTAACAATATTAACACTGTCAACGACGTCAACGTCAACAACAATGACACAATCAGCGACGTTAACGTCACCAACAACGCCAACGACAATGACACTGTCGACAACGTTAAGGACAACAACAATGACATTGTCAACGACAACAACAACGTCAACGATAATGACGCTGTCAACGACGTCAACGGCAACAACAATGACATTGTCAACAACGTCAACGACAACAACAACGTCAACGACAATGACAACGTCAACGACGTTTACGTCAACAACAACGACACTGTCGACGACAACAACAACGTCAACGACAATGACACTTCCAACGATGTTAACAACAACAACAACAATTACAATGTCAACAATGACACTGTAAACGAATTCAACGACAACAACAATGATATTGACGTCAACGTCAATGACAACGTCAACAACAATCACACTGTTAACGACGTCAACGTCAACAACAATTACACTGTCAACGACAACAACAACGTCAACGACAATGACACTTCCAACGATGTTAACAACAACAACAACAATTACAATGTCAACAATGACACTGTAAACGAATTCAACGACAACAACAATGATATTGTCAACGACAACAACAACGTCAACGACAATGACACTGTCAACGACGTCAACGTCAACAACAATCACACTGTTAACGACGTCAACGTCAACAATTACACTGTCAACGATAACAACAACGTCAACGACAATGACACTTCCAACGATGTTAACAACAACAACAATAACAATGTCAATGATGTGAAAGACAACAACAACGTCAAAAACAATGACACTGTCAATGGCGACAACGTCAACAACAACGTCATCGACAATGACACTTTGAACAATGTCAACAACAACAACAAAAACAACAACAACAACAACAATAATAATAATGTCAACGACGTGAACGACAACAACAACGTAAACAACAATGACACTGTCAGCATCGTCAACGTCAACAACAACGTCAACGGCAATGACACTGTCAACAACGTAAACGTCAACAACAACGTCTACGACAATGACACTGTCAACAACGTCAACAACAACGTCAACGACAATGACACTGTCAACGGTGTAAACGTCAACAACAACGACAATGACACTGTCAACAACGTCAACAACAACGACAATTACACTGACAGCGACATCAACGACAACAACAACTTCAACAACGACAACAACAATCACAATGTCAAAGACAATGACACTATCAACGACGTCAACACCAATAGCGTCAACGACAATGACACTGTCTACGACGTCAACAACAACATCATCGTCAACGACAATGACACCTTTGACAACGTCAACGTCAACAACGTCAACGACAATGAGATTGGCAAACACGTCAACGGAAACATCAACGTTAACAACAATCACAATGTCAACGACGTCAACGAAAACATTAACGTCAACGACAATGACAACAACACTTTCAAAAAGAATGACATTGTCAACGACGTTACGGCAACAACAACGTTAACAACAATCACAATGTCGACAACGTTAACGACAACAACGTCAACGACAATGGCACTGTCAACGACATCAACGGCAAGAACAACATCATCAACAATTTCAACGACAATTACACTGTCAAGAAGTCAACGCTAACATCAACGTCAACAACAATGACATTTTCAACAACGTCAACGTCAATGTCAACAGCAAGTCAACGACAGTGCCACTGTCAACAATATAAACGTTAACAACAATATTAACGACAATGACAATGCCAACGACGTCAATGACAACAACAACGTCAAAAACTATGGCACTGTCAACGACATCAACGACAACAACAAAAACGTCAATGACGTCAACGGCAAAACAAATAACAATGTAAGAAACGTCAACGGCAACAACAATAACAATAACAATGTCAACGACATCTACAACAAAGACCATTTTAATGACGCCAACGACAACGACTCTATTTACGACAAGATATTGACAACGACGACAACGACGACAGGCTTTGCTATAGGATTCATGCTGTCAGAAGTACGATTATGTTGTCTAAATTTACAAATAGTTGAAATATAGTAAAACACAAGCATTATAATAATTAAAATACTTGAATTGATTAATACAATTTAATCATGTTTCACAAATGCAGTAAGTAATTGCCCTAACTATTGTATTTTCTACTTATCCATGGCACTTTTTATCTATGGTTAATCCTCATTAAGAGTTTTTCGTTTGCAGATATAAAACATGAATGATAAATGAGTACGTTTCAAATGACAACACTGGTCCTTTAAAAACGATATTAATCGTGGCAGTAAAACGTCTATTGAACGTAGTTTATGTATACAGAAAGAAACTGATTTTCTACCTCAAATATTTCGTTGCATAGGTAAAAAAAAGGGAAAAAAGCATACCATGTTTTACAAATAACTTGCACTTGAATACACTTAAACATTCTGATTTCAAATACCCTTTTTTATTAATCAAATTCCAAAAAAAGGGAATGAATCGGCACATATTTGACATTTCAAACTGTTTTGCTCATTAAATAGTCAATAAATGACTTGCCATCTAATTGTTCCCTCGTGTTGCCCGTTTTAATTGCAATGCTATTATGGAGAATTTCGGTACAAAAGGAAGAGAAAAACCCGAAACAAAGTGATTTTGATTTTTCAGTGATCTATGTGTGTAATTTACAGAAATATGTAAGCTTAATTATCTATTGTTTTATGAGTAACCCGAACCATTAATTGTTTGACTTTTGGTGTGATTGATGCCAGGCATTCAGTAGTAAACATTTACTTCAACGTTGACTTAAGCAATTAATTAACTTTTTCCTGCGCCCTTACATTTCAAATGAATATGCGACTGCCAGGTTTGCAAACCTGTTTTTTTTTTAATAATCTTTACTTATTTTTGTACCATTAATACGCTAAAACAGGATTTATTTCTTTTATCACTTTGGTGGCCCGGATTAGATTCCCGTCATAGGCAAAATGTATAATTTTGCTTTAATCAATATAATACCGGCATGTTTCTGCAATGAAACTTTTTAAAAAATACGAAAAAATGAAAAAAAAAATTGCTATATTATATCAGACTCCAATTTGAGTTGACAATGAGATTCGAATTCAAAACCAAAGGGTATATTGATACTAAAAATCACATATTCAAATGCATGTGTGGAGCGCGTGGTCCAGTGTGGAGCGCGTGGTCTAGTGATAGAGCACCGAACCCATGATTGAAGTGTTGTGGGTCCGATCCACCGCCACAGCTATGTGTGATGTCCTTGAGCAAGACACTTTATCTGCATATGCTTAGTACTGGTTCTTACCAGAAACATTTCGAGAATGATTTGCATAAGTTGTAAGAACACGTTTCATAATCGGAGTAAAACAAATAAGTTTAAACTATTCAAATGCATTTGTTTTTCGTCTTTCTATATATAATTATATAACTCTCCAATATCGGAGGACGAAAAATCGGGATGGTATCGCAATGAATAATATAAATAAATAAACACGTACATGGAGTCTCAATTCAATCAGACCAACTCAGTTTGAAAGACTATTGTACTTTACATTTTACAATTTATATACAAATATTTAAAAATTGTAAAATATTCCAAAGAATGTATTCGTTAATCGTATATAGTTTAAATTATGTCATAGTAACGGCGTAGCAAGCCGCCTATACGAAAATACTTATCTGCTGAACACTGGACATACTGAAGCATTATTAATGAACATGGAGGCACCCTAGGGTCGGTTTAGAACATGGAGTTGTGGACAACAATAGCCCTTATTAATTCTAATCCAGAAACCGCAGGCGTTTAATCGGCCATAGTCATGATGTAGCAAAATGTTAAGGTCATGTGACCTTTACTTAGTTATTCTTCAACACGGAGTTTCACATTACCTGTGAGATACATATATGGACATATCTGTCTTGTTAAAATAAATACATATTTAGTTTATGCTAGTATTTTAACTCGAAGAAAGCTCAGAGTCACTTCTGAGTCCGCTTCCTGGGTAGAACCAGAATTGAGGGTTGCCTTTTTGTGAGGCATCGACTCGATCTGGGGTTTGATCCCACAACTTCTGGCGTGAGCTGCCAACACTCTATTCGCTACACTATCGTCCTGTTTAAATACATACATATTTCACTATTAGTATATTCCACTATTCTGGACTTTGCACAATGCGAAGGGGATAGGAATTTTTCTTTTCGTCGTTCGTACGTCTCCGGCATACAAATTTTAATACATTTCTAAAAAATAATTCTTCGATTTCAACAAACATGGATATTTTAACGTATGTTATTCATTATTGAGAACCACAGAGTAGATTGAACTTAGTCCAACTACGTAAAGTCATTGTTATAATTATTATTCTTATTATTCAGTCGTTATTTAACTCCCTTTAAAATAAACTGCACGTTCGCATTTTTTTCAGCAATTGTTTATACGTACTTACATCATTAATATTGTCAGTTAAATGCAATTTCATTTAATAAACATTGACTTTATTTTTCCCCATAGAGAATCGGTAAAATCAGACGCATGACGAAGTTTGTACGAATATACAATTAAAACAAATACAACAATTTAAATTAAATTGATATATTAAATTAATTTATATAAAGCTAAAAGTTTCCAATTTCAGGACATTTATTATTGCCTGTATGCATCTATGTATTATTTTTAATAAGATATCATATTTAAACAGATTCAATTATGTTTACGTATTTCTAGAAAACCCCACATTATTATGCCAAAATTCAAAGACGGGTATGGTGTTAGTGAGGTAATACAACCACCATCTCCAACCCCACCCCACACCACTCTAACCAAAAATAATGTACGGTAACATACATAACTCGTATGTATAAGGAGTATTTTTTTTATAAAATTCTCAATATATATGAAAAAATGACAACAAAAAAACACTATAGAAATCGTCTTTAAATAACGCCAATCGAACAAAAGTAGTTATAAACCCGAAGTATGACGGAACTGGCCGACTTTACACGAGTGGTACATTATAATTATGAAAGCATCAGCTTTTTGTATCAAATGTATTACATTTTCGTACACTATAACTTGTCGACCTGTATATATATATTTGAAGTGACATCAAATGAATGAACGCAGCAGCAATTTGTATCAATTGCGAAAACGCATTCTCATTTCAGGAATATGTTATCGCAGATAACAGATAGAGTAACTCCAGTAATCAGACGAGAAGTGCATGATTGGCGGTAATGTTGTGTATGTTAATCATTGGTTACAATGTGTTGTTGTAGAAATCTCGTCCTATACGTTTACCTCAATATCAATAAACAACTTATCAAGAGAGAAAATATAATGACTACCGGAGACATAGATTATCTTTTATTTTGGTTTCTATGCATGCGTGTGGTTTTCCTGTATGCGTTTTACTGATTGCTTTTTTTTAGCAAAGGCTATCATTTATAGCACATTTTATCTGGAAAGATTGAGAAAAAACACTATAAAAAGAAAGGGAAAATAGAGAAAGTAAGCAAATAAAGATTGTAAACTTATAAACGTATATAATACTCACGTTTTGCTTGTTTTTATCTTTTTATATGTACAAGTGTATGTTCATTATATCAAGTGCACTATGATAATGATAATGATAATGATGATGATGATAATGATGATGATGATGATGATGATGATGATGATGATGATGATAATGATAAAATGATAAAATGATAATGATAAAATGACAATGACAATAACAACGACAATGACGATAATGATAATGATACAAATACTACAACTACTACTTCTACTTTTACTACTACTACTACTACTACTACTACTACTACTACTACTACTATTACTACTACTTCTACTACCACTAATACAATTTTGTTCATTTAAAAATCTTTTTTTGTTAAAAATATAAAATGTGTTTCTCTGGAGATCAGTGTAAATATCCAATAAATAGATTATACTAACTAATTATGCGGACACATTGAAGTCCTGGACTTTCATAATGATTAAGCAAACTTGTGATTGACCCGGGGCAAAGCGGTCACTGAGAACAGTCTGCGGACAGTTCGGCTCGACATCTAGTTGCTGGGATTGTCCTTTATCAAGAACATCTAATCTAGATCCTTTCCTTTTACCTTTAGGTGTTTTATTAACCCTAATTTAATATTATCTTAAAAATCACACTGTGTGCCTCTTTGAGCGTATCGCAGCATTTTCTTACCCGTTTCAACTTTTAAAAATATTTTTAGTGTACCGGGTCACCAAAAAAGGGGTATAAATATATCAATCTAGTTCGGTATTTTCCTCCATAAAAAAGATCACCACGCGCCAAAATATAAAAGAGAGTAGAAAAGGGCGGGTTATTACACTGCGAAATGAAATTATTTGTTAAGATCCGCTCAAAACCTATAGAATAAATGGTAAAATGCAACAAAATCGCTCAAATAAGCAGACTGCTTGCTTCTCGACAGTATGAGAAATCATTCTTTAGCAGAATAAACCTGGCAATCTGCTTACTTGACTACAAGTACATCAAAATATTCAACCTTCAGGTAATCTACGTCTCCATTTACCAATTATCTCCCCTTAGAGTGTAGCAAGATTATTGCGCCCAGGAAATTAGAGCTGTGTAAATCAGTTTTTGTTGAAAATGCTTAGAATTGTCATTATTTCTTTGTACATATGACAACTTTAGAACATTTTCATATGGTCTGCTAAGCTTGGGTGACATTGGGTATGGTTTGGTGAAGCTATTACAGTTTAAAGATGCGTAGTGACACACTGTACCAAATGGGCAGAATTGTCAAAAAAGAAGGAGTGTCACAAAACCATCAAAATTGTGAAAAGAAAAATCTTGTTAAACCCATGTTTTTCCTGTACATTTAAACTAACAGACACCTTATGGAAACAATGCACTATTAGAACCATTGGCAATGTAATCATTATTCCAGATGTCTCCATATGCAGAACAGTACAAACTTTATTGGTGTGTGATACGTTACCGACTCAAATTTCTACATATGCTCAGACGAAGCCTTATCTTGATATTGCGTTTGTAACATTTTGCAAACTGACCCATTTCAATGAAAACTGTTTGTTTCCATGGCTACGTTCATCTGTTCAGAGACAGTTCAATTGTGTTCGTTTTCAACACTGTTCTTTTCTTCTTATGCAATGAGCACGGTCCAATATAACACATATTCTTACAAAAGCACCTCAGCAGATATTTATATTTCTTTCAAATTCCAACTCGGTTGACCAAATAAATATTATAGACTACGGTCACAAAACGTACTTTAGTATAAATGTATCTTTCTATAACAGCAGGTTGGTTTACATTCATCTTCCCAATATAAATAAACAGAACACAGGGCCCAAACTTTCGTAAGCAACTCCATGTCTCAGTTTTATTTGCTTGTCAGAATTCATAATGGGCAAACGATAAATAGATAGGTCTGTCTCACCGGAACTTCTATGAAATGCGGCTGGTATAATTAATTCTACCTGAGAGGAAAAATATCACAATTACGTGCTTGGTTAATCTTGAAATGGCATTATGATCTTTATGAGGACTTCACATAATATACCAAACCGATTGACGGCGTTTAACAGTATTGACTATGAAATATATTGCATCTATTAAGCGAATTATCACCAGCGTGACACCCACGTGATGTTTCATGGTTTTATACCAACCTGTATAAATTACTTATACTAGTACAAAGAGAATGGTGATATGAAACAGCAGTATTAGTATAAACGTTCACAGGAGACATATAGCCGCAACAGCGGTATATAAAGAAACATCACTAGTACAGCAGTAGAAGCAATAACAGTTTAACGAGTTCAAGAGCTGTAATAAGAACACGAATAATACCAGCAGCAGCAGTAGTAGCAGTAGCAGCAACAACAATATTAACAAGAGACATAAGCATTAGTACATAAAGGAACAACATTGGCTACAACAGTAGTAACAACAGCAACATTTAAACGAGCCCAATAGCAGTAGCAATAGTACATTGAAGAATAAGTACATATGCAGTAAAACAACAGCAGCAGTAACAGAAATTCTAATAGTAGCAGTAGTAATTGTGGAATAAGCAGAAGCATGGACATCAGCATCAACACAATGAATAAGAAGAAGCAAATCAGTAGCAACAACAACAAATGTAGAATTAATAAAGAAATAAATCAGTAGAAGCATCGCAGCACCAGCACCAGCACCGGCAGTATCACAACCAAAAATATACCGGCAATATGGACAACAGCTGCGATAACACCTGTTGTAACATCATTAACAATACTGTTAACGATTGCAATAACCGAAACAGTTCGGAACCAATAGTCGGAAATAAAGAGTTTTGTCAAAATATATTGAATACAAATTCCAGCGACCATACAATAGAGAAAATGTCATTTGACACTCTAAAGTTGAAGTTTAGCGATGTTGACCAAATGTTATTGGGGATTCGTTACTAGAATATACAAACGAATAAGACAAAGTGCACACTACTTTCTGTTGAAACAGTTCTTTAAGTAGTTCAAATGTCCTTTTTGTTCATACTATTAAAATCACAACGTGTAGCAATCACTCCTTATATTTGCTTAGTTTGATGATTTACATGACTGCCATGGTTTAATGTTTAAATACTGTACTGCAAATCACACAACATCTAAAGCAGACAATAAACCAATACAAATTATTTATTTTGTTTGTTCGAGAAATGGGTTTTAACACAATTTTAATATATTATATGTAGAGCGCGTGGTCCAGTGATAGAGCATCAAGCACATGATCGGGGATGGGGATGGTGTGTGTGGGTTGGGAGGGTGCAGGGAGGGTCGAGGGTTCGATCTTCCGCCACGGAAATAAATAGTGTCCTTGAGCAAGTCATTTTATCCGCATATGCCTAACACTGGTTCAATCCAGGAAGATTCCGAGCGATTTGTCTCACAATTGATGTAAAATAAATAAGTTAAAGTTCAGTTTTATGAGTGTTCACTTTTGAATTAGTTGCTTACTTGCACCCCACATACATTCATTGATATCTGTATAGAAGCATCGACTTTCCGCAAGTTACTAGTTAATTGTCACTCTAAAAGTATTAGGAATGAGTTAAACTCGAACCCATGAAACCCGAAACTGTAACGCGTTAACGGTTTAAATCATACAAACAATGTATAAATAGTTTTGTACATTTAATCACTCATCTAGATTTGTGATTTTTGTTTTGTAGAAATGAGTATATATGTTTTACCAGGCAGAATGTTACTGCGCATTTTGATAGTTGATATATGTGAACAATCACAGTTTCACTAATACTATCCATGCTTGATAAAGGCCCCTTTCATGTTTATCAAGTGCGCCATGCCCATAATATCGGCACTGACTAGACGACTGTTTTCCAAGCCGCCGAATGATAAGCGAGTCCGGAACTTGTTCCAGATGTTGTAGCCAAGAGATGTGTTCATATCTAAGAGCTATAAGATAATCATTGGATGAATGTCAATCCGTTTGAGTCAGAGAGCATGATAATAGATTTAATACACGTTAGAGGCCGAGTTCAAAGTGTCAAAACCCTTTCATGGTTTAACTTTGCCTGTCAAAATATACCAAGTTAATCGCCAAATAAGGGGGGATACACGATCCAATTCACGGACGCTGATTGTAGGCTAATTATAACCTTTAGTAAAAACTGACGTTTTGAGATGACGGTCAGTCGACTTTAAGATCTTATCTAAACAACAAACCGAGTGACCAGCGGAGATGGGAATTCGTATGTATGGAAATAAGATTATAAATGAAACTTGAGAGTATAGAATAGACCGCGGCTTAGCCGTTTCAATAAAATATTGGTAGCTTTTGAACTTTGATTCTTTTGTATCTTTTTTAATAGTTTTGAATTAATTTTTAACTTTATTTCAGGCATTTACAACTTAAGTAAATAGACAAGTCCGGACGAATCCGTAAAAATAATACCGCATCAAGGTTCAAGTTTAAAAATAATATAAACATGTATTTTATATGGTAATTTAAAAACTATAAATATCATATATATATTAAATTAAAAGTCGGCTCTATTTCAAATGCCCGCCCTCCTGGGTCCCATGTTCATCAATTTAAATGTGCCCTTGTCTGGAATTAGTTTACATCTCCCGTTTGAAGTCTGTTATACCCTAATGAAAACGCATTAAATTCCTTGTCTGTCCCACAATTCATAGCACTGACCTGTGTTTTACCAACTTGTGACATCATTCAACTTCCGTAACTGACCAATCAATGTGCTCGCATGCCACTTATATGTTATGTTCCCTAGAGTCAGTTCGGACTTTTTCTACTGTCTGTGTCCTGAATATTTTATTATCTTTTTGTTTTGTTTTTGTAATATACCTTTAAGTATCCATGTGTTTTTCCAGATGTATGCATTCTCGTTTAGTATGTTTATGATGTGTTTCAACGAGAATGTAAATAGCATACATACTTGTGTTTGAAAGCCTTATTGAAGATTGCTTGTTCGTGCGAGGGTTCAGTTATGAAAAATACTTTACTGTCAGTTTTAATACCTGAGAACTTGATGCAGCACGCCAGTTTGCATGCATGACATTAATTATACTCATCACAAGTTTACATGTATCATTTGCTCTAGAGCTGTAAATTATAAAAAAAAAAATCATTTAAAAAAAAAAAGAACAGCCAAATAATTTTATTGTTGTACTTAGAGAAAAAGATATTCAGTTTTAAACCATGGCTATAGTTCCTCAAAACAAAATGATTTGTCGATATAAGTTTATTTGTGCATATAGTTTAAACACATTTATTTCAGATAGATTGGGAAACAAGTTATTACAACTTATAAAAATCACGCTTGCAGTTTTCCTGGGTAGAACCAGTAATAGACATATTCAGAAAAATGTCTTGCTTAAGGACACCACGCATAGCCGTGTGAAAGGATGGACCCTCCGATTCTGGGTTAGGTGCTCTATGATATTTACGCATAATTCAACTAGGAGATTGAACTTTTTTAAAAAAACAAACAACATATAACTAACCAACACACTTGGTGACAAGGCAATGCTCTTACTGGCAAAATCGATGGCAGGACAAGGCACTAACTGACAAAATCGATGGCAGAACAAAGCATCAACTGATAAAATCGATGGCAGGAGAAGGCATCAACTGACAGAATCAATGTCAGGACAAGGCATCAACTGACAAAATCGATGGCAGGACAAGGCATCAACTGACACAATCGATGGCAGAACAAGGGACTTATTGACAAAATCAATGCAGGAAAAGACAATTATTGACCAAATCGATTGCAGAGCAAGGTACTAATTGACAAAATCGATGGCAGGACAAGTTACTTATAGACAAAATTGATGGCGGAACAAGGCACTAACTGACAAAATCGATGGCAGGACAAGGCATCAACTGTCAAAATCGATGGCAGGACTAGGCATCAACTGACAAAATCAATGGCAGGGCAAGGCATCAACTGACAAATTGGATGGCACGACTAGGCATTAACTGATAAAATCGATGGCAGGTCAAAACATCAACTGACAAAATCGATGGCAGAACTAGGCACTAATTGACAAAATCAATGACAGGACGCGGCATCAACTGACAAAATCGATGGCAGGACAAGGCACTTATTGACACAATCGATGGCAGGACTAGGCGTCAGCTGACAAAATCGATTGCAGTACAAGGCAATAACTGACAAAATCGATGGCAGGATTGCTGTCGATTTCATTATCATTATCATAGTCTTTAACATTGTCTTCACCATCATCGTTATCATCAACATCATCCGTTTCACAATCATAATCATTATATTCATCATCATTTTCTCCCTTAACTAAATTCTTGAAATATACAAACTGAATATAAAATGTTACTTTATAAAGGACAACACTTCTTTCAATGATTAAACAATGCAACTATAGTGTATACTCGAATGGTGTTAATTTATAAAAATATTTCTTTCACCAATACATTGCACACATGAAACATGCTTAATCTTTATCATCTATTTCTTACATTGTACAAATAAAAGGACGCTGATGCAACCGAGATGCTGGATAACAGTTAACACATAATCGACATGTACACACTATATAAACGCCCAATGACTTGTTAATAACCTTCACCTGAAAAAAAGGGAACTGAAAAAAATTGAACGGATCAACTGGTGGTCCAATTCCAGAGTTCAATTAAAGGAAAAGTTTTACAAGCGGTCCTAATACCGAATAAAGGGTGGGGATATTATTAAACAAACTGATCATTAAACAAAAGGAAAAATCCGAATTGTATTATAGAGATGGTCCTAATGCAGGGTTTTAGTGTAGATTTAACAACAGTGCTGATGGACATTTATACACTGCATATTTATAATAATGATGGCGTTTAGGCTCTAGCAAATAACGTGACAGTCAGTATGACTATCATTTATAATTCAGGAGCTCTATGCGTCAAGATGGCAGACCCGCTTTATCTGACTGAAAAAGTTGACGAATTACATATTGGCGGTTTATAATTTATGGGACGAATGAAATTACGTATTGAACGTCCCTCGCAGTTCACTTTTTCTTTTTATATTTTAACAAATTTTTATTACGATACTTGAATAGATCTACCATACATAATTTTATACATTCCATACTCAATTTATTTGTTTGTTTGTTTTTTTGTTTTTTTTTGTATTGGGTTTACGGAATATTCATGCGTGCCAGGTAAATACGTACTCACAATACATGTTTTTTTCTTTTAAATGTACATAGTTATTTATATCTAGCAACGAGTTATTGCCCTTGAATTATCACCATGTACACTTCCTTGGTTATAGATTGACTTTAACCTTACCGGTAAATATACAAGAAAGATAATGTACTGGTTGGTCAGCAAGAAAAATAAGGTTAAAATAGACTGCTAAGACAAAGTAAGTAACAGTTGGTCAGCAAGAATACAGGATATATATATAGAAATTAGAAAAAGTTAGTTGAAGCGACGTTTCAGTATGAACGTAAGAAAGTAAGCGGAGAGAATAGAACTCTGCAAAGAAATAGAGCTTGCATGACCGGTGAGCAATTTAAAACCGCTTGACCAATTTACATGCAGTACAGAAGAATGATTCAATCCCCTCCCACCAAGAATAAAAACGGGGATTCAAAATTAGAAAACATAGAAAGTTAGCAAGAAAACAGAAAAAGGCATTCAAATCACCACGACCAGCGATTGAACATTTGTAAGGGCACAATCACATCTTGGGATGGATTGACTTCATTTTACTGAGGGCTTCAAAAATCAGACTGTTCGCCATACAAGCAAACTGCCTTAAACTACAGGTTATTTTTGAGATCCGTTATCTGACGCAGCAAATACTTTTCAACATTTGCAAGTATTTGCATACTGAAACGACTGTAAAACGTTATGAACAGTCAGTTAGAATGACGTCCCTTTCAACAATTACACCTATAAAAGGTGTTAAAATCCTTGCATATATATATATGGCTCCAGCGTAGTCCAGTGGTCTAAAGCGTTTGACTGTTAAGCAGGAAGTCGTATGTTCAAACCGCAGTCGGAACAAAAAAAAAAATTAAATAAAAAATAAATATTCTTTTATGAAATTTCCTTTTTCTTTTAACAAATTGACTTGTGACCATAATACACACATAACAAATATTATTAATTCAGGCATATGTCATGATCCTGACTGTTATGCATTTTTATAATATTAGTGGTAATATCAACATTACTTAAAAAACTTAAAGAATACGTTTGAACGGACGTAAACTCACCGAGAATCGAACCTGTAGTCTCAGAGATGCAGGTCCTGCTAACGAGTATATTTTGTCACAATTTGTTGTATCCATGGATTCTACTTCGAAAATGAAGAATACAAGTCAATGAATTGGTTTTGTTTAGATCATGCAGGCACATGTACATAAAATTATTTTCACTTCATCAGCTGGTGTAACCTTTGTTCATTTTAAAATGTGCATGTAATTGAAAATATTCGCCATCAGAGTTTGGAATTTATGCAATATAGATATGTTACGAGGGGTGTTCAAAAAGTTTTGACACCAGTGCAAAACTCGTGCAGAGGATGTTTTGAGGTAATATATTCATGTAGTAAACATCTATTTTCTGATTTTACGCACATTTTAGTAAGTATCTATCAAGGCTGATTTCTATGGTGGCTAATTTCTACCTAATAATAATGCCACTTGATCAACATAGATCCCCTTGTACACATTTTATAAACGCTCAATGGCTTATTAATGACCTTTATCTGAAGAAAGAGAAGTGAAACAATTAACAGGATCAACTGACGGTCCAGTTTCCGGAGTTAAATTAAAAGAATAACACTATTATGTTGTTGTACAGGCAGTCCTAATACCGAATATAGGGATGGCGATATTATTATTAAATAAAAGGAAGAGTCCGAATTGTATAACTGAGATGGTCCTAATGCAGGGTTTTAGTGTAGATATAAACAACAGTGCTGATGGACACTTAGACACTGCATAGTTATAATAATGATGGCGTTTAGAGTCTAGCAAATAACGGGACAGTCAGTATGACTATCAGTTTAAATTGGGGAGCTCTATGCGTCAAGATGCCAGACCCGTTTTAACGTTGATATGTATATTTAACGCATGGAGCTCCGGGGAGCTCTTAACGACGAGGCTTAACGCATAGCGCTTCCCAGAAACCCTTTTCGTCAGGACACAATGCATAGAGCTCGACAGAAAGCTCTGTGCGTCAGGAGCTCTATGGGGTCTCACAATGCACTATGCGTTATTTCTGGAAAACCATATTTATTTATCAAAATGTGACAGTTTAAATACTGTTACCCATTTTGATCGGGTAACAATGCATTTTGATGACACTAACTTGTTTTAATAGCTTGCTAGATAAACATTAAATATCGGTTCCTATAAAATGCATTTCTAATACCACTTACAAAGCTGGTTTATAAACGACACATAATAGAACATTCCTTGTAAATTGGTGACCTCACGAGCCAAGTGATTACAATTAAAAAAAAAATTCCCCTTAAAACCTAATACTTATTTCAGTTAAATTGATGATACACATTACTGGAATTTGTTCAAGTGCTTGAAACTGTCATTTGGATTTTGAATGTTGAAGGAAATCTGCCCACTCGCCATATGAAATATGTAACACCCCTCACACCAACTAGCACCGGCTTAACGGAATCTATATCTGACGCAAACCTTATTATTACAATACAACTTAATTATTGTTTGCCCAAGTTTCAATACTGAAGGTACTTTGATTATATGTTGGTATATTGTATTACAATAAAAATAACAATAATAATAATAATAATAATAATAATAATAATAATAATAATAATAATAATAATAATAATAATAATAATAATAATAATAACAATAACAATAATTATAATAATAATAATAATAATAATAATAATAATAATAAAGACATTTATTAACGAGACAACTCTGAATAAATTCAATATTCCGCGAAACCCTCACGAACACTTATATAAATGTTTAAACGATTTCTTTCTAGTTAAGGTTGCGAATCATTCCATGTGCCTACGTCTGTTTTCCTGACACTTGTCGCTGTAACCCGATGTATCAGAAGTGGCGCTGACGACGACAAGTATCTAGTCAGTCTGATAGCAAACAGATACGCCTTGTACCGGACGTACTGTAATTAATGTTAATAGACTCACTGCATACTAACGGAGTAGTGAAACCAACAATAACCACTATAATAAGCAGGTTTCACACAATCCAATTTATAATGCACTTGAGGTTTCCGGTGTACTAAAACATAAAAAACTGTTTTATTATGCCAATAGGAAATATATTCAAGGCCAACCCACACGCATTATTAACAGAAAACAGAAACTATACCAGTATATAGTTTTTAAAAGAGGTTAACATGGGTTTAAACACAAAATATGGCACTTAGTTTGATTTGCGGCTAAGAGCTACATACTCATAGGGGCGGCAGTGTTATAGGTGTAATTTATGGAGTGTTGACCTCTTACACGAGAGGTTGAGAGTTCGATCCCCAGCTCGACACGTTGCCTCTAAAAAAACAAAACACTCAGTTCTGGTTGACTCGAGAGCAGTTTATACAGTATTTTACGCTTTTAGCGTTCATCGCAATCGAGTTTAAATAAATTACTCATGATTTCTGAGTATAAATACCGTCCTTCCGAGAGTCACTGGCAAAACTATCTCACATACCAATTATGATCAGAGCCAGATTCGAGCTCACGATCAGTATGCCGATGTAGGTGGTGTTGTATCAGGATGTTAGACTATCGGCTATGCTGGACTCTAGTATATCATTGAAATACACACGAAAAACACCAATGAATCATAAAGCAAAAATTAAAAAAAATGAAATACGTAAGACTACATTGTATACAACGCATAAAGCTTGGACAAAATGTGTTATGTTGCTTCTATCAACCTAAAAGGTGACACGGGTGATATTATTGCATTTACTCAACCGATATAAAAATTGAAGTTGTTTGTTTAAACATAAATAAAAAAAACATGTATGTATATATATGCGTATCACTCATCTACTCAACACAACAGTGTACATATTTTACTGGGGGGTCGACACACATAATTAATAAAATCAGTGCACATCTGTTCTACTCTGCTGCTCTTCGTCTGCAGTGCGACTATTCGAGTAGAGGGTGGGGGGGGGGGGGGGGATTGTGCAACGGGGCCATATACTGAATTTGTGATTTAATCTTGTGATTAAATATTAAGGCGTTGGGTAGAACCAGTACTTGATTTTTTAGGCATTAAACCGATCTGGGGATTGTGCCCGCAACCTATAGATTGAGCGGCCAATACTCCATCATCTATAATACCTACAAGCTTATCAAAACTAATTGAAATATGTATTACAAGAGCTGTACATCCTCTACCACATTCATACATGGTTTATATTCTACGCTTTCTCTCTATATTCGGTAGTCAGGCACAGCCCGTGATGTATGGAACGGAACAATTCACTGGTCATTACAAGTATAATAAATAAGAAGATAAAACGTATAAGTGACAAACAAAAACTGATACATATTTTACGTCGACATGGTTAATTATTTTATTTGTCAAAATTAACCAAACGATAATTGTTACACGATGTGTTACTAACGCTGTTCACTGTCTGTATATCATTCGAAGCTACAGTTATGTTCGGAAAGTACGAGTTAATATATACACGTTTTCGTCGGCAAACTACTTTTTAAACTGTTTTTAGGTCAACTAATATGTCATTTAATATTTCAGCATTAACATTGTTTTGCTTTATGAACATACTTTTTCTGTTCTGATATAGATGATGACCAGGTACACACCACACACCAGCTTAAGGAAATCCGACTATTTTAGTGTCGTGTCGATAGCCAGTATTTCTGCAGCCTATTTGCACGTCGGAAGTTGCAGCCTATTTGCACGTCGGAAGTCGCTACTACTTTCGAAATCAGCCATAGATTATTTTAAAGGTCGTTTTGACTAAATTTAACATTAACTTTATGTTGGTAAATTACCATTATTTTGTAACATGTCACACATAAACAATTTTACATGATATTTGATAACAGCATTTGACAATATGTTTACTTCTTAAAGTAACATTTATTAGTAGGACTTGTGTCGCGTGTAATGTTTAATTGGAATTAACCGCATTTTCAGGTTATATAGAGAGAACGACCTCGGATACATATACACATATATGAATATGAGTAGAGCCACTGTCCATCCGCAAGTAAGTTTTGGCTATCTGTTTCACATATATAAAATATATGGCTGAGCTAGGCTTAAACCCATGACCTCAGCGACAAGAGCTAAGTGATCTTGGGACAGCGATTTAGAACAATATAGTATACCTTTGACATAGTATGAAGAGAGAAATAAATAATCAGGACTAAAATATCCACGTATTAATACGAATGTATTATATATATGTTTGAGGGCCTATTTCAAATGAGTTCTGTCGTTATAGCAAGTCTTTATTATTATTAATAGTATTAGTAATCTAGAATACATTTATTTTTATCGGTTATTACAGCTACTGCTACTGTTGATACTGTTGCTGCTAAAATATGCTGCTAATAATGGTAATGCAAATGGTAGTGTTTGCAGTGTAATGGGTCTACTGCTATTACTTCTGTTGCTGTTGCATTCTATCTCATGCTGTTGCTGCAGTTTTTCTTTTCAAAATTAACAAACAAAACAAAAAGTAAAGCTTCCTTTAATCTGCCGAAATACTAAATTTGGGGTATAGTTTCTATTGAGTTACTTTAGTTCCATTGCGAATTAAGTTCAGATCTATATGAGTCTATCTCCACTCTGATTCCTGGGTACAACCACTGAATGAAGTATTCAAGAGACCCTCAGTCAGGTCTGGAATCGAGCCAATGCATATGGCGAGAGCGTCTAACACTCTATCCATTGCAACCGCAGCGCTTATAAATGATTGAATAACGCATGTATAGATCAATAAAAGTGCGTTGGTAACCATTATTACTAGTTCAATCAAATATTGGATTAATTATTTGAATTTATCCAAACATATTTGTTAACCAGCTATAATCAAAATACCCTCGTCGGAGTATGTATCTCATTGAAACAAACAGAGAAAGGTCACGCGAGTGAAAATATAACAGTAGTTTTTCTCGGGGGAAATTCTGCGCAATTACTGTTAAACATGGCCATAATAACTTAAGTTCATCGATGTGTCAAATAGGGCCACCCAAAATTTTCACTATTTTATAATTTTACCCACGATAAAACAAGAAAATTGAACATTTTAAATATCTGACAGTCACCAAGATGGGGTATACCCACATATTGATACATTTGTTTATTACAGAAATAATTCGTTTTAATTGGACACATATCATTAACGTTACGCCGGGATATAACATATTTTATGATTTCATATTTAAAACATTTAGTTGGCTTATTAAAAAAAAATCTTTGACTTTGAATGAATATTTGGCGTTATTTGTATACCATTTGAGGGCTCGCAGCTCGACCAGATGCCTCTCATTAAAGAACACTCAGTACTGGTTCTACCCAAAGAACGGACGCGAGAACGGTTCATATGAGCTCTTGGGTGGTATTCACCAACCATTCTTAAGAATATTCTTTGATATCTAGATTACCGTGGCGGAGAGAATAATTGTGAGAGTTTATTTTACTATATGTTAGGTGTCCCTACTTGCTTGCAAAGTTTGACTTCAAACATTGGTCTCTAAGTGTGTTTTTCAAAATTTATTCTTAAGTTCAAGTCTAAGAATATTCTTCAGAATGGTTGGTGAATACCACCTCTGAGCTAGCTTCATTGCAATCGAGCTAAAATACACTAGTATTAACTAAACAAACATACTATTAGTTAACCTAACCACTCTTACCTGGGATCCTGGAAGGTTAACCAGTACTCGAGCACACCCATCTCCGCAAATAACTGATATCGTTCACACTTTGAATGAGTGATAATGAGACGCAATGTCATATATCAATCGGAAACGCAAAATCAAGAGTACGTATGTAACATGGACAACCTGTAATTTATCCCAGTGTGATCGTTTGGTTCTTTGTCTTACTATATATAAACACCATTTTTATGTTTAATGTATATCGTTAGATATATTATGTGTTGCCACTAATTGTCAGATATAATTAAGTGCTTAACTGTTGAATTTGGTGTAATCCAAACTAAGTGTTTTTTTTTTACTTGTACACATATTTGTGTGATCAGCATTTTCTCATCATTTTGAAGTATAAGTTTTATTATTTCACACCAAACCGAAATTTGAAAATGAGCAGATTGAGTCGTGAAAGCATAACCAGACATTGATTGGCACTAAAAATCTCTGGAACAACATTACATCATAGGCAGACAGTTCAGGTTAGTCCGAAGATAAGGTAATACGACTGGGTGGTTGTATACACAGCACGGCACGGCACGGCACGGCACGGTTGGTCCATTTGGAAAGATACGGAAATACGACTGTAGACGTAATAAAACTGCATTAAGTGGAGAGAAATAAAAACTTAAATGTATATAAATTTAAAAAAAAAATAGACACAATTTTCACAGTAGAGCTATATCATTGTTGCAGATTTCAGTATGACGATGTACCATTGAGATAATGTTTTAAGCGATATTTTCCCAAATGATACAGTAAGAGAAGCGTTCAAGTCCTGCCTATACCTGATAAATGTTGGCTATCGGCACGACATAAACAACCGGTATCATCAAGTTGGTTTTGGTATAACATAAGATATCGGTTATATAGTAGTGTCAGTTATTTGAAATATTTTATGGAGCTAATGTGACTTTAATATACGATAATATAAAAAATAGGCGGTTACCATTTTTCATATTTGATTTCTTTAATTGTGCAGTCTCGATAGACATACATGTGAGTGGAGTATATAGGACTCGTTTTAATAACGTACATAACTGTATTCCCATCACCAAAAATGTCTCATTTATTCCACACCGTTGATTCTATATACATTTATGTATCAATAACACACTTCAATTATCCAATTTTCAAATTATTGTATTGAATATATCACAAACCTCCCCTATTACAGCGACCTGCTGGTATATATAGGGAATAATTATGATGTATGATACAGGTTCTATTCATGGATACTAGTATGAGATTTTCTTAGTGTCGACTACTTATCCGCACAGGTATTGTGTACATTTTTTAAATTTAAACATGAAATCTAAATTCACAACTCACACTGCTATTAAATTTCTCACACATATATACCATATCATATAGGACTTAGTTTTAACATTAATTTTACTGTAGATCTGGAGTATTCAAGAGAGATAATAGTAGCCCGAGTCCTTCAGATAAAACCGTAATCGGTGTTGTAAGTTCGATCCTCGGCCGAGCCGTACCGCTGCTATATGTATAAAAATTTAAGTTTGTATTTTAACCATCACGTCCGTTAATCATGAAGAATCTGGTGACCTACTGCTATTCTCTCTCCTATGTAATATTTTATTTGAATTACTTCTTAAAAAGTAGAGCGCACATTCCAAATGCACATACTACATTTACAATCTTTAGATTTTAAGAAGCTGGACCAGGTTAGCTCAGTCGGTAACGCGTCTGACTATCAATTCATAGGTCCTGAGCTCGAATCTCGCCTGTTCACAATCTCCGTTATGATTGATATACGGAGTTGTGTTTGATTGACAATCGTCTCTCACCGTCATTCAAGTGAGAAAGTTACGAGTTACTTGAGGAAATCGGTGTGCTCGATAACTGGTTAACCTTCCAGCCTGAGGACCACAGACTTGCAAGACGTTTAGGTCAACTGATCGTCTGTTAACATATCAGCCCTCTCGATGACATAAACTGGCGCCAAATATTCAAACATTAGATTTAAGAAAGTACTTTACGTCTCACACACCAATTAATTTTGTACTGTTCTATATACAGAGATATGCACTTCTGGAACACTGAACACATTGCCAATGGTTCTAAAAGTGCCTTATTCCCAGATAGTCCTCTGTTGGTCCAAATATGCAGAAAAAAACATGGGGTTGACCGGGTTGCTTTTTCACAATTTCGATGGTTTAATACTCATACTTATCGTTGTCTTAAGTGACCACAGTGCCCCGCAATTGTCCAAAATAACATTTCTGCTTTGGTCAACTTAATCAGGCGCCGTTACATGTTAAGAAAACATATTAGAGTCCACGGCCGCCGCTGAGAAATAATTACCACGCCAAAACCCATTACAGTCTGTACTTACACCCGTGCCTCTATACCTTCTGTATTATTCATGATTTATTTTGCATATCTGCCTCAACATCTACGTTATGCCGCATGTCTAGACCTCCCACGACGGTATATGTCGCATGTATATACTCTATGAAGGTAATTAACTGTAATTTAAAAGACAATATTTGCAATTAACAGTTCCAATTAATTAGCTCTCCTTCGATGCTACAGTCGCAGAGGAAGCGCTTACTGTCTATGCTCTAATTGATTCGTTTTCAATAGTTAAAGTGTTCACGACCTTATCAGTCGTCCTTCGGAGTAGATTGATTTGCATATGGACAAGAAATTAACTTTCTCAGGTTATTTTTAAAGGGACACTCGGCACTGTTGAAACCAATTTTACTAATGTCTCGTGTCCAATCAAGCTAGATTTCTGTGAACGTACGCATAACCATTAATTCTATATATTGTTTTGTACAGTATGTATGTGGGTTATACTTTTAGAAATGAAATTAATCGAAATTGATTGCCATTGTTTATTAAGAATATAAAATTATTTTGAATGACTTGTTACAAATCCGGACGATGGTGCATTTTTTTTTGGTCATAATTCTTTTTTTATTTGTTTTCTATATTGCACTTACACGGTTTGTAAATACTGTATTCAAACTATAATCTAAGGTAAAACTTTGTAGAACAATTATAGTGAATTTCAACCAATACATAATTTTGGATAAAATCAACCTTATTTAAGATGGATACGCGAAGAATGTCGTTATTATTAATACCGTTTTTAGACAACGTGTGTCACAGCTAGCGTATAGGAGATGTTACTTTTGCCGTTCTTTGTATCAACTTTAACTTAAATGGAATGAATCTGGGTAGAACCATGTAACTGGAAAACATTGTCAAATGAACTTTTTGGTGCGAACGGAACTCGAAAGCAAGCGATCTTGACAGAACGGGCTTTGTTCATAATCTGTCAACGTTTTAGCGACATACTTTTCACTCTGACTGTCACAAGAGGATGTATAGAGTACGGTTCCATCTATTTTATAAAAGCGAGATTCGTGTGCCACCTAATACACCGCCGGTGTTCGTTACCTCTTATCGACAGTTTTATACATTGACAGTTTGTCGATACCAGACTTCTTCCCAATCTCAACGTCAATGATTGGGAACATTCCTTATTTACATACCGGCTTTACTCTGTTGTTCGATACCTGTTACAGAGATCAAATATCAGAATTATAAAGTATTGCAGTTTGTCAAGTGTTAACCAAATTGACATACAGCACACCTTTCTTGTTACTCGCAGGGCGCCGTCTTGGACAAACCTACAACCACACTGTATGGAACGCCATAGCTGTCTTATGTGGTCCATTTTATATGTATTATGTGCATTCTTTATTATATCATGTGCATAAATCATTATATCATGTAGATACGTGATTACATTATGTCGATACTTTATTACATTGTGTCGATACTTCATTACATTTTGAAGATACTTTATTATATTATGTAGACTGTTTATAACAATATGTAGATACGTCATTATATTGTGTAGATACTTCATTACATTATGTAGATACGGCATTATATTGTGTAGATACTTTATTACATTATGTAGACTGTTTATTACATTATGTGGATATTTTATTATATTCTGTAGATTCTTCATTACATTATGTAAATACTTTATTATATTCTGTAGATACTTCATAACATTATGTAGAAACTTTATTGCATTATGTGGACACTTTATTATATTATGTATAAACTTTATTACATTATGTCGAGACTTTATTATATCTTGTCGAAAGTTTATTAAACAACACGCTTCTTTGAGAGAAAGAATATTGAACATGGCGGAAGAAAAATGGAAGTTGTTCTTAAAAATCTCAGCATGGATCGACATATCCCTTCCTTTCTACGGGAAAAATATCGCTTCCTAGATTGTGTGTCTATAACTCTTCCTGTGGTACGTGTCAATATCTCTTCCTAGGGTGCGTGTCCATATCTCTTCCTGTGGTGCGTGTCCATATGTCTTCCTGTGGTACGTGTCCATATCTCTTTCTGTGGTGCGTGTCCATATCTCTTCCTGCGGTGCATGTCCATATCCTTTCCTGAAGTGCATGTCCACATCTCTTCCTGTGGTGCGTGTCTATATCTCTTCCTACGGTGCGTGTCCGTATTTCTTCCTGTGTTGCTTGTCCATATATCTTCCTGCGGTGCGTGTCCATATCTTTTTTCCTGCGGTGCGTGTCCATATCTCTTTCTGTGGTGCGTGTCCATATCTCTTCCTGCGGTGCGTGTCCATATCTCTTTCTGTGGTGTGTATCCATATCTCTTCCTGTGGTGCGTGTCCATATCTCTTCCTGTGGTGTGTGTCCATATCTCTTCCTGTGGTGCGTGTCAATATCTCTTCCTGCGTTGCGTGTCCATATATCTTCCTGCGGTGCGTGTCCATATCTCTTTCTGTGGTGCGTGTCCATATCTCTTCCTGTGTTGCATTTTGATGTCTTTTCCTGTGTTGCGTTTTCATATAACTTCCTGTTTTGCGTTTTCATATCTCTTTCTGTGGTGCGTTTTCCTATGGTGCGTCCCAATATCTCGTCCTGCGGTGCATGTCCATATTTCTTCATGTGGTGCGTGCCAATATCTCGTCCTGCGGTGCATGTCCATATCTCTTCCTGTGGTGCGTGTCAATATCTCTCCCTGTGTTGAGTGTCCATAACTCTTTTTGCGGCGTGTGTCTATATCTTTTCCTGCGGTGCGTGTCAATATCTCTTCCTGTGGTGCGTGTCTATATCTCTTTCTGTGGTGCGTGTTCATATTTCTTCCTGCGGAGCGTGTCCATATCTCTTCCTGTGGTGCGTTTCCATATCTCTTCCTGTGGTGCGTGCCCATATATCTTCCTGTGTTGCGTTTTTATGTCTCTTCCTGTGTTGCGTTTTCATATCTCTTCATATAATGCGTTTCCATGTCTCTCCGCGGTGCGTTTTCATATCTTTCCCTGTGTTGCATTTTCATGTCTCTCCGCGGTGCGTTTTCATATCACTTCCTGTGTTTCTATGTTGCGTTTATATGAAACACGCACCGTCGGAAAAGACATGAAAACGCACCAGAGGAATAGATATTGAAACGCACCACAGGAAGAGTTATGGACACGCACCACAGGAAGCGATATTTTTTCCCGTAGAAAGGAAGGATGTGTCTATCCCTGCTGAGATGTTTAAGTCCTCTTCCGCCATGTTCAATATTCTTTCTCTCAAAGAAGCGTGTTGTTTAAAGCGGTACCAATATAGAAATCACCCCGTCAATATGATCTCTTCATCATAAGGAAGTTTCGACATAATATAGTAAAGAATGCACATAATATAATGAACTTTCGACAAGCTATAATAAAGTTTCGACATAATGTAATAAAGTTTCTACATAATGTAATAAAGTTTCGACATAATGTAATAAAGTTTCTACATAATTTAATAAAGTTCGACATAATATAATAAAGTTTCTACATAATGTAATTAAGTATCTACAGAATATAATAAAGTATCTACATAATGTAATAAATAATCTACAGAATATAATAAAGTATCCACATCATGTAATAAACAGTCTACATAATGTAATAAAGTATCAACTTAATGTAATTAAGTATCCACACAATATAATGACGTATCTACATAATGTAATAATGTATCTACATAATGTAATGAAGAAGTCACAATATAATGACGTGTCTACATAATGTAATAAACAGTCTACATAATATAATAAAGTATCTACAAAATGTAATGAAGTATCGACATAATGTAATAAAGTATCGACATAATGTAATAAGGTATCTACATAATACAATAAAGAATGCATATAATACATATAAAGTGGACCACATAAGACAGCTATGGTGTTCAATAACACTGGTACCTGGTCATACCTACAGGTCTAATCCGCGCTTTACAACCACGCTCTGCGTGTGTGATGAAAAAAAACGAACGATTTTCATAATACTTCTTTAATACAGAATAAGCAAACTGCGTTGATACACAAGTGTAGATTAAATACACATCTCACCGGGTCGGATGTAACAGACACGAATACTACAAAGGAAATTGTCTGTTTGATCTGAAAGGTCCTTGACATCATTTTACATCTTTTTAACATTACAAATAAGGTCATAAATATAAAGTTTCACCACACACTTTGTTGTTCCGATATCTCCTACAAAGCTACAATTAGCATTTTAAATTGGATTAGATTGTTATCTGATAATTTGGGGCGAATACTACAAAGGACGCACGATGTATTTGAGACAGGTTAACGAATATGATCACGAATTGTTGACACCTTTATTCTTATAAATATGTATTGAAGGGTTCTTGAGAAATGCTTTTTCTATAAGATAAATAGCACAAAGAAGTATAATTTATTATGTAATGATATGGACCCCGTCAAGAGTATAACGTAGAGTGTATTCTTCTTTTCATTATTATAAAACATCCAAAATCATTTTGGGATACCAAAAGAAACAAGTATGTGTTAATTAATTTTACTTTTATATATCTGTATGTTGGTATAAAGTGTGTGTTTTTTTTCATTTAATGAAAGTAATAACCATTATGATCGAATAATGCATCTATTATATTTCAAATGTTCCCGTCTATATGCATCTATAATGAGAAGTGACACATGTATTGTATCGGGCCCGCTTCATAAAGATTTACGTACTAACAAATTGCGACACCTAGGAACGTTTCGTTTGTGCAGTATTTTTGCATTTTTTTGAAAGAATACTATGTACAAGGCTTACGAAAGGTCATAAAATGATATAAGCGAAACATCAAATGAATTTCCCGAAAGTGTTTCGTAACTTCAAATTTTACTCTGAGAAGTTCGTTAACTTACGAACCTCTGTCAAACGGGTCCACGGACAATTTCAAATGCATGTGTGTTCGAAGCTCGAAAGTGACAAAATACTACTTTAATAACGCTGCCATTCCATAAACATTACAACATATTAAGTTTTAAAACATGTCATGACATCTTGTAAAACAGCCAACGATATAACAGCTATTTTACTAAGTTTTAATAATTTACTGGAACCATCTCGTGCATCAGTATTCTGTATAAACTGAAACGTTTAAAACAGCTTTTTACAACTTATATATAAGCATACGTTTCGTGTTAATTAACATTCACTTAGTTAGTTTACAGTTACTACCACATATAAGTTTGGCAATCGTACGTGTCCGACAAATTCCGCCATACTTCGGAATCAGCGAAATCCGAATTGCTCAGATGTCTATCAGCACGCTATCGGTTATGACAGATATAATGGGAAACATTTCTGTAATGACTTTGGTAGAACAATAAAAACTTGATCTTATTTAAACATCAGCCGTTGTGGAGGTGTTTGTCTCGGCCAATCAAATCTTGTTTCCCGATTCAAACACTTTGTCTATTTAAAGTGTGACGGAGGACGGTAACTTTGTCTTTTGGAGAAGCAAGCATCTAACTTAAAGATGAATAAGGACATATCTAATCGACTACTTGGATTTTTACCTTTCACTTACCACAGGGAGAAGTCCTTTTAAAATTTAATTATCGTTCAAGTCAAATGCCGTCTTAAATCAGAAGTACCAACATTATTTGTAAATTTTAAGTTCAAAGTTATGACTACTTAAAGGGAATTAATCAGGATTTTTCAAAATTTTAAAATTGGCTATTAACATTCCCCACCCACCCCTCCCAATATATCATGACCTCATATATCCACTGACCTCACACTGCCAAAACGGATATCTATTTTAAAAAGTTTACATCTCTAATTCAAATATCGATTTTGTCACGTTTTGGTGGATTTGACATACCAAACGGTTCGGATTTTTTTATTAATAATAATGCGATGCATTTTTTTCCTTTTGAAACTAATTTTCCTTTTTAAGACATTTATTGCGGGTTTTCCTGATGTACTCCCTTTAATTTTAACTTATGACTATTTTGTTCACCGAATTAAGAGGTTAACCTGAATGCAGTAACCGATTTGCAGCATGCACGTTTCATACGTGCTGATGAAAGCTTACGGAAGTAATAAATTGGCATTTGAGTAAATGGCATTCACAATTGCCCAGCTGCAACATACATTTTACACGCATGAAAGCTAGAAAGTGTCATTCAGACACTGTGATTTGTAATTACTAAGTGAAAAAATGCAATTAAGCTATCTAGGTTTTGACGGATATAATCAGAGAGCTAAGTTTTATATCGGTGTAGTTCCCAGCATCGTCTAGTAATTGTTTCTTATCAATGGAAACATAAGTGAGATAGTGCTACCGCAATTATGGAAACAATAACGCGTACACATGTATGCACCTGGTGAAATGTAATTATCTATACTATTTTTGATGTCATCAAGGCATTTATTTTTAAAAAAAAACCCCAACCCATTTCAATACAAAATCATTAAAAATGTGACTACAAAGAAATAAAAAGAGAGTAAATTTTCTCAGTGTTTATATATTTTCAAGGTGGCATCACATAAGCATTTTCCTCTCATTCCTGAGGTTTTGGGTTCGAGCCGAGCTAGCACTATAAATGTTTATGAGTATGTGTATTTTTCGCGTTATTTGCACATTATTCAGAGGTCTCCTTGGATGGCACTTATACTATGTAATATGTTCAATCCTCCCTTTACAAAAGCATAGTAAATGTTCATTGACGGCTCTACCAGTGATAATATGGTTGGCATTTTCATCTTCAAAGTCTTTTTGAGTGGTAACCATCGACTGACTGACATATTTCTGCAGACAGACATACATTCAGACGGACGGACGGACAGACAGGTACTCTAACTTTGAGACATGACGGAACACACAATAATATAACTTCGACTATATTCACATTCATGCATTCAATAAACACTTTTATCAATAAGCATCTAAACCATAACGAAACATTATTTTTATGTATTGCTATCTAAACCTTCACATTTAAGACATTATCAACAGATTTTATAAAACAAGTGCTGTGATCTGATGTGAGTATTGAAAATATTATTTAAAATTCTTTAAAAATACAAATTTATATGTCCTTTTCTATCACATCGAGAGAATAACTGATACGATTCATTCATATTCTTTGTCATAGATGAACACAAACGTGCGGAATAGAGTGTATTTAAAAATACCATAGTGATGCCTCTTTCCGTAGAAGGGTATTCGTCATACCTGCCCCTTAGAGTATCAATGTGCTAAAATTATATGAAACATGAATGCACACACCTTGCTGAGGGGGTCCCCCCTGGCCGAGTGAGCTAACGCGTCGTCTCAATACCACTTACCTCTCACCGCTGAGATAGTAGGTTCGAGTCCCACTCGGTCAGAAAACTTTATATGAGAATGCGGAAGGACGGTGGTTCTATTCAGTTTTGTTCTGATGTCTTCCTCCTCCAATAAAATTGAATACGCCATATAACCTACTCTGTGCTGAAAATGGCGTTAAACTCATTCCAGAACAAAAGAAAACAAAAAGAAAACAAAAATTCCTCATAACAAAACAGCAAAAAATCATTGACGAACCAAGCGGTCGATACTTTGGTATCGATTTTGGTTGTAAAATAGTGTAAATAAAATATACCAACTTTGCTGTGTACCCATGTAACAGCTAAACCAGTCTGACGTAAACTTTGGCTCCGTGGTGATAAAAAAGTGGCAATAAAACTGTTTCAAAGTAGTTTGTTGGCTAAACTGCTTAGATTGCTTATGTTATATATTGTAATGCTTACACATGTGGCATTTCTTCATTGATTGTTTAAAGACCCATGACAATAAAGTCTGTATCTAACGCTGACATATACGTGGATTCCCACCATAGCTGCTCGTGGAGGACACGTGTAAATAATAGAGTTTAATTGGTTAATGTTTGTTTTATAAGTGTTATCGTGCTGTAACGTACCCAAGGTGGTCATAAACTAACCGCCCTCTTATTATATCATTAGAGATACAGACACATCTAATAGTCAAGTATGTAGATAGATAGATAGATATAGATAGATATTTCTTTATTTAAGTCTCATCATGGTTAATACACAGTATATACATTAAATTAAACATTATATTTAACAGTTAACCATGCCATTCTATAAAGAATTATAAGAGACTATATTACATGTAAAACATATCAATACATATTTTAAACCAATTTGTCACAATTAATAATACTTGTTGTTTATATATTTACTGATAACCTTAATGACTAGCAAACATACTTGCAGAATAGCACATATAACACACCACGTTTTAACATATATATACACAGTAAAAAATGAGAGGCCGGTGCTAATCTTGACATATTGTCTAAAATGTTATTAAAAGTATATAAGATTACGATGTGAGGAGGAAAGGAAATGCTAACGCATCTGCTACTTAAAGCTTAAAAAATATTTTAAAAAATCGAATATCATTCTAGATGTATGTATGGCTTTCACATTAATAATATGTTTTATCATGACATTAAGGTTGTTTGTGTCCATCCCAATACTTTTAGAGAACAACCTCTGAGGAAATGAGATGGTAATGTGTATTGCTTAAATATAAATTAATTGACTTGCTCGCTAATTCATTGACTCACTAACACATTTACTCACACATACACGCACACACACACACGCACGCACGCACGCACGCACGCACGCACGCACGCACGCACGCACGCACGCACGCACGTACGCACGCACGCGCGCGCAAACGTACGCATACGCACATGCAGTCACTTGCTGTTTATTTATTCCCTTCACACATTCACTCGTTCGTTCGTTCGTTCGTTCGTTTGTTCGTTCGTTCGTTCGTTCGTTCATTCATTCATTCATTAATTCGTTCGTTCGTTCGTTCGTTCGTTCGTTCTTTTATTTGTTCCTTCATTCGTTCATTCATTCATTCATTCATTCATTCATTCATTCATTCATTCATTCATTCATTCATTCATTCGTTCGTTCGTTCGTTCGTTCGTTCGTTCGTTCGTTCGTTCGTTCATTCATTCATTCATTATAATCATCCATTAATTTGTTCCAAATGGATCGTCTTGAACTGACATTCTGGCCTACCTACTGTAAACATTGTAGTTGTAATTCAATATGTTGGAAAATTACATCCATTTTTTATATAAAACATATTTTTTTAACATTAAAATGCTTACGTAACTGCTTCTTAACTTGCACAATTTGGAAAGTAGGACAAGCTGTCAATAATAAAAAAATATGCATTTTAAATGGAAATTTCGACAATATTATCTACTTATACATTCGAAATGCGATACTTAACGCTGATGTGAGCGTATAAAAGAACCATTACTGCTGGCACGGTATTGAATTAACATTAGAAATCGTGATTATATCTTAGATAATTTATTAACAGCAACTTTTTATGCCGAACTTTGTAAAATATATTATCAAGATCAATGTATAAGCTCGATTTTTTTTAACAAGTTAAGAACGATTTTCTTTCAAATATCCAAGCATTAAAATGCTTTTAATATGCAACTTTATGTCTCAATGCAATCCGCGAATAATAATGTTCTTTCCTAAAAAGCGCCTAATCACCGTGGGTAATTCAATATTTGACGTTAAGGTTATTTAAAGTCATAAATACATAAAGTTTTATAGTTGTAGTACATTTCTATATAATATTATTATGATTTTAAAACCTTACATTCACATTGAAAATACTTTGCAATTAAGTTTTTTTTCCGAAAATCCCTTTCAGAAAATCAAACTTTTTAGTTGAAATTTCTTTTTATAAAAATAGAAACAGTGACCTTAGCCTGTGACAAGAAAAAATATAAGAAAAACAAATACTTTTCCCACTGCATAATTGAACTATTGTTATGAAGTTTTGATAACACCATTTACGGATAACTGAATGAAAGTACATCCCCAAGTTATATTTAAGGATTAATGAATGTATGTATAATTTGTATCCACAGTTAAGGATTAATGAATGTTTGTATAATTTGTATTCACAGTTAAGAATTAATGAATGTATGTATAATTTGCATTCACAGTTCAGGATTAACGAATGTATGAATAATTTGTATTCACAGTTAAGGATTAATGAATGTATGTATAATTTGTATTCACAGTTAAGGATTAACGAATGTATGTATAATTTGTATTCACAGTTCAGGATTAACAAATGTATGAATAATTTGTATTCACAGTTAAGGATTAATGAATATATGTATAATTTGTATTCACAGTTCAGGATTAACGAATGTATGAATAATTTGTATTCACAGTTCAGGATTAACGAATGTATGAATAATTTGTATTCACAGTTAAGGATTAACGAATGTATGTATAATTTGTATTCACAGTTCAGGATTAACAAATGTATGAAAAATTTGTATTCACAGTTAAGGATTAATGAATATATGTATAATATGTATTTACAGTAACTGTTTACACATTATATTGAATAAACATTATAAACATGACCATGATGTTTGTATTAAGAAATGTTATAAATCATAATAAATCATATAATGTCATTCCTTTGTAATTGCTTATTAAACGTTTTGCGAAGTCACAGAGCAAGACAAGAAAGTAAGTATCATGGTTATATCACCCTGCAACCAGTGCTGTTTATCAGTGCCACACTTGTCTAATAAAATGATATGGAGTATAAGTATCTTTCATCGGTTTGAGGTACCAGTGGATAATTCCGCCCGAGGGATAACTGTTTACTGACGGAAAGCCTCGTTACCGCCAAAACAGTTATCCAGAGTGACGGAGTTTTCCATTTTCACCGAAAACCCCAATAAATGTTACCATTTCTTGTATACAACCCTAACCGTGGGAATTTTTTTTAAAGATTTTTATTCCGATCTATTTTTATATAAGCGAATTGATACCATAAGATTTAAGAATGAAGTACAACAGTTACTATTATTTTACATTAAAACATTCGTTATTCATACAATCACGTGCATTTTATTAAAGCATTGTGGTAACCCTTAATGTAACAACAACCCTTAGTGGAACAATTGTTACACCGCAAACATTAGTGTAACACAATCAATATTTGTCACACTAAGGGTTGACATCGCAACCCTTAGTGTGACAAATAATGATTGTGTTACACTAATGTTTGCGGTGTAACAATTATTTTTGTTACACTAAGGGGCGATATGTGACATATTGTTGCAATATGTAACACAATTTATGAAATTATCTTCTCTATTATAGCCCTACATATTACGGCAAATTACACAATTTATACAATTTATCTGTTTAATACTGATAAGTATTATTTATTCAACCTTGAAATGGGGGAAAAGGTGGGGTGAGGGCGATATAGTACTTCCCATATCCGTCGGTCGTACCGTATGTCCAGTCGTCTGTCCGCCCTTTCTTCCGTACGTCACAATTTCAGGTCAAGGTTAATGTCACTGTTACTAAAAATAAAAATCGCTGTCAACGCTTACCAGCATTATTTTGCATTCAATGCAAGTTACACATAACTGAAATATTACATAAAAAGCCACCAGCATTTTAACTTCTATATTTTGAAATATTTTAGATTAGAGTATGTGTGTAAATTCGATATGGAAACATATTGGAAGCACTACGGAACAGAACAGACGGACGGACAAATGGAAGCATATGGGTAAAATTATATTTCCCATTTTCATAGCAGGGATATAAAAATAATAATAATCCAAATAAATAAATTTCTAGTTGAAAAAAAAGTGTTACACTAAGAGAACCCGTTTTATAATCAAATGTCAATACATGTGCCAAACATACACTAAGTGTAAGAATTGTTGCACTAAGGGTTTTTATTAAACTAAGGGTTGCCACAGAGCATGACAGTTTATCTCGACCTTAAAGTAAAATAGAAATATTTAATACAATTAAAAAAAGCAGTAATTCGTATCCGGTACGAAATAATGGTCTTTATCAGTCAGCATCCTTTTCTGCCATCCACATATGTATACGACGCCTATGTTGAGATTTCTCCATAAAGCGCTAGATAGAGATTTGAATCTGCGTGAACAAAAAATAACTGAATGAATCTGCTGTTTCATTCACAAGTTTTTTATGTACCTGTGTGAATCAAACCACAGTCATCTAAATAAAACCACAGAAGTAATAAGAAAACGCAGATAAGCCTCTGATTACCCAACTATGGATGACTCACGTCTCAAAGCAAAAACGCTTCAATGATTTCCACGATTTATTGTTTAGTGAAAATGCAGTTCGGCTTTTTACTAACAAGATGTTACGTATTGATCAAAACATTAAACCGTAAAAAACACAAAATGTGCATACTTAATCAAAACATGCCCAGGTGTGATTGATCACACAGCAAATGAGGTATAACCCATCACGATTGAGTGTATCTTTTCAATAGAATGAAAAAGTAAATCAAAGTTAAACTTGTAGCTAGTATCAATCCAATTTGACTTACTTCACGTATATACATTTGTACGTAACTACTATTTAATATGTTTATATACAACTATTGATATATGTACTTTATATAATTAAACTAGATCGATATGTTTTTTAATGTAGCTCTTTTTCGCTAAAAGGTATTGACAAAATTTGATATTTTTTATAACATTTCTTATGATGAATTATTTTTCTAATGAATGCATTGAATAATGTATTCACTGACTTTTACGAAATATTCTTACATGTAAGTAGTGGATATGTAAGATAATTGATTTATAAGTACCTCCAGGATCCGCACTGGAGCATATGGATACATTATTGTAACTCAAGGCTAATTAAAAAAACCCACATGTTTAGGAAACACCGCGGCACAAAGTACCTATACTGGACTGCGTTCGTTAAGTTAAATGTTGCTCCCGGACTCTCTAAGTTCACCGTGATATGCTCGCTTATTTGAGGTTGAGCCTGTGTCTAGGAAATAAAATTACATACCGTTAGCAAACGTTTAACTAAACTGACAGCATCCCTAGTGTGATATTCTTACTATTTATTTGTGTCTTCCTCAGATTCAAAGGAAAAAAAAACGAAACGGTCAGACAAACAGATGATGTACGCGTTCATATCTGATAGAAACATTTCTTAGAAGCTCAGAACGCAGCATGGAGAGAAAATAGAAATCTAAAAATCATACAATATCATATTATTTTGCTTGCATCTGGCGCTCATAGGAGCTGCTCAATTCCCCGTAAAATGACTCTGTCCCTCATAGGAGCTGCTTATTCCTTGTAAAATGACTCTGTCCATCATAGGAGCTGCTGTTTAATTCCCCGTAAAATGATTCTCTCCCTCATATGTGTTGTTCAATTGCCCGTAAAATGATTATGACCCTTATTGGAGCTGCTCAGTTTCTTGTAAAAGGAGTATGACCCTAATAGGAGCTGGTCAATTCCTTGTAAAGGGATTCTGGCCCTTATAGGAGCTTTTCAATTTCTTTTATAAGGATTCCGGTCCTCATAGGAGCTTTTTAATTCCTTGTAAAAGGATTCTGGTCCTCATAGGAGCTTTTTAATTCCTTGTAAAAGGATTCTGGTCCTCGTATGAGCTCCCCAAATCCTTGTAAAAGAATTCTAGCTCTCATAGGAGCTGCTTCATTCCTTTTAAAGGGATTCTGGTCCTCATGGGAGCTGCTCAATTCATTGTAAAAGGATTCTGGTCATCATAGGAGCTGCTAAGGTACCTGTTTATTGTTAGGACTATTGCTCTCATAGTAGCTGCTCAATTCACTGTAAAAGGATGCTGACCTTCATAGGAGCTCCCCAATCCTTGTAAAAGGATTTTAGCCCTCATAGGAGCTGCTCAATGGCTTGTAAAACTATACGACTTAGGATATGAATAGTCTGACAAGAAAAGTTTGCCCTGAAATAAGACTGACGAAAACAATAGTTCATTTTGTTCCATGTGTTTTTAAGATGAAAACTAATGTGACTGGCTTTCAAGAAAGAATGATACATTTAATTTGTAGTTGTGGTGCTTTCTTTTGTGTTTGGAACATATATTTTATAGCATACGAGCTAGAGGCCGATATTTTAAGAAACTTTGCACTTGGGTCGTCCGATTTAGTACTTTTGTTAATATGTCAAGACATTTTGGCAAATATTATTAATAAACGGGGTCGATTTAGACAAAAATTGAAATTGCTAAGAATTGACCAACTTATCATAATATATTAATATATGTTTGTTAGATGAGGATTGACGTAACATGTAACTGGTGGATTCGTATCCTGACCCTGTATGTTTCATCTTCATCATTTATGAAGTGAGCTTGAATTTGTGATTTTAATATAGATACGTTATTATGGCTTGTCTTTAACTGTTTCGCAATACCTTTCCCAGAATGAATACACATTTATCCGTTGTGTTTAGCTCGAAACAAAGCTAGTAATTGTCAGCATATGTCTACTTAATTTTTTTATGGCATCAATACTTTCCGAAATTAAACAAATATGTTGATGTTTTCACTTATTAGTTGTTTTGAGGGTATATGTAGAACATTTCATTGAGTAAGTCAAATGAATCGTTTGGGTTGTCAAACAGGTCAATTATTGACAATGGTTGTTTCTTTGAGAGATCATTTATAAACTGCGAATCACTGAATTATTACATAGACCTGAGCGGGATGGTAGTGTAATTGATAGGGTGTTGGCCGCTCACGCCAGAGGTTGCAGGTTCGATTCCCAGCTCGACCCGATGCCTCTCATAAAACAACAGTCAGAACTGGTTCTACCCAGGTGGCGGACTCGAGAACGGTTCATGTAAGCTCTGAGCTTTCATAGCAATCGACCTAAAATAAATTAACTTTTAAGGTCTTACTACACAGTTGAACGTTGCTCTAGTTTTGTGTAAAATAGGTTCTGGAATTTCAATTGCGAAATACTCCACATAAAATGTTTTTAAAGTAATTGATTCAAAGCAGGAATGTGTCTATTCATATAAATATACAATAACGGATCTGTTGACCAGCTTTTTTTTTTTTTAAACTCTTTAATAATCTAAATAAGCATATATATATATATATATATATATATATATATATATATATATATATATATATATATATATATATATATATATATATCGGTTCAAGGGAGGCAATACAGTTTCATTTGTCGTAATACATCAACATGAGTTGTTCATTAGGTTTACTTAATATTTGCTACACCGGAAATGTAAATTTGTTTATATTTATATCCAGTGTTAAATCATATATAAACATACGATTACGTTTAAATTAAAAAGAAATCCTTATTAGAATGCCTTTATGCGTTAAGGTACTTTATACTTGTACACTTGAAGGTTTGCAATTTCTTTTACACATCCGTCACAATGATCTATTACTGTTCAGTCTGTTTTAACCATAGTTATGATATACTAAACGTGTGCGAAAACAAGATATAAAGGCTTTTAATATAACAATAGCACAGCGACTTGGAACGGTCAGATACAAAACCATCATTTGAAAACTTCAGCCAGTTTTACGGGCGAAGCTAACATCGATAACCAGTTTTACGGGCCAGCTAAGCGTCGGTAACCAGTTTTACGGGCGAAGCTAGCGTCGGTTACCAGTCGGTAACCAGTTTTACGGACGAAGCTAGCGTCGTTACAGTTTTACAGGCGAAGCTAGCGTCGGTAACCAGTTTTACGGACGAAGCTAGCATCGATAACCAGTTTTACGAGAGTCGTCGATATGTACAGTCGTAGATTCAAATATCGTGTTTGTATGTTTCAATGTTAAGTTTTATTTCATCGATTTCTCTTTAATATTACTATCATATTCGTTACAGTCACTGTGTTTTTATCATTTAAATAACACCTAAATGCGTGCCGTTGTCAGCGTCTGCAAGCGTTGCAATGTTTAAGTTTGTGACATCAAATGATACAGTATGTATACGTTACGAATAGAGAATAACATTTGGTTGGCGTGTGATAGACATTATCATTCAATCTGATTTGATTTATCATCCAATTGTTTCATTATCTTAAAACAATGAAATTGGAATACCTGCTAATCATTCCGGCTTTAATTAATACATTTCTCCACTTATTCACAATAAAACACGTCATTATGATTATTTGTGTTGTAACAATATTTTCCTTTTATTCTTCGTTTTATTGGTGCTGTAATGTCGTATATCTACAGTGCCTGTACTCAATACGGTCAGTTTCGAGACCTAATAGTGTTGTTTTAGACATGTTCAACTAACACGAATCTTCCTTGATATAAACAACACGAATATGCAGATATAATGTTTATTTTACTTCGATTGTGAAACAAGTTCTTACAAATCACACTCGAAGTCTTCCTGGTTAGAACCAGTACTAAGCACATGCGGAAAAGTGTGTTGCTCAGGGACACATAGCCGTGGCAGAGGATCGAACCCACGACCCTCCGAGCATGGGTTCGGTGCTCTACCACTGGACCACACGCTCCACAAATATATTGTCTTGCTCATTAACGCAACACATGATCGTAACATGGGATCGATACCACGGTGCTTCTGAATCCAATGTCACACATAAATAACTAGTGTTATGATTCGCCTCTTTCTATCGCATAATGCCATTTCTTTGAATTATTTGGAATATGCACCCGGCGACGAATATAACGACGGTCACGTCAAGCGGCGCCTTGTTTTAATTCGTTAACCACCAATTACTGTCCCCGTCATAAGTAGATTATAGTCTCGGTGTATTACGACATGGTCGGCATTATGTGAAACTGACTTTTTATTCAATGAACTGTCTTTTAATAAAAATAAAGTGTGTCCAGTTGGCAGCTCGTTTTATATTGACTTAATACAAATATTGCTGATAAGACAGTGTTAGTGGTAGCAATAGGCCATAATATAGGACGGCTATAGAACAACACATTGACGGTTTCAGGTTAAACTGAACACACGCCCCCCAAAAATATAACAAGTATAGTTAAATTGACTGAAAGTGTGGTCCTATGATCGGCAAAAACATAGCACACCCCTTGACATTGTGTATTCGCCATCCAAAACACACACATTGAACTGTGACCTCATAAATGCGCCACAGGTGCAAATATAACTGTTGCTACGTAAACGTAGGAGTAGACGTGCCACCCGGCTTCATCTCTGAGGGAGACTGGTCTCAATTTCACATAAACACTTGGCGTCTCAAGTATCAAAATTCTCCATGCTCTCCCCAGCAACGATGTCGAAACCTCAGTTATGCTCCATATGTAAATATCTGCATTGATTTAATTCCTGGAAATTTCTAAAGATAAATTAATGTGTTTGTTGTGAATAATGTGAATAACAGTAATTATTGTTTTGTTAAGATGAATATTTATTTAGCAAAGTAAGTTGGGTGTTGAGTCAACTTACAACAACAGTGGAGGCGCTTGGTCGAGTGGTTGGGCATCGGACTTGGGCGTTATTCAAACGTTTGATACACGTTTTATGCTATGTAATTTGTTACCGAATAAAATGTCTTTTACTTGTGAGTATAAAATACCTCGAAATTTGATTGCCCAAGATCAATACGGTTTTGGCAGTTTCCTATTACTGCAAATAGCCTGGCTTTCAACCCGTGTAATGGGATGTGGTTGTCTTACAATTGTTACAATCATCGGTCGTGGGGGATTGAGCGCATTTCGCTGCATTAAAATATCATATAGCACAAGAGCAGAATGGTACTGATTAGAAACTCAAGAACACTTCCAATTTAACAGACACTCATAACAATGATGTATGCAATACAAGGAAGTCCTCCGTTGGCTATAGAATCAAGCTAAACTTGACCTGCAGTTGCTATAATTAAGTTTAAAATGTCACCAGAGTTGGTGTATGAAAAGCATTCATTTCTTCTCCGACTGAGTGATTTGTATCTACACTACATATATAATGGAGAGCGCAATAGTGTAGATAGGTCGCAGAACTACAAATCCGGCGCAATATGTTTTTCGTGATTGCTTTTATTGGTGACTGTTAATTATCTAAGATTTTTGGAGGATTCTGAAAGATACAGAAGACACTCCATTCCAGAAGCATTCCTGTCATTTTACATGCCCGGTGTACAGCACCAATACATGAGACACCACTTTAACATCTCACCCGTAAGACTGTGTGTAATTTAAGCACTGTGTGAAATACTTTCCAGTACCATGACCGAGGATCAAACCCGGATCCACTGGAATGCAAATCCAATGCGTAACCAATGGATCAGGACGCCACACACCAACTTCATTAGGATGGTGATAACTAACTAATTTGATAGATTATCTTTGGGGTTGCCACTTATACCTGTGGCCAACATTTTGCTATACAAAATCTTGCTACATATAGCGTTAAAGATGTGGCATTTTGCGGCAGTGGTTTTGCGACAATGATTAGCGTTAGTTGCATTATTTAGCGTCAGTCTTGCGACATTTGGCGTCAGTCCTGCGACATTTAGCGTTGGCTGCGACATTGAACGTCAGTCTTGCAACATATAGCGCCAGCCTTGCGACATTTAGCGTCGATACATCATTAAACGTTAGTCTTGTGATATTTAACGTCAGTCCTGCGACATTTAGCAATGGTTGCGTCATTAGCGTCAGCCTTGTAACAGTAAGCGTCGGTACATCATTAAACGTTAGTCTTGTGATATTTAACGTCAGTCCTGCGACATTTAGCAATGGTTGCGTCATTAGCATCAGCCTTGTAACAGTAAGCGTCAGTACATCATTAAACGTTAGTCTTGTGATATTTAACGTCAGTCCTGCGACATTTAGCAATGGTTGCGTCATAAGCGTCAGCCTTGCAACAGTAAGCGTCAGTACATTATTAAACGTTAGTCTTGTGATATTTAACGTCAGTCCTGCGACATTTAGCAATGGTTGCGTCATTAGCATCAGCCTTGTAACAGTAAGCGTCAGTACATCATTAAACGTTAGTCTTGTGATATTTAACGTCAGTCCTGCGACATTTAGCAATGGTTGCATCATAAGCGTCAGCCTTGCAACAGTAAGCGTCAGTACATTATTAAACGTTAGTCTTGTGATATTTAACGTCAGTCCTGCGACATTTAGCAATGGTTGCGTCATTAGCATCAGCCTTGTAACAGTAAGCGTCAGTACATCATTAAACGTTAGTCTTGTGATATTTAACGTCAGTCCTGCGACATTTAGCAATGGTTGCGTCATAAGCGTCAGCCTTGCAACAGTAAGCGTCAGTACATTATTAAACGTTAGTCTTGTGATATTTAACGTCAGTCCTGCGACATTTAGCAATGGTTGCGTCATTAGCATCAGCCTTGTAACAGTAAGCGTCAGTACATCATTAAACGTTAGTCTTGTGATATTTAACGTCAGTCCTGCGACATTTAGCAATGGTTGCGTCATAAGCGTCAGCCTTGCAACAGTAAGCGTCAGTACATTATTAAACGTTAGTCTTGTGATATTTAACGTCAGTCCTGCGACATTTAGCAATGGTTGCGTCATTAGCATCAGCCTTGTAACAGTAAGCGTCAGTACATCATTAAACGTTAGTCTTGTGATATTTAACGTCAGTCCTGCGACATTTAGCAGTGGTTGCGTCATTAGCATCAGCGTTGTAACAGTAAGCGTCAGTACATCATTAAACGTTAGTCTTGTGATATTTAACGTCAGTCCTGCGACATTTAGCAATGGTTGCGTCATTAGCATCAGCGTTGTAACAGTAAGCGTCAGTACATCATTAAACGTTAGTCTTGTGATATTTAACGTCAGTCCTGCGACATTTAGCAATGGTTGCGACATAAGCGTCAGCGTTGTAACAGTAAGCGTCAGTACATCATTAAACGTTAGTCTTGTGATATTTAACGTCAGTCCTGCGACATTTAGCAGTGGTTGCGACATAAGCGTCAGCGTTGTAACAGTAAGCGTCGGTGTGAGATTTTACGTCAGTCCTGCGACATTAACCGTAATCTCACAGTGATCAACCCTTGCATTACTTATCGTTTTTGTATTCATTGTGACCCCGTATTTACTTTTTGCGTTTATCAGTTTACGTTTATTAATAGTACGGTAATTCTCCTTTAAAATTATTTGTAGTGTATATTCAAACAACATCATTTATTATATATCAGTGTGACGAGCCGGTAGATTGCGATTGTGTTTATGTTCAAAACCGCTTCTCTTTTTCTACACTTTTTTCTTTGTTAATGATTGTTTTATTGTAAATGGCTTTTTACGGTATGTATCGACGTGCCGTGAAACAGCATGCATTCATTTATTAAATGTTCGTAAAGATACAGTTTAATTCGGTTAGTTTTAACATTGACAAGGGTGCCTGCCTGTGGCATATGAGAATGTACTGAATGAAGCGAGAGGTAAGAAATATGGAGTGTTCCGTATAAAAGCAACTATATATTATCAGTTCGAACAAACCAGATTGTATAGAATGTATAGGAATGTATAGAATTAAAAACTCAGTTTAGCAAAAAATACTGAAATCAGAACAAGAAAATTAAAGCTATATAGTTCGAATAACCAGTAACCAAAGTATGATATCCATATTAAATATGGACTCAAACCTGTTTGTTCAAACAAGAAAAGGAAATATATAAGAAAGACAGAGAGAAAGGTGTTCAATCCTCCACGACCGGTGATTAAAACAATTGCAAGACAACCACATCCAACTAGATATCTAGGGTTAACCTCAAATCAATGAGGATTTCAAATGTAGGCTGTTTGCCTTACTAGCAAACCGCCAAAAACGTATGTATGCTTTGTTCACATTTCGATACATTTTATACTCACCAGCAAAATCTCTGAGTCGATTACAACAATTTGCATATTAGAAAAAAAACGTATATCAAACGTATGAATTAATTCCAGTTCCGGTCAACTAGAATAACGCCCCTTTGAAGACCTAACGCCTTTAAAAGGTGTTAACTGTTATATTATTATTAGGTTCCAAAGTGACGCAGTGGTGTCGCTCAGGATGTCATATGTTCAAACCGCAGTCAAGGCGAAAAAATACAAAATAAATAAAACATATATTTTATCACTTTTTATTGTTTTTATTGAAAATGCTGTCAGTATCAAACTAACGGACATTATTTATAATTGAATACAAAGACACGTGATATTTTATACTGACATACGTGTTATCTTTATTTTACGTTAAAATCAAGTTTGATTAAGTTTAAGATTAACTGAGGTCCAGAATTGTGCTGAACGCTTTTTTTAACACATGACAGGTTATGTATTGCATATTCAGTTTTATTAGTGGATGAAGACCTCAACGTCTCACTACAGGTGATATATTGCATATTCAGTTTTATTACTGGACGGAGAACTCAACGTCTCACTACAAGTTATATATTACATATTCAGTTTTATTAGTGGACGGATACCTCAACATCACACTACAGGTTATATATTGCATATTCAGTTTTATTAGTGGACGGATACCTCAACGTCTCACTACAGGTTATATATTGCATATTCAGTTTTATTAGTGGACGGAGACCTCAACGTCTCAATACAGGTTATATATTGCATATTCAGTTTTATTAGTGGACGGACGCCTCAACGTCTCACTACAGGTTATATATTGCATATTCAATTTTATTAGTGGACGGAGGCCTCAACGTCTCACTACAGGTTATATATTGCATATTCAGTTTTATTACTGGACGGAGAACTCAACGTCTCACTACAAGTTATATATTGCATATTCAGTTTTATTAGTGGACGGATACCTCAACATCTCACTACAGGTTATATATTGCATATTCAGTTTTATTAGTGGACGGAGGCCTCAGCGTCTCACTACAGGTTATATATTGCATATTCAGTTTTATTAGTGGACGGAGGTCTCAAAGTCTCACAAGGTGATATATTGCATATTCAGTTTTATTAGTGGACGGATACCTCAACATCTCACTACAGGTTATATATTGCATATTCAGTTTTATTAGTGGACGGATACCTCAACGTCTCACTACAGGTTATATATTGCATATCCAGTTTTATTAGCGGACGGATACCTCAACATCTCACTACAGGTTATGTATTGCATATTCAGTTTTATTAGTGGACGGATACCTCAGAGTCTCACAAGGTGATATATTGCATATTCAGTTTTATTAGTGGACGGATACCTCAACATCTCACTACAGGTTATATATTGCATATTCAGTTTTATTAGTGGACGGATACCTCAACGTCTCACTACAGGTTATATATTGCATATCCAGTTTTATTAGCGGACGGATACCTCAACATCTCACTACAGGTTATGTATTGCATATTCAGTTTTATTAGTGGACGGAGGCCTCAACGTCTCACAAGGTGATATATTGCATATTCAGTTTTATTAGTGGACGGATACCTCAACATCTCACTACAGGTTATATATTGCATATTCAGTTTAATTAGTGGACGGATACCTCAACATCTCACTACAGGTTATGTATTGCATATTCAGTTTTATTAGTGGACGGATACCTCAACGTCTCACTACAGGTGATATATTGCATATTCAGTTTTATAAGTGGACGGAGAACTCAACGTCTCACTACAAGTTATATATTGCATATTCAGTTTTATTAGTGGACGAATACCTCAACGTCTCACTACAGGTGATATATTGCATATTCAGTTTTATTAGTGGACGGATACCTCAACATCTCACTACAAGTTATATATTGCATATTCAGTTTTATTAGTGGACGGAGACCTCAACGTCTCACTACAGGTTATATATTGCATATTCAGTTTTATTAGTGGACGGAGACCTCAACGTCTCACTACAGGTTATATATTGCATATTCAGTTTTATTAGTGGACGGAGGCCTCAACGTCTCACTACAGGTTATATATTGCATATTCAGTTTTATTAGTGGACGGATACCTCAACATCTCACTACAGGTTATATATTGCATATTCAGTTTTATTAGTGGACGGAGGCCTCAACATCTCACTACAGGTTATATATTGCATATTCAGTTTTATTAGCGGACGGATACCTCAACATCTCACTACAGGTTATATATTGCATAATCAGTTTTATTAGTGGACAGAGACCTCAGCGTCTCACTACAGGTTATATATTGCATTTCCAGTTTTATTAGTGGACGGAGACCTCAACGTCTCACTACAGGTTATATATTGCATATTCAGTTTTATTAGTGGACGGATACCTCAACATCTCACTACAGGTTATATATTGCATATTCAGTTTTATTAGTGGACGGAGGCCTCAACGTCTCACTACAGGTTATATATTGCATATCCAGTTTTATTAGCGGACGGATACCTCACCATCTCACTACAGGTTATATATTGCATAATCAGTTTTATTAGTGGACAGAGACCTCAGCGTCTCACTACAGGTTATATATTGCATTTCCAGTTTTATTAGTGGACGGAGACCTCAACGTCTCAATACAGGTTATATATTGCATATTCAGTTTTATTAGTGGACGGACGCCTCAACGTCTCACTACAGGTTATATATTGCATATTCAATTTTATTAGTGGACGGAGGCCTCAACGTCTCACTACAGGTTATATATTGCATATTCAGTTTTATTAGTGGACGGATACCTCAACATCTCACTACAGGTTATATATTGCATATTCAGTTTTATTAGTGGACGGAGGCCTCAACATCTCACTACAGGTTATATATTGCATATTCAGTTTTATTAGCGGACGGATACCTCAACATCTCACTACAGGTTATATATTGCATAATCAGTTTTATTAGTGGACAGAGACCTCAGCGTCTCACTACAGGTTATATATTGCATTTCCAGTTTTATTAGTGGACGGAGACCTCAACGTCTCACTACAGGTTATATATTGCATATTCAGTTTTATTAGTGGACGGAGGCCTCAGCGTCTCACTACAGGTTATATATTGCATATTCAGTTTTATTAGTGGACGGAGGCCTCAACGTTTCACAAGGTGATATATTGCATATTCAGTTTTATTAGTGGACGGATACCTCAACATCTCACTACAGGTTATATATTGCATATTCAGTTTAATTAGTGGACGGATACCTCAACATCTCACTACAGGTTATGTATTGCATATTCAGTTTTATTAGTGGACGGATACCTCAACGTCTCACTACAGGTGATATATTGCATATTCAGTTTTATAAGTGGACGGAGAACTCAACGTCTCACTACAAGTTATATATTGCATATTCAGTTTTATTAGTGGACGGAGGCCTCAACGTCTCACAAGGTGATATATTGCATATTCAGTTTTATTAGTGGACGGATACCTCAACATCTCACTACAGGTTATATATTGCATATCCAGTTTTATTAGCGGACGGATACCTCAACATCTCACTACAGGTTATGTATTGCATATTCAGTTTTATTAGTGGACGGAGGCCTCAACGTCTCACAAGGTGATATATTGCATATTCAGTTTTATTAGTGGACGGATACCTCAACATCTCACTACAGGTTATATATTGCATATTCAGTTTAATTAGTGGACGGATACCTCAACATCTCACTACAGGTTATATATTGCATATTCAGTTTTATTAGTGGACGGATACCTCAACGTCTCACTACAGGTGATATATTGCATATTCAGTTTTATAAGTGGACGGAGAACTCAACGTCTCACTACAAGTTATATATTGCATATTCAGTTTTATTAGTGGACGGATACCTCAACGTCTCACTACAGGTGATATATTGCATATTCAGTTTTATTAGTGGACGGATACCTCAACATCTCACTACAAGTTATATATTGCATATTCAGTTTTATTAGTGGACGGAGACCTCAACGTCTCACTACAGGTTATATATTGCATATTTAGTTTTATTAGTGGACGGAGACCTCAACGTCTCACTACAGGTTATATATTGCATATTCAGTTTTATTAGTGGACGGAGGCCTCAACGTCTCACTACAGGTTATATATTGCATATTCAGTTTTATTAGTGGACGGATACCTCAACATCTCACTACAGGTTATATATTGCATATTCAGTTTTATTAGTGGACGGAGGCCTCAACATCTCACTACAGGTTATATATTGCATATTCAGTTTTATTAGCGGACGGATACCTCAACATCTCACTACAGGTTATATATTGCATAATCAGTTTTATTAGTGGACAGAGACCTCAGCGTCTCACTACAGGTTATATATTGCATTTCCAGTTTTATTAGTGGACGGAGACCTCAACGTCTCACTACAGGTTATATATTGCATATTCAGTTTTATTAGTGGACGGATACCTCAACATCTCACTACAGGTTATATATTGCATATTCAGTTTTATTAGTGGACGGAGGCCTCAACGTCTCACTACAGGTTATATATTGCATATCCAGTTTTATTAGCGGACGGATACCTCACCATCTCACTACAGGTTATATATTGCATAATCAGTTTTATTAGTGGACAGAGACCTCAGCGTCTCACTACAGGTTATATATTGCATTTCCAGTTTTATTAGTGGACGGAGACCTCAACGTCTCAATACAGGTTATATATTGCATATTCAGTTTTATTAGTGGACGGACGCCTCAACGTCTCACTACAGGTTATATATTGCATATTCAATTTTATTAGTGGACGGAGGCCTCAACGTCTCACTACAGGTTATATATTGCATATTCAGTTTTATTACTGGACGGAGAACTCAACGTCTCACTACAAGTTATATATTGCATATTCAGTTTTATTAGTGGACGGATACCTCAACGTCTCACTACAGGTTATATATTGCATATTCAGTTTTATTAGTGGACGGAGGCCTCAGCGTCTCACTACAGGTTATATATTGCATATTCAGTTTTATTAGTGGACGGAGGCCTCAACGTCTCACAAGGTGATATATTGCATATTCAGTTGTATTAGTGGACGGATACCTCAACATCTCACTACAGGTTATATATTGCATATTCAGTTTTATTAGTGGACGGATACCTCAACGTCTCACTACAGGTTATATATTGCATATCCAGTTTTATTAGCGGACGGATACCTCAACATCTCACTACAGGTTATGTATTGCATATTCAGTTTTATTAGTGGACGGATACCTCAACGTCTCACAAGGTGATATATTGCATATTCAGTTTTATTAGTGGACGGATACCTCAACATCTCACTACAGGTTATATATTGCATATTCAGTTTTATTAGTGGACGGATACCTCAACGTCTCACTACAGGTTATATATTGCATATCCACTTTATTAGCGGACGGATACCTCAACATCTCACTACAGGTTATGTATTGCATATTCAGTTTTATTAGTGGACGGAGGCCTCAACGTCTCACAAGGTGATATATTGCATATTCAGTTTTATTAGTGGACGGATACCTCAACATGTCACTACAGGTTATATATTGCATATTCAGTTTTATTAGTGGACGGATACCTCAACATCTCACTACAGGTTATGTATTGCATATTCAGTTTTATTAGTGGACGGATACCTCAATGTCTCACTACAGGTGATATATTGCATATTCAGTTTTATTAGTGGACGGAGAACTCAACGTCTCACTACAGGTTATATATTGCATATTCAGTTTTATTAGTGGACGGATACCTCAACGTCTCACTACAGGTGATATATTGCATATTCAGTTTTATTAGTGGACGGATACCTCAACATCTCACTACAAGTTATATATTGCATATTCAGTTTTATTAGCGGACAGAGACCTCAACGTCTCACTACAGGTTATATATTGCATATTCAGTTTTATTAGTGGACGGAGACCTCAACGTCTCACTACAGGTTATATATTGCATATTCAGTTTTATTAGTGGACGGAGGCCTCAACGTCTCACTACAGGTTATATATTGCATATTCAGTTTTATTAGTGGACGGATACCTCAACATCTCACTACAGGTTATATATTGCATATTCAGTTTTATTAGTGGACGGAGGCCTCAACATCTCACTACAGGTTATATATTGCATATTCAGTTTTATTAGCGGACGGATACCTCAACATCTCACTACAGGTTATATATTGCATAATCAGTTTTATTAGTGGACAGAGACCTCAGCGTCTCACTACAGGTTATATATTGCATTTCCAGTTTTATTAGTGGACGGAGACCTCAACGTCTCACTACAGGTTATATATTGCATATTCAGTTTTATTAGTGGACGGATACCTCAACATCTCACTACAGGTTATATATTGCATATTCAGTTTTATTAGTGGACGGAGGCCTCAACGTCTCACTACAGGTTATATATTGCATATCCAGTTTTATTAGCGGACGGATACCTCAACATCTCACTACAGGTTATATATTGCATATTCAGTTTTATTAGTGGACAGAGACCTCAGCGTCTCACTACAGGTTATATATTGCATTTCCAGTTTTATTAGTGGACGGAGACCTCAACGTCTCACTACAGGTTATATATTGCATATCCAGTTTTATTAGTGGACGGATACCTCAACGTCTCACTACAGGTTATATATTGCATAATCAGTTTTATTAGTGGACGGAGACCTCAACGTCTCACTACACAGTTGAATTTTGTTCTTTGTTCTATATAAAATAAGGTCTAGGATTTCCGTGGTAAAAAAGAATTCCACAAAGACTTTTTTTAAAGTTTTTTTTCATAGCTAGAGTGTAAACTCACATAAAAATGCACATTAACTGGTAGTTTGTGTAACAATAAATTTATATATATAGTATCTCCCAATGTAACAATAAAGTTATGCATCGCATTGACATCTCTATGAATGGTACACTCAATTATATGTTGTTCTTCTTATTTATTGTAACACAGTTAATGTCCTTGATAAACATATCGGTGCGGTTACTATGAAGCACACCGACCTGCTTCCTTGGTTTTTCGTCTCTACATTCTATTCGCTTTGTGAGGCCCTGAAAAATAAATACCGAAACGCTTATATGATGCTCATGTCGTCTATTTTTATTGATCATGAATATATACATGAAAGAAATATAAATTAACTAGTATATCTTTTTTTAAATAAAATCAGAATTTGTAATAAACATTATTTCTTTAAATAAGCTGTTTCAATCTAAAAACTGTCTTATTAAGTTTGGTTTAACAAATTTCTTATTATCAAATACATTATTACAATTATAGAAAATAACGAAAAGATTCCCTGAGAAATAAATAGTGAAACGCTCATATGATGTTCATGCCGTGTATTGGCAAGCGCGATATATCAGGCGTTTGTATATAAAATCATGGGTGTTATCATGGCTTACAAAGATTATAGTTATCTTTATTTGCATGATGGGAGGGGTATTACCAAATTTTTTTATCAAGTAAATTAAGAGACATGCCATATATGGCAATGTATGATAAAATTGTTTTATTTTACTGTTGATGTTACAGTTGACCAGGTTTTTTTTAAGAGTGTGCAGTGCCACCTTGAAGTCCTCAAATGCTCATAAATACATGCATATGTTGAAATCCTATAAAAGTCACATTTTAAACACCAGTGATGTCTAATTGCAGTATATGCTATACCAACTTTTTCTTTACTCATCTGCAGCAAGAAATTACAACTACTATGAACCATTTTGAAGATATTTCAAAACCAAATTACATATGCTTTGTATTTAAGCGTAAGAATCATGTTACTGTGGTGTAAAGGGGCGTAACTGTGTAGTGTGAGACGTCAAAATGAGTATGAGTAGAACCTCTTTCCTTGCGCAGGAAAATCGTATACTTTCTCACATGAAGTTTTTGATCGACGGTGAGGCTCGAACCCACGACTTCAATGGCGAGATATAAATGTTTATTAGACGACTGCTCCGTCACAGAGATCACTTATTAAAAATGATATTAAGCATGATACATATACAGTTTAGTGAAGTTTAATCTCCACTGATGTCCTCAGCAAATGGTACTTACCTTAAACAGCCTTTAACATACCTCTAACATCTTTTACAGAAACGTACCTCTAACATCATGTTAACGGTCATGTCCTTCTAACTCTCCGTATTACAAGTTGTACGGTTAACAAGTTTATGTACGCCCCTCTTACATGTTTGGCAGATACCTTTAACAGTATGTTTTTACAGGTATATACCTGTAACATCATGTTTACAGTAACGTCCATCTAACTCTACGTATAACGAATTGTACGGTTTACAGATATATGTACGCCCCTCTTATATGTTTGAAAGATACCTTTAACAGTATGTTTTACAGGTATATACATCATGTTTACAGTAACGTCCATCTAAAACTATGTATTAAAGTATGGTTTACAGGGAAGTCCGTCTTACAGCAAGCTTGTCAGATGCCATTAACAGTATGTTTTACAGGTACGTGCCTCTAATAGCATGTTTTAAAGGTAACTTTCACTAATGGCATATCTTAAAAGTACTAGGTACATTTTTATTATAGCAAACTTGACAGGAACGTACCTCTAATAGCTTGTATTACAGTAACGTACTTAAAACAGCTTGTTTTACAGGCCGTATGTTCCTCTTACAGCACGTTTTGCATGCACGTTCTTCTAGATTTATAACATGTTTTTACAGATAATCACGTTTAATAGCATGCTTTAAAGAATGTACCTCTTACTTCGATTTGTATTGCTTTAAATACATAATTGAATGTTATGATTAAGGACAATATAATGTAATTAGTATTTCAACATGTCCGATACCTCAGAATAATATTAATGCTTCTAATAGAAACACTGTGTTCTTCTTTTTACACAGGATTGAGTGAGATATTACTATTCTGTCGTAGCTTTAAGTTGTCTTAACCTTGGATATACTGTTTACTTTGTGATGTTAATGAAACACAAAACAAGCGGGGCGGAAAAATAATGGAAAGAGTGTTGGCCACTTACGCCAGAGGTTGCGGGTTCGATCCCCCGATCGACCCGATGACACTCATAAAACAATACTCAGTACTTGTTCTACCCAGGAAGCGGACTCGAAAGCAGTTCATATAAGCTCTGAGCTTTAATCGCAATCGAGCCAAAATAAATTAGTATAAACTAAACTAAAAAAACAACAATGTTTGGACTATCTATGGAATTAGATGATATACATAGTTATCAATGTCGGAATCAACATCATTTTACTCATGTTAACACATGCTAAGATGATACACAAACGTGTAATATGCTTTATGCAAGAACAAAAGGGAACTTTGAATTTTAGGATTGGCCAATTTGATCCTCTCCTGGCGCTCGGTATTAAGAGAAAATTTCTAACTGGTCGGGTATCTTTTCTATCTGTTTGGGTTGGATAACATATAATTTAATATATGATGTGACAGCGGCATTATACTACAGTGTGACAGCGGCATCATACTACAGCGTGACAGCGGCATTATACTAGAGCGTGACAGCGGCATTATACTACAGCGTGACAGCGGCATTATACTACAGCGTGACAGCGCCAAACTATTCGGATTTTCCTTTACTGAAAATGAAATGCTTTTTATTCATTTTGATAATTAGTTTCTTTTATAGCGTTTTATCCTGATAAACCCCTTTCAAGTAATTTTTCGTAAAATTATTTTGTAGTGTATATTTAAACAATTAGTTCACCCTCCACGACTTTGGCAATTGTAAAACAACCACATCATAATAGATGAGCTGATCTCAAATTAATAAGGATGCTAAATTTGTTCTAAAATATTTGGATGCTTCGTACTAATTTTGAGATATTTAATTCTCAGAAGCAAAATCTTTTAGTCGGTTACAACAATTTACATAGCATAAAACGTATATGGAACATATGAATTAATTCCAGTTCCGGTCAACTAGAATGACGCCCCTTGCAAGACCTAACAACTTAAAAGGTGTTAACGGTTACATTATTATTAGGCTCCGAAGTAGTTCAGTGGTGTACACCTTCAACTGTCACTCAGGATGTCGTATGCTCAAGCTGCAGTCAAGGTGATACAAATACAAAATAAATAAAACATTTATTTTATCACTTTTTTTTATTGAAAATATTAACTGTGTTAAACTAACAGGTATTATTTAAAATTGATTACATAGACTCATGGTATATTTTTACTGATTTTTCTTCTGTTTGTAAACACCGATTTACTGGAGATACATAATTTAGTAACTGGTTAATATTGGTAACGTTGGTAACATTTGTTGGTTGAAATAAACACGGTTAAAACTGTACAATGTCGAAACGACATGAATGCCCTGTCAACTGTCTTTTGTTTTAGTAACAGTCACATTGACGTTGACCCGAGACTCGTGAAACGAGAAAATAAGTAAGTAAAGACCGGTAGAGCGCTTACAGCGATTTTCTTTTTTTAGAAAAAATAAGGTGGCATAAACAACAAGTAAAAGTATCAAACAAATAAAGTGTAAATTGTGTAATTTGCCATAATATGTAACATATTGCCTCTCAGTGTAATAAAACATGTTTGTTACACTAAGGGTTGCGGTTGTTAACTCTGGTGTAAGAAACATTTATTTTGTTACACTAAAAGCCTGAGTGCTTTACATGTTTTTATACATGTTTTTCTTGTTTTTGCAAGAATGTCTAGTAGTTAAATTATTCATCAATTTGTCAAACGAGTTTCGTTTTTAAGGCTTCAGCTCTACACTGACGTTTCCCTTACTCGTACTTTCAACAAACGCAGTGCGAAATCTTATGCAGTTCTCTTGTTTGTCTATGACGCGTATACATAAGACTATAGATGTAATATAACCGATTAAATATGGAAGTCAGGCCTTGTTTTCTTTTTTTTGAATGGAGTTAGCGTCATTTTCAACACATTTCAGGTTACATATGGCATACCAGTTTTACTGATGGGGGAAGACCTCTGACTGAGTAGAACCACCGTCCTTCTGCAAATAACTGGTAATTTTTGGAGAGAGCGTGACTTGAACCTCAACCTTAGCGGTAAGGGTAAGTAATCTTGAGACGGCGTCTTAGACCAATCGACCACAGATGACACACTCGGACTTGTTCTACCATTTTGATTTGACGAAATGTTTTCAAGCGCGTACTTTCTTTACCCATATCATTAACCTTTGCCCGGGGCTGTAATATAAACTAGGATTCTGGGTAGTGATAATGTCCTGCTCATGGGAAAAACGCGAGTCATTATGAACTTAATTTAGAAGTGATAATATATAATAATTATAATTTAGTGTAAATATGTTACTATATTTAGTAACACGCCTTATAACACTGTTTAATAACTCATTGGTAATCCAATCATTGTCTTATATTGCAGGTAATGTCCTGTTTTAAATAGCTGTATCACTTTGTTTAATGACTATTATTGTACTGATACAAATGTATTTTAATAACTGCTTTTAAAGAGAGACAGTATATCGAGAAAAACCGCTATACATGTCGACAAAACTAGAATTATTTATAAAATGCTCTCATTATCATAAATAAATAAATTCCAAATGGTTTGGTATGTCAAATCCACCATAAACGTGACAAAATTGATATTTTCATCGGAGTGGTAAACTAAAACAGACAACACCGAAAAACGGGTTGACGTTTTTTACATGGTCATTTAACTCTTTCTAAGGTTGAAACAAATTCTACAACACGCAACCTGTATGACGGATCAAACTTAACTTTAAATGAAATAACGCGACTCATTTAATACGTCACAAAATGTGATGCAATTTTAAGCGAGAAATCTGTTTAAGTCTTACCAGTGTGGAAAACATATTGGTCAAAAGGGAAGCCATCTTGGATTTGGTAGTGAGTAAATCAGATTCGTTTCCCTTAGACCAGTTGTTAAAATACCAATGTAATCTTTCAGGTGGGTTTTCTTTCCACTATGACATCATCGATGATGTCTCAAATGACAATGTTTATCGTCAGATTTTTATAACATGGATATGAAAGGCGATGAGCTTACACCAGATAGGAAAAATGTAATTGTGAACTAAATTTAATGGGATAACATCTAAAGGATTTAGAAGAACATTGACCATATCATATAGCACGGTATCTAAAATTTTATGAAAATTTAAAACAGCTGGCTCTTGAAAATAAGGCAAAAAGTGGTAGGCCAAGGATTTGACAGACAGAGCTTACCGGCAATAAGAACGCTTGGTGAAGAAGAAGAGAAGAGATAGTTTGACTGATATAACATAAAAAAATTAATCAAGTTAGAAACAGAACAGTATCCAAACGACCTGCCCAGTACTGTTTGAGCAAGCATGGCTTTCACAGGAGAGTATACAGATAAGAAGTGATGGTCAGGGTTGAATATAGGAAGAACGACTGTCGTGGTGCCTCCAGAAGAGACCATGGACTATGAATGGCAATGGGATAAAGTATTTTTGAGGCAGGTTGTTATCGGCAACAATAACAGGGTTTATATCTTGAGAAAGAAGGGAGAAGGGTACAGACCAGATCTGATTCCATTAAAAGCAAACAGGATGTTTTCTATAATGATCTGGGGATGTATATGTTGGACTGGTGTAGGAACTTTTACGAGAGTTTGCGGAAATATTAACTCAGATAAGTACAGAAACATTCTTGAAGACAGTAATTGGCCTGTACTTGTAAGACATTTTAGTGACAAGAATTATTTTTTAAAATACCAATGCCCCTGTCCACTACTCAATGGTTACACAACAGTAGAGGGAAAGAAACCAATTAAAAACAATGTCTTGGCCAGCCCAATCAACCGTGATCAACATAATTGAAAATGTCTGGATATTTATCAAAAGAAAATTGAGTGACTGGCAACATTTGATCCATTCAGAGACAGATTTATTCAACGATTTTTTTTGCAATTTGGTCGGCCATTTCTCCGCAGTTTATCCAACCACCCCTACAGAAGCCTTCCAAGAAGAATTTTGAATGCTTTCAGGATGAAGGGACACTTAACAAAGTACTGAGGTGAGGTTTTATTATAATTTAGTGTTTTGTTTTTTTATAGCTTTAAAGTTGCCATAAGAAAATTATTTCACAATCCAATATGGCCGCCATTTTAACCAATAATTTTTGGACACTGTGGGTACGTTGCCCTAGTTTAGAAATCAATTTTAAACAATGATTATTTTGACATGTATAAATATACAAAACCCATCCTTTTGGCAATTGGAGATCAGTGAGTATATATAGGCAATGGTACATTGAAATTAAAGTTTTAGCTAATTTTAAATTTTCATATTTTGGTAAATCTACCAAAGTAAAGCTGATAAAATATTTACTAGTATTTCCCTAGTTTGAAGAAACGCATTTTAACATTTATGAAAAAAAATATGGAAGTTAATTATAAATGGCTGGCGAAAACTTCATATCGATATTTAAAGAAGTGTTTCTTACCTCTTACTTAAACAAAGGCTACACTTTAGAAAAACTATCACAAATAATAATATAATCATAAATATATCAACTTCTCATTTCTTTAAATTTGAAAAAAGAAGGTCTACAACCCAAAATTATAATCAAACCCTTACATTTGATACCAAAATCACAACAATATTTCAGTTATATAGCTAAGATATCTTATAAGGCACACCATGTAATACATTGAATGGAAATACAAATCAGACGTATGTTAAAATATGATATGTTTTATATTTCTTGCGTTTTTATTGTAGCAAGTATGACATACGTATGATTTTTAGACCACATGATGTACGTTTTCAGAAGAAGTATTTCATTCTGCAAATGATTGTAAACGTTCAAACTATTATACTAGTCACCTGGCTGTTATTCCATTTAATTATTGACATTACATCCGAGATGCATTTGCTACTTTTACTTAATGTATATATGCCTGAAGGTAAAGGTAATCCATGCACGTGCACTTACTTATTGGCAGTGTTGCGGCTGGCGTTGATAGATTGGAACGCCGAAGGCAGTTTGTTTCAAATGGTAAGGTAAAGAAATCAAACAAAAAACGATGGTTATTTTGAAAACTAATTTACATATAAAATACATTATATGAAGATACTACATTTCGTTTATCAGAATAGTTGCACTGGTGGATCTAGATGGGTGTAAATAGTCTGGACTTTGTGCAACAATCACTAAAATACTAATTTCGCATGAAAATAACGCTTTAATGTGTGGGAGACAGCAACACTGAAATCATGTGTAGCCTCCTCACCCCTCCCCCCGCCTACTCCTTGACAACACATCCTTTGACCCGACTACGAATTTTCGTGCAAATCTTTTTAGATTTAATATGTCCGGCACAGTGATTGTTTTATATCGCTATCCTCCTCTTGCAATCTGGCGAATGATTTTTATTGAGGGCGAAATGACCACTAGGCGAAATGGATAAAAACATCTGGGACCGCCACGGAGCATTTGTGATATGTTGCGCAGTGATAAACCTCTGTCTGTAGCAGTGGTATCATGTAAAGAATACTCATTTTTCATATTTTTTGTCATCAATCACGCGGAGTCCGATCACCTCAGTAGGTAACGTGTCTGAATATCAATCCAGGGCTCGTGAGTTCAAATCCCCGGCCACAGTATCCATAATGATCGATATACGACATTGTCTCTCATTATCGTTGGTCTCCTACTGCTGATTCAAGAGGGAAAGTTGTCAGTTACCGGAATAGATGGGATATGCTCGAGTACTGGTTCAGGTTCAAGGATCACAGGAAACAGTAGTTAAGTTAACTGATCGTCTGATAACTGACCCTCGATGACATAAAAAAACGCTAAGATTTAATAAATCAATATTTAATTATCCCGCTAAATATTCAACCAATCGATCAATCAATTCATCAATCACCCTACTGTTTGGGATACTCATGTATGATCAGTTGAGTCGTTGTCGAATAGTCAGTTGGTGGTGCTTTTCTCTAGTTGTCTGTACGTTCGCACATTCCGAATACTCAATACGTCTTCAATTTTGCAATTGTGCTCTTTGTTATATAATTTAGTATATAAAGAAACGTGGTGGATTGTTGGCATTGCCATTGTTATCTAAAAAGCACATTTAACCAACATTTTGTCTGTGCAGAAGTGGTACTCACTTACGGGACTTTAATAAATGCATGTATCTAATATAATGCTCCCAATTTATACCAAACATGGCTTAGTTTAGTTTAAACAATATTTTATTCACATAAGTACATATATTTAGCATACATTTAACAATAAAGTCATACGTTTAACGAATTATGTGGAAAGGATACAGAAAAAAGCTTTAGAAGCTTGTGTAAATCTGCTTACCCATGTACATGTACTTTTATTCTTGTAAAACGGTTCAGAATTTCAGAGCATTTTGCAATTTTCTCGAAAAGTAAAAGTAAAACAATTGTGTATACGTTTATGAAGGAACACCAACAGTTTTAGTATAATCGACGGCGACAAAAAGGCAATAGTTTGTTATGTTCATTTTACATCATATATATGTATTGCATACGCAAATGCAAAAGTCATATGTATAATTTTAAACAGGTAATGATTTATTTGAAAGTTAAATACACATATACTTCCTTTACTAAGTAATTCAATTAATAGCCGCTAGGGAATCGTCATTTAACAACATTTGACATAGGTAGATATCTTATTGAGTTACAAAGATGTCACCGACTGCGATTGTTGTGATTTTATTAGTGAATATTGTAGCAGTCATGTCGTTGAATATGACACCATTTGGCGACAGATGTGGAGACTCCTTTTCAACTTGCTCAGCCAGGATTCCAGATGCTATGCCGTTAAGTGTGTTCGATAGCAAGGTAAATTTAAAAGGAAAATCAACTAAAATGTGTAGTATTGGACTTGGTCATGTCTTCCAATAGCAAGTACATTTACAGTGAGGTAATTTAAATTGCTTTTCTATTCTATAAAAGGAAAACGTAGTTGAATGCAGAAAATGTACATATACAATTACAAACTGTTCAATGTTAATTTAACGGAACGCATGTTACAAATATGTTTTGCATAGCAAAGCGTTGTTCATAGAAATAAATATAGATATAATATTCTGTCTTTTGAATACTACTTTTACTGTCGTTTTATGTTTTCGTATGATGACACTTTTATTAAACAATGACATCTGGACACTACACTCGAGCTACTGATGTCACCGATGTGATTCTGTTGTGATGGACGTGTATGCCATTACGTTATTGACGGTGCTCGTTACAAGTTTAAAGTATTTGTGTTTAGAAATATTTCGATTTCAAGGGGAGAACCTACGTCACGCGCACAGCCAAATACGGTACCGGAACGTTGTTTCAAAAGCTAGTTTAAGTGATTTCTCGTATCGAGTTTTGGTTCATGTGCACATTATAAGTTCCTACCGTCTTGGTATTAGAGGAACCTATTTCACCGATATATAGACCAGTGCGATCTACACAATTCCAGTTTACCTCAAAAAAGTTGCGCTGCATTCTAAACGTAAACGTCACCGGACATGACGCTCAACTGTTTTGAGGTAATCTGGTTTATTGTACATTGAATTTATATACTAAATGTACAAATGTTCCCAAGATCGACATAAAAACTCACTTTAACTAGCTTTTGAATCAATTTTCCGATACCGTATTTAGCGGTGCGCATGACTTAGGTGCCGTTCCCACTCTTGGATTTGGTAAGGTACGATAATAGTTTTTAAAGAAAAAACGTAAGCTTGCAATAATCTCAAACTATTTGCTAATATGTCAATGATTTTAGTTACAAGTATCAATATATTTGCGTTTGGAAATACTTCGAATCGGTAAGGTAGGATAACAGTTTTTGGCGAAAAAATACTAGCTTGCAATCAACTCAAAATATTTGCCAAAGATGTGATGCGTGTTATGATGTTCATTGAATGTTTCAAAGTATTTTTTTTTTGAACGGCATCATTGCCTAAGTTTAATATTATTTCTTTGACAAAAAGGTCAGTGACCATTAAAATCGAGTTGCAATGATGTGAGAATATTTACGGATATATATGTCCAACATTACACGTAGCAAAAGAGACAGCCACAAAAGCAGCATAAACATAACTAATATATGGAATAATAAAAATAACAATACAGCTTTATACAAACAGAAAGATGACCCGGCGTGGAGGCGACTATCACTCCGCCTACTATCCACGCTGCATTGCTTGTCAAAGTAAATACAATGAAATACAATAAAGTGTTTACATAGATACGGTTCACTTGCATTAGGAAAATGTCAGAGTAGCAACAAATATCGATCGCTGATTGGATTATTGACGTGTTTGGTTGACAGCCCGGGTCAGGTCAACTGACAACATGGATCACGGCCTCGGAACAGTCAGGTGACCCAAAACTCGCCTTCGTTCCCACGTCGTCACATTATAAATCGAGTGTGAATAGAATTAAAATAACCATACGTTTCTATTTATACACGAGCTTTGAAGACAATAGTTAAAGGTATGTATTAATTTTTAACACATGAATTTGACATTTCAGATAGCAAACCGGTTTATAAGTCAAATTTACTTCGGACGAACACCTTCGGAAGGTTTTATACCTCTTATTAACACAGTTAGCAAACATTTTCGAGTCAGCGCAACTTCTTACAATCTCACTGTATACGGAGATCGATGGAACAAGTAAGTATCTATTTATAATTACTTTGAAATGTTATTTTATGTACAGATATGTCGTGTAATTCTGTGCACTTTCACGTCATTTCCGTTAACAAACATATAAAATCAATTGACCTAGAGCAGCTGACATACCGGTTCATTTTGGTAAACTGGCTTGATATAAAATATGTTGAAAAGGAATCAGATTGATAGGACTTTTGGTATGATTTCCCTTACAATATGTAACTATTTACTGCAAAATGCTATATGACAGATATTAAATGTTACTGACATGTGCGACGAACAATTGAACAATTATGGACCTTGAAATCATACAGTTGGTGTCCTTCCAAGTAAATAATGAGTGTTTTGAAAAAGCAACAGACGAGACATTAAGAAAGAGAGAGAGAGAGAGAGAGAGAGAGAGAGAGAGAGAGAGAGAGAGAGAGAGCGGCCTAAATAAAGAATAAACTACTATTATGAGTTAATTTCTATTCAAATAGCTACTGAAATTCCTCAGTTATACGTTTTTATTAGTTTATTTAGTTTTGAAAATTTGGTTGGGCAGAATATTTGACAGCACTGTAGTGAAAATACTGAATGTTCTGAAAAGGTAATTAGACATATACTCCTCTTAATGTAAACTTAAACAACCTAATGTATTCTGTTTGTATAATGGTATAACATATATAAAAATATTATAAATAGACAGTAATTTTTTGCAGTTATTACCGTTAGTATATATACAGTAGTGTTATTTTACACAGCGTAATTTTGTACCGACATGTGTCCAGAACAAGCCAAACTCTGGGACAAGTGTTGATTTGGAAAACCTGTGGTTGTTGTCTTTCATATCAAATTTACTAATTATAGATTTTGTTAATGATTGCTATTACTGTAGCGGAGGTACAGAGTGATGAAGGCATGATACTATGACGCAGTATATACTGAATAGTGTCTTTAATACACAGTCATGCTTTTTTATATTTGTTTTATTTTGTTTTTGTCATAAGCAAAAAAATAACTAGCGTGAGATTTAAATTTTGAAAAAATTCATTAATTGACCCATACGCATATACAGTAGAATGGAAGTATAAACAATATAGCTAACTTTTATTGTATATTATGTTATAATATATAACTGTATATATTACATATATAAAGATATTTTACAGTTCTACCAGTTCATACGAATGTGGAGTGTTTACCTTTCTATTGAACCACCAGATCGACGACAACACGGCCACATTTACATCAACATTTGGTTCAAGCACATGTAAGTTCATACCTTACACACAGGTTACCATTAATATTGTAAACATGCACTACAGTATAACTGCGTTGGCTTTAACACGGATGGCCGGAACACAACATATATATTCAACCAAATATCTGGTTCCGGTCAACTCCTATATCGATGTGTATGCATGTATGGTACGATGTTGAACAATAATTGGCTCGAACAACCTTAAACTATTTTGTCCAGTACCATGAAGTTTGAGCCATCGAAGTTCTATTGTATTTGAACATATACATGTGACCTAAGATTATATGTTTAATAACAAGTTAAACAAGGGATCGTTCGTTGCCAAATGGTATATTTTTGTTTTTCTGTTTTTTATATTTTTATATTTACAGTACAAGGTTGATAACCCTTTTTCTTAACTTGATAGAAAAAAAGTGCATGCTTGTACAACTGTTAAAAACAAATAAGTGACCTGTATTCCTAGGAAGAACATGTGAGAACCAGTTATATATGTATTTCAGTTGTGTATTCTAAAATATTAGTTATTTACCGTAGCTGTTGCATTTATAAAAGAAGTTCTAAGTATTTATTATTGTATTGGTCTGATAATTTAATTTGATGATTTGAGTATTTTTTTCTTACTTTAAGTCCTCTTGAGATATTTCACAAACTGCGCGGACAAGTACGTATTTTCCTTTACCTGCCTCAACTGGAATAGAACCTCAAGGAAGTGTTCCAGGGGAAACTTCAGGGTAACACTGGATCATGTCAATCGAGAAAGGCCCAACGACATGCCGTTGGGAACCATAACGAAAGAGTTGAATCAGAGAACAAAGCTGGAAATGGGATTCAAGGATTTAAAGTGGTACTTTACTTTTGGCGAACAAAGTACGTAGAATTTATTGAATTTTTGAAACAAATTCTATTTAATCGCTATTAATGATCTAAAAAACATCGTATGCCATTTTCCAATAAAACTTTATGTACCGTTTTTACCTTATAAATAATGAAATTAAAAAAAATGAATATATTGGCAATGTTTTTATGCAGCAATAGTTCTTACGTAAACGCAATATTTCTATGAATGGTACTACATTTATGAGTTCATTAAAAACCATCTCCTGAAATATAGCTTAACTTTTTTGTATCGTTTCGCCATGATTGTTACGTTAACGAGATGACTATGCAACTTGTGTCTAGAAATAGGTCGGAAAATTTTTGCTTATTATGTAAGTCTTATAAAACAATTCTTTTGTCGTATATTTATAATGATTATATGTTTGTTGCATGCAAAGTGTGTTAAACCTCTTTACATTTCAAATTCTATTTGAACGATATTAATGATCTGTGAAAAATAGTATGCTTTTTACAATAACACTGTACTGTTTTACCTAAATAATGAAATAGATAAATATATAAATAAATTAATTAATACATATTTTGGCAATGTTTTTATACAGCAATAGTTCGTACGGAATATCAATATTTCAATTAAGGGTACTACATTAATTTACTATTGCTTAAAAAATTATCTCCTAAAATATAGCTTAACTCTTCTGTTTATTTCGACAAAATTGCATAGTTAACGAGATACTCGTACTTATGCAAACTGTATCTAGAAATAGGCCGGTAGCTGTCTGCTTATTTAGTGTTATAAGATTACTCTTTTGTCATATAGTTTATATTAAAAGGAGATTTTACACTTATATGCCAGTATATGTTTGTCGCATGCGAAGTGTGTTAAAATGTATGCATGCTATTATTGTGCGGTTTGCAGTGGGAACCCTGCATACCAAATACGGGACAATAAACGGACCCGCTATGGTAGCTAAACAAATGGTACTACGTGTATAACACACACAATTCTATTGTTGTTAATGGTTAACTCTTTAAGATACATGTAGGCCTACAACTAATCATAATATAATAGGTCGAACCTATACTATAATAGCATACAGTTAAACCTGTGTAAGCAGCCATCTCTATAAAGCAGCCACTTGTCTTAAGCAGCCACATTTGCTATTTCCCATTTGTATGCTTTCAGAGAAAAAATAACCTGTATTAAGTAACAACCTGTCTAAAAATGCCACCTTTTCTCCTTCCTTTGTATGGCTGCTTAAACCAGGGTTGACTGTATACATAGACTTAAATGTTAAAGCTGAAAATAATCATTATTTTTACATATTTTTCAGAACTATGTGGTGTATAGTTCATGCTGTCTCGGGTTTGTATGAGGATATGGCTGCGTGTAAGATTCTTTGAAAATAGATAGATAACAAATTATCGCTGCAAAGTTTGTGGATGGATTCTCAACTGTCAGATTAGCAAAATGTGTTATACCTTTGTTACATTAGATATATATACATAATAATAGTGACGTAACTTAACTTACAACCGAAATATTTATGAATAAGTGCGTAAAGTTTATTCTAGTATATTTTTGAAACTACTGTCAGTCTTATAAGGTGAAGTCATCGTTTATGACGGCGTCTGTTGTCTGATTGACACTTTTTATTGTCGGATTTACGCCTTTTTTGTCGAATTGACCTCTTTTTGCTAAATTAACCCCTGTCTTTTTCGAGTGCCTCTCTTTGTCCGATAAAGGCTGTACTTTATTGTTCTCCCTTTTTTGCTGACAAAAAGCAACATGCAGACAAAAACTTCATTCTTAATTGTTTGAAAGTCCTCCGTGTCCGAGTGGTCTTAGGCGCCGTCTCAAGATCACTTACCTTTCACCGCTAAGGTCGTAGGTTCGAGTCGTGCTCGTTCCAAAATCTTTATGTGAAAATGTTTTAAGTAACTTGCGGAAGGATAATGGATTTACCTATTCTGACTCATTCTGAGGTCTTTCTCCACCAGTAAAACTGGATATAAATAACCTGGCGTTAAACCCCATTCTTAAATGTCTGCGGACAAATCGATGTATTTCGGATAAAAGCATCAAGAACAAAACAGAACAGAACAGAAATTTTATTTCAGACTTAAATACATAATAACACGTAAACTATATCGTGAATTACTACATCCTTAGTACAATCATATTTCATTACCATTTTATGTTTAAAAGACAAAATAATATACTTCTTTTCAAGTTATTCAAGAAGAAGAAGAAGAAGAAGAAGAAGAAGAAGAAGAAGAAGAAGAGGATGAACACGTTTATTAAACATTTAAATGTTTGTTTTCTTATTTTTGCCAAAATATATTTAAATTTCACATTTAAAATATTATTTTATACACTGAACAAAATCCCAATAAAATATTTCTGTCAATTGATTTAAGCAATTCAATAAGCTTGTACATCGAAGGTAATTGGAACAATATTTTCATATAATTTATATCATTCTTAAATCACTGTAGTAAGAACAGATAAAAAAAATAAAGTGTTTTATATCTTCCACCTCATTTGAGTTACAAAAGAAACACTATATCTCGTTTCTTGGAATACCAAGGAGGGGAAAAAACACAACGCTTGTGTAATTGTTCACAGAGAAGAATTAGCTAAACAATATATTTTTAAACAATTACAATCTAATTAACCCAGTGGAAATGGTACAATTAATGTTACTGTATGACATATTAACAAAACCCGAAATAAAACTATATATTACCATGTTGTTTGTTTTGATTTAAAATTGATATCATTAATCTATTGATTGACAGCAACGATAACACATTTAACAACAATAAAGCAAAATATAAACAACAAAAGCAACAGCAACAGTAACAACAGCAATAGAAACACAGCTACGACACAACCTTAAATCATGTTCACATATCAGCGTTCACTTCTAACTAACCTGCATATAGACATTGTATTATATAGACACTGTATTATATAGACACTGTATTATATAGACATTGTATTATATAGACATTGTTTTATATAGACACTGTATTATGATATTATTTAAAAACTTTAGGTTGTTAATAAACTTATACAATTATTTTAAAATGTTGAAATAGAGTTTTACTCAAGTTCACAATCAAATCTAACTTTTACCTCTATTTATCTATAATATTTAGAAGATATTAATCGTCAGCAATAAAGAACTGGAATGTTATATTTGGGAATACATTAATAACGCTAGGTTTGAAAATAGTGATAAAATATCCTTAAAATGGTACACATTAGCATTTGGTTGGAGTTCTATCTATCGTACTGACAAAACGTTACTGGTATTGTATGCTTTGTAACGGCTCATAGTCTCTTGATTTTAAAAGCCATATGTAATATATATAATGTAACGGCTCATAGGTCGTTTCATTCTAAAAGTTATATGTAATATATGTAGTATGCCAGCTCAATTTTGACTGACTTTAAACACGATATATAATATAATTATGTAATGAACCAGCTCTTAGTCACCTGACCGTAAAAGTATGCTATGTAAATGTAGTGTACCAGCTCACAGTTGCCTATTATAACAGGACACGTGCTTGGCATTTAGTTCACCAAATGAGTCACTTAGCTGTAAAGGTCATATTTAATACATGTACATGACATTATAGCGTACAGATATATCTCCTAAACCAATATATAAAACATGCAGTTTACATACTCATAGTCGCCTGACTGTGAAGTGCTTGCACATCCTTACAATAAAAAGTATATAATAAATTGATCTATAAATAGAAACGGCCTCGCTTGTCGTAATCTCAACTTAGACTAACACATTTACATTACAATTGATAAATATCTGAATGCTCTTTAAAAAGTGCAATACTTATGATATATAACAAGACGGTTCCATATCATTCACTGCTCACAATCCAAATACACCAGCACGATTTATCATATATGGTTTACAAGCAAAGATCGTTCAACATTTGCCATAGTCGTAATCATGCGTTAATATGAACGGATAGTTACCTATTGGCAATGGTGCTTAACGCTACTTAGGATTGTTTAAAAAAAAAGCATAGTCCTTATGTTTCAACATGACTATAAGCATATATTGGTGAAAATTGTACCATTGATCATTTAACAAGATGTGTAATCAACACTTGTAGACTATTTTAACATGACAATAAGCATATATTGGTGAAAATTTTACCATTGAACATTTGAAAAGATGTGTTATCAGCACTTGTAGAATGTTTCAACTTGACAATAAGCATATATTGGTGAAAATTGTACCATTGAACATTTAAAAAGATGTGTAATCAACACTTGTAGAATGTTTCAATATGACAATAAGCATATATTGGTGAAAATTTTACCATTGAACATTTAATAAGATGTGTAATCAGCACTTGTAGAATGTTTCAACATGACAATCAGCATATATTGGTGAAAATTTTACCATTGAACATTTCAAAAGATGTGCAATCAACACTTGTAGAATGTTTCAACATGACAATAAGCATATATTGGTAAAAATTTACCATTGAACATTTCAAAAGATGTTGAATCAACACTTGTAGAATGTTTCAACATGACAATAAGCATATATTGGTGAAAATTGCACCATTGAACATTTCAAAAGATGTGCAATCAACACTTGTAGAATGTTTCAACATAACAATAAGCATATATTGGTGAAAATTTTACCATTGAACATTTCAAAAGATGTGCAATCAACATTTGTAGAATGTTTCAACATGACAATAAGCACATATTGGTGAAAATTGCACCATTGAACATTTCAAAAGATGCGTTATCAACACTTGTAGAATGTTTAAACAATATCAGAGAGTATTTATATACACAATAATTTTGGTAGATAATGACAAAAGAAGTATCATAGTACATTTGTACAAACAATACTTTTGTGAGATGAGTAAACATAGTAGTACATTAATATTTGTACAAGCAATACCTGTGATAGATGAGTAACAATCGAAGAATGTTTAAAAAGTTTACATTTGTACAAACAATATATTTTTTAAGATGAGTAAAAATCGAAGAATGTTTAGAATGTATCATAGACTATGTGTACAAACAATACCTCTAATAGATGAGTAAAAATCGAAGAAAGTTAAAAAAAGTATCGTAGTACATTTGTACAAACAATACCTTTTAAAAATGAGTAAAAATCGAATAATGTTTAGAATGTACCATAGTACATTTGCGAAAATAATACCTTTTAACGATGGGTAAAAATCGAAGAATGTTTAGAAAGTATCATAGTACATGTGTACAAACAACACCTCTAATAGATGAGTAAAAATCGAAGAATGTTGAAAAAGTATCGTAGAACATTTGTACAAACAATACCTTTTAAAAATGAGTAAAAATCGAAGACTGTTTAAAATGTGTCATAGTACTTTTGTACAAACATTACCTCTTATAGATGAGTAAAAATCGAACAATGTTTAATAGGTATCATAGTACATTAATATTTGTACAATCAATACTTTGATAGATGAGTAACAATCGAAGAATGTTTAAAAAGTATCATAGTACACACAATTTTATGAAGATCGTTTAAACATTATCATAAAATATAGAGAGGACAAATTAAATATTTGATTAAAAATGTTCTGTTCAAAACTCAAACAGTTTTAGTTGTATCAAGGTTCTTTATTCATACTCCTTATTCGTTTTCTTCCAGTGTTTCTGCTAATTCGTTGTATTTGTACATGGAAAGCAAACCTGAATTCATTTGTACACTAATCGAATTACACATACATTATATCATATACTTCCAAAGTTTGCGATAGCATAAAAATAAGAACATATTTTCAAAGTCGCATAATATTGTTATTGACTTCTTAAATAAAACGTGTTTTCGACTCAAATTCAGTGTTTAAAGTCATAACATTCGTGATTTACATGACTAATAGGTATTCAGAAATTTTCCGTATATCAGTCATTCCTAAAGTTCTTCTTAAAATATATGCTTGTTTGCATTGATACTGCCTTTAATTCGCGTGAATTGTTTCAATTGTTCAGCGTATTCATTTGTCAATTATTATTAAACAAAAACTTTCAGTATTTTCAGATGCATGCTTTACTGGTTAAAAATAATTGTATTTTTGACAAATCTTTTTATGTGGTTGTTGTCTGGCCGAATGTTAGCGGCACCATCAGGGGATTCAATGTCACTGTTGGGGCTATGGATGTTTTCCAAAGCAATATGTATTGACTGAGGGGTGGAAACTAATCTATTTGAGTTGGTCTTTATTCTATTCATGTGGTTGTCGCCGGGTCTGACATGTATAGTTATTTCAGAAATCGACTCTAGGCTATTATAATTACTAACATCATGCGGAAAAGAAACCATTGGTTCAGGAGTTGGAGCTATTTTGTTTAATGGCATTTGTTTAATTTGCTTTTTGTTTGATTGGAAATTGACGTTAATCTTATCAATCGAATTCATACTGTTCAAACTCCCAAAGTCATCCGATGTAGGAAATATTGTATTCGGGGTTTGATCTATAACATTGATTGCCGTTTCTGTAACGATGCTGTGGTCTGGTCGAGCATTTATGGTAGTTTCGTCTAGAAGCGGTTCCGGTGTTGGATTTTGTCTAATTGACATCTTTGTCTCTGTATGTTTTCCTGCTTGTTGATCTATGCTTGGCTCTTCATGCAATTCTTTATACGCTGATACTTTATCTTTGGCCGGTTGTTTATTAATTGTTTGATGATTCGAATTGTTTAAGCCGCTTGCTCCACACATGTTCAATGACTTGATATTGGTCGTGAATGAATCATTTATTGCTTTGAAATATGGAGCAATAAATAATTCATTAGTGCAATTATATGCTGTCAACGAAGTTGTGATAAACGTAGATTTGTTAGGCCCAATTTCACGATCTGTTGTAAGAAAAAGGAAAATACATGTAATATGTTAAAAATATGTAAGGATGACGGAGTATTCATGTGAGGATGACGGAGTATTTATGCGAGGAATACGGAGTATTTATATGAGGACGATGGAGCATTCATGTGAGGATGACGGAGTATTTATGTGAGGATGACGGAGTATTTATGTGAGGATGACGGAGTATTCATGTGAGGATGACGGAGTATTTATGTGAGGATGACGGAGTATTTATGTGAGGATGACGGAGTATTTATGCGGGGAATACGGAGTATTTATATGAGGACGATGGAGCATTTATGTGAGGATGACGGAGTATTTATGCGAAGAATACGGAGTATTTATATGAGGACGATGGAGCATTTATGTGAGGATGACGGAGTATTTATGCGAGGAATACGGAGTATTTATATGAGGACGATGGAGCATTTATGTGAGGATGACGGAGTATTTATGCGAAGAATACGGAGTATTTATATGAGGACGATGGAGCATTTATGTGAGGATGACGGAGTATTTATGCGAGGAATACGGAGTATTTATATGAGGACGATGGAGCATTCATGTGAGGATGACGGAGTATTTATGTGAGGATGACGGAGTATATATGTGAGGATGACCGAGTATTTATGTGAGGATGACGGAGTATTTATGCGAGGATGACGGAGTATTTACAAGAAAAGGATGACGGAGTATTTATGTGAGGATGACGGAGTATTTATATGAGGATGACGGAGTATTTATATGAGGATGACGGAGTATTTATGCGAGGATGACGGAGTATTTATATGAGGATGACGAAGTATTTATGTGAGGATGACGGAGTATTTATGCGAGGATGACGGAGTATTTATATGAGGATGACGGAGTATTTATGTGAGGATGACGGAGTATTTATGTGAGGATGACGGAGTATATATGTGAGGATGACCGAGTATTTATGTGAGGATGACGGAGTATTTATGCGAGGATGACGGAGTATTTATATGAGGATGACGGAGTATTTATGTGAGGAAGACGGAGTATTTACTTTTCTTTTCTTAGTTGCGTTCTGTGGGTTCAAGAAGTTCTGCTCCGAACTTTGACTCAGGATTGTTATTATTTCTGACTCGGTGGAATCATGGAGCTTAATAAGTATAGTTCGAAAAGAGAATATTACAATAAACCGGTGCTAGTGAGTGGTGTTAAATGAACTCAATCGACTCGTAAAATTATAGTCTGTTATATATTTTCTTGGTTGAGCTCTGTGCTTCCTATTTTCAAATAGTTTTGGATTCCATTTGTTTTTAAAAGTATACATACATACATACACAAAAAGTATTTCCTTTAAGTTTATTTTTGTATGACCTTATAATTACAAAAGTCATGTGTCTTTATGTTAATAATTCAGTTATTAGGCATTGGATTCAGTTCCACTATCATTTGTGTTTGTAAGTATCATTGAGTAAGAAGAAAACTTAAGGAGGTTGAAATAGTAAACTATTAATTAGTGCATTAATTACAGAAATCATTTTAGATGTAATTTTGCTTTCACGATATTTGTAAAACAAATTAAATATATTTTGTGATTTAATTTATGACAATCAGTTGATGATCGACTTCAGATTTTGGTTATAAATATTTGCAGACTATACCTGGCATGGAAAGATTGTCTTCTTTCTTAGACACTGTCTTGTACACCAGGACGACACCGATGATAATACACACTGTCAGACCGAGTGGAATCGCCATTGCTACGTATATTATTAGTTTGCTAGATTCGCCACTTGTGGTCGGCGGGGAAGTATGTGAGGTATCGCCAACTGTGTTGTACCGCTCAAAGATTGCAACTGCTAATTTGTATTGAGTTGCAATGTTAATAGATACTATGTTTGAAACCCTGACTCGGTTACCTTCGTCGTCAGTGGCAACTATTGCGAAATATGCCGTTGATGTGTAACTTTCCGTTGCATTTACTACCATTTTGAGAGCTTCGATCTCGCCTGAGGCGAGGGGAGTTGGAATAACGCTTGTGATATTGAGGAAGTCGGCGAATGTAAAGTTGTTCACAAGAGTATTAAAGTTCTCCGAAATTTGCAGTTCATAACTTGTTGCTGAAAATTAACGTATAACCCAGCATTAGTTATTTTTTCAAAAATACATAATTCTGTAATAGTATATTAAGTTTTTATGAAACATATTTATTTATAAGACCCAGTTACTACATCCCTTTATTTTTGTTATTACATGAATTTGGTATTTAGCCGATCTTGTTCCTAAAATATATCTAATGTTTGCTTTTAACCTGATTTTAAGTGGGGTTTTGTTACTGACACTTCCAATGCAATTATAATCATTTCTTATCTTTGCATGTCCTTAATATCGTTATAATCACTCTATGCATTGATTATGTTTGTGCTGTATTAGATTGTTCTGTGAAAGTAAAGTTTCAAGTTTGAGAAATACATGTATCTTTTTACCTTTATATGCTAACAAAATGCTTCAGTAAAAATAATAGATAATGAACTTTGTTACGGAAATGATTTGGCTTAATTAATTAGTCAAGATTTACATAAATATACACATAATTTTATTTGAAACTATATACATAAGCAGGCATATCTGTTAATAAGTAAATATAATGTTATTCAAAACGTCATTCCTACTATTTAAGATAATATGAATAAAGAAATGCGGTCAGTGTTGCAAATGATGCTTACAAAATGTATTGATTAATAGTGACATATTAATGACAAATTGAACAGGGTGTTGTACCTTGACCCACATTCATGTCATCTCCTGTAGCAGTCCAAGTAATTGTATAGTTTCTATTTTCTCCTTCAGAAGTAGATACTGTTGACACGTCAACTATCTGTACATTAGTTATTCGTCCAGGTGCAGTTATGTCAACAGACGTGTCGATATACGGCATGATGATATACGAATCTCCAGGAAGTGCGACCCTTTGAAATGCATCCACAGCTATACCATTGCTTATACTGCGACCTTTTTAATGAAAGAAAACTTTTTCGTACAAATTTACTATAACAAGGCATATTGCAGTCTTTAGCCTTAGTCATAAGTCTTAATATTGCTTTGATATAAAAATACTAGTGATTGAAGTTATACTAACAAAGTATACATATATGTATATTCATCGACCATTCGGTTGGATTGAATAAAAATAGTAATAGTCAATTATATATGATAATCAAGTGTGTTATTCTAGCATGCTTTGAAAAAGTATTTATTTTGCTTTAGGTTACAAACTTTGATTAGCCAAGTTTAAGTTGGCTTAATAAAATACACAATGTATACTATTTGTAATATATTAGTAATTGACATTTCCATCATAGAAAGACTGAAAAAAAACAACAACGGCCCAACAAAATATACCTGTGATTGAATAAGATCCTGAATAAACTGAGCCAAGCTTTGCGTTACCATCAGAACTTGCCAGCACTTTGACCGAAGCTCGAGTCCCATATGCCATGCAGCTGATTTGTATATAGCCAGAATATGTTCCGTCATCTCTAGCAATGTCTGGATCTGCAAATTATCAATTGCATTAATATGAAAACATCCAAAAGTTTGGATTAATATTAAGACAGAAAATAAGAAATCTTCTTGTTCATTTAATACAAGTAAGAAGTGTACGTAAAGCCAAAAAAAATCTACCAAGTCAAGGAGCTATGTAGGTGTGTTAAAAAAACAACCATATTACTCTGCTGCTGAAATGTGTTTAAACACAGATCCCTGTGAATTTATTTACAATTTCAAGAGTATGACCTTACAAACTCCTCCCTGGAAAATATAAAATTTTGGCCAATTAGACAAAGAAAATGTTCGAACTGCATTTATCAAACACTCTTTGGAAAGTACATATTTGCCAATTAAATGTATTACCAATACTAAAGTAGTACGTAAAATGAAAACATAAACAATGCAACGGTGATTTTGAAATTTTAAGAAAAGTTCTTTGATTTGAATCATGTGTATAGAAATTATATATTACCTGTCAAGAGTCACCTTGTGGCTTTTATATCGCTATTTGGGCTTTAACATGTGCAAAGTTTTTTTTGGTCAATATTTGTTATTAGGCAACTGTACAGCGTAAAAATGAATAAAGGGAGATAATTAAATTCACAACAACAGAATTTACGATTTTTTGCGATCTTTTCAGATGCTCATTCAGAATGCATGATATATATATGGAGATAATTATATGTGAATAACCAAGACATAAATGTACAGACCAGACTACGGCGAGTGCGTCTAGCTACAATGCAAACCAATTAATTTTTAGCCAATTAAAACGCTACTTTTTTAAAAAAAAATTCTTTCATTTTAGACTGGTTTAAGATATAAAACAGTATGTGTGAATATAATATAGAAGCACGTCTAGTAACGAGGTTGATAAATGGATAAGAATTGCCTTGTCGTGATAACAGTCCCGGTAAGTCAACACGTAATTAGGCTTCTCCCGTTGAGTGGTGTATAAATCTTATATTACTATGTGAATAACTATTACTTCAATATGCTATTTAAATACAACCAAAGTCATTTAATCGTAATTTATACTTTCGTTTCATCTTAACTGCGCGTTTCTTTGAATGAAACCTTAAGCTATTTATACATAATGTCTTCGAAAACTGTCCGAAGCATTAATAATTTGAAAAGCAACATTACAAAAATAAAGTTATTGGATTTTCAGTTCGACTTTCGAACATGCGCCTGTGCATTTTATTTAAGCGTGTTAGCTTAGTACAAATATATTGTATACTCCTTTTACAGCAATTAATTTCATATATGTATCTCCAATGGGACACGTGAGATAACTCTTTTTTTTTATTTAAGGCTAATTATAGCTCTTTTTTAGGGAGAAAATGAAAAGTAAAACATTTTAAGCAAGCTCATATCTCATATATAGTAAATAAAATGTTTTCACTACCATAAGAAGCACTCAGTGGGACAAATTTTTATGGCGGCTGTAAAAGTCGTCCTGCACTTTGTTGATATTATTTTTGATTTCTTAGAAACATCACGTTCGTCCAGTTCGTCAATTACACTTTTCTTGGACACGTTGCCTGTTTCAAAGAGATTCCAGAGTGTATTATATAACTTGATTTTGCATCGCTTTCTTTCAAACTTAAAAACACCGATTGCGTGGACTATTTCTAAACAAAAAAAAATATTTATCTGAAAGTTGATCTACAACTTTATTTGAAACACATTATTAGTTTTGACGGACACTTGCTGATTCAAATTGAAAAAAAAATGAAGGACGATAAAAGCAGTCGAATAAAATTAACCACATACAACTGATGTGTTACACGCCTCTGTAAAAACTGAAGCACGCTTGTAAATCTATAAAAAACGAGAACAAACCGGTTTTCAAAGATGCTATGAGTTAAATTTTGCCTTTATAAATTTTTGTGATTGTATTAACGTAAATCTTCATATCACTTTGAATCAAACTCATTCAGATTAACCGGCAAGTTAGAAAATAAATCGGCGATTTATTTGCAAGAAATTCAAATATGAATCGGAAGTGGTATTTAATCTAAAAAATGGTCATGGGTTTATTACACTCCTGCACCGAAACGTCAAGCACTAAACGTTATTATAGGACGTATATATCATGATTGTCGCTACATCTAAATTTATGGAATAGTTTGCCAAAATGCTTTAATGATACATCACCGTTATAAGGTTTTAAAATATTGAAGAAGAAAGATAGAGGCTAAAATACAAACGAACCTCTGCTAAGCATATACCAAGTAATAAGATAAGATAACCTGTATGTTTCTCACTCCATAATGACGAATCAAAGGTTTCTTTAGAAGCATTGTTTCATATGGGCTTTAAAGTCTCACTTACCAATCATCTTCCCTTAGTGACGGAAGATTATTGCGCAGAAGAAATTAGAGCTGTGTAAATCGGTTGTGCATTAGTTTTGTTAAAACTGTTTAAAATGGTCATATGTTATTTATACATATAAGAACACTGGAACATTTTCATGAGTTCTGCCAAGATGACATTGGGTACTGCTGGATAAAGATATAACAGTTTAAAGATGCGTAGTGGAAAACTGCAGTTGTAAAAAATGATAGGATGTCATCAAAAAATCGAAATTGTGAAAAGGCAATCCGGTAAACCCGATGTTTTTTCCTGCATAATTATGTAAGGATATGATAGGAAAGTAGTCTAAAATAACTATATTGATTAACACTGACATGCTTTTTTTTAATTATTTACTCCATAGTTTAGCTTCGCTGTAAGTATTATCTCAATGGAAATGAATATAAGTAAACAACCCTTTTTCTTACTGTAGCAGCAGCACTTGATATTGTAGTAGCACCTGTTGTTATTATCTCATTAAGATATGTTACAAAACTGTTACTAGAATTTTGTCCTAGAATATTGTAATATTGTCCACCCGTTTTTGCTGCAATATGCTGCAGTTTCGAATCAGCATTTGTTGATATTCCCATCGTATGTACCACAATGTGTGCATCTGTGGCGTTTTGTATACTATCATTAAGACCGTGCAAGTTATCTTGCCCATCGGAAACAAGTATCATCTGTCCATTCTCTGGATTAGTTAGCTTTGCTTTAAGTTCCTGTAACAAAATATACTATAAATGTAATTGTCTATATATTATGTATGTAGAATAAGTGTACTATGCAGCATTTTTTTTTCTTTGTTAGTATTTATAAAAAGACTTTGTCAGCTTAACAAAGAAAAATGAATACAAAGATAAACAAACAAATAACAACAAAACAGCAAAAACACAAACCTATTTATATATACGGTTAGTTAAAATTCCAGTCTAGTTAAAATAAAATATAAATGGTAAATCAGTTTCTGTCATATTAAAAGGACACATGTTGAACATTTTTATGAAAATATAAGTAAACATCTTAAAATGTATAAATTGATGTTTATGATGCTTTTCAACAATTTTCACAATAGAAACAATATGAAGAGTATGAATACCTATTGGTGTAATTTCATAATTGCATTATGTAGTCTAACAGAGATATAATTATCAAAAAAGTATTAACGAAACAATATAGCAAAATTAGTTGTAGGTATTATTTCAAAAACGATATGACAATAATGCATTTCACATATATATATTCATAGTCAGTTTAAATTTAAGTAAAATGAAAGGACACGTCTTAATCAGTTACCGGTTACCCAAGTGTACAGTGTAATGAGGAGGTATTCCCATGTTAATGTAGATTTTCTCATATTTTAAATTGATTGGACATTAGTTGTTATATAAATATAAAGAATACGATATAAGATATGTTGCTTGTAAAACCATAGTATATAAGGCATAGATAACATTGTTTCTATGGGCTGGTTAATATTATTATCTTTTGTCTTTGGCTTTGTAGCTAGGAGCTCACCGTTTGTATATTTATGTCTGGTTGTTCACAAACAAGTTTCTCAATGTATATAAATTATACATGTACATTGTGAACATGCTTCTGAAAATATCCGAATAATCTGATATACCGCTGTTGTGATTTCAATTATCCCCTTTTACGAAAAAGAATAAGATTTCACTTCAACTGGTTTCTATATCTACCAGTTATAAAGCGTGTGAGTAGTTATGAATCCTAAACTGGATCTTAGTAAAACTTTCAGCTGATGTATGAAAACTGTCCGTCAAGTCCAGATGTGTTGATATAAAGCCATTGTATATAAGTTATAATTGACACCAACTATATTGGTGTGGTATTCTGGTCTGGAGATGTATGTTATATAAAACCGATGGATAGTACTCAAAAAGTACTTTGACATCTTTCCAAGTTCTAAATCTCATTTGAAAACCTTATATCCTTTTAAAGAAATATTTGACGAATATATAACCAAATAATAATTTCAAAATGGGAGGTAGTTTTGCCATTATTCCAGAAAAAGTTATGAAAATCATCTCTGTACTTTTACACATTGCTATCTGTTCCAAATCGAGTTGGATTCCCCCATATTATATTGAGGATATGCTCTGAGCAAGGAAATCTAAAAAAAATAAGGAACAAAAGGTGAGATAATTATGCCATCACTCGAGATAGAATGATGTTTTTTTTTTCTGCACTTCCATATATTAATATAAAGAATAGAATCAAAGAGTCATCATCGAACCGAAACACATTTATAATATTATGCACATATATTTGATAGTGATGCATCCTAGCAAGTATCATAAATTCCCAGTTAGAAGTTGTAGTGAAATAGCAAGGACAAGTATTTGGTTATGGACTCCAGCAAAATACCATAAATCTCTAAAATATCTTCGAACCAAAACATAAAGACGGTATGCGCATCACTCCTTGCTAGTATGCATCCTAACAATTTTAATGAAATTAAACTAGAGCTGGTAGAAAAATAGAGCGTACAATGATTTTGGCGATGCAGAAACTGACGCACACAGGCACGGACTCACGGACGGACGAAGCGTTGACTATATGTTTTATTGAAAATTTTCGGGAAGCATAAAAAAGAAGTAAAAAATTAAGAAAAGAATATAATTGATATAGAAAGTTTGTATTATTGATTGCAAGTCTTACTTCTAGTGCTTTGTTTATTCCACAACCAATACACGTTCCTCCAGACCCATATGTTGGCAATTTCGGAATAAGTCCGTCTCGGTCCTGTTGTGAATTCACTTGTGTAAAGTTTTTCTGTAGCGATGCTGTACCGTTAACCAAACTATTCCGACATGAAAACCGTTTGAAACACGTTCTTGAATTGCAAATTTACACCATCTGTTTAGCATATTAATTCTATCACCCTAAATAAAACAACTGTATGTTAACGTCGATTAAAACAATTTTAAAAATAGAACAATTGTAAAATGTTCAGTTTAGAAAGTAATCGATATATTTGTGTGTTTTGTTAATAATATTGCTAATATTAAATCTGGAAATAAACACAATGCTAAGAGAAGATGTTGTTCAGATAATTTCTCGTGCAAGTCCACATTCACAAACCAACGGTCAGTATTAAAGTTTTAATTTTAAAAACATGACTTCTGTACATATTATTATTCAAAAATGCAAGCAATTGATGCATGGCCCAAATTATTACGTACTACATTTTACAAGACTTTTCTATGCTAGATATATATATATCAAGATAATATTTTGTTTTTATCGATAATAAATCAATTATATATTTTGCTTATTGTGAATATGCTTATTTTATTATAGAATGTGTTATAGCTGTTGTTGTGACTTTGTCTTTTGAATTATTATAAACTTCTTTGTGGTTTTGCTGTGGTTTATGTATACTAAAATAAAATAAATACAATTATTGCAGCATTTACATATTGGCCATTACTTCAAAGACAACGAAAACGAAATATGGATCATTGGACATTGTATTCATAATATACCTTAATTATGTAAGAATTATTTCATTTAAAATACAAACCCTCATGCTGACGGATACATCCAAAACAAACACAATATACATTGCTTTTTCGTGTAAATCTGGTTTGGTGTTTGTTCCCGGGGGCATTGGTGGATTGGCTCCTTACAATAGAAATAAAATGCTTATTGCCATCGTACGACATATATAATATAAGTCTATAAAATTAATGTTTTTTAAGTTTTCTAAAATGAACGAATGGTTTAAACGGGAAATTATTATATTAGTATACATCTATTACAAAAATTGAAATCACATCTCAAAATTATACTTACCACCAATAAAATCTTCATGACTTCTCATTACCTCCCAGGCGCTTTGTCCGCTACAAAAATAATTTTGATCATTCGGCGCTATTCGGTTGTGACGCAGCTCTTCAATGAGAGAAGAATCGTCACAAAACGATGAAATCTATAGTTTAAAAGTTACAACAACATTTATTTATGAAATATATTCAATAGAGCTGGAGCAGGCAAGGTAATTTAACATCAAAGCTCTGCGTTGTAGTCGAAATTCTAGATCTCACAATAACAAACTTTAATATCCTATTTACGTATAAAGCCAATATACAAACGCAAAGTATATTCAGACTAGCTTGAAAAGACCATGCACAATAAAGTGATCCGTGGATAAAGAGACAATAAGCAAAGAAAAAACGACTAATGTGAAATTGAATAAGTCTGCGTCAACAACTGCATTTAGTTGTATAAGGAACTACAGCAGGAATTTGGATATTTCGTATCAGGAAACGTTGTCCCTCCACTCACAACCTAACTTCATAAACGAGGGTTTGCGGTCATGTGTCAAAAATTGTGTTTAATAGATTTTTTGTTCAAGTCGACCAGAGAGCTTGGCAATACGAATGAGGCTATATGAAGTGATATATATACATACACATATATATATATATATCTTTATAATGGTAAAATGTAAGAAAATGAACCACTTGTAGAAACTTACAGTTGTGACCTGTTAAGCAGTGGTTTAATCTCAATGTGCTAGGAATGTTTCGAGACGGGGATATGCACTCTTAACATTATTGCATGGAATACATAAGATTTGATAGCTTAGAGATGAACAAAGTATGATTATCAATTTAGAGTCAATAAAGTATGGATCTTTTATTATCTTAGGCGTTGTTCAACATGCACCGTTGGCTTCTGCGCGTCAAAAGCAGTCTTGATTTGATTTCACGCAAGGTCAGAAGTCAAACGGTTTCGAAGGTGAGTAAATCGAAAATGAGGTGGCACTGTCCAAACTTATTTCCTGTCGTTATTTTAACAAAAATCTAGATTCTTCACTAATTCCCAGATTTAACTATTCCTGAGAAAAGGAAAAATCAGATGCAAAACAAATATTTCGTTCGAGGAAAGCAGAACATTATATGTACAGTAACTGTAATATCTAAAGGTCAAAGGCAATACAATTGCGTATAGGTTTTCGTTCTATGATTCAATAATTTCATAATTAAACATATGCATCTTTCCCAATATCACATTTACTTTCGAAATGCATTTTATCGATATTCAAAAGCATTAATCACATTACGGCTACACTTATACAATATGTTACCTCCCTTGACTAATGACGTCATAGACGAGGCTTGCGCTATATTATTATATCTGTTAAGCGACTTATAGAATATTAAAATATATATTCAACAGGATACAACGCATGTAAACTACATAGATCTCAAATTAGCATAAAAACAATTAATACAAGGAATCAATATAAAGTACTATACATAGATAAGAGCTGACACTTAATTAATCTAAAGCCTTAAGCAAAGGCATGCGTTTAATCATTTTATTTTTGCCACTCTTAATTCTACATATTCAGTGAGTTCATCTACATTTAGCAACATTTCTTTTCTTATTATATTTATCTGAGTATTTTATTTACATTGTCTCGTTTTATGATGTGGCGACGAGTTAGAGCGAAACTTGGTAGACCCGTTAACTAGATTTAATATTTGTGTCTGCTTACTCTTTGCCAAAAACGTGTAATTATCGAACTTAAGACATTTGATCCGAAATTAATGCTGATAAACCACCCAAACCAAATATTATCTACAATAATTCTTTTTTTGATATTCCTGACCGCTCCAAAGCGGTAGCCCCATTTTTCTATGTAGTACGCTAGGGAAACGGGAAATATGTATTTGTAATGTAACCAATCCGCCAACATGTACTTCATACCGATGCAACTTTTTTGCAACATTTCACACACGTAGTTTGAGATGTTACATTTGAGATGGTATGCTGGACACACGTAAACGAACACGATCATCTATATTTAAAGAATCGATAAGAAAAGGAAAACAGAGACATCATTGCCCAATACTTACTCACTGTTGAACATTTTATTGCATAGTTGCGACGAAATCGTTATATCTCATATAATCTAGTGTAATCTGTACCTTGTTAATGAACTGATATCCCATTAAACTGGCGTTGACATCCTGGCTAGGGTCTGCACAAAAGTTACAGTTTGATGGTAAACGTTTCGCTGCGTCATTGACATTACATGGTATAACCGCCTCTTCATCACAGGTTGTTCCCGCACCGATCCTACCTTGTATTGTTTCACTACACCTTGAAGATAGCAAGCTTAATTATACTATTTTAATAACAATAACAACAACAATAATAGTAATGAAAAAAAATAATGATATAATAAATTAGCATAATAGAATATAAGTTGAAGAACCCAGTACATGTGGATTAAGCATTATTCCTTCTGAAACTGTTATGTAGGTTGAAAGTTTTGCCAACGATGGCGATGGTCTATAATGTTCCTTTAGTTCCCATGTCTCAGGAATGACAATCTTTATTTGTCCAAAATATGCCCTTTGGTTTGTGGCTTCAACAAGACTTTGAGATTCTTCTGTGAGCACTGTCTGCAAAAAAGAATAATGACAATAATTAATATCTAATTGTTTTGCTCGTGCACACCACAAATAATCGTGGTAAACGATCAAATGTTCCAATTCTTGGTCCAGTACTCTAGATCCCACTGAATCATATACGTCATACACTCGAATCCGATAATTATCGCATAGTTAGGATCTATGAATACTTTGATATTTGACCTTGTGTGTAATAAACTTTGACTTTGACCATTCGGCTGCTGATGGCCTAATACCATAAGATATCGAGAACAGCATGTGTCATGTAACTTGTTACTTGAGCAATTAGATCGGTCGTTTCAAAGAGAAAGACCACAAATACGACAGATATGATTGTCTTTATTGAAGAACTTATCTTGATGAGGATCATGTTCAAATTAACTCGAGTTAAACAGATGGACACGTCACTTACTAAGGTGGACCTGTTAAATTTATCGCAAAGGAAGATTTACTATGTGTCTTGACAAATGATTTAAACTTAATTACCAGAAGATCTTTAAAATTCTTCTTTGCGAACGTGTACAATCGGTGATGGCAACTTTATGGTTCAAGCTTTCGGTAAACCACCGGAATGCAGTACATTCAAAGAATATGTCTTTGTTTTCAACACAGGCGTCCTCGAGAACTTTTTTGACAAAACAAATAGGATTGATGTCGCATGTGACAGGTTTAATGGTACTGGTACATTAACGATATTTATAAAGGATATATATATATCTAGTACACAATTCAACTTTTGAAACTTTTCAAATACCGAACCTTTCATAATAGAACTTTACATTGAACAAGCATTGATGAAACGATTGTTCGAAATAAATTTTAGTTATATATAGAAACATACATTATTAGGATATAATGTATAATTATTCAAAATACTGTTGAAATTTCGATTGATTTGATATAAAAATCAAATGAGTTTATGTTGCGTTAAACGTTTGCGACAGTACCATTGTCGCTTTTGTACTATATTTATAAGGAATATAGAATATACATTCACACTAGCCACTGTGGTTTTGAAAGTGCACTCTTATTTTCAAAACTAGCGTGATACCATTATTTCTATAACTGTCAATAGTTTTTTAAATATAAAGTTTTAAATAGTAATTCTACGAGGTTAATTTTTCCGTATGCTTAGACGGCAAAGATGCAAAGAAAGAATGATTGGTTGCGTGAGCATAAGTAAGGTCGTGTGAGTCTTTACATTACGTGGACGCCGTTTTTCCATTCTTACCAATTTACATCTAACGAAACATACCCAGCTGTTTATACGGACACGTCCTGCTTCATGTTAATATGTCTTGATATGCACAGGGTGAAAGAACATTAGAAAGCAATTACTCACTGCGACTCGAATTACCTGATACTTACAATAACTGAATCCACATTATTTTGTAATACAGTCACTACTCAAGAGCTTGGAATTTGAGTGAATTTCTATTAGTCATGTTTAGTGTTTGTTTCTGTTTCAGTGTCATTGTATTATGCTTATCCTTTCGTTATGTGTATATTTTATATCGAAGTAGGCTTACATTTTCATTATGTATACGTATTTAATTGTATATATCAACTATCATCAAATATTGTTTCATGTACAATGAACTAGACATATTAGGCACGTGTACATGCACATCTTTCAAACAAAATGCTTGTTTGATATTTATTTCGTTTCATTGTTATTGTAAGCATGTGGTTGCTTAATAGCCTAGGGGTACAATTAAACAACTACCACAGAGCTGTAAAATCAAATCGCATTGAGATGTTCTTTCTTTTTAAATGTTGTCAATTGATGTAGAACAGCATATTTATCGTTAAGTTTACGGCTCTCATACATATTTCATTGGGTGGAAAATGATTTTTTTTCCGCACTTAAAATATCCCTACAGTTTATGTCTATAAAACGCCTTAAATAGACGTAATGCAGTTCAATGAATTGCAAAATGTTCTAAACTGAAAAAGAACATTTTTTTTTCACAATTAAGTCACCGCGGATATTAAGATAAGTTAGACAGGATAATAAAACTAATGAATGTTTGAATGATTAAAGACAGTGTTTAATGTCCTCGAGTACTGGTTAACCTTTCAGAATCCCAGGAAACAGCGGTTTGGTTAACTGATCTTCTAAAAGCCCTCGAGGGCATAAACATGACGCTAAATATTCAATCAATCAATCAAAATATCACGTTGGACGTCTCACACACCAATTGATTTTGTATCGTTCAACATATCGAGACATGCACTTCCGGAATACTGAACACATTGCCAATGGTTCTAAACGTGTCTCCTTTCCACATATAGTCCAATATGTTGGTCCAAATATGCAGGACTAGACATGGGGTTGACCAGATTGCTTTTTCACAATTTCGATGGTTTGATGATACCCATTCATTTTTTACAATACTGCCCATTTGTTGCAATGTATCAGTACGCATTTTTAAACAGTTATACTTTCTTCAAATGCCAACTGTACCCAATGTTATCCAAACTTGGCATAACTCATGGAAATGTTCCCATATGTACAAAAATATAACATTTCTAAGCATCTTTAACAACAAAAATATACAGCTCTAATTTCCAGGGCGCAAGAATCTTGCTACCGCCACGAAGGGGAGGTATTTTTAAGTGTGACCATTAAAGGTCTATTCTTTGGAAAAGACACGAACAGTTCGCGGAAGTATATCAGTTAGTGTTTAATTTGTAGCATTTAGCAGAGTTTTAATATTAGATGTGGGTACATTTAATCCTGTCGATTTGCTTAAAATTTGGCGTGGAACTACTTCTTGATGATTTTTTTATATATACGTTTTACGACTTGGGTGTATCCATGTCCGATATACGAGTACTATTGTTAATCCCCTATAAAATTGGCCAATCATTTCACGTGGTGTTTCCGTGATATTTGGGCAAAAATAATAAATAATAAAGATAACAGTACATTATTTTATAAATTGATTGACTAATGACTTTATCCTTTATCTTTATATCTTAATATAATGCAAATGTATTGTAACAGTGTTGTGTTCTTTAATTACAAAGTCAATTAAGATTAATGCTTAAATCAGATTAGACTATAAAACGCATTGGCAGTACAATTTATATTGCAATAAATTAACACCACGCGACATTAAAGTTAAAATACAATCTGAAAACGAACCGAGATTAGGTCAGAAGATATTTACTTTAAGGTGACCAGCTAGAGTTTCGGCATAAACTTAGACAAAGCAGGAACATGGCTAATACACAACTTAATTGATTGATAAGAAGAAAAAAAATCTGTTGACGGTAGTTTCAGTGTTAATATGTAAATCAATGTTATCTGATTTAAAAAGTCATTATTAAAGTATGTTTAAAGTTATTTTGTTTTGATTTCTTGAATTTTGTTTAATCGTTCAAAATGTCATTCAGATTAAATGATTACATCATTTAATGTTATCATAGCGCCGTTAAGCTAAAAACTACGAATTAACCTTCATTTGTTTTGTTTAAATGATGAATGGTCGAATTTAATCACACGTTTTTGGCAAAAAAATCGCAATATTTGAAATAATAAAAATCATCCATCTAACTTTTAGTTAGGGTTAAAGTCATTGAAGTTTAAATAAACATGCTTCAGTGGATACTGATTAAATCGTATTATATAGTAAACCTGATATTGAATTCTATAAGAAATAAAGTGTTGAAAATAGGATTCCTTGTGAGCACAGAACAACACCGAAAAAGAACATTGTCGACTCGGCTTTATTGAGTATATCGGGGTAATGTTTTTAGTTTGTTTTAGGTAACACCCTCGCCATCATACTTTTACAAGTTTTAAAGTTCACCGATTTCCTAGCGTCTACTTAAGACGTTACTAATTTAGACATTCACTATGTTACTAGCATAATAAAGGGACATAAATGATTAACAGCACTAAACAACGATTCATTGCTTATTTAGCGTCATTTCTATCCCATCAAGGGCTAAATTACAATCAGTTAACCTTACCATTGTTTCCTTGAATCCTAGAAAGTTAACCAGTAATAGAGCACACCCTATCTCCGTAAGTAACTGATAACTTTCCCACTTGAATCAGTGATGAGGGACGAATGATATTGAGATTCATTGTCGTATATCAATCATCAAGGAGATTGTTGCCGGGCGCACTAGCGATTGAGCTAATCGGGTCTGGCACAACATAAAATAAAAAAAAAAAAAAATAAATAAACACGCAAAAAGCAATCCGTGTTTTATCATCGTTACATGATATCTTACAAAATGCTCACCGTTTTCGTATTGTTATGTCACAAGCCTAACATTAGCCGACTATGTCATCTGTATTAAGTATTGAGTCGATAATGAAAATAATCAAAGTGTTTTTAGAGTTTTAATAATATAAACAGTCATATGAAAAATAACTTTTACAAACGTATTATCGACGTACTCGTATTGAACGTCAATCTGATGAAGACATTGAATTTTATTAAATGAACTCTGTTAAATATTCTTTCATTCACATGCATTTATGCTCATCTTATTTATTTAACTTTTCCATCGCTGTAATTATGTAGTACTTGTTTTAATTCTATTTTTAAAGGACAGAAGGTTTGGTTCATGTTTGGTTAAACAAATGACATTTTGATTTCTATATAGATTGCTTGTTTCGAAGACATATTGCATGTATGAAAGAACAGAATATATTTTATGCCTAATTTAGTACATTGTACAATACAATATGAAAAAGGTCATAATGGCCCGTGATTTCACATTTCAGAATATTTTTATAAAACATTTTATATCAATTAAATGACGGATATAATAACTGATTTCAAACACAAAAAAATTATTGTTTTATATATATCATATAGAGCGTGGTCCAGTGGTAAAGCACCGAACCCATGATCGGAGGGTGAGTTCGATCCTCCGCCACGGCTATGTGTGGTGTCCGTGAGAAGACACTTTTCCGCATATGCTTAGTACTGGTTCTAACCAGGAAGACTTCGAGCGTGATTTGTAAGAACTTGCTTCACAATCGAAGCAAAATAAATAAGTTTAAACTATAAATAGTAATACAAACATTGCACCACTTCGCAATCTGTGTGTTAACATATTTATTTAAAAAAAGGGTTACTTTAATTACTTCTATATTGAGCTAGAGAATGTTTATTGCATTTTAACAGTGTACATTTGTCATATTTATTTCATTTGATTTAAAATTTATTTCTATCAATTGCCATTTTCTCGTTTTTCATTCTAAACGCTTTTTATATGTAAACATGTTTCTTATAATATGTTTGCTGTCAGTTTATAACAAATCAATAGTTCTAAACATACTTTGGTTACTATAATAGTAACTTGAATAAACTATATAAAAATTGAAACTCGTCCTCTAAAAGTAATTTCAAGATTGGAAAAAGTTTTCTCTTAGTCTTCTAATCAGGTTAAATAAAAACAATGAAGTGTTTCCAAGCCATACAAAGTTAACGCAGAAGTTATTAAGATTGTTTCTGACAAGAAGAGCACATTTGTTTTGACTACCTATCCAATCAAAGTCACTTTTTTAACACCAATGATGTCTTATTGCAGTATATGCTATGCCGGCGTTTGGTCTACTCATCTGTAGAATAAAATCACAACCACTATGAACCATTTGGAAATATTTTTTAGGCGTAAGAATCATGTTACCGTGGGAAAAAGGGGCGTAACTGTGTAGTGAGAGGTTAAGGGAAAGAGCGTGCGCCTCTGAATTGTGTTGGAGTGTGTACATTGTCTTAATTGTGTGCAAGTTAATTGTATTATGATTTTTTCATGATAAAACAAGTGTTTTAAACATACCGATATATGGAAATTACTATTTAAACATTAAATCAAATAAATGGTCAGTTTCAAAATAGGTTAGGTGTTGTTTGTGTACTTTAAAGTATTTAGAAATAAGAATAGACTCATGTGTTACTCGTTTAATACTCAAGAAGCATTTGGTGATACCGCGTTAAAACATTCGCTAAACGTGTGAGGTTACCGCAAACATTTCAATGCAATTACATGTATATGAAACTGAAATAAGATACCAGAAAATACAAAATGGTACAATTCTCAAACATATTTGACAAAATTACAAAATATAAAAACAAGCAACAAGTCGCAACAACTCGTTAATAATCGGATTTTGAGACGCATTCATTTTTCTCAATCGAGATTATGTTAACTCCATAAAAATGAAGTGGGTGGGGTACATTTCTAACATGGTCAATATAAAATAATACGCATTACTTGGTGAACAATATCTGAAACAGGCAATCTGGACACTTTACATGGTGTAAATAAGCCCACGAAGTTTGATCATGCAATTATAGAATTATATGAAGACAGAAGGTGATTCTCTGCTAGAATTTTACAACAGAAACAATGACTGCTTTTAGCCTTCCTGGAAACATCTAACAATTTGTAAATACCTTAAACTTGCTATGTTAGTAGAAACATTAAAATGGTTCCCTAGTGCCTATTGCCATACACACATGAGCACTTCTTTTACAGAATTACTGCTTGAAAAGGAAAACAACTGATTGGTAAAACAAAAAAGAATATTTTGTCAACTACTTGTCAAAACCCACTAATTTCTCATGAAATGGCACCGTTAAACACTCAAATTCAATAAATTATCTACATCTGAGAATATTCTGACAGAAAACAATATGACCTGTGTCATTGTTTTTTCAATATTTTTCATAAGGTTTCATTACACAGTTGAATTGTTCTTTGTTCTATATAAAATATGGTCTAGGATTTCGAATTTAAAAAAAGAAATCACATAAATTATTTAGTACGTATTTATTTGTAATAGTAGGAATGGCTCCCAACACAAAAATGCTCAGTAACTGGTAGGTTGACCAGCCTGTTTTTAAGAGGATACAGTGACAGTGAAATTAGTCCTGAATTGCTCATAAATACAAGCATATGTTGAAATCATATAAAAGCCTAAATTCTCACATACAAAGTCATGTTGACTACCTATCCAATAAAAGTCACTACCTATCCAATAAAAGTCACTATCTATCCAATAAACACCAGTGATGACTTATTGCAGCATATGCTATGCCACCTTTTGCTCCACACATCTGCAGCAAGACAACACAACCACTATAAACCATTATGAAACTATTTCAAAACCGAAGTACACAGGACTTTTAAAGCGTAAAAAATGGGTGTTACTGTATAGTTACACGGATACCTGGCTACAGTAATTTAAAATCGAAGACGAAAGCTTATCAAATACTTCAAACGAGTGTTCTAAACTTAACTTTTCGAACCTATACATATACCAGATACCTGAAGCATTTTGCGTACGGCACACGTAAGGTTATGATATTCAACTATGTTTTACTAATGGGTTAAACAACAACACATTCTTTCAATACTTTATTATTTTCATTTCAGTCTAACCGCTATTGTTTTTTTCCTCTCTTATATTCACATGCCGTAGAGTGTTTCGGCAATTTTTGATTGCCAAATAGAAAAAGAAGATCATTGAAACATACCACTTACGTGAATACGGTTTAAAAGTTCTTCATTTTTCCGGAAATATGTCTTGAATAACGACAAACTCGTCTTTGTAATGACCATTGTCCAGTGTAATGAGTTCATAACAAATGGCGAACATTAGCCATACTACTATATGAATTAAAATTTCCATTTTGACAAGCTTTAATTGAAAATACATGCATCAATCTCCTTAAGTTTAAAATTGCAAATTCATGTAATTTAAGTGTACACACGATACGTGCTTTATATACTTCGAATCATCAAATCAAATACGCACTTGTCCGGCCAGATATTACATTGCAGTAAACATTCAGTGTTTCAATGATATGAGAATGATAATTGATTATGATTCAACCAATCGTGTCAATCTTGCTTTAATTACTTTACGACTGCTTCCGTAAATACGTCTGGTGTACTTTAGATCTAACTACATAGGTTAAATATTCTATGTTTATAAAACAATGTCAAGGATTTTATACATTTATTATAATCACATGCATATGCCTTTTAAATGCATGTCAGTTTTATCTTTTATATCATCAATTAAACCTTACTATGATATATTGAATGAATTATCTTTTATATCAAATCCCTTACACTATACAATTCTTAAATACATAAGAATAACCACCACTATGATTATAAAATGAATAATTGTCCATAGGCATAGGAGCCGGGGGTCCAAGGGGGACTGCCCCCCCCCCCCCCAAATATTCAGTTTCAGTATATACGTTGGAGTCTGGAAGTACATCATCGTACACTCTGTCCTTAGGTTGCCCCCCACCCCACACCCCAGTAAATGAAAAACTCCTAACCCATGTTGTTAATATGATAGTTTTATCTGTATCATATTTTATAAATCTTGCCATGGGTTTGAAAAAGCAACTGAACTAAGGATGCATTTATTGAGTCACATTGTAACCAGTTATTATTATGCAATATATGTAAAGCACATATGTGGCAAATAACATGGTTATCATTACGCATTATTAGAACAACATACACGTGCCATAAAGTTTTATATACTACATCGTCAGAAACAAGGCACACATGTGCCATAATATCAATAACATATATTGCAAATATTCAAAGAATACAGAAAAAGGAAAATAAATGTGAAGGGTTCGATAGAATAAGCTACTGTAACATATATGTTAAATATCTAAACCATAACTATGGACCATATACCTGATCTGTGTGGAGCAGGGGGTGGTGGTGGGTAACAATATAACTATATGCGATCCCGAAAGTGTCTAGAGTAATAACTAAGGCAAAGGATCTCCACTGACCCGGCGACTTACCAATCAGCGATGACCTTATCGGACATGCTTCCAACAGAGCTAATTGCATCTGTGTGGAGAGGCTTGCGGTAAAACCTAATTCAGGTTTCCTTCTGAGTTAAGCATATGTGTAGAAAAACTGCGATAAGACGTGATTGATCAATACACGCTGCCCTTAGCTCGAATCATTAAACACGCTACGATGTTCATAGTTATTATGTATATAAAGCCTATCACTGTCAACATTCCAACTGGACACCTGGAAATAGTAATGCAAAGCTAAATCAGAATGAAAAATATATTTGATGTTGAGTTGCCATACGATATTTAATAATATGATCAACTACAACATCAACAACAACAAAATAAAAACAAGAAACAAAAATCAACATATTAAATCACAAGAAAAGGCGATTACGAGTTCTTCTTTACCACTAAAATAATAAATAAAACTCGCGATTTATAAGTGGATTATAACCACCATAGACCTGAAAGTATATATATTAGTTAAGCAGATGGCAGTAAGGAAACAAACACCGCCACAAAATCGATAACCATTACTCCAAATCGCAAACACTTTTTAAATAACCTGTTTAATGACTGTTGTGTACTTGGCAGGAGATAAATTAATTTTGATCATATGTTACATTTGGAAGCCAATACAAACGTTTTTCAGCACCGAGAGTATGAAGGGCTCTTGTACATATAAACAGTTCCCTTCAGGCATTCATAAAGCGTGTACAACAAAATAAGAAATACTCTGTGTTTCCACAATGACACCTAAGGCTCAGTCGTAAATGATTTCTAAAATGACATTTATATAACATTTTTTTCTTATGCACGCATGATGACCAGACAGTTATCTCCCTTTTAAATAAAATGACGGCACGCAAAGAGGCTTATATTTCAATTTAACTTATTATTAAATTGTTTAAGATTTAATAATGTACGTGGCTCTCCTAGATCATTGTCCAGGGTTGCATTTCACAAAAATACTTAAGATAAATATCCGTCGTAAACACAAAATAAGAAACTTTTATATTTTTTTCTTGGTTATCCACATAAAAATATTATATTTTTAGAAAACAAACCGTTTTATGAAATATTTAATCCGAGATTGGGTTTATCTGGATTAATATTTAAAATATTATGAACGATAATTACTGTACCTTTACGACCTATTTTAATCGTAACTTTTTTGTGTTGTAAGAAAGCTGGAATGGCAGAACGACAGCATTATTACCATTGCAATAATTGTTGTTTTAAAATACAGTTGGTGGAAAGAGTTCATTTAAATAAAAGTAAAAAGTAAGTTATTCGTTTTTAATTTACCATTAAAGACCATTTTTTGAATAAATCTTGTTTCAGTGAAAGATGCTCATTCAATTGTCTGCAATAACAACACGAAGAACAACATATACTTTATAAGGCATAAAACAGCACTTGCGTGGTTATAGTCGACACATATTTTAAAGCAGTAGCAGCCTATAGTAAACACATGAAAATCGGGTTATAACCGAAGTTATATATGTAAATACGTTATGTATAGATACCGACCTAGTTTAAATCGTAACAGACTCATATTGTATTTTTCTAATGATTCATTTTCATATTGGGCAGGATGTTTCAAAATGTCTACCTTAATTAATAGGCATAATTAAGAAGTAGGAGAAGTGCAAACCGAAATCGCAAGGTTTAATCCAATGGATACCACAACCTAGCATTGTCGTCTGCAATATGCAAAGAAAGTGAGAGTTTATTTCGCATTTTCGAACAATAAATACCGTCAAAACTGCCTACGGTATTTGATATATTTTCCTTGTAAGCCAAAATCGATAATTATTTAAAAAAAGTGTACGATCATTTTTATGGCGATTGCAAGATTCGAACAAAGTGTGATTGGGATTCTATGTCGTGTTACTAGTTCGTTGTTTAAAACATAAATATTTTGTTAATTTTGTATTTTTGTACAATTTGAAATTCACGTAAAATCGCAAATTTGCGACATCTAGAAAATGATACAGATTAGGATATATACAAGACCGGCAAATTTACCTAAACAAAATAGATTGTGATGCGCGTGGTCCAGTGATAGAGCACTGGACCCAGAATTGTAGGGTCGTGGATTCGATCCTTCCCCACGACTATGTGAGGTGTCCTTGAGCAAGACATTTTATACGCATAAGCCTAGCACTGGTTTCACCAAAGAAGACTTTAAACGTGTCTTGTATAAGTACTAATAACTTGTTTCACAGTCGAAGTAAAACAAATATGTTTAAACTAGTAAATAGATTTTAACTCGGAATATGCTAAAAAGTAAACTTTTTTTCTTAGTCTGGCAGATACAGCACTAAACCTTGCATGGAAGTGTATAGTATTTTTTTTGGTGATTATGGTAGTTTAGGCATTGCTTATGAAAAATCAGCATGATGACATCTTGTCATCATTGAGCATTTTGAAATATTCAAGATGGCCGCCAAGATGGCGGCAAATGAATTGAAAATTATTTTTTCCGCACATTTTAGTTATAAAAATGCACATAACATGTTTTTGATAAATTGATTTATTAAGTAAATATGTTACTACCATCTAAAATATAAAGCTTATACAACTGACAATATATACGAATGAAATATTCTTAAATAATGTCGTAAATAATAGCTGTTGTAATACCTTGGTGCAGTCTATCTCTGTTTTGTTTCACTACTCCTGTAAACTACATAATTTGTTATTAGTAATTAACTTTAACGTGGAATAGAAAAAAAGGTAAACGCAATGTTCATGTTATGCTAAGTAGACAGTTTTCACCATGTAATGTACATGCTTTAATTTGGAGGGGTAACGAACATTTTGGATTAAAAGCGGTTCCCTGAGAATGTTAGATCATTATTTAAGCAGTGATGTTGTTCATGCGAAACATTTTAATATATAAAGTTGGAAGCTGATTTTAACAATTTCGCTGAGAGAAGTAAAACAACGAAGTAATGAGTAGAAGATGTAATAAAACCTTATTTATAATGGGTATGTACATCAGAGCTGAAAGAAAAGCTGACTGGCCTTTGCATTTGGTAGCAGTTAAACTTATATAGATTATGCATGGTATAGAAATCTATAACCTGAGGTCCGTGGAAAGTACTTTCATAATTTATGAAGTGTGATATGTTTATTGAAACCACGTTCGTGAGATATAAACATGACCAGAGGGTAATACATAGTATTAATCCGAAGTCAAAATGACTGGAAATATAGGGATTGAGTTTGCGTGTTTGCAGTAGAGTTGAAAACATTTTGTCAAGTATGAGTACCAATGATGATTAATGCAAAGACCTTATCACATCACAATTATAAACATGTATTGAACAACGCGACTAAACTAAACACCCATATTCTATTATATCAATATCTTCAGCTAAATAGCTCCACAGAAATAAATGCTGATAAAGCAGTTGCCCATGGTAGTTAGCAAATATGAAAGAAATTTGGTTGACAGCAGTTTCCATCAAATGATGTCGTAAACTGTTGAGACATAGGCTGTGGCAAAGAGATAAATAAAGGCAGGAGATGCTAAATCATTTGATACGACTCTTATATACCTAAGATAAGGATTGCAGATAAGTTCACGTTATATAGATATTACAAACCTGTACCGACGTTATTGGTTACTGATACATGAAATCTCAGAATCGCGAAATCAACGACAGTAGTAACAGACAACTAAGTATATTCATAGACAAGTCTGCTGTTCTGTACTGGCCAATAGATGGTACTTGGAAATATTATTTTGAGAACTTTAAGGTCTAATACATAGAAACTAATATGTTACCTAGTTTTTGACAGATATTCGCTATTCAGCACAAAATGTATCACATGCACTAGTAGAGAAAACACAGGCATGCAGGATACGCCTTAACAACTCAATCGTAATATGCCAATTCCAGCTCGGAAATTAATTTTAACAGTGACAGAAATGACGCCAACTTATAGCAAACAAATAGTTCCGTGAAAGACATACACACGTTCATAAACATTTTGTTACATGTATTGGAGAAAATGACATACCAGTTGAGATAAATATATATATTGTTATTAAAAGGGATGGCATTAAAATCACACACGACACACGAGGTGACAGATAATATCCTCGCACAAGTGATCATAAAAGCACATTAACTAAACAAAGGTATAACAGCAATTTCCATTGATACTGATGTATTTGTACTTTAACTTCATTATTATCTTTAGGAAACCTTAACAAATCTGTGCCAAGGGGATCACATGTTAAGGAACTGTAGACATACATATAACGATCATAGGCTGTCTGGTTGCAATAAAATGGCAAGGTACTGTGATATCTGAAAACGAATAGGCTTAAAATATGAGGTTTCAGTAGTCACTAAAGTTGGAAGGCGATGTCAATTGTAAAACAATGCATACATAAAATACTTTACCACTAACAACATATTCTGAAGCTTTGCTGGAAATTCAAAAAGAGCTCCACACAGACAGGTGTATGGAAACATGCACTGGATTCTGACCAACCAAGCATTGGTACCAACGCCTTTCCTAAGGCAGTTCCAACAGAGCTGGCATTTTTTTCTGCAGAATAATTGAAGATGATCAAATGTTAACGTCCGATGGCATAAAATGGCGCTAGATATTCAAACAAATCAAACCTGTTAGGAAAATGGTGGTATTATTAAAGGCCACGTGCTTTTAATTGCAAATGTGTTTGTCACATAAACACCAAACACATCAAGCGTTATTTCCATCTTGATATTGCATTTCTAGTAATTTCCATCTTGATATTGCATTTCTAGCAAATTGGCGGCCATGTTGAACGCCGCGTCATCTTGTTTAGTTCAAAATGTTTAATGACACAACGTCTCCTAAGTCTGTCACCTAAACATCAAACACATTAAAAGTATCCTTTGGTATGGCTTTTTTTTTATATATTCTTATATCTTTTATATATTTTTTATCTGAATATTGCTTTTCGAGCAAATTGACGACAATTTTGAACGCCATCTAGTTTATTTTGAAATACTCTCAATGATGACATAATGTCATCTAACATAAAATCAAAGAACTATTTAAAGATCATTTGAGCAATAAAATATTACTACACACTCTTATGTGTGAAAATTGTATACCTAATACTAATTCACATTTAAATATTGCATTGCGAGCAAATGGCGGCCATTTTGGACGCCATCTTGTTCATTTCAAAATGCTCAATGATGACAAAAAATCATCCAACAAAAAATCAAACCATTATACAAAGACTACCATTTTAGCCAAAAAAAGATTATTCTAAATTCTCACGTATGAATAATTTAATATCTGATAGTAATTTCCATCTAAATATTACATATCGAGCAATTTGGGGCCATTTTTGGCACCATTTGTTTGTTTCAAAATGCCAAATATTGACAAAATATCATCTCAGTTTTTCAGTTTAACATCAAACATGTCAAAAATGTCCTTAAGTATGAATTATGTCATACCTAATAGTAGTTATCATCCAAATAGTGCATTTCGAGCAAATTCGTAGTCATTTTGGACGCCATCTTGCTTATTTCAAAATGCTCAATGATGACAAAATGTCACCTGACATAAAATCAAAAAACTATATATAAACTACCATTTTAGCCAAAAAAAAGTACTATACACTTTCATGTAAGGTTCAGTGAAAATACTCGGATTATCTGCGGACTATCTTGCATCTGATTCAAATTGAAAGCCAGTAGGTAGGAATAACATAAATCTTAAATAACTGCAACATTTTGATTCGATATTTGAATTGAATATTTGAAACCATGAAGCTAGATTTAGATCTTGAGGAAGTGTGCATGATTTACATGCTTGACAAAGATCACTAGAAAATGAATGATTGCGATCTAACACATCTTGTATATCCTCGAAAAAAATCGTGTTTTATGCTTGTTGATTTACAACTGCATCAGATTTAATTAGGGAAAGGTTTATCAAGTTTATCAAAGGTTTATACAATGTAACGAAAGTATAATACATGACACAAAAACCCTTAACGACAAGCATAACCTCAAGTTATTTGAGTTGCATAGGTAATGTATCGTGTGTTGACAGATGTCGAGCTGTATGCACACAATGCACGGATGACATCACCATCCCAAACATAACAACAAAACAAAACACACTAATAAGTCATATGTATAAAATCTGTTTAAATATGTATTAAATTTGTTTTTACTTCGATTTGGAAACAAGTTATTACAACTTATACAAATCACGCTCGACGTCTAAAGTTTTACTAATGACTAATACTATAAATCTAAAAATTGTATATATGTCTGTTTTGCAGTATGGCGAAAAGGTTGTTTTGATTTGATGTAATTTGTTCGAAAATGAATTAATGGATCTTATGTATTTGAATCATCATAACCATACACCGACTTTTAAATGTAATGAGAAATATAATTTGTGTAAGTTAAAAATAAAGACAAATAAAACAAACGTTTATGTTACTTTGAGATTTTAATCAATATATAAAGTTACAGTTACGCCAAACAAATGATAGTTATTTTCCAATTGGCCCGCCTGGTCCTCCTGGTCCGCTGTTCTGAGGGTGCCCGCAGCGACATAGTCCGTCGACACAGTGAACATCGTTAGCGCCCTGGTGGTGACCACATTGGAGACTTGTACAGTCATTTTGTGATGAACATGTACCTTGGTTAGCTACAATAATAATTTTGATAATAGTATTACTGTTATTGTTAATTAAAAACAATAGCAATAATAATAATAAATTACACATATATTAGCTAGAAAAAGTTCTTATAAAATAAACAAATTGATGAATTGAAAGTACTAAAGACAGATATGATGACATGCCACTACTATTTGTGCCAGATTTATTTTTTCTCGATGTATGATGTGACACAGAAAAATTTACTCATATAGCAGGTTTACGTTCTCCAATGGCGGTTTTGTTGTCACTACTTCACTCCTTCGGTAAGGTGATTGTCTATATTGTTTTTATTCTATTATGTCATGCATTTATTGTACTTATGCTGCTGTGGTGGATCTGTTGAATACATCATCTGCTGCTCAACACCTACTTAACGCCAATAAAACACAGAATTTTGAATATTGAGTATTTTGTATCCCTGATCTGCTATCATTTTATTGGTAACCGATCATATTTGAACGACCGCAATATATTTGTTAAATTTGTTTTTTAAAGTGGTGCAAGCTTCTGACTTGGTTGATCATACATTTCATATCTAGATTGGATACAATTCTCCAGCCGTCAAAAATACATTATTTTCCAATATTGCCAATTCTGAAATGCCTTAGTTTTCACTACTTACATAACTTATTTTTATACAAATTAATGTATGTTACAGTGACGAGGACGGTACATGTATGGTCACCCACCCAGGCAGTTATACTTACAATTGGGCGTGCATATATCATGGTTAGTTATGATAATACTACTACTAATTATAGTACTGTAATAATAATAATAATAATACTTATTAGCTAGTAGAAATAAAAAAACGTACATGTAAGCTTCCCAGTTCATCAATATAAAATTGAAAAACAACACAATGATAACAAGAAAATGACAACTCGGTCAGGGTCCGACTAAATCCCATTGAATGAAGAACAACCATTTGTTTTGTATGTTTGTATCACACTGGTGGTCCAGTATGTTACAATTCATTTACCGTTACAAACATTTGTAAAGAAAATTGTATTGAATGTTTTGACTTTATTTGTAGTGAAAATGTAAAAATATTTTACTTTGTGTGCACGATTCCATGTATTATTCGAACTTAGTAAACAATTAAGTTATGGATTGTATGTGGTAAACGTTAATAAGCTATGAACTTACATGACTTTGTGCTAGGTACATGCATTTAATGTAATTCGTTGTTTAAACAAACTCAATCACAGATTAGAGTTTGCAGGCGATCACATCACATATGGAGATCAATTAGTCGTTGCAGTATTACAGAACTTGTTATTGAGAGCATACCGTTGGTAGAGCTATTTGTCGATTTATGATAATACTAATTATAAAAAGATAATAATAATCAAGCATTCTAATTTACGAGAGAACTCATTTGAATTAATCGATAATCCAATGAGGCCCCACACATATACTGTTTCACATAACCAATTTAGAACCGGAAATGTTGTACAATGATGATTTTAACAGTGTTAATACCATTCAAATTTATTCAAATTTCATACACAGCAATAAAAATATAAAGCACCCAGTCTGTATTTTTTTTATAGATGTGTCGAAATAAATAGGTACATAATATCATCATGAATACAACCGGTGATTCATGTCTAAACTATAACAGTTACATTATTTCCTCTATAATGTTATGACGTTACGTCATTTTCTGTCAGATGTCTATCTATTTATAAAATGGAAGGACTTTACAAAAATCGATGTGATTTAGTTGACATAATTAGTGATTTTGTCCTGATGACAAATTTGAAAGAAACGTTAAATATAGACATTGGTATAACAGTATATGAATATATTCTTCGATCATTCGATCATAAATGAGTCTGGATTTGCAAATACAAGTTGTGAAATGATTTACTATTTTGACATATATTTATTAATACCTTTGTTCGGAGACTGTTCTGCAATTATTGTTATCCCGAATATATAAAACATTTTCTGGACAATACATGCTGTTTATTATTATAGTTATTTTGTTATTTTCCCATGCATTGTTTGGGCTTGTGTGGTTGATCGGTTAATTTGAATACCTCACTAACTGCTGGACATATAGTTTTTTTCTTAAATATTGCCAGTTCTGGAGAGCTTATTCCTGTCATGGCTTGTAATTATTTTAATACAATACATTGACTGTTACAGTGATGAAAATGCGTTTGTTCGGGGTGTATTGGTGTAATAGACGAGGTTGATACATATGTGGTCAACAACACATGCAGTTATACTTACAATTGGGCGTACAAACGCACATTCCACTAGCACATTCCTTGGTAAAATCCCCAATACATGACGTTGCCACGCAGTTTCCGACAACTGAGCACGTCTCACAAGCTACGTATGCTACAAGATAAAAGTCATACCAATAAATAGACAACAGAATCGATATATAATGGCTAAACTATAAACAAAGTGAGGTTATACTGATTAATCACAAAGTCAATATACAAAAACATACACATTTGATTTAACGTTTGCCACCTCGTTTCCACTACCATGCTGAATTGTACAATATAATATACTATATTTTCTAACTCGCATTGCGTACTCCTTCAATTACAAATTATCTTCATTATTTTCTTTATGTGAATGTGTTCAATGATCATAAAATAACACCCAATTGCCAATTAAATAAAAAAATATCAAACAAGTTAATTCATAAAAAAAAAGTTAAATTGGTTCATGGAGATACGTTGAAGACAAACGCAATATCTATCTACAAGAATGAAACTAATCGATAAAATATTGCAAACTTGTCCGATTTTAGTCAAACTATAAATAAATATGTTGAGTTCAGTTAGATTGGCTAACAGTGACAGCAGTAATGTCAGTTTGTGATTTACGTCTGCTTATATGCACCACATACTTTTTGAAACATCAAAGTAGAAATAACTCTAGCATGCATTTTTGAGTGAGGCTTATTTCAGTTTCGATTATCTAAAAATTCTTCGATTCTAAACTAAATTTAACCATTTTGAAAGAAAGTAACCAGTTTTATTTATGTAAAACAAAATCCTATATTTTACACTCATGTTCAAAATAAAAGAAAATTTCATCGTGTAGAGTTAAAAAAGGGTTTGTTAATGAACTTGTGCTAGTTAGTAACACGCAAATGCTTACAGCGAGATAGTTTAGGAAATACATTTTTTTTATTTATGTCACAATTGTTTAATGAATAGTATAAACGAGAGATAAAGCAGATATTTACTGAGAATTTCTGTCAACAAAATTAGTCTTTAGTATTGATTTGGAAGGGGAAATAGAGAGATGTAAATTATTCCGTTACAATTTAGACGAAAAAGCCGCTAGCTGAGTTGGATGTGATTGTAAACATTGGTACACATTATACAACAGTTTCGTTATTTTACGTCATTTTACAAGCACAAGTAATTGACTACTTTTCAATACATTCAGAGATTTTATAAACTTGATTGCAATGGGAAGGGAACCGGAGCGTAGTTTTGTAATATACGATCTTAAATTTTCGTTATGGTTCATTTTAACGTTTAACTCGCACTCATATTTAATATTTTATATATGTTTAGCTGATTTTGAGAATTTATATTATTTGTCCATTTTGTCTTATACTGTTATAATAGAAGATTATGGGTAAATGCAGTGTTATGAAAACTTCTTATAGACAAGTCACTTTCTTTATCAAATTCTTTAAATATAGATTAAACATCTGAAAATCAATTATTTCTACATCTAAAATAATCATATGAAAATATTTAATTGTTAACATTCTATCGTCCATAGATATATTGTTTTTCCAAAACCGTAGAGCATCTTATATGTGGATTAGAAACCCATGTATGTGGGTTAGAAACCCATGGCTGTAGAAATATTTCACGATCAATCATCACAAAGGCTGTGACAAGATGGGGATTGACCTTCATAGCCCCTGAATTGACCGGCAGACACGTTATCGACTGAGCCAGCCGATATAAACTATTTCCAAAGTCGTTTTTATTAAAAGACCTAACGGTACGGAGTGGTGTATAAAATCGGAATAGAAAGTTTGCTTCAGATAACAGTTTTAATGATAAAGGAACCATTTGCGATATTAACTTACCATCCAAAACTTGTATATTTGCAAAAAGTGCAATGATTTTTTATTTGTAATTTGCACCAGTTCCTATCATAACGTTTTAACAGCACAATACGCTGTTGCAATTTTAGCAAAAAGTACGACTCTCGGTTAACAGTAGTTTCCTCAGTTTAATGTTCCTACTTCAAACTAAATGAGATGATGAGAAACATGAACAATACACTTAATGTTAGTGTTTGTCAATATTATAACTTCAAACTTTAAAAATGATAAAAAAAAAACAACAAAAAAAAACAACAAAAAACAAAAAACAAAAAACAAAAAAAAAATAAATAAAAAATAAAAATAACAACAATAACAAAAAACTTACCGACCATAATGGCGAGGAAACAAAATAAGACCTTCATTGTTGATTTGCTGGGTTGTTTAACTTGGTACGAAGTTATGTCTTAAACAAAATGATACCGGCTTTTATACGCTTTCACACTACAAAAAACGTGATCAGCTTGACCTCTGAGGGTCATTTTTGGTTTGCGCTAATTCATTTATAGATTATGAACGTGAAAAACCATTCACGTGAATTTTAAAGTTACACTTCACTCCTTTAAATGTTAAAGGATGTACATCTATGTACCTGAATCCATGTTATTGAAATCGGTGTTTTTAAAAATAGTTCGGATGACTGTGTGCTACTTTCACGTCCGTTCGTTCATTTTTACATGAATTATTTTAAAAGTTGCTTTTATAAAATTCCTTAAGTATACATGTCTACATCGGTCAGTGACTATTATAATGATTATATGAATAATTCACATACTGTAATATACAGTAGCTGTATCAAAAATGTAATAAGTTTGACACTATAAGGGAAGTGAAATTCACGGACGATAGTTTTTGGAAATTAATTATATAGAGGATAAGTTCTATATATAATTAAATGTCTTCAATATACATTTTTTACTGGCATTACAAAATAACGTACTTTTATTATAGATCATATGAAAATGCATAGCAGTTAGAAGTTATTTTGATATTCGTTTGTTTCTCTTTCGAAAAATAATACCCGATTCTATCATCTGCAATCAATGTAGGCTCAGAGCATCATACAAGTTAGTTTACAGTCTAGAGTAGAGTATAAATGGTGTGGATCTATGTCAGTAATTTTTTAAACCCCCACTTAAACGGTTATCGTTTTTGACTGTTCCTTTTCTACGATATTTTAGACAGCAGTATCACTTCATCATCACGACATTGACGGCGGGACATTCCGTTTCAGTATTATTCGTGATTGTTTTCGGTAGTCCCAGATAATATAAATATAGGGGTCAGGTCAGGTCAACAATATTCACGAACTACACCGAATCGCGTACCTTATTATGTTTCACATACTTCTATATCGTGTCGAAGTATGTTATACATTATCAGTTAGACAATACTTTCCCAACTCTCGTTACAATGTTCAAGAGATTTAACGCGAACGTACTGACTGAGAGCTAACGTGTGCTCTGAGTAGACATTGATTGCATATGGTGTCAAACGTCATTTTCAACACATTTTATGTTACATATTACATATACAGTTGTTTTGATAGAAGGATAGCACATAATGAATCTGAGTAGGACCATCGTTCTTATACATGAACTGATAATAATAGGAAGCCTGGTCCGAGAGCGAATTACAGACATTTGAATCACTGATTAACATAATTGTTCAGTGAATTTTTTTTAACGTGCACTGCCTGCTTTAAAATCACCTCCGAATAATTACACGCGGTTCTATGAAATTGCACTTGAAAACTCAAAAAGAGACCCAACCGGGATCGAACAGGGAACTTTTGGGTCTTGGAGCAATCAAGACAACCACTAGACCACCGTAACTAATAAGATTATATAAAACTGCCGTTTGTGCTTGTGTATAAAAACAGATCTTGACTGCCTTTAGCGCTTAATCCATAAATATTGCGTAATGATAAAAAATGATTCTCTAAACTTCATACATTGATCCAATAATAGATAAGGGATTAAGCATAGATGATTTTAGAAAAAAATACTTTGAAAATATGTCCACCACATTTGTATATTTCTTTTAAAATAAACCAAACTGTTATTTGATTTCTTTATAACGTACATGTATAGCGTTAACAAAATAATGTACATTTAAATAATTATTTTAAAGTTAGAATAACAAAATCGGAAAGGGTTAACTACTGTTTAATTGCTACTTAGAGTATCGGCGCGCAAGTAACCACATATAATGCGAGGCAGGCTGTTAACCCTTTGACAACTCTTATATAGACGCCTTTGGACACCTCTAATATAGACGCCATTGGACACTTAATATAGAAAGCTTTAGAATAATTGGGTGAATTATGTTTATATTAACTGACAGAGTGGAAAACAGTGCAGGATGTATTCAGATTGCTCGTTACGAGCAATATTAATTCTTCCTGCATTGTTTTCAAAGGCCTTCTGTGATTGGTGCGTCAAAACGCGTATCTATTGAGTATAGGGTTTAATTGATATTCGTCTTTCTTCTCTTAATATGCGTCATGTACACTGACCCTAGCTATAACCTTCTTTGCTTTCCATATTGAAGGTACAAATATCGAAAAAAAAAAAGAAAAGCGAAAACCGAATAACAAACTAACTGCATTTTTCATATATCTATAATAGCTTTTTTTTTAATTTTAGATTTAATTATAGATTAATGAGACTCAAATACATACAGCAATTTTCCTCCATATAATAATTAACAAATACAACTGTATTTCGGATTCTCTACCTTAAAGTGGAAAATTTACCACATTTCCTTATAAAGCTACTATAAGAATTACAGTGTGTGAAGTATAAATATTATTATAATGGTCACCAACGATATATACCTTGATACTTAATCAGTTTAACTCTTAAAATAATTGACTGAAGTAAGCGAAAAATTCACGAACAAGTCGAACGTTTAAAAAGGAGACGACCATAAATTATGAGCCACTTTTCAACTTTTTTATCTATGACGTATTGCATACACAATCTGCACCCAAGGGGTCAGACTGATCACGTTTTCTGTGCTGTGAAAAACGTATATAAACCGAGATCTCGTTTCAATTAAGATATGATAAGAATTAACTTCGAACCAAGTTAACCAATCAAGTCCATTAACAATGAAGGTCGTATTTTGTTTCCTCGCCATTATGGTCGGTAAGTTTCTCTTTTTTTTCATCATTAGAGTGAAGAAATAACAGTGGACAAAATTAACAAAGACGTCAGACGTGTATTTAGAAGATGTCGATTTTCATTGAACTAATTGGCTATATTTGTAGGAGAATATAACTAATAGTATGTGGAAGTTATATTTATTATAATGTTGCAACAAGAACTTTTTACATTTGACGTAGTACATAACAAAGGCTAGCGTGACTTTAAATATTCACTTGCTTGGTAGTTTTAAATAACAATCATGATAAAATTAAAATCACCAATACGTAGATAACGACAAAGCTTAGGTGGTTAGCAAACATTAAAAAAAATGTTATTTTACTTAACCAGAACTGGACGCTATATTGGTTATATCTATTTTAGAATCGAAGCATGTGTACTGTACATTTTGAAATAATCGAACACAAATATGAGAAGTTGGAGTCATCTAGGGACTTACGTGACTTTATGAGAGAGAGAGTTATTTCGACTTAAAGGACTAAAATTGTATTTTGCTAAGCAGACATAACCCTGAATTACATTCAATTTGTCGTCTCTGTTAGGCAATCTGATTAAACAGTATAATCATATCTCACAAGATAACATATTACCCTTTAATTTCTAAAGAAATACCATCTTTGTATAACTAAAATGAGCATCTTTAAGGTAGTTTAAATAAAACCGGACGTTTTCTTAAAGGCTGTATATCAGAAAAAATGCTATGACCTACTAGTACACTTTCACTATGTCGACCGAACTCTTTCTAAGATGAAACAAATTCTAATATATGCAAATCAATATTACGGACCTTATCGAAATATAAATAAAATCACATAGCCGATTTGATACGTCACGAAATATGTTGCAATATTAAGTGGGGAATCTTTTATATTCTGATATAGATACGTAAGTCATGTTGGGAAATCCCTTTTCAATATATCATTTTGGGATATTTAAATGATATCCGTATGACAATATGGGATCAGCACGGTTAGATATGAGTATACTCTATTGAAAAAAAATGTTTTAGCCAATTTTAAAATTTTGAAAGTCCTGATATATTTCCTTTGATATCGTTGCAATTGACGTGACAATATCGTGGCAATTGACGTGGTAATATCGTGGCAATAGACGTGCAACTGACGTGACAATATCGTGGCAATTGACGTGGCAATATCGTGGCAATTGACGTGACAATATCGTGGCAATTGACGTGGCAATATCGTTGCAATTGACGTTACAATATCGTGGCAATTGACGTTACAATATCGTGGCAATTGACGTGACAATATCGTTACAATTGACGTTACAATATCGTTGCAATTGACGTGACAATATCGTGGCAATTGACGTTGCAATATCGTGGCAATTGACGTAGTTATATTTGTTTTTTTAACTTGGTTCATATTTAATTGATTCGGCTAATGCGCGTTATTTCATAAACACTGAACATATTCACATATATTTAAAACAGGAAATACACAGAAATAAAAGTCAGGAATATAGTATATGCTATTGTACAATACAGTACGGTAGTTGAGACGGAGAAATAAGCGTAAAATTAAATGTGTGCATGTTTTTGTAATCAACGAAAGTCAATATTAAACTCTATATATTTTATATATCAGCTGTTATATATCGATTCAGTTGCATATTTATTGGAATGACTGTTTTGTCTTGTAGCATACGTAGCTTGTGAGACGTGCTCTGTTGTCGGAAACTGCGCGTCAACGTCATGTAGTGGGGATTTCACCAAGGAATGTGCTAGTGGAATGTGCGTTTGTACGCCCAATTGTAAGTATAACTGCATGTAATGTTGACAACACGTGTATCAACCTCGCCTATTACAACAATACACCCCGAACAAGAGTGTTTTCATCACTGTAACATTCAATGTTTTGTATTAAAATAATGACATGCCATGAAAGAAATAAGCTCTCCAGAATTGGCAGTATTAACCTCGCCTTTTACTCCGATACACCTCGAACAAGCCCGTTTCTATCACTGTAACATACAATAATTTGTATAAAAATAATTACAAGTAGTGCAAAAATAAGGCACTTCAGAATTGGCAATAGTACAAAATAATGTATTTTTGACGGTTGGAGTGTTGTATCAAATCTAGATATGAAATAAATGATAAACCAAGACAAAAACTTGCACCACGTCAAAAAACAAATTTAACAAATATATTGCGGTCGTCCAAATATGATCGGTTACCGATAAATATGGTAGTAGATCTGGGATAAAAATTATTCAATATTAAAAACAGATCCACCACAGCAGCAATTAATGCATGACATAATATAACAAAAAACAATATAGACAATATCACCGTACCGAAGGAGTTAAGTAGTGATCACAGAACCCCAACTGGAGAGCGTAAACATGTTGTATGAGTAAATTTCTCTTTGCCACATCATACATAGAGAAAAAAATAACTCTAGCACAAATAGTGGTGGCATGTCATCATATCTGTGTGTAGTACTTTCAGATCATCATTTTGCTTATTTAATTAGAACTTTTTCTAGCTAATATATAATTATGTGATTGTTTTTGTTTTTAATAATTGTAATAGTAATCCTATTATCATAATTATTAATGTAGCTAACCAAGGTACATGCTCATCACAAAATGACTGTACAACTCTCCAATGTGATCACCACCAAGGCGCTAACGATGTTCACTGTGTCGACGGACTATGTCGCTGCGGGCACCCTCAGAACGGCGGACCAGGAGGACCAGGCGGGCCACCAGTTGGGAAATAACTATAAATATTTTAGTGTTATTGAACCATTTTGAAATGCAATATTGATTAAAAGCTCAAATGTAGCTACACGTTTGTTTTATATCATATACAGTATATACGCTAATCATTTGTTTTATTCAAAGAAAGACCTCGATGTCTCTGTTTGTTTTGAATCTAACATCATTTAGTAGCTCTTTATCTGGACATCAACATACCAAACATTTGAGTCTAAACTTAAAGCTTTGACTGAACAACGTAATGATTTAATGATGTAATTTAATGAAAAATAATATAACATTATCACATTTTTTTTAAAAATAGCGTAGTCCGGTTGTTATTGGTAATAAAGAAGCACAATAATGTATAAATAGTCGTTTCTAAAACTTACTACAAACTGTTTTTGTTGTTAAACATTTAAACTACAGCTTGAAAATGGTACCGATAGGCTGTTTCCAAGGCTAAACTGTTTTTAAATATACGAATGTTATTTTGTAAATGGTCCCAATCATCACAGGTAGCATGGTTACTGCAAATTATCTATACCGTATCGAATGAGAAGATTGTTAACAGCAATTAAACTGGTTATTAATATAAAAACAACAACACAAATCAACAGCATCCCAACATAGTGCTATTTAATGAACAAAATAAAACAATGAGTACGGTGATTTAAAATATACACATATTACAAAATAACAGTGAAATTTAGTAAACATAATTGCACACTATTGATAGTAATATTTAGTAAACATAATCACACACTATTTATAGTGGTATTTAGTAAACGTAATCACTCACTATTTATAGTGGTATTTAGTAAACGTAATCACTCACTATTTATAGTGGTATTTAGCAAAACAAATAGCAAGTACGTTGCTATTAAATATTGAAGCTTCAACTAATATGTATGAAGTTTGATTCAAAATTGTATGCTTATTACCGTTAAAAATGCCCAAATGTTTACAATATGTTGTAATTATGAACAGCATCTAACTTATATCTACAGGGATTATATGACGTATTTACGTATTTACATAAGCATCGTTTATGATGAACAAATGTTTCTCATTACTATTAATTAACTCAATCATATATTTACTATTTGTGTTGAAAATAATACGCAACTCTTGTGACTTAGCTGATATATGACCTGGAACCCGTTCAATATGATAAATTTATAGCACTATTAACCGTAAGTACGACATAACGACTATTGCCATGTTTGACTTTTGTTGTCCCAATTCTACCAATTACGAGTAGCTGTATTCGATAATAGTTTCAACATGAGATACTGAATTTCACTAACAGCCAAATAATAAAAATATCATGAACTAAACTGTGTTGATTAATAAGAAAACACAAAACCAAAAACAAACAACTGTCATTACTTAACTATAACAAAGATATAGTGTGCACATAATAACTATGAATTTAATTATACAAATTTAAAACCAAAGAAATTTCCATAAAAACTTAAAAAGTGACTATAATCTCGTTAAAGTTTGTTATGTCCAGTGTGTAGAATATATACACGTTGTGACAATGAACGTTAATATTATAATGTAACATAGGTGATGACAAATGATCATCGATAAAGAAAAGTACAAAATCGTCAAGTGATGGCATATAGATAACATGGTAAAACAAACTGACACGTTATACATTCTTACAACAACAGGAAGTGAGCTATACGCGCTTTGTCGCAACCGTTAAATATCTTACACGCTTTCGGCACCTGGGTATAATGTGTGTAAAACTCGGCATCCGTGAACACATTAGACGGCACCTATGGAATCAACATATTTTCTCGAGTGACATTACAACACAGTCAGATATTCATATAAAGATAAATGTATATGTTGTAATACATTTGTAATCGATTTATGTGTGCGCTGCATTCTTTCCATTGCAATCAGCTGCTGCTTTACAGAAATCTGCATAAATCAGGAATCTTTACGCGGATTTATAAACTACAGAACATCTCAAACAAAAGAGATACCAGAAGCATATTTCAGTAATAGATGTGTTGCATTATAATTTATTTTGATTTAACGATGTCAGTTTTACCTTTTTGTTGAAGAAACTTTAGAAAAATCGGTTTCAAATAATTGAGTAAACGGTTCTCACTTCAATGCCTATAATAATTGAGTAAACCGTACACTCTTCAATGCCTATAATAATTGAGTAAACGGTTCTCACTTTAATGCCTATAATAATTGAGTAAACGGTACTCACTTCAATGCCTATAATAATTGAGTAAACGGTACACTCTTCAATGCCTATAATAATTGAGTAAACGGTACACACTTCAATGCCTATAATATATATATCTGTATATATATGTGTATATATTTGGCAATACAACACAATGTGTTTTAAACCTACCAGGCAAATCCTACCAGGCAATGATGCGGCACCCGTGAATTTTCTGGTAATTGTTTTCACAACACGCCTCCCGTACAAAAATGCATAGTGGATATGCAAACTATTTATTTGAGCTTAAAGAGCTCGAAAAATAGCTGTGCAAGTTTGCAAATTGATAATATATACTTGTAATGAATGATGATATCCAGATTTTATTTTATGCCAATGTAACAATATACCACGCACAAGTATGTTACCAGGATTTGGCGAATACAACGCTGTTTACGATATTATAATGCATATTTAACTATGGTTTGGATTGAGATGGACCACGTCAATATGTTCATAATAGTTAGAATTCGATAAAGTGGGGGCACTTTGCTGTAACATGATTTTACTTGAATTCTGTTCTTTTTTACTTGTATTTACGAGTACTGTATCTTGAGCTTACGGGTGTAGAATTGGATGTACACTATACACAGATGCAGAACATCGCGAACAATATTTTCACGGACACAAAACATGCGTACTGTCTCATCCCAGTGTTGGCTTATTATATTTTCTGAATCAGGACTTACCCTCTTTAGGGGTGGGGTTAGGTAAGGGGCACTCCCTATATCTTGGTTAGTACATATGTTCCGTGGTTTTGTCCCCTCGGTTTGGTTTTATGATGTAATGTTTTGACCCCTATTTCATTTGCATATTGCACAGTAGAGCTTTGACCCTCATTTATGGACACATAATGTAGACTTTCGAACCCTTGTTTCAGTTTCAGTTCCCTCTGCCTAGGAGCTCCAGGGTAGGAATCTCTTGGATTTTATTCTGAGTGAAATCCAAGAGTTTGTGCCCCCCCCCCCCCCCCCCCCCCCAAATATTAGGCTTGAATGTAGAGTTTGAGTCTATGTTATGAAGTTTACAGGGCACATATTTACCCATTTTCAGGTAACTTGACCCCCACCCTTGACACCCTCAGTAAAACCGACTATGCTCAATTGTTTTTCTAATGCGCGTTCTGTGCTTACAAGGGACGGGTGGATCAATTTATTACAGATTATTCCAACAGCAGTCGAACGCGATATTTGGTGGCCTTAAACTTTCGCCCAGTACCCAGTGTAGAAATAAATCTGGGCATTAAGTTAAAAGCACTGTCAGCTTAACACCTTGTTAAGATAAGTTTTAAATGATTTAATGCTTTCATAATAATAATTGACTGACAATTGGAAACTTTGAATTTTGAAGATGGTCAGTATCTCTAAGATTTGACCTTACAGAGTGTTAGGCTAAAAGAGCTTCAAACAACTCAGCCCTGATGCTTTAAAATTAATAGAGCTCGTTAAGTAGTGTCCTAAAAGAATACTGTTAAAGACAGTATTTAGGGGACATGAGAGGTGTTTCATTGTCCATTACTCTTCATGAATAGAGTCGATAAAAGCGATTTTGCTCTTCATTTCTTAGACCCGTTTTGGGCTTTAAATAGATCCTTTGTTTAGGTTAAAAATGGGTCGATAACAAAATCTAACAATACCAAGTCTTAGAATTAAAGCGATAAAAGTGTAATATAAATTAATATTTCGGAAATGTACAGACTGAGTTTAAATTTTCAAAATATGGTGAACTATATCAATTCATATTTTCATATCCCCACAGAGTCTTTGACCATACAGGAGCACATGTATCGTTTAAATCCAAGAATAGAATAAATGTACATTGTATGAAATCCCTAGCAAGCACTGATTTTGTAACAATACTAGTAAATGTAAACAACTATGTCCAACAAATTAAAAAAACATAATATATAATACAGAAGATCTTTACATTACTACAATAATTGATTAGTTTGCTTTAACATATTTCACAAAATTTACAACATTGTTGATATAAAATACAAAGCGGAAATGGATTGGATCGAGGTTTAGCTTAATAAGTTCTTTTTTTTCTGAATTCCCATAATTAATGATGTGACTGCGACGTCGTGCTTCCATTATAACAACGCTTGCACTCCAGGAGCTATTATTACCCCTACATAATATAATAAAGGTTGTGTAAGGGTTATAATAGTTGATTGATTACGGTATTTCACTAATTGAGTCAACACATTTTGTTGTTTTCTCGTTGCGTTCTGTACTTCCATCGGCCACATTCATCGGATATGCCTAATGATCGTTTTCGAGGTTTATATATAGATAACACATGTTATACCAAATATGGAACTAGAGATGCGCGTATGTTTTAACTGGGACTAATTTCTAAACAAGTGTATAGTTTTATTGATAACCAGTAATTTACTTTAATAATTTATAAAATAAAACAAAAGACGAAAAACGACATGATGATGCTAAATTACTAAAGAAAGCATTTAAGGTTTATAACCATCTGTTTACAAGATGTTGGCGTTTGGTTGTGCTCGCGTCGTGTGGGAGTCTATCTGTGTGTGTGTGTGTGGGGGGGGGGGGAGTGTGGGGGGGTGTGTGTGTGGGGTGTGTGTGTGTGTGTGTGTGTGTGTGTGTGTGTGTGTGTGTGTTTGATTGTGCGTGCGTGGTGTGGGAGTGAGTGAGTGAGTGAGTAAGAGTATGTGTGTGTGTGTGTGTGTGTGTGTGTGTGTGTGTGTGTGTGTGTGTGTGTGGTTGTGCGTGCGTAGTGTGGGATTGAGTGAGTGAGTGAGTGAGTGAGTGAGTGAGTGAGTGAGTGAGTGAGTGAATGAGTGAGTGAGTGAGTGAGTGAGTGAGTGAGTGAGTGAGTGAGTGAGTGAGTGAGTGAGTGAGTGAGAGTATATGCGCGCGTGTGTGAGTGTGTGAGTGTGTGAGTATGCTTTTATATAATATATTTTTTATTTCTCATCTATATTGTGTTATATTCGGTTACTTTAACTATTCAAAATGTATAGATTGTAAAATGTTACTGTCATATCATTTAAAAAAGTGAATACAATTAAAGTGTATAATTATGTTTGCTGACATTATGCCAATACCATTTAATTTGATTTAATTATAAAATACATACATCGTTGGTGCTTTACACTGATGTCAAAAATAACCGTTCCATTCTTGAGCTCTTTATGAGAGGTTTTGAAGAAAGGCTGGATTTCAAAGCTTAGGAATGCTCTTATTTTAATTGATTAATGCTGAATCTTAGTTACTTTTTAAGTAAACTGTTCTGATAACCAAACTTAATTTGTTTTATATGATTCGGTTTGCAGTTTACGTACACAAAATATGAATAAGAAAATGGCAAGTTGTTTATGATAAAATATGAGGAATTTACGATAGTTTGGCATTCGTTTCGTTTCATCGATGTTTATACTAAACTTGATTCTGGTTAGAATCTTCATCGAATGTATCATTGCCATTTTGGCCACTGTCGTCAATTTCTGGACTACGTGGGTTGATGTTTCCGATATCAGTTATTTCATCGGGAAGATGCGGGTTCATGTTGAAATGTGTCATTCCGGAGAACGGTGCAGGGAATTGAAAGGAGAACGATTCACGGCTGGGGTTTATTTGTTTTATCGAAAGGAAATTCGGGGGAGGATGATCCGATTCCAGTGTAAACATTTTCTTTGACGGCAATGCTGGAAGACCCTCTGGTAGTGTAAGGTTCGTTCCGTCGTGTGGTCCAGTAACATCTCGGCTCTCGAGAGAACTCTGTGACATTGAGACTTTGTTGGTTAGATGGAAAGGTATGTTGTAGGAAGGTGTATCTGGAACCGATGGTTCTGTATCCGTTTCTTCAGGATATATATCAGTCGTAGTCGGAAATTGCATGACCTTTTTACCGCATTGTATCGTTCTCAATGTGAGTTCTCTCTTGTCCCCTCCAATGTCGCATGTGTTCCACGCTTCTTCATCTGGTTCTGAATAAAACGAATCTAAGCTTAATTCGCTAAAAACGTCATCATCGGTATGTAGGATTGGCTCAGGAGTAGTGCTGTCTGAGGTTAGTCGTTTGATGCGTTTGTTTTCAAGTTTATCATCTCTGGCGCTATCGGAGCATTCATCCGTACTGTTCAAACTCTGAAGATCGTCTGCCGTGGTTGAAAGTTGAGGTTCAGGTGTTGGAGTTATCCTATTTGATGATATCGTTTTTATACGTTTTTTATCTTGTTGACTTCTATTGGACGACAAAGACAAGATTTCAGCGGATTCTGACTTTCGTAAAGGATGGTTAAATCTATTGAGTTTACACGGTTCAAATAACGGCGTTTCGATATTAATCGTGCTCAATTCGCGTGCTGAAAACGGAATGTTTGTCTTGGTTTGGTTAGTTCCTGATTTCGGACTACCAGCGCTATTGCTTTTATAACTCACAGTTCGTGTTCTATACGAGGTGTTACATGGTCCAGTTTCTGCATCTGTTTGTAAATAAAATAAAAGCAACTATGATATGACAATTATCTACAGAATTATAGTCCAGTATTTACAGTTTTTCTATTTATTTCATGATTGATCAAAGAGTATCCTAATTGTATCAAATTGCTAACAATACTTGTTTCTTACCTAAAATAAGTTCATGTGTTTACAAGAATGTCTGACTTGCATTAAGTTTTGTACTGAATCCATACATTTTGAATTGCCCTCCTGAAATCTCTTTCTTAAATACATATGAAGTACGTGCATTGGATATTCTTGTAAGTTTGTAAATAAAAAAACAAAACAAACCGTGATATGACACATATCTTATAAAGAATTATAGTCCAGTATTTACTTTTATCTGATAATTTCATAATTTATAAAAAAGTATCCTTATAATATAAAATTGCTAACAATACTTATTTCTCACCTAAATTAGGCCAGGCCCGATTAGCTCAGTCGGTTACGCGTCTGACTATTAATCTAGGGCTCGTGAGTTCGAATCCCCGCCGGCCACAGTCTCCGTGATGATTGATTTACGACATTGTGTCTCATTATCATTCGTCTCTCACCGCTGATTTAAGTGGAAAAGTTATCAGTAACTTGCAGAGATCGGTTGTGCTCGAGCACTGGTTAACACATCAAGATACCAGGAAACAGTGGTTAGGTTAATGGCATAAAAATGACGCTAAGTATTCCACCAATCAATCAATCAATTACCTAAATTAAGTTCATGCGTTTACAAGAATGGCTGACTTACATTAAGTATTATCCTGAATCCATAGATTGAGAATAACCCCCTCCCCTGAAATCTCTTTCCAAAAACATAATTATGAAGTACGTGCATTGGATATTCTTGTTAGTTTGTAACTAAAATATAAGCAACCATGATATGACAATTATCCAATACAGAATTATAGTCCGATATTTACCGATTAATTTCATGATTGATAAAAAAGTATCCTAATAATATCAAATTGCTATTATTACTTTTCTTACCTAAAGTAAGTTCATGAGTTTACAAGAATGTCTGACTTACATTAAGTTTTAAACTGAATCCATAGATTTTGAATTGCCCTCCTCCTCCACAATAAACAAGGAGATGGACAGAATAGTAATTAGTCATATATTGAATTGAATCTTACTGTTAATACTATGAACAATGACAATTTAATATTTGGACATAAACACCCTGGTATGTGATATTGCAAAATTAGATTTAGTACTAATTATAAAATTTGACAAACATTACCCCGTATAGAATTGTTATCCTTTCTAAACTTTTTCTTGTACACCAGAACGCCACCGAATACGAAAACGAGAATTAAACATACAGGAACAATAACTGCAATAAGTATAACAGTCGTTGCACTGGATTCACTTGTCGAAGTCTGGGAAGGGGAATATTGCCGATCATCGCCAACTATGTTATCTTGCTCAGCGATTGCAACAGTTACTGCTATTTTGTATCCAGATGCAATGTTAATAGATACTATATTTGAAACATTGCCACGGTTGCCCTCGTTGTCTATTGCTATTATTGCAATATAAGCCGTAGATAAATATCGTTCTGTTGCATCTACTACCATTTTAAGAGCTTCAGTCTCACCAGAGGCGAGAGGTGTCGGAATAGCACTTGTGATATTTAGAAAGTCGACAGATGTAAAATTATCCATTAAGGTACTAGAGTTCTCCGAAATCCTCAGTTCATAACTTGTTGCTGAAAATTAATAAGAACTGTATGTAAGAGAATTTACATACATAAGCACGTTATATACATTAATTACATTCATAATGACGAATTACCTACTAGAAGATGTCTTGAATACATAATTCACTTACATTGACAATATCTATTTCCTCATTGATCCGCGCCTTCGCGTGTCAATGTCGTTAACTCCATTATGTATATATAGACTACAGTTATTAAATAGGCATATATATAAATCGTGAAGAATATAATTTATATTTGAGTTTTGGAAAGTGATAATTAATAAAACCAAAATGTCAGTTTTATAGTAAGAATGTGATAATTGGTTTTGTGTCAATTCTGTAAAACAATAAACTTGTTGTTCGCAAATGGTAAAGAGTCATTCGTGACTTCCCTCACGACGCACCATTCGCAAAAAATCCCATTTTACTATCCGTAACGGAAAACAGCAGTGGTTCTATAAACTATAAACAGTAGAACCTCGATGGCTCGAACCCGACTGGACTGGACAAAGTAGTTCGAAATAAAGTTGTTCGAACCAAGTATTGTATAACATAATAAATCCATGGCCATTTCCCTAAATTATATACCTATAAAACTAAAGGTAGTCGGCGGTAAGCAGATCAAATATCGAACTTACGTCTGTCAGTTTCCCCGATAAATATAAAATTTGATGATACCTTGTCCAACATTCATGTCATCTCCTGTAGCAGTCCAAGTTATTGTATAGTTTCTATTTTCTCCCTCAGTAGTTGACACGGTTGACACGTCAACTATCTGTAAATTGGTTATTCGTCCAGGTGCAGTTATGTCAACTGAGGTATCGATATTTTGCATGATGATATACAAATCTCCAGGGAGTGCGACCCTTTGAAAACCATCTACAGTACCACCACTGGTAGTGTCACTTCCTAAATATAGGTCAAATACATTCATATATTTCTATGATAAATCAGGTGAAGGACATATTTGAAGTACGAATCGCACTTAAAAGAAGGAAAAAATGAATCATGTTTATTAGTCTCTTCCAGCACCGTCGTAAACTATTCTATCTTTTCTCAAGCAACACTTAATAGGTTTTATGGCTCCACAGAATCGGAAGTTTCGAAGTAGATGTTCTATTAAATACAACTTAAAGATCGTTTTAGTACCAAATAATACTTGCACAGAACGCTATGGAAATAAGTAATTAGCTGAATCAGTTTCTTTTGATGACTAAGCTACTACAAATCAGATGTAACAGGTAAATATTAATTTCTGACAGTTATATAGGTTAGGCTATACTTATTATATGCTTGGTTGCCAATCGAGCTCATAGTTTATATTTCTGGATTAAACCGGATGGTGCTGATTGTTGTTTTTGAGAGGTCATTGGGTCAAGTCAGGGATTGAACCCTCCGCTTGATCTCCTGTTTATAATGATAATAAATTCCAAATTATATTGTTTCTATGGTTGTAGTACTTTGTGGTGCATTTCCTTCCAGACTGACTGATTCGTTGTTTTGGTATAGAAGTTAAATACTTGTAAACAAGTTTATATTCAGGGGAATTGTTTCGAGGAACATGCTACACTTTATTGTTTTATAATAGTTTATATGTTTGTTTAATTAAATCGTCAGAAAAAAATAATGTATTACACATTTAACATAGTTCTAGAGTTAAATATTATTGCTATATAAGAAAACTTTGACCATTAACATAAATACATGGTCAACATATATTTTTGTATGGGGGTTAACGTCATTTTCAACACATAAAAGGTTACTTTTGCCATATTCAGTTTTATTGGTGCAGGAATACCTCAGACTGAATATATCTCTCCGTAAGTAACTTCTCCCGCGTAAGAGCTTTGGACCGCGTCTCAGACCATCCGGTCACGGAAGACCCCCGTTCAAAATTTAAATCCGTTTCTAGACATTGACTGTTTACTGATACTGTAACAGTATATCCGTTTATGAATACCTGTGTTTCTATACGATCCTGAATTGACAGAACCAAGTTACCATCGGCACTTGCCAAAACTTTGATCGTAGCTTGATCTCCATTTGACATGCAGTTGAGTTGTATATAGCCTGAGTATGTACCGTCATCTCTTACAATGTCTGGGTCTGTAAGTGACAAAAACGCTTAATTTCTATATATTGTTCACTTCGTTCGTCAAATTAGTACACGTTTTACTAATTTATTTCAATAGTTTAAACATATTTCATTACAGCATGGAATTGATATACACTGCAATGGCAACATATAAACTTAAATTATAAACTGATTAAAACTAAAATGAAAATTAAAACTTATTTTGCTGTTAAACAGGTTGATAATTCAAATTAAAATTGATAAAATCGAAATAAGATCAGATCATTTTCATTTTGACCACCATGTTTACTTAATATATGTTTGTTTTCTTTTATACATAAACTGATGAAACTCTTTGTTAATGTGAAGCTATGTGGCATATCTATTACTACAACGTCTGTGCATGTTATGAAATATTTTTGTATTGGATCAACAGTTTAACTTACTAGCATATTTCATACTGATATGTTGATATTACCTATTGTTTTACCATATTTGCCATATTTGACCTCAAATATATGAAATAGTAAACCCTTTAATTTGCAACCATTTCCAAAATTTACGTCGCTTTCCTAAATAGAAACGAATTAAGGTAAATTTTCTTTGATATTTTATTTCCATGCATACACTATATTAATATTCATAAATACATGTTATGTTAATTGAAAGGTTATCAAATTTGCCACCTACCCTTATTAACTGTATTAAAAGAAGCTCAGTACCTCATTAATGTCGAACATTTTCCAAAGTTCAGAAATAACCTATATTTAAACTATCTACATGTATATGAAAAATCGGTACTGTCGATCATTCGAGATATCTAAAATAAAAAAAAAAGAAATGTTCATTTATACCACCTAAAATAAATTCAATATAGCCGTACATTTAACGTATCTATATCATTTAGTCATGACGTATTTTTAACATATCTATATCTTTAAGTAATGCCGTATTTTTAACATATCTGTATCTTTAAGTAATGCCGTACATTTAACCTATCTATATCATTAAGTCATGCCGTACATTTAACCTATCTATATCATTAAGTAATGCCGTATATTTAACCTATCTATATCATTAAGTAAAGCCGTACATTTAACCTATTATATCATTAAGCCATGCCGTACATTTAACCTATCTATATCATAAAGTAATGCCGTATTTTTAACATATCTATATCATTAATCTATGCCATACATTTAACCTACGATATCATTAAGTAATGCCGTACATTTAACCTATCTATATCATAAAGTAATGTCGTACATTTAACCTACTATATCATTAAGTCATGCCGTACATTTAACCTATCTATATCATTAAGTATTGCCGTATTTTTATCAAATCTATATCATTAATCTATGCCGTACATTTAACCTACTATATCATTAAGTCATGCCGTACATTTAACCTATCTATATCATTAAGTATTGCCGTATTTTTAACAAATCTATATCATTAAGTAATGCCGTACATTTAACCTATCTATATCATTCAGTAATGCCGTACATTTAACCTATCTATATCATTCAGTGATGCCGTACATTTAACCTATCTATACCATTAAATTATTTCGTACATTTAAACTTACTATATGAAACTCAGTAACGTCATTAAAGTATCTTACTTTGCAATTTGTGTACATATCAGATTCTCAGCAGGAATACATGTGTTTGTAGAGCTTCTTAAAACAAATGTCTATTGTATACTACAAAATGCCCTTTCCTCTATGTATTTGCATAAACATGCTTGTTTATTTTGGTAACAAAAGTTGAAAATCTAATTAGATATTTATACCGTTGCCATCATCGAGTAAATTAACATTGCACGATCTGTATTCGCTGGCAATTTTTGCTGTTAGCTTCGCATTTATAACTGGTGCAAAGTTCATAATGACACTCGCATATATGACTGGTAGTGGAGAATAACTAGAGGTTATTTTCACAGTGGACGTTGAAAGTTTTGTTAAAAGGCGAATAACACCTGGTCCCGAGGATACTGGTTTTGACGTCACAGAGCATTCGAGTGTGATAGTTGCTGACAGAGTGATATTTATATGGTATTGTCCTGCCTATAAAATAAAAATCATATAAACAAAGCGTTAAACAAAAGGAAATGTTCAATATGACACTAACTTACTTTGTATTACTTTATTTTTCAACTAATTTAGACATCATTCATTAACGTAACTGATATAATCGGTATAATGCAAACACGAATACAATACCAAATACCACAACAGAAAATAGCTCATGGTTATGTTGATGTTATTTGTTATTTAATCCTATTTCCAAAACAACTTCGATCAATATAATAAAAGCATGTAAATGTCGAAGATTTTGCTAAATTTGACACAGATATAATGAAATAATTTTAATCATACCTCTGCTTGTCCTGGAATGGTCAGAGTAAAACTGTTGTCGGTTTTGTCGGAGTTTTCTGTATAACCATTAGGTCCTGTTAATTTAAACTTAATATATGTTGTAGAGCCAGTCAGGATGCTTATCGTGGTGTTTATACCGATACCGGAATCAATCATAAACTCAAACGAAGTAGTTTCGTTCGCAGTGGCATAAACTATCTCTGATAAAATCTGTCATGGAAACAAAAGTTAAATATACCATACAGTCATAACTAAAACACAAATCACAGTAACTGTTATGTATCTTCTGACACAATAGTTAAAAATCAATGGAAAATATGAACATTTACCACGGATTGTATTCTTAATTAAAATACTTTCTAAAAAATAAATGATATGTTGGGTCACTTCTTGAAGGAAACAATTCAGAATAGAATTTCACAGCTCAGACAAGCGTCATATAATTGAAATTTAAAATATTAATCGCGGTAACTTAAACCGTCACTACATTCTAAAATTTCAAATTATTTAAGCTACATATCATGTATAAACACATGCTATCCTCATGTTCATTTAATGGTTTGTCGATATAAATGAGCAAATTCTTACCGTAGCAACAGCACTTGACATTGTTGTAACGCCTGTTGAAAGTATTTCCCCAAATGCTTCTCGGAGACTAATACCAATATTGAGAAGATCAAGATATGTTAAATGTCTCCCACCCGTATCTTCTGCAACACTCCGAAGTTGTGGGTCAGCATTTTTCGTTATCGCAATTGTATTCACCACAATGTTTGCACTTTTAGCCTCTTGAATACTATCATCAAGGTTGCCCTGATTATTGTAACCGTCAGAAACAATAATTATTTGGCCATTCTCTGGATTACTCAATATCTCTTTCAGAACCTGGTATAGAAAAGTGTATCAAAAGGTAAACTCATATGAGAGTGTTCGTAGTAATATAACAAAGTTCAGCAACCATTGTTTTCATTTTGAGACATTGCATTCCAAGTACACATCAACCACAAAACAAACACCACAGCCTTAATCATTATATAATGATATTAATGTTATAAATTATTCCAAATGAACGGTACTAAAAGAAGCTAACATTGACTTATATAGAAAAATACTTAAATAAGATCAGTACTTTAAAACGACTGACCTAATTTTGTAAAATCGTTTTTATTAATTGTTCTACTTTCGGTTTGTGATTTTGTCACTTTTCAAAATTGAATATGACAGCCATTACTAAATATTGACGTAAAATTTGTTTTTCGTCTACTTGAAATAATAATACTGTTAAATATCCCACACGTTCACATGTCTGAAAATCAGAAGAGCGTCCTCTTTAAATGTAGCTTTGGAACACATAAATTATAAATTAATACAAATAAAACAGTTGTCTGTTTCACTCTGTTATCTTTAACTTCGTATTCTTGCATTCATAAAACATATTTTCTTGTTTAGTTTTTATTTGCTCTTTCAGATTAATACTGAAATATTCTAAATAGAAAAACAAAATGATATCAAAATATAGTATTTCTTTGCTATTTTTTTATTTTCTCTAATGTTCCACCTCAAATGTCCACCCAAATTCAAATTCAAGCCTACATGCGCCTTGTTCAGTGTTAACCCTTAACGCAAAATTAAATACAAATGAATGAATGAATGAGACTAAACGTGTACCAACACATTATTGGTTCTTCGACGCCAACAGGAACAAAAAAGACTCCAGGTTCACTCTACATGTACAAAAAAAAAACAACAAATTAACATGGTACAGATTAAAAAATCAAATCAACAAATGAATATGCAGAATGAACCTAGAACCTAGGTTCTGCAGAACTGCAGAATGTCAGCAAATTATATCATTGTACTCAAATTATCGCTTCATACGACATGCATGAGCCACCGTGATCCTATTCTTGCCATCAATCAAATGACTCCGTGGAACCACACAGGGGTTGGTAATTTAACCACAATAATGAACATGACAATAAATGATACAATGAAAATGGCACCCATTCAGGGGATTCCTTACCCTCTGGATAGATCGACAATGATTCTATTATTAGCTGGAACCACACGGGCTATACAAAAGAAAAGGGAAAATGTGCATTGTTATCGAAGAAAAAAAAACAGGTACCACACAGCACATATGAAGAGTTAAGTGATGTCAGTGTTAATTAAGCCTCGGGATACATGAGTCTAGAATCTTGAACCGTTATGTTCAGTGCAAATATTGAACTAGTTCAAGACAAGAATGCTACGACGAAATTCGGGAGAATGCTTTAACTAGTAAATGCAATTAATATTGCAAAAGCACAATGCACTGTTGATTTATTTAGAAAGGTAAGTTCTATTGAATCAACAGCGTTCCCCATTTCCAAATCGGACCAATGTATAAAAAAGTGCACCTCAGCCAATCTGGGCCCGATTGGATATACAACCCATCGACTAACTAAAATCATGGATGTAATGCAGTTAAAGGGTCTTGCATTGTTTATATTGATATTTGTAAAAATATTTCTTCCAAGAGCAAAATTATTTTACCTATAAGACCCAAGGCGCAAAAAACTTGTTATTTTTTTGCAATTCTTATTATAAGGATATAACGTTACTGTCTTTTTAAAATTTTTATCGTATTATTTATTTCTGAGAAATACACTATTTATATACATTTTGAAATTAAATCGGCAAATAAAAATAGGTATTTACATACTTTTGACACTAAAACCCCCCCACAAAACAGTAAAAAAATATTATATTTTTATTTTGATTCAATGAAAATTTATTTTCGCCACAACACATGCGTTCGGTTATGTGTAGAATCAGGGTTACTACATTGTTTGACAAAATTATTTTTGCCCATATTTTCAAGGTTATCAATTAACCAGTCAAACAGAATCCTGCTAAAGCACATAAACACTTTTAATTAGTAATATTATTCTCATTTATTGTTTTCATTGTTCAGTCTCCGTTGGACGTATAATCTCTTATTTGTACATATCTGAGAATAGAGTATTACCGCCAATGCCTTATCTATCCCACATCCAATGCATGTAGCGCCGTCAACAGTTGATGGTAATACCGCAATCAAACCATCTCTGTCCTGTTGGGAATTTACTTGCGTCAAATTTTTTTTTATCGATGCAGAAGAGCTAAACCATATTATCCCGACCAGGGAGCCGTTTTCAACGACGTTTTGAATGAAGTGTTCGCAAACTCTCCTCAGGTTGGCAATTCTATCATTCTGAAGAAAACAACTAGACATTTTTTGAAAATAATTTTATCTAAGATTAGCCAAGATAGAAACATAGCTATATTTATGGATTTAGATTTATGCAAAAAATTCAAAAATGTCATTTGAAATATTCCTGTTTATAGCAAAGCAATTGTAAAATGCAAAACGTATCTGCTTAAAATACATGTAACATTATATTAAATATATGTTGTCCTAGCAGTTTTCATGGTATTGATTACAATGCGTAAATATGTGGTCAGTTAAAAGGAAATAACTATGTAATCAAGTAAATGGAAGTAAGTATGAACATTAAAATGGAAGTAAATAGGTGAACATTGAAAGGGAAGTAAGTATGTGATCAGTTAAAGGGAAATAGGTATGTTATCAATTAAATGGAAAAACGTATGTAATTATTTAAATTGAAGTAAATATGTAAACATTTAAATGAGAGTAAACAGGTGGTCATTTACAGGGAAGTAAGTATGTGATCAGTTAAAGGGAAGTAAGTATGTGATCAGTTAAAGGGAAGTAAGTATGTAATCAATTGAATGGAAATGAGTATGTAGTCATTTAAATAGAAGTAAATAATTATGTTAACATTTAAATGGAAGTAAATAGGTGACCATTTAAAGAGAATAATTATGTGATTTGTTAAAGGGAAGTAAGTATGTGATCAATTACATGAAATAAATATGACATCAGTTAAAGGGAAATAGGTATAAAAGTACAAACCGCCATGCTACCCGAGATGTCCAATACTAGTACAATGTGCAATGTTGTTTCTTGGAGTAACACAAACTCTGGTGTCGTGTCTGTGTCCGTGGGCAAAGATGGATTGGCCCCTTAAGATTGAAATAAAATTCAAATCATCACCACGATATACGTTGATATTTAGAACTACAGATGTGCATATATACTCTATTTAGTTAATGAATATTTATTTTGCTTGGAACAAGTTATTACAACGTGTACGTTCGTAGCACTCTTGAGTAGACCCAGTACTAAGCATATGCGGAAAATGCGTCATGTCCAAGAACACCACACATAGCCGTAGTGGAGGATCGACCTCCTATCTTGGGTTTAATGCCCTACCACTGGACCACGCGCTCCACATATACATTATATGTTGTACGTGCATTAGATTAACATATAGTGTTAATAGAAGAGAAGGACGTGTACTTTTCAATTAAGTACATTCCACGAAAGTTCAGCAAATAAGGTTATCTTTAATAGTGTCTTTTAATTTATCTACAACTAGTATACCGATAAATAATACGTGGCATCATTAAGTGAAAGTCAGTAATTGTAACACCAAATGTCACCTCTTTTGCTTAATCTATGTAGTTTCATGATGTTAAAACTGTTACACATTTTTGTCGTCTTAAGCATTCCAAACTTCATAATGTTCTAAGCTAAAAGGACTGTTCATGAATATGCGTTCATGGAAAATATAAGATGACATTAAATGTAGAGGGTAAATGAGAATGTAAATATAAATATAAGAATAACACTATAGACGTACCTAAATAAAAATCACCATGGTTTCGCATTACCTCCCAGGCGCTTTGACCGTTACAAAAGGTGTTTTGCTTGTTGATTGCATCTTTGTTATGACGTAGCTCTTCGGCGGCAGATGACTCGTCACAAAACGACGACATCTTAAAAGTAATCGAACAGTATTGTTGCATTTAAATATAAGAATATCTAACCTCTCGGGACGAGGTGTTAAAGTAAAGATGCTGTAACATGCGTACCATAAATGTTTTACTTTGATTTTCAAGTTATTCGGTTGATAATACATACGTCTGATATCATCGCACTCCAGAGAAACTGAATGTTGATACAACCTTAAATTCTTAAATTCACACATTTAAAATATGTCACGGTTTTGTCACTGAGCGTCCATAAATTGATCATGCAAAGAATCTAATGTTACTAGGTACACGTACCAACAGGATAATTAAGATGAACTAAACAAACACAACAACGAGATTTTTAGTTCTAAATAGTTCTAGAACGTGTCTGCATAGAAATAATTTAATATACATGTATTCGGGTACAGGTGTTCACAGTATAAATATCATGTCCAGAAAAGTTCATTCAGATCTGGAAGTCATACCAAAGTTTCGAAGAGTATATTTGGCTATACCATATATATGCGTACTTTTTGCCAATATCAGAGTCAAATTAGTACAACAATAATCAACAATACATCCGTCATTATTTCAATAGCCGATGACTTAAATCTTTCCAATGACAAAATGCCTACAATATTCGAAGCTGTGCAACATTTCAGAGTATATTTGAAATTAGGTGCGGTGGCTGTCGTCAGAAATGTACTTGTATTGTCTCCTCGCTCATCCCAAAGCATCTCAAACGAACCTGTTTTTTTTTCTCTTTTGTTATCTATGCCTTTATCTATTTATAATTTTCTAGTTACATTTGAACATTAGTTATTTTCATATTTCTATTTCTTAATATTATTCAAATATATTTATATGTATTAATTGGTGTTTTATGAAATGCTATTCTAAAGTATGATCAATTTTAACCACTTGTTAAATCTTAAAATTATGTCAGTTTTGCGACATATTCAGATGAGAATGAACCGTCTCTTCTATCGTTGCAACTTTTGTATTTTAGATAAGAACAATTGATTTTCCGTTCCCATCCCTTTCCTATCGTGTACAGATAACATAATAATCATGTATAAACCAAGATGTTTTTACCTTTTTTACTTTTGAATTAACATACCCTTTCAATAAATTGATACCCCATCAAACTGGCTTTCGTATCCTGGCTGGGATCTACACAAAAGTTACAGTATGAAGGTAAAGGTTTTGTTGAGTCGTTTAAATCACATGGTACGGCCACCGTGTCGTTACAGTAGTAGTCTGGTCGTCAAACATAAAATTTAGGCCTAACCCGGAAAAAAATGGTATAGAAACATGATTGGTATCAAAATACGCATAATTTTTAGTAGAATAACATATCCAAAATCCGCTAAAATCGGCTTTGGGGAAAAAAAGTTTTAACGGTTTAAAAAAAAAATTTTCGCTCATGTAATATTTGGTGGAACTATAAAAGTTTTAGATAATCTGTACTTATTTTAGTGTATTTATGATGAAACACTTGTTATAAACAACACTTTTTTGATAATAAAGCTGACGTGTCATCGTAATTTGTAAGTAAAAAAGAATTTTTTATTTACCCGAGCGCTTTATAGTCTTTTGGGTTTCCTGTGTAGTTGCCATTCAAGATGGCGTCCTGTCACACGGCGTTATGTCATGTTATCATGTGAAGATTTAGGTAAGTTTAACACAATTATTGTACAAATTTCAAGTATTTTATAAGCTCACAACAAAACCCAACCTCACAACAGGTATCAATTAGGTATTAATAGTGTATTGTGACGTCTCATGGTCTAATAATTGACCCGTGGCCGACCTTTGTTGTGTTACTCGATTTTTGCTTCAATCTATCACGCCATCAATAACATATATCAATGAAAGCAAAACATGTATGTTCACAAAATGTACAATACACTAAACAATACACTAAGTGAATCAATTGTTTGTAGAGCACTTAGATTATTTGTATTAATTTTGCAAATCAGGCAGTGATTACATACAACTTTGTACTTGCAAATAATCGATCACTGTTATACATTTACGACTGCAGTTGGCGACAGACGCTAGTAATCTCCTTGATTTTTTTTCATATGCTATAATAAAATATATATATATATGACATATTGTAACAAACATTATTATCAACATAATAAGATTTCAAACTACAATAATTACTTTTTATCATCTGAATAATAAAGAATAAAACTTACACAATAAAACGTTCTATAATTTATTGTAGTTCATGCTGTTAATAGACTGACTATGAATAAAAAAAACCATATCTTGTAATTATTTGTAGGTTCTGAAACCAATATTTCCTGAAATATGTCAAACATTGAAGGTGAAAACTGCTGTGTGATATGTAAAGGGACATTTAGTGAGAATGAGAAATCTGTGACTGTATCAAAAAAAGGTTTGCTAACTCTTATCAGCTATAGTGAAAAGCGAGACCTTACAGATCTAACTGAGTATCTAAATGAGCGTAATAGTACATCAGCAATTGGTAAAGTTTTGGTACATGCAAAATGCCGACGGGATTTCACTGATAAAAAAAGATCTCTCAGTTCCCCCAGTAGTAGTGTTGAAGAGCCAGCTGCCAAAAAACTACGGTCAAGCCTGTCGCCATTTAACTGGAATGATGATTGCATGTTTTGTGGTAAACATGCTCAAGTTGATCCTCGTCATCCTGACAGAGCACAAATATACCAAGTTACAACCCTCCAATTCCGTGATAAAGTTCTAGAGTGGTGTGACACAAGAGGAGACACGTTGGCAGCTGAGGTTCAAAATCGTCTTCACGGATGCATTGACTTAGTTGCTGCTGAAGCTATCTATCACAGTAACTGTTACACAAGGTTCATGCTGAATAAAAAGGTCACACCAGAGTCGACAACAATGAAAGGCAGACCAGAAGATCAAGACATGAGACAGTGGTTTGAGGCTTTATGCAATTGGCTGGAATCTGAAGGTGATGCAGATTTATACACTCTTTCTGAATTGCATGGTAAGATGGTCGAGTTCAGCGGCGGTGCAGATGTCTACACCATAAAAAGACTAAAGCAAAAGTTAGAAGATCGTTATAAAGAGTTTATTTTCTTTGCTGAGATTGAAGGGCGCAGCAATGTCGTTTGTTTCCGTAACATGGATAGCTACATAATCAATGAAAAATGGTACTCAGAAAAGAAAGATGACATTCAGGATGAAGCAAATCGTATTGTGATAGCTGCTGCCAAGATAATTAAGTCAGCCATCAGAGAAAGTAAGTACGATCCAAAGAAATATCCAACAAATGATGACATTGCGAATGCTGAGCAGAGCAAGAGCTGGATACCACAACACCTCCAGACACTTTTGATGTATATTGTACCTTCAGAGCTGAAACAGAACAGCATTGGACACTGTATTCTCCAGGCAGCTCGCCCAAGATCGGTTATCACACCAACGTTGTTTGGTTTAGGAGTTGAGGTTGATCATGTGTTTGGATCAAAATGGCTGAACAACGAATTGTCCCGTTTAGGGTTCTCTATCAGTTACGATGAAGTTACCAGATATAAGCAATCCGTCATTCAGAGCGAAAACCTTGAAAACCTTCTCTCAGAATACTTTCCTGGAACATTCACGCAATGGGTAGCTGACAATGTAGACCACAACGTAGGCACACTAGATGGTCAAAGAACATTCCACGGAATGGGAATCATTGCTGTTTCATCTCCTAGAGATAATAGACCACTAGTATCAAGATCTCGTGTGATCAACAAACAACAACGAATGAAACCAGAAGAATTGGTGAAGGACAAAGGGGTAGAAATTTTTCAGTACGTCAATGAGCAAGGAAAAGGGCTGGCATCGATGAAATACAAGCCATTGCTTCAATTACAAACTCCGTACACGTTGTCATCCGATCTAAATTCTGATCTGCTCTGGCACTCTGGAAGTATTTTCAGCAACGAGACCCAACCAAGACCGAACTGGTCAGGCTTTATGCAACATGTGTTCTCTGGTGATCATAATCTAACTCCAAAGTCGGAAGTTCTACTTTTACCAATAATTGACTTAAACCCCTCAGATGAATCCTGTATTTACTCTACTTTAGTTTATATTGAACGACAGGCCCATAAGTTAAATATCCCAACTCCATGCATTACTTTTGATCAACCCTTATGGTTAAAAGCAACAGAAATCGTCACAGCCAAGTCAATGAACATCGTTTGCAGACTGGGAAGATTCCATACTATGATGAGCTTCAAGGGAAGCATAGGGACAATGATGAAAGGATCCGGGCTAGAAGAGGCATTGGAGACAGTATATGGACCTAATGCTGTAGCTAAAATGATGACTGGGAAGGCTTTTTCTAGAGCTCTTCGAGGGCACTTTTTAGTGGAGGGTGCACTGGTAAATAAGTTGATGGCAGCAACTTTGCCGCTAACTGCTGGAGAGGAAGATAATGACTTAACAGATGAAGAACAAGCAACTGAAGGTCGATTGAATAATGAAGAAGTTGAAACGATCAGAGAATTATACGATGGAACCATGAAGAAGTCAATGCCAATCTCTTCGATAGCTGAATCCATTGAATTGAAGAAATTGGAACAATGTCTAGCAAAACATAAGGAGAATCTGAGTGCCAGCTCCCCGACAGCAAACCTATGGCTTCAATATATTGAATATGTTGAGGTACTAAAGCTATTCATACGCGCTGAAAGAACAGGGGATTGGAACCTACATCTAATAGCCTTGACAAAGATGTTAAACTTATTCGCCGCAACAGGACACATCAATTACGCAAAGAGTTCGCGTCTATATCTACAACTTATGCTTGACTTGCCGAAGGACCACCCTTGGCTATACAGTTGCTTCCAAGAGCATGGATTCCACGTAGTGCGCAGAAGCAATCGCTTTTGGGCAGGACTATGGACAGACCTGACTATCGAGCAGGTTATGATGAGGTCGATTAAGAGCAGAGGAGGGCTTACAAGAGGACGCGGAGTAACTGAGACAGTTCTCTTACAGTGGGTTTTGAGTATGCACAAGTGCGCTGCCGTCCACGAGGCCATGACATCTATAACCAATACCAAGCATAAAACTAGTGAACAACATGTAGAACTTGGAGAGTCAAGGAGCAACAGGGATTATTCTGATCTGAACACTGTTAAAGCTTGGTTCGACCAACATGAGCCCTTTGACCAAAATGAAACTCGGCTGCGCTCCCTATCATCAGGATTAACAGCATCTCAAGGGGATGGTGTAAACTGCCATTAGACAGAAAAGGTTGGTAAATACGTCCAGCAGAAACTTAATGACGTTAGCGTGGCCGAAGCGTCAATCAAAAGAAGTGATCAAGTTAAATCCCTAGAATCCCTTTCCCCAGGAATACAAGTTGACAAGCAAAAGGTGCACATCGACCCGAATCATCTTTTCCAGCGATTGATTGCAATTGCACAGCGTGAAAGTGACATGGTGCCATATTTTAGATACGAGCTTACATCTATACCAACATCTCCCTTCAAAGGTAGATTCATGCGCAAATCACAAAAGTCACAACTAGCTAAATTCCTGCAAAACGGTGTCAATTCTTCAGTGCAAAACCCTGGCGCCATGTACGTTATTGATGGCGGTGCCCTTCTACACAGAGTGAAGTGGCAGAAGAAAGTGACCTATAAAGAGATAGTAAACCAATATGTGAAATATGTACGAACAAGGTATGGTGATTGTTGTGTTGTATTTGATGGCTATGGACACGGACCATCTATCAAGGATCATGAGCATCAGCAAAGACGGGGTAAAACATGTGCAGATATATAACTTTCCGAGTCTATCAAGGCCCATGGTGACCAACAGACTTTCCTCTCTAACGAAAGCAACAAGAGTCAGTTTATCGCATTGCTGAGTAAAAGCCTGGAAGATGATGGACAAGTTGTGCGCAACAGCACTGGGGATGCTGACACAATGATAGTAGAGTGTGCACTTCAATTTGCAAGAGAAGGGAGAGAAACTACCGTTGTAGCTGATGATACAGATATCCTAGTTCTTCTGATGTACCACTGGAGGCAAGACATGTCTGACGTTTATTTCCGCTCAGACACCAACAGATCACAACAAGGCTTGACAGTGTGGAAAGTCCGAGACCTAACTGCTAAAGCTGACAGTAAAGTTTTATCAAATCTTTTATTCATTCACGCATGGAGCGGCTGCGACACCACTTCCGCAACATATGGACATGGGAAAATTAGCCTGTTGAAGAAAATGAAAAAGTCGGAAGAAATACAAGCCTTGTCACAGACTATTAGCAGCCCAGAGGCAACCGAACAGCAGGTTGGAGCAGCAGGAGTAAAGCTGTTTACAATGTTATATGGAGGCAAAGATGGTGATACTTTAACAAATGTGCGATACATGAGATACATGGAAATAGTATCAACCAGTAAGACAACTCTCGAGCCACATAAACTTCCTCCCACAGAGAGAGCAGCATATTTTCACAGTTTACGTGTACACCTTCAAGTAATACTTTGGCTAAAGCTATCACATGACTTTTTGGATGCAACACAATGGGGGTGGAAAGTTGATGACAACAATCTAACTCCAATATTCACAGACTTGGATGCAGCACCAGAGAGTTTGCTGAGTTTTGTGCGCTGTAAATGTAAGTCAACAACGAAGAACCCATGCGGAACCAACAGCTGTTCTTGTCGCAAACACGGACTCAAATGCGTTACAGCCTGTGGAGATTGCAGAGGTGAAAGCTGCAAAAACGCAGAAGAAGTCACTTTTGATGACGATTTCGACTAAAAACGTTCATTTTTTCTACTTAGTACCTAATACATTGCACACAAGTATCATTTATACATAGCTTTGGATTTTTTTTCTAAAGGCTACCGACCCTTGGAAAGATCTAACTTCAGGATGTCGACCTTTGGTTGACGGGGAAGGTGTAACCCCATACTGCGGTTTGGGTTAATTCAGTACATTCAATTATTGAACACATTTAGTATTTTTTTATCAAAGCTATTGGAATAAAAAAGTACACATTATAGAATGTCGGACTTCAAATACATCAAATGCAGTAAATTGTACATTTATTTGTTTAATAAATACAACAAACGTCTCATTTTGTAGAGTAGTATTATATATCGAATTTCAGTCAGACACCGACCCTTTCTTCAAAATGGTAGGAAAATTTTGCCTATACACATTACACAACTATAGATATATAGCCTAGAAACCATATATTTTGCTAAATCGATGTTTAAACGTAACATCGTTTCGTCTAACACTTCTAATTTGCAAAAAAATACCTTTTTTTCTACTCAAAAATATGCCAAAAAATAAAAAAATATTCAAACCCTCAAAAAATGTTTTCCCCAAAGCCGATTTTAGCGGATTTTGGATATGTTATTCTACTGAAAATTATGCGTATTTTGATACCAAATATGCTTCTATACCATTTTTTTCCGGGTCTAAATGTTTGACGACCAGACTATAGGTCCCTGCACCAATTGTACCTTGTATTGCTTCCGTACACCTTCATAAATGATAGATTTTATGTTATTACGTAAAACGTCCTTTTCTTTTCTAGTTCGGAATTCTTTAAGAAATACTTTCTTATGAGGCGAATAATTAATTTGAAGCTCAATTAAAGTAAATGTCACAGTATTGGAGATCTATAATCTATATATTATTAAAGCAAGTACTGGTTTCTGCTTTACCAGCATTTTAGTCAGTGAAGTGAAAACATGGCCAGTTGTACTGTAACATGGTCAACTGTCTGCTTTTCTTAGGTTCCTTTCAGATAAATATTATACTTGAAACATTTAGACTGCATATTATCAAAAATATGCTCGAAGGTATTGAAAATGTGAAATATGATCAGTTAAACTCAAGTGTTGCACCAACTAAAACAAAGTGAAAACATTCTTTTTCAGAAGAATACACAATAATTAAAGGCTTTTATACTAATATTTCAATAGAGAGGTGCACATGTGTTTACCTATTAACATTCCATCGGCCATTTGCCCCATAGACTTTTTTTTGTTCGGAAGGATATTCGTCAAATAAACCCCATCGAAGATGTCCCCATTCATGAACGATCACATTGGCTGGAGGTCAAAGTAACATAGTAAGATTTAAAGGGAGTATATGAAGAAAAAATGATATAAATGTCTTAAAGATAAGCTTATTTTTAAAATAAATAAACAATGTCACCTGGTCACTGGGCGGAGCGATAGTCATTCTCGTGTCAATTTAAGGAGTTTACATACTTTTTATTTAGTAAGATAGAAAACATATCGAATGTGTTATAACCATCGAATTTAATGTAATAGTATACCGCTTACAAATAATTATAAAACTTATAATGTTGGTTAAAATGCTCTGGAAACGTATGAAAATTAACAAATACTTTTTTGGTAATTGTATTAAACACAATCATCCAGCAGGACTTTTACGATCAAAACTTTTAAATGTTAGTTTTTATATCAGTACATAATTGTATACACACTATATTGAAACAAATTTTGAAACAAAAAAATAACACCATTTCTATCACATAACAGTATGAAGGTATATTTAACGGTCAATATTATTCTTTAGAAATACTCCAAAAATAACACCATTTCTATCACATAACAGTATGAAGGTTTATTTAACGGTCAGTAATTATTCTTTAGAAATACTCCAATATGCATTTAATTAAATCTGATTAGAACCACCGTATCTATGTATATTTGCATTGTTTTTAATATAATGATTATTCTTGTAATTCGATACACTTGTTTGCTACATTTAATTACAAGCGAGCAACTTATAATTTTGAAAATACATGCATTAATCTCTTTCTTTATCAAATGTTATTGTGCTTATGACATATAAGCTTTTCTAAAGATAATTATATAATTACCTATACTTACATGCATTTGAATACCAGTGTTGCGTTACATTAAATGGACAAGTATTGTCTTGTAATGCAGTGCTACGTTTACTGTTATCAGATTTGTCTAATACGTAACATTTTGTATTGTATTAAAATCAGTGACCTCCTGCTGAGAGTCATTGTAATGAAATAAACTTTCAAAAAAGGTGATTGTCTATGTTTCGCTAATACAAAACAAAACAAAGCAATTGTAAGCCAATACTCGTTCCGGTGTTGAATGAAATAAACGACTTAAAATTATCGACTGTGATAGGTTTGATTAATTGTTAAAACATATAAAATAAATAAACGAACATAATTGAACGAAATATTGACGAAAATTGCCATTTTAAGTTGACCGTGGAAGACTTAACCCGTCTTTCATAAATAATGTAGCCAGTGCACCGATGTTCGTTCGTGTTCCTCCATTCATCCTTCCTACAATTAATATATTAAAAAATGATGCAACCTACCATGTGGTCCCCAACTTGTTATTCCTTCAGTTAAAATAAAATCCGTCGAAAGGTACATATACTTTCCTTCTGCCCCACATTCTGATGTTAAACGATTTACATGCGGATCAGACACAAGTCCATCTGCAATTGTAATGTATGAGTCCAAATTTCCCAAAGAAGGCGTCGATGTATATGCTATGTTGCTCGGCCATGTATTTGGAATTACAATCTTTATTTGTTTAAAAAAAGCACGTTGGTTTGTGGCCTCAAATATGCGCTGCGATGCTTCAGTGAAAATGGTCTGTAAATAAATAAATAACAACATGTAACGAATTTACACTGAACTGCAATGATATGAATTGATAGCATTGCATAACTTTTTAAGCCGTTTGAAATTCGGTTCGTCTGCATAGGGCAATATTTTATTTTTCACTTGAAAACTCTAGTATACCATAATGCGATGATGTGCAACACATAATTTGCGAATAAGTGAGAGTAACTACCGGATGGCAACTATATAAGCGTTATATTAGTTATCATCTCGACCGGTATACGAAACGGAACATAGAAGAGGAAATCTAAAATAGACCTTCGAACAATCAAAATTACTACACTAGCAAAGTACTTAACGGGGTTGATTTAGTAAAAAAATGCATTTGTTGTCATCCATATAACGGCAAGCGTATTGTAACATTTTGACCCATCTGCCCTTTCATAAATTTGAAGTAATTTATAAGTTTCGAAAAACTCTAAGTATTTTAACACTTTAAATCCTTGTTTACTAAAGATACATGTACCAAAAATGTTAATCAAATTAGATCAGTATCTTGATTCTACGGTTACTGCATATTTTGTAATTGAACCGTTAACGATTTCTTCTTTGATCGCGCGACAGTCTTCGTCACTGTTTTGGTCGTGATGCTGTCCTGTAGCTTCTCTGGCGTCTGCAATACCATCCAGTAGAAGTTGTGAACTACATTCTCATTTTTTATATATATATATATGTATGTATATATGTTGACACGAGCATATATAACACCATGTACATGGGCATATTGTGGTATGTGTAAGGCGATAGTGCCGATAAGTGATGTGACAGCTTGGGAGACAGAGACATTATTTAGGTAAATTTAAGCTCCCTTGTAATAGCTTTTCCAATTCCTGACCTCTACCGATTGGTGTATGTTATCCCCCGATGACACAACAAGGACAGCCATGCCCCCAACCGTGTGGTAACAATAACGGTTGGCTTTGCTGATTCAAGATGGAAAATATATTAAATATTACTTACAGATGTGAAGCTTTAAAGATAATCTTACGAGAGAAAATAACGCAATAATTTTTTAAATCTTGAATCTCACATTCATTAACATAAAGTTTTTGTCAACTTAAAGGTAATTAACCAACGTGCTTCTACTTTAATTGTTTAATGGCAGCCAATTACTGCATTCTTACCAATTATGTGAGGTTCCCTAGCAGGGAAAGCTGAGAACAATTCTGCAGTGTATTGGTTGCGATTTTACCATTGATATTTTAAAAGTGATTAACCGTCATAATTTCTTCTGTTTGTCTGTCTTGTACTGATTAATATCAAGTATGCGTGCTGTTCTAATGACTTTTATGTCTTTTTAATGTTACGTCTCCAGTCAAGATGAAGAAAAGAGGAAAAGTTTTTTTCAGATAAATTTACAAATACATTATCACATGTACACGGTGATTCAATTGTCCAAATGCCTGTGAATCTGTATAATTTATTAACCAGAGGTTATACGTCATTGTTTCATTATACGCCAATAGCCAATGAAACGGTTCCGATTTATCATAACGTTGAATCATTCGAATACGTGTTTGGTATATATCGTTACAGGAGAAGTTGATTAAAGGAAACAGAAATCAGAAAATGTTGCCAAGATAGTACAATTACAGCCACAGTTTAGTTGAGTGTTTTCATGAGGTGTATTTACTTATGCAACACTTCTCATTTCACCTAACACTCAGAGTGACGTTTTCTTTAATAACAACTTTGCGCTTCACATTTTACTCAGCATAGTTTGAATTTTACCGGCATATTTCACTGAAAACACGGTATTTTTCTTATAAATTTCACAATTTGCTTTATATTTTTGTGGAGTATATGCGCGCCAAGAGGCGCACATCATAATTTGCGAACGTTTTCACAATTTCATTAATTTTTCTTGTGATTTTTCCACACTTCCGTGTTTTTATCATCGTAATCGTTTGACATCTTAACATTATCATCATTTATATTTTCATTTTCATCCCTGAAGAAGGAATAATATATATTCCGAAAGCGTTTTTTTTAACATAATTTTAAAGAATTCAGTATTGTTTGGGTGTATAAATTAATTTTTAATAATTAATTTATTATCTCTCCCATATATATATACATAAATATAAGTATACTTAAGAAATGCTTTACGCCAGATTCCAATGGCATATTTACAAAAAATAAAACAAATTACAAACCTGAATGCGGGTTAAAATTTCTTCATTGGCGGCGACGTTGTCTTGAATGGTTATGTACAGATCTTTGTATTGTCCGTTGTCCAATGTTATTAATCCATAACCAACTATTGATAGTAGCCATATTATTAGATAATATGTTAATTTCATTTTCTGCACTGTCTGTTTTATATTTAAAACATTATATATTTTTTTATTTCTATTTTTGATTGTTAGTTAAGCAAAATTTCTCTCTTATCATTTGTGAATTGTTTCAATTAAAAATAATTTGATTTCTCTGATTGCAAATTGCCAATTAACATAATTCAAACTTGATAATGGTGAAAAAATGATACTTGAATAAATACTTTGTATAAAATTTGACATGTCTCATTGGTTATGTTCCGCCATTGGTCAACATTGTTTATGCACAGTTTGAAATTTGAGACAGTTCTTCCTTCTTCTAATCTATTGTTTAATTTGAATGGACGTGTCATTCATACTAATATAAACACATGTCATTACAAATGGCAGTGTATTAAGTTAAAGAAAGTGAATATAATATACTATAATAATAAATGAGCACGTGTTTAATGAAGCCGTGCCCGATTAGCTCAGTCTGTAGCGCGTCTGATTATTAATCCAGTGGTCGTGAGTTTAATCCCCACCCGACCACAGTCTCCGAGTTGATTGGTATACGACAATGCGTCTCATTATAATTCGTCGCTCATCACTGATTCAAGTGGGTAAATTATTAGTTACTTGCAGATGAGGGGTGTGCTCGATTACTGGTTAACGTTTCAGGATCCGAGGAAAGAGTTTAGGTTAACTGATCGTCTGTTAACCGTCGGTGGCATCAAATAACGCTAAATATTCAATCAATCAATAAATCGTTTTACTTTATGACACACAAAAAATGAACATAACCATTGTTTTTTTTCATATCAGCTCTATAAGAAGCACGAAATATAGGTTTCGAAAGCGTTTCATCTTACCTATTAGCTCTCGATGGCATAAAAATGACGCTTAATATTTAATCGATCAATCAATCGATCAATCAATCAATCAATCAATCAATTAATCAATCAATCAATCAGTCAATCAATCAATCAATCGTCACCGCAAATAATCTCCAACTATATGCTCTCATTTCAAATTTCAGTATGAACGTGATAACTGTATTCAGTGAATATTTTATTGTATGTAGGGACATATGGCAGTGTTTGATAAAATTTGAATCATGTCCACAAATCAAATTAATGTTACCGCTATGAATGTTCCTTTATTACTAGTTTATAATTTATCACTTTATTAATTTATACTTATTAGGTAAAGCTCGAATGCGATGTACGCTCTGAAAACTTATATGACCTGCTCTAGAGTCCATTTACTGGGTAGAACTACTGAGTGTTTATTTTTGAGAGGTCTTCGGGAGGAACTTGGGATCGAACCCACAACTCTCTTTCTTTTGTAATACCTCCTCTTACACTTTATTGAACGAAACTAATAAACTACATTGTATATAAAACATATGGTTTACGTAGTAATACAGTGATAGATACAACATAATTAAAATTCAAAACAGTTCATGCTTAACATTTTTGCATGTTATAAAACAATATGTAAATACTCTATTCAAAACGACTGACATGAAAAGTGTATTTTGATTTTACCTATCATTAATTATTTTAATAGCGTCGCGTTGCAGTCCTCGTTGAATGAGATAACCTAGATATTCACTATATTGGTATGTAATTGGGCTTTCTCAACGCAGTGATTTATGGCATAAAACGAAATAATGCAAAAACATAGTTAAAGGCATATGCATTGCCTACGGATTGGTAACCACTTTTAGGGTATATTCAGAACTTTGTAAACACAACCTGGTTTATAGTTATCCAAGATATGAATTATGGTGATAAAGGGTTACTGTTTCCCCCAGTTTTGGTCATTTAATATAAATGACAATTTCAAGATCTTTCCGTCGTCTTGTCTTTGTTGGTAATATCAAGCTATGATTTTCTGTTCTCAAATCAAACAGAGTGAAACCTTAAGGGTAAACGTTATTGATTGATTGATTGATTATTTAGCCATCGAGAGCTAACAGACGATCAGTTAACTTGACCGTTGTTTCCTAGGGTCCTGGAAGGATAACCAGTACTCGAGCATAGTCTATCACCGCAAGTAGCTGATAACTTTCCTGCTTGAATCAGCGGTGAGAGACGAATGATAATGAGACGCAATGTCGTATGTCAGTTATCACGTACTTAATAATGTTGACATCCAAATACGTATATTTATACATTTGTATATTTAATTGAGCATTTCGTTGATACGATAACCTAAAATCTAGAACTGCCATATTAAACTACTAGTTTGATACATTAAGTATATAAATTAGTTTAAGAGTTAGTGTAGTAACATGTTATTGATATTTTTTAAACTGTTCTTCAATCACAAAAAAGTCAAAATTCTCATTTGTCTCCTAGGGAACACACATAAACGAAACATATTTGAAAATCTGTAAAATTTCATATTTGCAATGTACTTATCTTTTTATTATTATAATCAAGTATTAGCTATATACAAGTCAAACAAGTAACGTTGCATACTTTGATCATGTGTTAAGTCTTCAAGCCTAAACTGTTTTAAATATACTGACATTACAATGATATGATTGTTTAAGGTGAATGTAATGTCACATTTATCTTGGCCTGTTTCGCTTACCTTCGTTAGTCTTAAAATATTTCGTACAAACAAATTGTGCCGTCTAGATAGAAACATTTCATTTGCGCAATATTTTTGCAAATATTTAAAAGAAAAGTTCTTATAAGGATTACAAAATCAGTAGGAGATACTATAGTTAAATTTTCCAACTTAATTGTCATAACTTTAGATATTACACTAAGAAGTAAGCTTACGGACGCTTTTGAAAATGATCCCCTGGTTCCCTAAAATAATATGTACTGCATGCAAATTTGAGGTTGAGCCAATGTCCAGGAGAGTATGTTAGCTTACTTTAGCAAACGTTTAACCGAACTAAACGCAGCTCTTGATCAAGAAAACAATATACGCATTACATAATATTGTACCTCTAGTCTGAAAACATAGCCTACATAAAACATTTCTTTGCTGCAATTATGCGGATATTAAATGCAAATTCCGATGCAAGACGATGCACTGTAAAGAGAGGAATGCAGACTTGATAGTTATTCACTGAAGACAATCGTTTTAACAGATGTCTATTTACATCGTGCATACATTTTTTTTCAGAATGTAATTGACTTTTTCTGCATACTAAGAGGTAAACACATTAATACAGGCTGAAGTGATTTGAATTTACATTACTTTGGAATAGGTAGTGAATTTATGCGTTATTTTAAAATGGGAAACTCCGAAAGGATCAGTTTTTGCAGACCATGTGTGGCTCTTTAAATAATACAGATTCCACACCTGGATGAATCATATTGCACAGTTTATGTAAAATTGTGGCCTTATGTTCATGGTTTTGTGCAACACAACGATTTAAAGACAGAACATATCAGACTCAGCGTTAATGACTAGAACATAGCAGACTCTGTGTTAATGACTAGAACATAGCAGACCCTATGTTAATGTCTAGACCATAGCAGACTCGGTGTTAATGACTAAAACATAGCAGACTCCGTGTTAATGACTATAACATAGCAGACCCTATGTTAATGTCTGGAACAAAGCAAACTCGGTGTTAATGACTATAACATAGCAGACTCGGTGTTTATGACTAAAACATAGCAGACTCGGTGTTTATGACTAAAACATAGCAGACTCGGTGTTAATGACTAGAACATAGCAGACTCGGTGTTAATAACTAAAACATAGCAGACTCGGTGATAATGACTAAAACATATCCGACTCGGTATTTATGACTAAAACATAACAGACTCGGTGTTAATGACTAAAACATAGCAGACTCGGTGTTTATGACAAAAACATAGCAGACTCGGTGTTAATGACTAAAACATAGCAGACACGATGTAAATAACTAAAACATAACAGACTCGATGTTAATGACTAGAATATAGCAGACTCGAAAATAATGACTGGAACATAGCAAACTCGGTGTAAATGACTAGACCATAGCAGACACGATGTTAATAACTGGAACATAGCAGATTCTGTGTTTATGACAAGCATATAGCAGGCTCGGTGTTAATGACTAAAACATAGCAGACTCGGTGTTAATGACTTGAACATAGCAGACTCGGTGTTAATGACTAGAATATAGCAGGCACGGTGTTAATGACTAGAACATAGCAGACACGATGTTAATGACTAGAATATAGCAGACTCAAAAATAATGACTGGAACATAGCAAACTCGGTGTAAATGACTAGACTATAGCAGACACGATGTTAATAACTGGAACATATCGGATGTTTCTGCATAACTAGATTATGCATATAAACAATTTTAATATTTCAAAATGAAACAGTATGTGTGCATGATTTTATTTTCAAATTATTTTGATTTAGTATAATGTTTCCAAAAGAAAGATTGTTACATATCTGTTTTATTATCAAATTAACATACCAACAAAAACATAACAACACGCACGCACGCACGCACGCACGCACGCACGCACGCACGCACGCACGCATACACACACCAAGTGAAACGACAACGAGTGTGTTACGGTGTTAATTATACATGAATCCGCCCCCGGTTTAAATTATATAACACAATGAAATATTCAAATACCACCACCGTAATACTACAGATGTATTTTAGCTGTATACGTCTTCCTTTCAGATCCAAGCTATATCTTCATTAAAAATATATTTTATATTTTTATTACATAAGTCGAGTCATAGGTTTATTGTAAATTAATAACATACGATGCTGCTACGATCACATAGATCATTAGTTTATTAATTTTTTTAAATAGTCCTGTTTACAATTACCTGCTTTTGACTTTCTTTCAATATATTTGGCGAAATACAATAAACCAGAAGAAGGAAGTACAGTCTAAAATACAGTTTCTGTTTTACTCAAGCGAACTGAAATATAAACCAATAACCTATTATATATCTACTGCATAATTTAATGTCTATATTACTGATATGTTTAAAGATATGTGTAACTTTATACATAATGTTTTACAAACCATTATACATTTTCTATGTCGATCACTTGTTAAGGTGCATTTGATACGACATATAAATACTCCAGATGTGTTAAGGATGTATATGATAGGAGCTCTTGGTCCGACGTTATAAAGCTTTGTTTCATGCTCAACTGAAGAGAGCAAGCGACATTAAAAATCAAATAAGCTCATAATAGTACAATACATGTAAATACCTGTATTGTTCTACAATAAAATACCTGTATTGTTGGAAGCTTTAAGAGCTTAGCAATTATAGGAAAGTTCTGTGTCTGGCCGACTCGCTGTCAGTGGAATGGGTTTCTGCGGCCTTATACTCCAGTGCCCATTTAACATATTGAAGAAATTATACGATATACAGGTAATGATATATACATACAGTAACAAGAACCAATGAATTATGTGGTGTAATTGTGTAGGATGTAATATGCATGGTTACACATCATAACAAGTAACGGGTACCCCATGACCTATTTGATGCAACAGTATAACATGGTATACAGGTAATGATATACACATACGGTAACAAGAACCAATGACTTCCGTGATGTAGTCATGTAAGATGTGATATGCATGGTTATACCTCATGACAAGTTACGGGGACCCATGCCCCAAGTGATGTAACCATGTAAGATATGATATTTTGATAACGGTATTCGCATATACAGTAGCGGGGACTTGTAACTTCTGTGTTGTAACTATGTAAGATATGATATTCTGATAGCGGTATACGAACATACAGTAACGGGGACTCGTAACTTCTGTGATGTAACTATGTAAGATATGATATTCTGATAACGGTATACGCACATACAGTAACGGGGACTCGTAACTTCTGTGATGTAACTATGTAAGACATGATATTCTGATAACGGTATACGCACATACAGTAACGGGGACACTTCTGTGATGTAACTATGTAAGATATGATATTCTGATAACGATATACGCACATACAGTAACGGGGACTCGTAACTTCTGTGATGTTACTATGTAAGATATGATATCCTGATAACGGTATACGCATATACAGTAACGGGGACACGTAACTTCTGTGTTGTTACTATGTAAGATATGATATTCTGATAGCGGTATACGCACATACAGTAACGGGGACTCGTAACCTCTGTGATGTAACTATGTAAGTTATGATATCCTGATAACGGTATTCGCATATACAGTAACGGGGACTCGTAACTTCTGTGTTATAACTATGTAAGATATGATATTCTGATAGCGGTATACGCACATACAGTAACGGGGACTCGTAACTTCTGTGATGTAACTATGTAAGATATGATAGTCTGATAACGGTATACGCACATACAGTAACGGGGACTCGTAACTTCTGTGATGTAACTATGTAAGATATGATAGTCTGATAACGGTATGCGCATATACAGTAACGGGGACTCGTAACCTCTGTGATGTAACTATGTAAGATATGATATTCTGATAACGGTTTACGCATATACAGTATCGGGGACTCGTAACTTCTGTGTTGTTACTATGTAAGATATGATAGTCTGATAACGGTATACGCACATACAGTAACGGAGACTCGTAACTTCTGTGTTGTAACTATGTAAGATATGATATTCTGATAACGGTATACGCACATACAGTAACGGGGACTCGTAACTTCTGTGATGTAACTATGTAAGATATGATATTCTGATAACGATATTCGCACATACAGTCACGGGGACTCGTAACTTCTGTGTTGTAACTATGTAAGATATGATAGTCTGATAACGGTATACGCACATACAGTAACGGGGACTCGTAACTTCTGTGATGTAACTATGTAAGATATGATATTCTGATAACGGTATACGCACATACAGTAACGGGGACTCGTAACTTCTGTGATGTAACTATGTAAGATATGATATTCTGATAACGATATTCGCACATACAGTCACGGGGACTCGTAACTTCTGTGTTGTAACTATGTAAGATATGATAGTCTGATAACGGTATACGCACATACAGTAACGGGGACTCGTGACTTCTGTGATGTAACTATGTAAGATATGATATTCTGATAACGGTATACGCATATACAGTAACGGGGACTCGTAACTTCTGTGTTGTAACTATGTAAGATATGATAGTCTGATAACGGTATGCGCATATACAATAACGGGGACATGTAACTTCTGTGATGTAACTATGTAAGATATGATATTCTGATAACGGTATACGCATATACAGTAACGGGGACTCGTCACTTCTGTGATGTAACTATGTAAATGCGAAATGGAGAATAATATATAATAAGTAACGTGTTTTGAAGCGCTATAGGAATGAATACCAATATCGAGCGTACCGATATTTCATTGAGTGAGGGCTAATCACGCCATTGGTCACCGGATAAGCTATACTCTGCCAGATAGACATTCAGAAACAAGAGCTCTATTTATACATGTATATGTTCTGAGCTTTCTTCGCTATTAATTAAGCTATAACTTAAGAAGACAATGACATGAAACACAATACAATACAAGACATGTTTGACATGAAATATGTTGCAATGTATTCGTATCACGTATCATGCGCAATAAGATAGAAGGAAGAAGGAAGTACGAGATTAGCTCGTACATGTTTAAACGACTCCCGCACAAGTGATAAAAGATCTGCAATGTGATATTAGCATAAAACTTGGGTATTTTATTTGGTGTAGCACATAGCAGGTTACGTCTGTCGACTAAAAACACTTTAACATCGTTTTTTTTTTGCAATAACAAAAACAACGCAGGAAAATAATATGTGTTTAATATAAAATAATTATTTATAATGAAACTTACAATAATTATTTACGTAGCTGTATGGCTTGTGTCTGTTGTTGGTTATGCATTCATTACACTGGACAATGGTCAGTACAAAGATTTGTTTGTCGTTATTCAAGACAACGTTACGGAGAATGAAGAACTCTTGAACCGCATCCAGGTAAACAAATGTTTAATTTATACTTAATATTTATTTTACATTGATTATAAGACAAGATTTTGTAAGAAAAAAAAGAACGCACTTCCAGTGTAAAACAGTAATTAACGTACATGTAACAATGTGGATAAGTACCCACAAATGGCCGTGACGGAGGATCAAATTCACAACCCTCGCACCCGGCGTCCAATGTTCCACGACTAGATAATGTTCTCCATCAAGAAACATTTTGAGTTTGTTGTTTTTAAATTACATATAGACCACTTATGGCGTTAAGTAATAAATGTTTTTGTAGAGGAAAGTAGCCTTGTTAACATTGCTGAAAATGTAACATTATCAGCAGAAACGCTTTATTCAGACATGTTGAACATTATAAAATGGGCTGACAATCGGCAGATTAATTCACAAAACAGAAGCTCTTCGTTTATCACGCTAAATGAACGGAGTAAATCATCCGGTATTTATATAATATACAACCATATCAAAGGATACTTTCACAAACATATTAGCTAAATATTTTCAAGCAATCTAAACTGGCACAAACAGATTGACTATGTCAAGACAAAGCCCTGGGGTAATGGTTACCATTATGATAAAACTTAGATACATATCATGGACAGTGCTACTTTACAAACAGTGTATACTGCTTTCGTGAGACCTAACCTCGAATACAGGGACATAATCTTTGGCAGATTTTCATTTAATGAAAAATATAATGAGAAAAATTAATGATCTAGTTCTTCCTGTTGTTGGAAACTTTTTGACAAGCAACCTCCGTTACGCAAAATACATCCAAATAATAAAAACGTAGACATGATACTGCTATAATCTACTTCTGCCATCTGCTGTTCGTTATTGAAACAAACTTTTGGAAGAGGCGCCAAACTCCGTCCGTTAGCATTACTATTACAGTGGTAGTAACATTCACAGCGTACACACAAGACTTTGCACAAAATGATGCTCCTTAAAGAATAGCTCTTGAAAACCATGGCAGAATCTCCACATTCAACATACGGTGACATCGAGTATGTAGAATATTTATTTCTAGATTTGTCACCATCTCGCTATCTACTCCTCTTGACGCTGATTCTCATCTGACACTGACAATAATAATGTTATTGATGTCATCAGTATATACATCAATGAATGTAACAAAATGTTTAAACAAAAATTTTAACGTACAAAACACAAAACATTTCTATAACCGTCATATGGATTCGCCCATGCCAACTGAGTGTTGCCTAAACTCCCCATATCTTAGTAATTAAATACATTTTTCTACCGTTTGTTCACATTACATCCTGTTTGTATAAATATACACTGAACCAATGAACGTAATTTATTTTTAACTAGTTTAGATTGAAAGTATAGCAAGCTCAGAGCTTATTTACTTTACCTGTACTGAGTGTCTTTTGAGAGGACACCGTACCGAGTCAGTGATCGAACTTACGAACTTGATCACACAGCTAAGTAAATACTCAAACATACAAAAATGCAAACTGGTTTAAGTTATACTAAGTCTTTAAGTCGCCACATACTTTGATTCGCTGTTGTTATTGTTTCTTTTTACTGGACATCACCGGTGTTAAAAAAGTGACTTTTATAGGATTTCAACATGTGCATGTATGTTTGAGGATTTGAGGACTTATTTTTTTCAGAAAATGAGCAGACTTAATAAAAACATATCCTATATAGTTTTTCTTGGGCGCGTTCAGATATTACTATAATGATACCATACACCCATTCATTTACACTTAAAGCCTCATTAAACTTCCGAAATGCCCAATTTTTGATAATAGCAAAAATGATTGTAATTAAATGTGTTTAAAGTATTGCTAAAACCATTCCTGTTGACCCCTAAGTGACCGTTTTAAAAAAGAGAGAAAATAAATAACTTAATTTTCTTAATCGAGCGGTCCGAACTTTTAACATTGTTTACATTTTTGTAATTCCGTGAAACTCGGTTGCTTTCCGAATGTATCTCCGCCAGTATTCGAAAATACACAAATGAATACTGCAGCTGTAGTGTGCGGATTAAGACCGTTAGATGCGGGATTCTTAACAAGATAAGACAAGTTTTGTCTTCGCTTTTATAATGTATCGATATTGGGTTTTTCGTGTTTTTTTTTTAAAAATATATTGATGTCTGCAATAAAACTGTATCGAACGTAGTACGCATTCTATTATTTATACGCATTGAAAAACAATGATTACGGAATACTAGTTTGGTCTAGAAACTCTTGCTCAGGATCCTCCTTTGCATATACGTGTGATACTATCGCACGCAATTTTGAGAGGCTACCAAGGGTGGTTAATTAAGTACAGTTATTAAAAAAAGTAATTTTATATTTAATCCTGTATAACACGCAATAAATTAGCTCGTGGGTTTCAGTTCATCAATACACTGAGGGGAATGAAGGGGATTTTCTTAAAAACTATATAAACGCAAGCGATAATTTAATTTTTTAACCGCACCCCTTACGGTTCCCCATACTATGTTTCTCTTTGAAGTGAATTGATCGACGCGTTTCCGAACAAGCAGCGTAACTCCCCGTTTTCTGCCGAAGGTGTTTATCGGAAAGAGACGAACATTAATTTGTAAACAAAACCCGTTCCTAACTATGTATAAATAATGTGCTTTATATTTATTTGTTTGTTTGCAAAGTCTCTCAGTGCTCAAATAAACATGTTTAAATTAAAAACAAAAAACGACCATTTCGGAAGTTTAATGAGCCTTTAAGTTATTAAGTAATAACTTATGTAATAGTAGTACTCAACATTGTGACGTTAAAAACACGTATTCAGTTAATACTGTAAATAGATATTCTACATCTCTAATTTATTTGTATCTTTGAATTACCTTCGATCTTCAATGTTTTGCACTACTCTGTACAACCCATTCGAAATTACCATGATATATGATTTTTAAAAGCCAAATATGAAGTAAAAGTAATAATCTTTAAATCTTTATAGTCAGTATTGACTGACGACCAGATAGCTATACACAACTGCATTATATTTAAGTGGCGTTAATTTGTAACGATTCACGATTTGATATTGATACTTTGATACTTAACGTCCTGTTTTGTGTCAGTTGTTTAGACATTAGATATTTAACGGTTCAATTAGGTTTTACAAAGTCTATAATATTTTATAGCCTGGACTAAAACGCATTTGCCTCAGAAATTTGACACGTAAATTCTTTTAATTCTTTAAATTACTGCACTGTTTTATTTGGTTGAACAGCCGGTTTGAAGGTTTTAAGGAAGTGTCTGAAATAGAACTATGCTGGTTTATATTTAAAGACATTCTTTCTTTAGAAATCTGCGTTTGAACTTTTCACTATGTTACTTAACATGACATGGTTCATGAACCCCTACAAAGTGCCCTGTATCATTCAATAAAATTAAACCCTATTTACGGCAAAATAAGATTTTCAATTTTAAACATAGTATATGTTTTTTAAAAATGTAATATTTATTTTTAAATTTACACTTTTGGCCTAATAAAATATCACCAAAGTGTACACGTACATCAAACATACGGAATTTGCCTATATTTTAACGTGGAACGCTACTTAACTGTGACGTCATTCAAACTGTCATTTGAAGCAACTGACTAATCAACGTGCTCAAATGTTGGTTCCCCAAAATTGCTTGTTAACAGTCAGAAGAGCTTGGTCCGTTCTACAAGCTCATATTTTTGTGTGGCTAGAATGACTTCTTTATCAGAAATCTACCTAAATGCCAAAGATAAGACAAAAAAGGGAGGGGATGAACATATTTCTTAATTTTCCACTATTCTGAATCATTCTATAAATATCAATAAAATAGAATATAAAATACAAATACTTTTGAATAATAAAGTATATGTGATACAAATACATGTTCACTAAGCTTTACTGAAAAATAAATATCTAAAGTAATTGTATTTAACAGTGGGGATAACTGTGCTTCGTAAACTTGGACCTTTATTTCGAATTAGTTTTATAACAACTGCGTAGAAAACTATCTTTCCGTGACATCTTTTCATCAATGTATCACGCAACCGGACGTAGACAACCGTAAGGGAATCGGGTAAATATCAAAGGAACACATAAATACTACATTAATTTTATTTCAGTGTTTTGTCTTTCTCATTCCGGCCCATAACATAACATATCATATCATCTCATCTTATATATTTGTGATTTGAAATATCATTTATTTAAGTATTACCCTGTATTTTTTATGCACTTTTCATTGCCAATATCAAATTCATCGTAATTCGTAATATATTCTTTGTTAAATATATATTAATTGATGGTATTTGTACCAGATTTAAATTCGGGTTCTTTCGATGTTATGAATATTATATACGTTTCACTATTCATTACGACATAGTATATAAATCTTAACTTGACATTATAAATCTAAGGTATAGTAATTCAATTTCACAACGCTACATATCTATAATGATGTTAAGTTATTGATCAAATGACATTAATGTGCACTGTCACTCTTACATTATTTGATACATGCTTATCTGCAAATGAATTGCTCAAATAATTGATCAAATACGTATGTTAATGTGTTATACTTTTGTAATTTGCTACGTATTTGTTAGTCCTTATGAAATATTCAGAATGAGGAAGTCGTTATATTAACTGTAACACATATTTACATTTATAATTTATACCAAAGTACGCATTGAATGATATTGCAATGAAATATGATAACATAATCGCATGTCGAGCATTAAAGTGGATTTTGCAGGAGGAACAATTTAAAAAAAAATATTATGCTTTGAAAAGAAATACTTCATTGTCAAAGGATCTTAAATACGGTGCATAGTTGTCAACAATGGCTTATTGTGATAGTCCATTAGTTACTGACCCAACATGAGGATTCACGAGCTGATTTAAATAAATACCATTCATTATTTACCAACCTTGTCTATGTCAAACGTGGTCAATTATACTGTTTTAAATAGTGGTTAATGACATATTACAGGTTTTATATTACATCTAGTATTCTATTGGTTGCGAATCTAAATCAAATATTCAGCAAGTAACTGGTAAATTTTCTCACATATTTTTGTGGATCAAGCTGGTAACGAAACCAGAACCCCAGCGGTGAGATGGAGCTGATTTTGAGGCTTCGCATTATACAACAAATACATTTGACAACGGGAGACGATTAACTAAAATACTATTTATTCAACGTCATGAGTAAATTTAAATACTAACATGTAAATGCATAAACTTAAAATGATACCGACCTCTGGGTCTTGTTTATGTGTATACCTAAATACTTAAAAAAATAAATATATGAAAAGGTGAACATAATATTGGACTGGATCAGGAAAAATTGCAGTTGGTTTGATTGACATTGATTAAAAGTACGTTATCAGTCAATTTTGAGTTACGTTTTTTAAAAACACTAAAGAAAAAGAAACAGGAACAGAAACCTGATTAATCAATGCATGCTGTATTTGAGAAACACATACATAATTGTTTAACTATAAGTTATAACAAAAAAAGATTTGTGTTTTCTGAAATATTCAGTAATTGCTGATGCAGCGTACAAGTACATGTCTCCCAGTTAAATTGCATTATTTCGAAAACAGATATAATGTAATCTAAGTTTACTTACTTTTCCAATTGCATTTTAGTCGGGTTTTATGTCAAATTCATATTCCTGCTTATGTCGGCATGATCAAGCTCACTGCCTAATTTCGAATTTCATGTTTCAGGTGTTTAACATATGCAAGCAGAAACATACAACCCAGGAACGGGTTCTAGTCATTTAACTCAGTTTAAATATGTTTTAATCACAAATTGAAGACGCTTACATTGAAAAGTATCACAAATTCATTAACACATATGTATGCAATTACGAAAGGGATTTAGAATAAATATCAAAGCTTTTGTTAAAACTGTCTCCTTAAAATCGATAAAATAATTACGTGATAGTTATATAGTATTTATGATATATAAAGATACTATATATAAATACACATACATCTAAATACAAGAATTTGAATAGGTTATTGCAATACATTGTTTATGTATAAGATATGTTTAAAAATTTTGCATATTTTAACGAGAGAGAGAGAGAGAGAGAGAGAGAGAGTTGGATGAAACTTTGCTTGTCTCGCCTAGAATAGGAATGATAACCCGTTTAGGACCTTAGTGACATGGTCAGCTATGTATTGATGTATCGAAATTCCAACAAACATAAGATATAGAAATAAATTAATAACATTAATCTTGACATGGTTTGTTCACCACTTGAATCTCTTTGATGCTATCATATAGTCGTGTACTGTAGTAATGCTTAAGTCCTTATTTTAATGGATAACAAGTGCTCTCCAAACAAAATAGTTAGTTGTATGTTTAATTGCTGTAGTGAATGTAACATGGTGCGTCTTTGTTTTGTATACTATGAACATATGAAATGGTATTTTCTATGTAAGTGAACTGTTTATTAAGTTTCTATTTTATTTCCGTCTCATGATATCCTTTAGAAAAAAATATGACATTTAATAAACCAATTAGACTTGCTTCTTTAACTGACATGAGATGAAAATGTTTCACGGGTGTGATAAAACAAAGCTCCAAACTTGTAAAATTTCCATGTTATGTAAAATGGAACATATATCATTAAAAAATTAATTTATTTGTTTAAAATTTGCATCAATGGTTATGAACATTTCTATTTCAGAGGATATTCACTGATGCATCACAACATCTTTTTGAAGCCACAAATCATCGGACTTACTTTGGACAAATAAAAATCGTCATTCCGAAGACATGGTCAGAAATTAGTATAAAGAGTATAGAGTATAGACCGACACCGTCATTGGCACTACCGCCGTCTTTCATCACAATTGCGGACGGGAAAATTGAAGATCCGCATGTAAGGCACTCTTCAAAATGTGGAGAGACAGGACACTACATGTATTTAACGCCAGATTTTATATTAACAGAAGGGTGGACCAAATGGGGATCTCATGGTATGATGGATAATTATCTTGCGTTTGTATCGCTTCACATGTTTGCAGAGAAATAATTTAAAAACGTATTTGAAATCATAATAATTGTATACAGTTCTGTATTCGACATGTTCTCTATCTCTATAATTATTACATTTTTTACTATACAATATTGATTTTTATTGTACGAATCAATGTTATAGTGATATTACTATTGTGAAAATCATGATTTGACAATAAGCTGCAGTAAAATAAAATCCGTATTGTACAGTGAATTAAATAGTGACATTTCAGTCCTAGACAATATAACATTATGTATAATACAACTATCATCTACAGAATGATTAGTTTAAGATATATTTAGCATACAGTTTACTGTACAATATAAAACTTTGTTGTGCGGACCAATGTTGTGATGGAAATTGTACGATTACATGTTTTAATCCTAACATTGACGATTTCAACAACAGTCGTACAGTGAGCTGTATAACTGTATACTCATTTTGTTATTTAACATCTCTAGTTCAGAAATCTAAAATGCAAATAAAAATGAATAACTATTAACAGAAGTTTATTTGATTGACTGATTGATTGATTGAATATTAAGTGTCATTTGTATGCCATCGTAGGCTAGTAGACGATCAGTTAACCTAACCACTGTTTCCTGTGATCTTGAAAGGTTAACCAGTACTCTAGCACACCCACCTCCAAAAGTAACTGATACATTCCTCACTTGAATCAGAGGTGAGAAACAAATAATAATGAGGTTATTTGAAATGCTTCAGTTCAATACAAATAGATATCACTATGTTGAAATAAATGACATAGTAATTAGTAAATTAAAGTATATTCATGCATTTCACCTTGGTATTGCATTTATTTAGTTTGCTAGTTTATTTCCGCTTGATTGCAAAGAAATCACAAAGTTTATACGAACCGCTGTCGAATCCGTTTCCTTTCCTAGGTAGAATCAGTACTGAATGTGATTTTAAGACAAAACCTCTGGCATGAGGGTCAAACACTCTATTCACTTTACTACCATCCCGTTATTTGTTTTCATTTTGTTTTCCACAGTTTTTATTTCCAGGTGAAATAAAACGAAACACATAAGTTTGATTCATATTAGTTACCATTACGTTAGGACAATTCATATTCGAGATAGTGATGGAAATCATGTAAGAATTACGTTTCTCAACATTTTTATGGGTTTGGAACTTTGTTACGTCCAATAATAAAACATATTGGTTTTGGAGACGTTTGTGGTTTGAATAATTCAATAACTACCTCTTGTGTGGGGTAGGCTGGTCGTAATATTGCGTTGATCACTGGAGTATATACACGAGATGCAAGCGTTTAAGACAAAGCTCATCATCCAAACAGCTTCATAGCTAAATTGGTTTAGTTCTTTGACTCCATTCATTTAAATATTTTTTCTAAACAAAACAGTCGGACGAATAACTTAATCAGTACTATTTCTGGCCGTCAATTAAAGAAAGAAAAGCATTTTCTCCAGTTTTGGAAAGAGTTAAGAACATGAACTCAAGTCAGGTGAGCAATATGGAAAGGTCAGCTGTGAAACCTTTACCTCTTACAGAAATGGCTGAACATTTTGGCTCTTGTGTTTCCACATTATCATGGAACAGTCAAACACCCCTCAATCCGATCGATGAACGACAGTCACTTGTGAATTGAAATAAACCGAGTAAAGGACCTTTCTAAGACCCCTTAATATCTTGGTTATGATTGGTCTGGCAATTTTGTGTCTATATTTTCGGCGTTGAGACTCAAACAAATTAAACGAATGATGTGCTGGCTCCTGAAAGTCTTTAATTGATTCTATACAGTTTTATATAATGGTTCAGAAAGAGTGTAGACATTTTTCTATTGTAACTTTTTAGCCATCAGTCAGAAGATTTGTAATCCGCTGAAGTTCGCTCTTAGTTGGGAATTTAGAAAACTAATGTATATACACTATCATCTGTGTTGTTTATATCGTGCACTGTAAGTCCATTACAGTAAAATGGCGGAAAAAACGACTTTTGGTTATATTTACAATACATATCCATTTATTCTAAGACTGAAGGAGATCATGTTGCAAATTTACACACAGAACAAAGAGATAGGATACATGATTTAAAATGCAATCAACTTCTTATATCATAATGCCATAATTATGTAACATACCTTACTGTATGTTGAAGATTTAAAGTTGAATTTATATATTACCCTCTATTCATTTTTTTGGTTATACTATATCGTGCTTGTTGAGAGAAAGATAGACGAAATGGTAACTCTAGTTTTAACGGTTGAGAAATACCTCGGAATGAATCTGTGTAGTTCCACCGTTCTTCCGAAAGTTGCTAGCAAACCAGTGCCATCCATGGTCCAGTGGTCTAAGGCGCTGCCATCTAGTTGCCACTTAACTCTCATCGCTGAATCATGAGATGAAATCCAGCTCGGTATAAAAATATTATGTGAGAAAGTTTGCCAATTCGATGTCTTCCTCCCGCATTTAAACTAGATATTATGCAATATGATCTGCCATGTGTAAAACTGTATTTTAATATGAAGGCAGGTGATATTGAAACAATGCCTTACTTTGGTGAGTTTTATTTCTAAATTGTTAGATGGAAAGATAAACATATGGCCGGTTTATTACAAGATGTCCTACATTATACAATATAGTAGTATTTAAATGATGTTTTATTAAAACATTGGTTATACAGTATATCAATATATGTTAATAACGATTATAGAACAGTTTATTTTCTGTTCAGCAAATGTGATAGTTCATGAGTGGGGACATCTTCGATGGGGAATATTTGATGAATACCCTACTTCGATTCGAGATAAATTCTATTTATCGAAGGGTGAATGGAAACCTGTCAGGTAAAAATAATTATTCTTTATATCTAACACATATGCATTTGTTATTAGCTTTAAAAACGAAATCTTGTTTGTAAACATTCGCTGTCGTAAAAACAGTTCTTTTGGTTTTCATAATATCAGAAATGTACATTGCTGTTTTAAAGTGGATACCCATATTTCTAACAAGCGATGCTTATTTGTGAAAAAACAATATATGACATTTTCTCTAAATGAAGATCAGTAAGCTCTGATTTGTATATGGTGCAAATCGTGTTTTTCTAATAGTATTTCAATGATATTGTATTTAAAAAATATATTATTAAATTTATAAAATAAACTTGGGCGTTTATTTTACTTTAGTTTTAAGACCATTAACGTTTTATGTTTCGATAAAGTGTGTATATTAAGCAAACAATGATATCTATTCGATATCATCGATTGAATTGTGTTGATATAATACGAATAGCGTTTGAAACGATCGAACACGAAGAAAATAAGATTGTTATACTAAAGCTTATTTTCTAAATTAGAAACGTTTGCAGTTCAGAATAGAATATCTACTACAAATAAATTGCTCTGCTTTTTATTTCTCCGGTTGTATGTAAAATACAACTAATATTTGATAAATTGTTCGTACCATTATAGATGGCTGATTTTGAATTGAAATCAAAGTTCTGGAAATACTTCCATATATGCGGTCGAATATATTGACAAACACATTGTCATTTACAAACGAGAACAGTTACAGTCGGTTAAGTATAATGTGAATTAATTACTTAATTAATTACTTATTACTTACTATTCATGACACATTGTTTTTGTATTTATAAAGGTGTACTGAAAATATACAAGGTATGATCGGTGCGGGAAGAAACTGTGACGAAGAGGAGGTTATACCATGTAATGTCAATGACGCAACGAGACGTTTACCATCAAACTGTAACTTTTGTGTGGACATTAGCCAGGATGTCAAAGCCAGTTTGATGGGATATCAGTTTATTAACAAGGTATGATAACTGCTGTTTAACACATAATTCATTAAGTAGTAAACTTGTCGTCTTAAAAGGCGACTTTGAAGGATATCAACACATTATTTAGTTTCACTGGCGGGGGCATCAAATGCTTATATTTCAGCATACATGTGTATACATACATCTAAATAACCATCTTATAGTACATATATTATACGTTCTTTATAGCACCCTTTCGCCGCACCATTTATGTCGTATTGAGACTTTATTTGTTCTATAATGAATCCCTTTATGCGATGCAGTTAACATAATGATATTTTTTCAAGATCTCATCATTTTGTGACGATTCATCGGCTCCTAAAGAACTACGCCATAATCGAGAAGCACCCAATATGCAAAACACTTTTTGTAAGGGCCTAAGCGCCTGGGAGGTCATGCGGAAACATGTGGATTTTTCTGGTGGTATGTATTCATTTAATGCTTAAATAATGATAATTATATACTGATATTAACTTTCGTGACGTGCTTCCGTCATTAAATCTATTTAGAATTGTTTACGTTTCTTACGAACGCATATCTCTAGCTTTGAGCATAAATAGGAATAAAATAGATCATTCCAAGATTTGCGATTGATAATGACGAAAGAAACGACATAAGTTTAACGTATTGGTGTAATGTATTAACAGGTAGTATACAAGAAACTTAACTTTACATTGCTGTTCCGTTTTACTTTAACTTTAACTTATGATTGTAACTCATTGCTCAACGATCTATCAGTGATAGCATGAAACATATACCGTAAGGGGGGTTAACCGACTGCATTATGCTACACATATAAGAAATTATGTGTTTATATATTGTAAATGTATGAGCTATGAACTTTTATGTAACGGGCAAAACCACGTTCACTTTGATGTGGGGCAAGTAGCGATATATCTCATGTACGAATGTTTAATAACATTCATTCAATAAAGGCAATGTTTATCAAATTCTGTACTTTGACGATTTCAAAACAAATCTTGTTATATCTACAAATTTAACATTCATGGCCAAGACAACATTATTTCGTTTTAATCTTAAGGGGCTAACCCAACTCTACCCAAAGACACAAACACGACACCAGACTTTGTATTACTCCAAGAAACATCAGTTCACATTGTTCTTGCATTGGATGTATCCGGTAGTATGGGGGTATGTACCTAACGTGTCTACATGTTTATTTTCTTATGAGTCTAGACTGCAATTTGAATCAGCAGGGAATGGCTTATGGCTAAAAATAAACAGGTAAAACTGATTTGAATACATGCTTTTTCGGTCTGCAATCACAGACATTATTGTCTCTTTAATATTATTAAAACAAATATAAAAAAGAAAACGTAATATCTTTATAGAACACCAAACAATGATTATATAGTACAATGCTTTCAAAACCTATTATAAAGATATATATGCAAGGGAAACATGAATACAAGTAACCGGAATATTATAAACATACCATTATCGATGTAAATATAATTATATATATGCAAATATGCATGACGTATTCGAATTTAAAGTATTTGATTAAAGTTTAAGATGAATTGTGCATTTGTTTTTCTACAACAAACATGCACTATGCTTGATGTTTCTGTCTATATTACACTTTAATTAAACCGTAAGTCAATTATAAGTTTGTGTATGATTTATTTTAACAGTAAAGGGAAAAAAGGTTAAAAATAGAAAATTTATACGTAAATAACATTTTCGAAATAGATAACAACAGTATCTTTGCAAAAATAGGTTGACTTCCTCTGTATAATTGAATATAGTCCAGTTAATGAAATGTTTAATTCTTTCTTTCAGGGTAATAGAATTTACAACCTGAAAACATCTTGTAAAAGCCTTATTCAAAACGTCGTTGAAAACGGCTTCCTGGTTGGTATAGTATGGTTTAGCTCTTCTGCATCGATAAGAAAACAATTGACGCAAATAAATTCTCAACAGGACAGAGATGGTTTGATTGCAGCATTGCCATCAAGTGTTGACGGCTATACGTGCATTGGATGTGGGATAGATAAGGCGTTGACGGTAAGACTTTGTTCCTCTATTCTAAGATATACAAAATATATAATTATAAACCAAACAGAATACTGAACATTGAAAATAAAAAGAAAAGATGAAAATAACGTGTGAAAACTGTAATAAAAAAATATTGGAACGAGTTCTGGTTAATATTCTGTGATTTAGCACCACTGGGCGGTTACAAGAAACACATGTTAGTTCAGAACAATCCAGATGTGATTTAATTGCGACAAAGTGATCAAGAGTTTACAGCATTACATGTATTGGATGTAGGATGGGTAAACACTACCATATGAATTATTTTATTGGAATAATTACAGAAATATTCTGTTCAAGGTCGTGTTACCTGTACTATATGAGTTGATTTGAAACTTTTGACAGAAAATGAAATAAAATTCAGTCATCAATGACCAGTATCAATTATCACACATTAAGCTATATAAGTTATATCTTAGGATTACAGAATACAATCGATTAAATTACAATATTCTTTCTCGTATATGGGAAACGTAATTATATTTCCACTTCATTTGACGAATCTCAAATTAAATCGAGGCCACATTTAATCGAAACAGGTGCCTCATTTTCCTATTAACACCAAACCAATTATATCAAGGACAAACCAAGGTACCCAGGAACATTATCACGGTTACTCAACTTCTTCACTAAATTAATTGAACACGCGTTTTAGAAAATGTGAATTAGAAACAATTTGAAAATCTTTATTCATTGATTGATTGAATATTTAGCGTCATGTTTATGCCATCGAGAGCTAACATATACTCAGTAAATCTAACTACTGTTTTTTTTCTGGGATCCTGGAAGGTTAACCAGTTATCGATAACATCCCATCTCTGCAAGTAACTGATAACATTCAGTGATGAGTGACGAATGATAATGAGACGCAATATCGTATATCAATTATCTCGGAGACGGTGGCCCGGCGGGAATTCGAACTAACGATCTGGATTGATAGTCAGACACGCTACCGACAGAGCTTTAAAATCTTTAAAAAACTTTGCGACATAAAGATAAAGTTTCTATTTTCAATTGCTTTTTTGTTATAATATTTTCGTTCTTTGGAATTATGAACTAGTTTCATTAACAATGCACATCGTATTTACTGACTATTGCTCTATATACTAGGTTCTCAAAGACATATTGATCAACCCAGAGAATGGCCAGGTAATAGTAGTTTCAGACGGTGAAAACAATAGAGGCGATCTTGGTGCTAGTGTTAAGAAAGCTGTTGATGCAAAAATTGTGGTACATACAATTGCCATAACCAAAAACGCTGATGGAAGACTTCGGGACATTGCCGAAAATACCGGTGGGCAACATTTGACATACTTAGATCTTCTAGACCGTGGTGTTAGTCTCCGGGCTGCAGTTGGTGAAATCATTTCAACAGGCGCTTCTACAATGTTAAGTGCTGCTGCAACAGTAAGAAATGACAGCTCAGTTTAAGAGTTTTTATCCAACATGTTACTGCTATATCGGGACAATTTCATTTCATCGTATTGAACTATTTTGATATTATGACGAAATAAGGTTTTGTAACATCATGCTAGCATATTACAAATCTAGACTTTCTCAGTCTGTATATTTTCTAAAACTTTTAAACTCTTAGCGTCAATATGATTTAAATGTTTAAAAATAGTTCATGTTATTAACAAAACAGGCCACTCCTGGCACCAATCTATTGATATAGATTTGATAGTTTTTATAATGATTAGCATGCACATAAATGCTCATTTCAAATATATTTAAATAAGATACGTCCCTAGGTATCGTTTTAGTTTTTATTGTATTCTAAAAAGAAACAATTGTAGCCGGTGAGACATGTATATACAAAAAAATGTATCAGTTCTGATATTTGTGATTTGTGTTAGTATTGTATCCTGACCTAAGATGATGTGTGTTTTGCAGATCTTATCAGAAACGGTTTTTGCCAATATAAACGAAATAACTTCGTTTGAGTTCATGATTGATTCCGGTATTGGTAACGAAACCAAGATAAGCGTTCTTACTGGATCGTCAACATCAATTAAAGTTACACTAACCGGACCAAATGGTTATACGCAGGACTCCCAAGTAACCGACAACAGTTTGACTCTTTCTATTCCTGGAAAAGCACAGGTTTGACACTTATATATAACTAACAGTATGTTATCCTTGTCGGTTTTGGCAAAATCCTTTACACTTTATCATAATAATAGTGTTTCGTTTTTCTAACAACCTCAACATCACCATGTTTTATTTCCGTTAGCAAATATTTTAGTCCTATATGCATGACACAGGTACGATTAATTAGTGCAACAGTCAATGAATCATATGCATATACGTTAAAAGACTGGTAATTCCATCTTAGTGTTAAATATAAAAATACTAATCAACACGTCACCTTTTTTATTATACTCAACCAGTCACGTTTCACCTGTCACATTTTTATTTTACAGGCTGGGAAATACAGCGTCAATATAACTCTTTCAGCCAGCATCAAACTCGAATGTTATGTCTCGTCAAAACCAGTGCCTTCAGGACCAGGAGTAATTCGTCTTCTATCAAGACTTTCAACTTCTTCCGCTATTATAACCTCTAGTGATTCTCCACTACCAGTTATATATGCAAGTGTTATCATGAGCTATGCACCGGTTGTAAACGTAACAGTGACAGCACACGTTGCCAGCGACTACACATCGTGCATTATCAAACTTCGTGACGATGGCAACGGTATATTTATTATGCACATTTTATTACCTTATAAAAACAAGAACGAATATTTGAATATCTGAAGTAAAAAATTGTTTTGAATTATGCATCAGTGATTCAAATTTTTGACATAACTGAAGTTCTTTATATAGATTAAATGCACGATTCATTTAGATAGTTTTAATATAGGACGCTACTTAGATAGTTTTGTGTATAATTTATTACATGGCCGGCTACGATATACATATTATGACATTTACGAGTATATGAAAAGATAATAATGTTTAGAATTAAGGGTAAAATTTATTTATAATAATTGATTACATGAAACTTTAATCCATAATTGTATGGAAAAGAATATTCAAAATAGCGTGTGTACAAAGACACCCGGTACAAAATAACATATAGTTATATATGTGAGATTAACTGTTGATTAACAATAACTACATGTTATACCATACATGTATATTGCAGTAATCTTATAACCATAAGCACTATTTACATGTAGTTGCGTAGTAACAAAGAGTTTCCGAAGTTTATTTAACATAGAAAGAAAGAAGATATATACATTCTATTTCCATGACCTGTCAAACATTAATTGTGATAACGTGACATTTTAGAACCAATCAAGTAAGTTTTTTATTTGCACTTTTTAATCAGATAATCTTGAAATATTTTATGTTATGTTATATTTTAGTTTTATATCAAAATAAACGAGTGAATTGTGTACCTACCTGGCGAAATATATACAAATTACATACCATTGACTCTTACAGACCCAGACATTGTTAGAGATGACGGTACATACTCAGGCTATATACAACTCAACTGCATGTCAAATGGAGCTCAAGCTACGATCAAAGTTTTGGCAAGTGCCGATGGTAACTCAAAACTAGGTTCTGTTAATTCAGGAGCTTTTAAAAACGCAGGTACATTTGAATTAGCGTTTCTGTTTCCAGTTAAAGTTATAATTCAGATAAGAAGTATTAATTTCAAGAAAGAGTTACAGAAGATTAAAAATGTTGAATTGATAAGAACATATACATGTATAAGTTAAATTAAAATTACATTCCTTAGCAAACATGCGAAAAATATAAATATTATTATATATTTATATACACCGTAACGTATTATCACGAATTTTCTATACGAGAACCAGTTTCGATTAGATCAGTCGGTAGCGCTTCTGATTAGCAACCCAGGGGTCATTACTTCGAATTCCCGCCCAGTAACAGTCTCCGTGATGATTGGTATACAACATTACGTCTCATTATCATTCGTCTCTCCCCGCTGATTCAAGCGAGAAAGCTATCAGTTACTTGCAAATATGAAGTATGCTCGAGCATGATTAACCTTCCAGGATGACAGGAGAGAGTGATTAGGTGATCGTCTGTTAGCCCTCAATGGCATTTAAATGACGCTATCTATTCAATCACTCAAAACATACGAGATAGAAACTTGACTTATATATTTCTTTGATAATAAGGTAATGACAAAAGCAGTGGGACTGCTGTTGATGCATTTCAAAGGATCGCACTCCCTGGAGACTTGTATATCACCATGCCGAACATCGACACCTCCGTTGACATAACTGCACCTGGACGAATAACCAATGTACAGATAGTTGACGTGTCAACAGTGTCTTTTTCTGAGGGAGAAAATAGAAACTATACAATCACTTGGACTGCTACAGGAGATGACATGAATGTGGGTCAAGGTACAACTTTATCAATTATTATAGTATTTTACCATTATAATATTAAACCTATATTTTAAATTTTTTGGGCAGTATTTGTACATTTCTAACTTAATATTTATTTATATTCGTTTGACAATCATATTTTTCAATAATATTATCATTTCCTTGGACTCGTTGAATTTATTAAGCGTTGCTCAATCATAGACTAACACAAAATACGGTACTGAGCGGCGCGAGGGCAGCTTCATTCCGCCTTATAAACATACTCAATACATCTCTGCTATTTTTTTTTCATTTGGTTGCATTCGGTGTTTACAATTAATCCCTGTATTAGGTATAGTTTACTCACATTCCGGTCTGGCTAGTTTGCTTGGTAACACGCATGACTGAGTCATTCGAAAAGTCGTCAGTTCGAATCCCTACCAAGCCACATTCTTTATGATGATTTGCCATGAGCTGTGTTCTACAGCCATGAGTGTCTTACCTATGCAGGGGAATTATATTATATTACTCCTTAACTGCCATAACTGTCATATGGATACCAGGATCAATTATTAGGTGAGCTATCCGCATTTGAATTACTGAACTGCTGTTGCGAAATGAGCAAAGTCCTAAACAGACACAACCATGACAGGTTACCAGGTTGCCACATACCATCTGATGTAAACATTGGACAAGAAAACAAACTGATAGTATTTAATTGTTTATAAACCAAATATGTAATAGTCATAAAATGAATAAATGCTATTATTTATTATCTAAAGCACTATTTATGAAGACAAAATATCGTTTAAAATAAAACACATTAGATACACAATATAAATATATAATAATTAATGATTGTCATTATTATTATAAGTGAAAAACATCTCTTAAACTTATGGATAATTCTCAAAAAGTAAAGAATACATTTTGTATAATCATATTTAGAATTAAACTAATCTTTAATTCTTTATAATATGTTTATTTCAGCAACCAGTTATGACCTGCGGATTTCGGAGAACTATGATACCTTAGTCGATAATTTTCAATCTGCCGACTTTCTCAATGTCACAAGCATTATTCCAACTCCCCTCGCCTCAGGTGAAACTGAAGCTCTTAAAATGGTAGTAGATGCAACGAAAAGTTTCACATCAACGGCGTATTTTGCAATAGTTGCCATAGACAACGAAGGTAACCGCGGCAGTGTTTCAAATATAGTATCTATAACCGTTGCAACTGGATTCAAAATAGCAGCTACGATCGCCGGACCAGACAATACGGTCGACAGTGATTCATATACTTCTCCGAAGACGACAACACATGACGGATCTGTTAACACAATTACAATTATAATAGCAGTCACTATTCCTGTTTGTCTCATTTTGTTTATCACCATCGGTGTTCTGGTGTACAAGAAAATACATGCAGCCGACAACATAGCTATGCCAGGTAAGGTGTGCCAATAGTTATAACAGAAAACAAACCTTTGCTTATGCTTGTATATCAATATAATTATGTAATATAGTCAGTTATGTTTACATTGCAACAATTACGTTACTCAAAGTATAATGCTACATTCTCCAATGTATTTGGTTTGCTGTTGACTATCCAGAATCAAGTTAATCAAACGTATTGAAAAATCACATTCGTTAAAAAACAAACATTTGGGAAATATATTAAAAAATAGCCATGAGACCACTCGTCATATGTAGTTAAATAGTAAATCTATATGAATGCATTTTAGTTTGAATATTCCTCAAATGCATTTTTTGTTCGACTTACTTTTGCAGACATATTATCATACTAGTAGTACACAATGATTTTAAACAAACATAGCTAGTGTAAACGAAATGCAAAATAGTTTTGGTACACATTTAATTCTTTTGTTTACAATTTCTTTTTAACAGATCGCGAAGCTGGTCCTTACAAAACTACGTTCAAAACACATACGCCTGCCAAATTCAATAATGCTAATGAAACATGTATTAAAACGAAATCAAACAGCATCAATGCAGTGAAACTGTTGTCAGCGAGTGATTTGATAGTTCCAAATTATGAATCACCTTCATCTAAAGCAGATCAATCATCTGTTAAATGCTGGAGCCAGTTATCTGAAGTCTCGAACATAAGTCAACACGATGGAGATCACATTGGGCGTATGATAGAATCGGGAGAAACACTATCATCGGAAGAATTTCTTCATCAATATGAAGGTACCGCATATGTTCGACCAGACCACAACAGTACAAAACGAATGCCATCAAAAAGAAAAATTCCCAGCTCCGATCCAGTAATTCCTACTGTGGATGACGTCAGTAGCATTAACAACTTCGAGTTTTTCTCCGAGACATCCGCCGTTATTCGGCCAGACCATAACCGCATTAAACGATTTAACACAAACAGAATAGCTCCAACACCGGGACCAGTAACTTCTAGTTTGGATTTTATTCAAAGCCATAACAGCGAGGATCCATCCATTGATGAGTTCGCTACACGTCGACCAGCCACGGATCAGTTGGTCAAAGAAACAATCAACCCAGAACAAGTATCGCATGTATCGAAAGATACGGAGATTTTAGTTAGCCGGGATTCGCTTGATTCAGAGATGAAAGGACATTTACCAGCCGATCAAAACAATGCATGCGAATTTGACGAAAGCAAGAAGGAAATAACAATAAAAACGAGCAGATACATTAGAAAGGTTATACCGTATCAGAGTTCCAATGATATCAACCCTAAATAATCTGATAAATTCTGGTCTATCCCACAGGCATCCAACATACCATTTCATCTTCCCAACAAGGCAATGTGTCATACACAACTCTGAACAAACAATATACAACTGACCCCGACGACGGAACCCGCAACACGGATTTACCAGATGACATACCAACTCTACAATCGGGGTCATAGTTTTGACTTTAATTCAATCACTCTCATCCAGATTATGACGAGAAACCTGAGATTCTTATCATGACAAAGGTTCTCTTTCGGAGCAGCTAATTGTACCTTTATCTGCTGACACTCTAACGTCCAACGAAAAACAAGTTTAAAATACAAATGAAAGTTAAGGAAACTGCTAATGAGAAACACAATTTTATTATTCTGTTGGAAACTTTTTAGATGAGAAACTTTTGTTTAAATTAAACCGTGAATGATTCAATAATTGCTTCAAGTATATATATATAATTTATTTTATTATAATCTAGAGAGAGAGAGAGAGAGAGAGAGAGAGAGAGAGAGAGAGAGAGAGAGAGAGAGAAACGATGATATTCTTTTTCACACAACTGTCCTCACTTTTGGCACCAACAAAATCTTAATATATACTGTGGACCTATAGGGAATTAAGGTCGATTTGTGGTTTCTTTAATAATCTGACATATATTTAATCTGCATTAATATGTGTCATATGTTCGATAGTTTTAACGCATTTATTCAAAATAAACTTCACCAATCACTCTTACATTTTGCCACCTACAACATTAACGTCTATGTTATGAGAATTTTCAAACATATACATTTATTCAAATAGAAAATAATATAACAGAACCGATTTATATTTTATTTCAGACTTCGATACATCGTCGTTATAACATACATCCGTCATTAAAATGTATTTATAACATATAATGTCGCGTGAAATAAATCATTAATTTATACATCATTATTACAGCAGTGTTTCATTTAATTTAATCATTTTATATAAATTCAGATTTTGATATAAATATAAAAATCGAAATAATTCAAGATATACTTATCTTATTACATTCATTGATAATGTAAGAAATACTTTTAATCATACGTTACTGAATAGAACATAAAAAAACAAGCTGTTAAATTTACTATTTGTGATAGTTATACCTTAATTTTTAGCAAAGTTGTATCACATCCAATAAATTATCAAGCACATACTATTTAGAGAGAAAGAGAATATATATTTAAACCATATAATTATAGTATTTTCATTGCATTAGACACTGAATCATGTATAACGGCCATGAGCATGTTGATTATAGATCACATGTATCTAAAGCTGAAAAAATTCCTCGATTACATGTGAAGAAAATAATGGCTTTAAGCAATATGTTTCATGTTTAAGGATTATTACTCTGTTACTCGGAATATTTTATTTGCCTGGACTTTTTAACTAGAACACTTTGACTTCGTCGGCTTACTGACGTTTGGCCGTATGATCCAATTTGATCACGCAACAAAAAGAAAGCTGCATGTGACTACAATTAACTGTCGGTTAACGCTATTTACTGGTTACAATCGATTTTGAAGAAGTATAGTGTTTTAATCAAAAATCTGTGTTATATATATTTTTAAAAAGCAGTGTCTAAATATAATTTAAGAATGATTATTGTAAAGTTTCCATCAACTATAAATGTTATAATAAAATCATCGATTTCGTTATTATATATGATATATCATATTTTACCATTACAACGGTTAAACTAGATTTACAAACTGTCTTTTTTTACCTTAACAAATTGTGTGTAACGATCCTAAATTCTTTCAGTAGGATTTTGTTTAGTTATCGGGTACGGGTTTTGTTACGTTTCCAACAGCGCACCTAATCACCATTCCTGGAATTCGCCAGGCAGTTAACCGGCATTTTACAAACATTATCTCTACAAGCCAATAGCTACTTCACCGCATATTCAAAGGTGGGAGATTCTGATCGTAGATTAAAGTTGGTGATGTGTCAACATGGAGACTGCGCTGAAGTTGAGATTCGAAAAAAGATCCATAAATTGACAGAGCTCATCATAATGTCGTGTTGTTGGTGTTGTTATTGTTGTTGTTGTTGCTCAATCTAAACATACACATATGTCGGATAGTGTTATTTCTAATAATAGTTTAGAACGTCATACGTGTTGACTGCACAAATGTATGTTTTAAACGTATATAATCGTGTACGACATTTTTGCATAAAAATTAATTAGCAACATTTATTATATAATAAAACATGGTTGACAAAGACGCTCAAATCGTTAATCGGACAAAAAAATCCCATTCTAAAAACACTTAAATACTGCTTGACGACCATTGCATTGACATTTGTATTCTTCCTTAGATGAAACATTTTTTACCTGTATAACGGGTCATATTGAAATCAAAATGAAATCACATATAGTCGAACGTGTTGCAATTTTGAGCGGGACATATATTGAAATTTAACCTAGGCGCGAAACCCATTTTTAATATATTATTTTGGCATGTTTGAATAAGTATCTTTTTGTCAAAACGGGTTTTGCTCAATTTATAATTTTGGGAAAATACCCATCTGATATAAATTGAATTTTTTTTTTTTTTTTTATGTGTTAATCGAGTTTTTAAATGAATACATATGATGTGGATACTGACAACGATTATATTTTTGAAGAAGATGCAGTACAATAGCATAAACGAATTCATCTATAACCTTTGAAAGTATTATCAAATCATTTGTTCACTCCGCCAAACACTAATGAACATTCATATACAGTCGAACTTGATTAAAATTAGTTTATTTCAAGTCCTTTAGGCTAAACGCCCATAGGGATACACATACAAGCATATTTCATGACAAACAGTAAAAGTAAAAATTTTGTGTATAAGTACAACTTCCCTAAAATGTTTGATTTATATACGAGAGTATAATTAATTTATAGATATGCACCAATAGCTAGCTACACATATGTATACACATATTTTTGGAGAAGGTATCACAATAGAATGATGCACAGACTTTGATCTTTACAATAGATAAACAACATGTATTGAATTTGAAAATACAAATATATACAGTACATATTATATTGAACTCATCAGCAGGTACAAAACAATTTAATTATATCAAGGGTTCGATTTATCTATATAGTATAGTCAATATCTGAATAATATATAATGAATGTGTTTTAAACATTCATCGCAAGTAACATTCCTTTTCAAGTCGCAACAGTGAAAATGCAGAGTGATTTTGATTTATACATAAAACATAACAGTATAATCAGTTGTTATAAGAAAGAAGGATACCGTAGTACATTTCATACAAATTCAGCAACGTGCATATACATGTATGAATTTGGTTATACACAAAAAATGTGTGCAACACATCGAAGCATTAGAATATAATCTGTTTAAAATCATAGTGAATATTTTCATTTTCAAATTATGTTTTAATTGTTTTGGTTTAAACATATTATATTTCAGTATTATCAGATAATCGAGTACAATTTACAACATGTAAAGGATTAGAAGAACGGAAGAAGTTCTTATAAAGTTATTTTCCAAACTTTATAGTTTTGATGTACAATATATCAACAAAATGGATAGATAAAACATTTTTGAATTTTGAACTGTTTATTAAGAATGACATTTTAATTTACTTTACAACATTTATATACATATTCATTAATTCAGCGAGTAAAATATCCCTCACACAATACCTAATCTGAAACGCTAGGGTTCGTTTCAGGATTTGATTTAATACCTCTTGTGTTCTATATTAAAAAATTGACATTTTACCAGTTAAAACCATTATTGAACTGATTATCTAATCCGATTATGCTGACAAATAGACGCATGATAACCCACGACATGTGAAGACAAGTTTGCATTTCAAGCCTAGTTAAGAACAAAAGCAATTTTAAAACCTAGCGTTTGCAATAATTGTTCTTGTTCAAATTTACATGTACATTCTCATTCGTCACTAGAGTAAATTTACTGATTGCATCGCCAAAAAATGCTTGCCGAAACTCGTTTGTGTTTTTATTATGACAGCTTTACTTTCCAACGTTTTTAAATGTCTTAATTGTGAAATGAAGACCTTTCTCGGGCTAATTATACCTATGCATATGTTGGCTTCAGCTTCTAACTTATTGATTGCATCTGATCAATCTCTTACACCAGCTCCATGTTTTTGATCTCGTATTTGGTAACTGGATTGATCAATCCGTATTTACTGCTTCAACTATGCATTGCCTATCCGCAACATCTGGTTGACATTTAAGCTAAATAGATAAACGTCCCACGTATCAGAGAGTGTTTCACCATTAAAATCTGTTTGATCAGTTGTACCTTTTATCTCACAGTTCTATATCCATTATCTTCCATTTTACCATACCATCCATAACCGACTCTAAAAACTACAAAATTTCCGTTTATGACTCTTCAAAATAGTCCTTTTATTTATAACATCTTGATGTCGTTCTCTTGTTTGTTTAAAGTTTGCACGTTAATCAAATCGTGATTTCAGACTAACGTGTAAATCTTTATAACGGATTAGTGTGACTAATTATTGAATATGTGTTGCAATTTTAAGCAGGAACTTTTAGTCAAACCCAGGGGCGTAGACCAAGTTAGATTATAAACTCTCTTTTCAATATATTATTTTTGCATGTTTAAATTGAGATATATTTAAAAAATTGAAAAGTCCTGATATGTTCCCTTTAATATCAAACAATCACGACTGATCACTGAAATCACTTTATTTCACTCTTGACTTTTTTTAAAGAACAGATGATAGTTTAAAATATTTCCACTTAAAACCTTTTCTGAAATTTATGCACATGGAATTAAAATAATTCGGTAAATAATTTCGTTCCTGGTGTTGGAAAACTTCTAGTAAATGGTTGAAAGACTTAACGTCATCAGTGACAAAATGTTTTGACCTTTCTGATGAAGTGAATACCATTTTGTAGTTTAAAGATGCTTTCGCATGTAAGCCAGCACTTGTTTTATAAAAAACATCAATATGCAATTATCGCCATTTGTATTTTAATGATACCATATCTGTCAAGCAATGTGAGTTTGTTTAATTTATTAAATGGAAATTTGGCTTGGATAAGCATGATACAGTATTGTCTCCTTTTTCGGATACAATAAGCCTCCTTGTTAACCAGTTGATTACATTGATTATTATTTATATCACATGTTCTATTGCTACGATTAATTTCAAATTCTAATATATTAAAAAAGTGTATTTGCTAATATATCATTCCCGTATATGTTTTACAGGTTAAACTATATGAGTAGTTAATGCTTTTAAAATGTTGGTATACGTTACCGTAATGGAATATTAATGCATTTGTAACTGAGTCAGTTTAGACACTTTTGATTAATGAGAGGGCATACCTCGAGTGATACTGGTCAAATTTGTTATATATTTCTTACAAACGGCTGTCGGGACGTTTGGTGGCCATTTTGTTCCTTATTTAGAATTTTTGGTTCATAAATCAACTATATGTTTACTCTTTTGTACTCTAAAACTCGTCATGTAACTTACAACAACAAATAAATTTTGGTGGCCATCTTGGATTTGTGATCAAACGCCCCAACAGCCGTTAAATTTACCTCTATAAATAAGTCTCAAACCTTTTGGACATAAAAAGTAAACACCACCCCCTTCTCAATCTCTGGGACTATTATGTTTAATTGACTGTTTAAACTCAATTATGGTCTTTCGTTTGTTTCTGTCTCAGAATATATTTGGTTAAATATTTTACATAAACAGAGACAATATCTAAGATGTATTTAATGTTTCATCCTGTCTTCTGACGATGAGCACGCCATCCCGGATAGGAACTAGTACCTGTGAACAAATAATATAAACTTACAATTTCAAAACCTCTTTATGGCATCTTATTTGTCGAACTATCAAAATATAGATATATATTCTTCCGTCTGCAGTAAACAGTTAATCTTACAGAAGCATTCAAAGGACACAGCCATCCAAACAACAAAAGTAAATCTATACATAATATTTTAAAGAGGATATTGCAAACGCGAATAAAAAATGACAGCAGGGGTTACCTTCCCAGAAACCCTCCTTCACTTGGGGGTCTAAAAACTGCTTTACGACCGCACCAAACCTTGCTCTTTTCAAGTATCACATCATAAAATAAAAGTAGTACCCTTATCCACTGTCAACATGTAATTGATGTAAAACATAGATAATTTCAGTTAAATGTATGTTTTAAAGAAACAAGTGGCACATATATGAAAGCAATTAAGGGTACGACTACTCGATAACAGAGCTAGTACCAAGTGCCGTTCGCTTTAAGGTTTTAAACCACTGAAAACTTCGTCTTGTCGGTCGTAGCTTTTTCAAAAAAGAAACCCTAATGCCTAACTGTAAAAGGCCAAAATATGCATTATGTTGTAAAGTCGAAGGATCATAGTTTCTAATGATAGATATATTGATATGGTATTAATAATGAATTTAAATTGAAATCAAAACATGGACTTGCTTCTAATACCATGTTCAAGTCTTGGATATGACACGATCGGGGATCAGAAATGTATTAAATCGGTCATTGAACAATATTCATGATGTAACATTCAGTTTATTTATATATTTATTTATTTTGGAGGTAGGGTCTTATGGTTCATAAAATAACGGCTTCATATAATTTGATAATTTTGCTTAAATGTTAGGAAGAGCTAAATACGTTTTAACCAATGCCAACTTGCCGTATGGATGTTTTTCTGCGTACGTATATAGTCCATGCAGTTTCGAATATCCAGACCTAGATCTTGGTGCATGCAGTTATCGTCCATATATGCCGAACCGAACATGAAAGCATTGTCGAACAAAATAGTGCCGCCTTTCGCCAATAGATCGTGTTCCATAATAATCTGCAATAACATTATAAAGTTTAACATAAAACACCCACGTAAAACCTCAAATCCCTCTTTGCCATATTATACACATAAATATCTTACTTTTTTACAATTGAAACAGTTTTCAAGATTCGAATTTTAAAATGTTTTACGTAACAAGTAGATACCTGTCATTGTTAACGGATGATTGACAAAATTATCGGAAACAAAAACACATAATCTTATTTTGAAATATAGTACTACGCCTGGCATATAAAGTTTGAGAGCGTTTCTTAAACAACTGTTATCAAACGAAATCTACGTTTTTTTTTACACTACTTTGACTGTTTTAATTTAACTGTTGAAGTCTATTCCGACGCCAACGGTCATAAAGCCATTTCTCCCTACATGATAGACAGCCAATCGAAATTTAATAATCGGCAATGTTGGGTAAGCAAACCCACATTTGAGCACGTTGATTGGTCAGTTGTTTCAATTGAAAGTTTGAATGACATCATAGTCAAAGTAAACGTTCAATTTCTGTGAATAGTTGGACCGGCATAGTTATTCCATGCCTTTTCATTATGTGTTTATACTAATCCTAATTCGGGAGACATCAGATTCAAAGAAAGGCTAATGAAAATTTGATATCGTATATTAACTGTTTTGGAAGGTTTCATCAACAAATCAATGTATGAATGTATGTATGTATGTATGTATGTATGTATGTATGTATGTGTGTGTGTGTGTGTGTGTGTGTGTGTGTGTGTGTGTGTGTGATGTGCGTATGTACGTATGTACGTATGTCTGTGTGGTGTGTGTGTGTCTGTGTGTGTGTGTGTGTGTGTGTGTGTGTATGTATGTATGTATGTATGTATGTATGTATGTATGTATGTATGTATGTAATAACTTTTTTTAAAGCAACGCTGATATATGATCTTTTGAATATTTTCTAATAAATGTTTAATATTTCGGAGAACGGCGAAAATATGTAAAACCAGACCCAGAGCGGAGATAGATGATGTCACGCACATATCTTCCTTCGTCATGAATGTTGTTTGAAATGGCAAAAATTTTTTTCTTGATTGTTATGCAAAGCGGAGTTACCTTTGTGTTAATTGCAATTCTTTAACGAGGACTTTTATATTATAATGTTCGTATTGAACTATTGCCTGTATCTACCGAAATGATTTTATGACGTTTTGAGTTGTTACTTTCTATAACTTATTCTCTTTCTTGGAATAAAATAAATAAATAAATACCTGATAGTATTCCTTATAGCCATTTTTGTTGGCATCTATGAATACCACATCGAATTTTTCTTTCTCTGAAGCCAATACAAGCAAGGTGTCTTTTGCATGACCTTTAATGCCAAGAAAGAGTATTTTACAGGTCAGTGACTGTCCGTTTTAGATGTTTTGTCTCCGATAGCGGATAGTTTTTTTATTTACAATGTGTAGGTTAAGTGTTCTTGGAATCATAATATGCTTTCTGATATTTATGTTTATGTGTGTATGATCAAGCGTAGGTGTGTGTGTGTGTTTGTGTTTTTTTCTTTCCAGTTGCTGTGATTTGAAAAACTGACAAGAGGAGTGGAATACATTTAGTTCATTCGGTTGAGTATAACCTTAAATACATATGTATACACATCTTAAAATAACCGCTATACTTCTGAGAGTAAATAAATAAATGTCTTTGGACTAAGTCAGATTTAAACACACGGCCTCACCGGTAACTGGCAAGTGATATTTAGAAAGCAGGTGAGAGCATTTGGCCACAAGGTGAGGGATGTTTTTTCCTACTTATTTTGGGACGTACAATTTCAAAGATTTATTAAGTTTTACTGTGTGCTATTCCAAATTGCTATCAGCATGCAACATATCTATGAAATATAGAAAAATCTAGTAATGATTGATAACTACAGTCGTCTGAAGCTGTCGGTCAAAAGAAAGATCCAAAGTTGCATCGTTAGAAAGGTTGTTGTTTAATACATACATGTATTAGAATGCTCTGAAACGATATATATATATGGGATAGAGCAGCAAATGTCGCTGCTAACGGCAAGTGTCTGCTTAAGGTGGCCGCTAACACAGGTTTGACTGTACACTGATGGACTTTAATAACGCACCACTTCTCAGGGGCCCGTATTTTTTTGCTTGAAATCTCTAGGGAATTTTGTACCATGGAAATGATGTTCCTTGTGAATGACCTTGGTATTAGAGTATAGTTGGTACTTTTACAACACAAATTACCAATAGCAACCACGTGGTCAAATCACATTTTTCGCACGTGGATCTCGCGTAAATCTAAATATCCGAATTGTGTTAATGGTGATGTGTACATGGTGCATTAACATGTCAAAAAATCACTGTTTGATGTAACAAGAAGCATTGATTATCATGCCACGTTTACCCGAAATGTTCGGTCTGAAGCAATAGGCATGTTACGAGCCGGAAGTAGCTGCCGCGCCGTGGCCGCACGATTCCATTGTCATCATACAGCAATTGTACGTCTACAAGAACGTTATAGACAAACTGGCACCGTCAAGGATCGTCCGAGACCCGGTCAAAGGCCTGTAACGACGCCTAGACAGGATACAGTAATGCGCATGCTCCAACGACGAGACCGCTTCCGGCCAGCTTCTGTGACTGCTAGAGGAATGCTTGGTGTCCATGGGTTTGTAAAATGTTCAGATGCTAATTAAACACGAGTCGAGTTACTAGATTCCACAGAACAGAACTGGTTTTCCTGGAGAGGAATGTTAACGCTCAATCATACATCGAAGACATTCTTCAACCTGTCGTCATTCCCTTCTGGGATAACCATTTCCGGCGTCAACGATGTTTATTCAAGCATGATAACGCTCCTGCGCATAAAGCACGGAGAACAGTCACATATCTGGAACAAAACAATGTCAACGTGATGGAATGGCCCGCTTTGTCACCAGATTTAGCCCCCATTGAAAACATATGGGATGAACTTGGAAGGTGCGTCGGCGGGCGAGTGCCGCCACCTCGATCTGTTCACGAGCTTCGTCAGGCCCTCGTCGAGGAATGGCGGAACATTCCCCAGCAGCGCATTGAAAATGTGATATTAACTATGAGAAGCCGTTGTTGTGAATGCATCAGGAACAATGGGTCATACACACACTATTGAACTGTGAATTTGTCATTTGAGGTTGAAAGACATTGATGTTACGTTACTTTGCAATCTTGTTAAGTTTTGTTATGAAATTTTGCTTGTTGCTTGCATATAAAATGAACTTTATATACAACAATATTTGTGGAAGATAAATTTTGTTTTCTGTTTATTTTTGGGATTTGTATAAGTGGTGCGTTTTTAAAGTCCTTCACTGTACTATCATTTTGATTCATGTAGGTAGTTTTATATATATACAAAAAATACGGTCTTACCTTCGCGAATTGTGACCTTTTCGCCATGAATTGAGTTCTTATGGAAGTTTCTGGCAAGAATTACCATGTGTGGATCGAACTCACATGTAATTACTTTGCCATCTTTCGGAAGAGCTTCTGCGCACGCGAGCGATGAATATCCGGTAAATGTACCGATATCTAACACTCGTTTCGCCTTTGACATGCTAACAATAGACTGTAGGAAATTCCCTGAAAATTACATAACAATATAAAGTCACGTGCAATAAAACAAAACTTTCACATATTTTTACATATTAACTAAAATGATAAATAAATCTCGGATATGATATGTAGTTTACGACAAAACGTTTAAGCCCATGAAAAGTTCCGGAACAGCTGGTTAAATAGTTTTGATGTTGGACTTCTTTGTCACGTAATTCCTCTAGCTTTCTGTGTATGCCGCAAAAGAATATTCGTTATATCAGTTATATAGCGAGTGTCAAAAGACAGTTGGGGTATATGAACCGTTATGTTTGTTGTTGGTGATGGACTAATCAAGGTTAGTTACTATTACCATTGAAAAAATATACAATAACATGCAATAAATATGCAGCCAGTCTGGGACACAAAGCCTTTCGCTAACAGGACGTTTGTTTTACCGAGTGCCTGATTGCTGACATAAGTGTATATTTTAACACATTACGAACAAACTCTGTCTATTACCTCAAAACTCATCCCCGACTGTTCGTAAATAATAGATATATAAGACCCAACCCCGCATTAGACACCAATATAACAGAACAAGACAAATACGAAGCCGAATCAAGTACCTTTCACTTACAGGGCGATGCTCTGCAGATTGATTTAGCCGGACTGGTGACATACGTGCAAATCACTATGGAAATGCAATCAATATATTCCATCGAAAATATATGGCATATGAATCGGATCGATAGTCAGGTGAATAGAGTGTTGGCCTGGTACTCTAGCAGTTTTCGGTTCGATCCATTGTTCTGCAATAAAACCCTTAGTACTTCTTTTTACAAAGGAAGCATATTCGATAGCGGTTCAAAAAGCTTTGAGCATATTTGGCAATCGAGTTAAAATGATTTAGTAATAACTACAATAAATCGGAATATATACTGAATTATTGAAAGAACTCTATGACTCAGGGCAATAAGATTCAGTTTACCTTCCAATGTACCAGTCATCATATCGGCAGACAGTTCAGACGAAAGTTTTCCCTCCTTAAAAGCTTCATCAAAAGAGTACGCAATCGTTTCTTGTGAAATCGTTTTCAAAACTGTACTCGGCTCCGATGTCATTTGATCACAATATTGATTTTTTGCCTGGAATGATAAATGTAATGACTAATGACATAAACGAATAAACTGTAGCTGAAATAAAATGTCGTAACGAGCTAATCATATATGTTCATGAAGGTTTTCCAGTTGCTTTGATTTAGGACTTTAAAGATGATCTGAATTTCTAAAATCATCTGTCAAACTACATATTTTGAACTGTTAAAAGACAACTTGATTCAATTCAATTTGTAGACAGACTTCATAAAGATACACATTGTTTATGTTTTCTTCTTTTTATACAGATTCATTTAAATAATCTACTCACATTCAAATTTGAATTTAAAATTAAATAGCATATAATGTTAGTAATCAACTAGAGTGTTACTCGTATAAACTAACCTCCAGTTCCTTTAATATTCATACTCATACTTATTATATTGAAGTAAGGGGTGGTAAACAATAAATCAGATTTTTTTCTCTATGAGCTATATTACTCCATTTAATTTGTTTAATGATTTTTGTTATCCTACGGAAAATAATATTCTCATAGTTTTGAACGTACCTCGTATCTTATGACGAAGTCCAATATCAGTAAATAATTGCATTGTTATAAGAACAAGACGTTGACTGTTGATATTATATTGTTATTTAGATAATTGATTATAAGTTTGAAAAAAAAAACATTAAGTCAATCAACACCAACAAACATACTTCAATCATCTTGACAGCTTTATCAATTCCAAGTTTTATCGAATCATCTGCTTGTCTTTCTTCGCAAAGCTTTTGGAGATTTTGTAACTCCCTAAACACTGGATCCATCGTCAAGATATCGGAGACCATTGTGCTGTCAGTGACTTAACTGATATGTCTGAAATAGTAAACACACCGTTTTGCCGGCAATCGCAAAGGCAGAGGACGATCACAGTTGACAGACACAAGATACTTGTTTACAGTCTTGAGATGCTATTTCAACAATAAATATCTGAACAGTACTTTTGTTTTGGTTTCCACCCTTGTCTTGATCTCCAGCGCATGATGTTTTCGCTTTAAATCACATGAAAGTTCGCTTTTTAATATATATTTTGGTTATTTTCTTAGCTTTGAACATGATTGAGCAAAAAAGAGCTCTGGAATTTCATATATGTCAACCTTAAAAGTTCATTTTTACAAAAATAGACGCATAAATAGAAGGGATGTTTACGCTGCTTTTCACCATAAATTTCAATTTAAATAAAAATGCAACACACGATGTTTATTTGCGGTTTCGTATTTCTATTTTCTTTTCATCTAATTGACATGGTTTGCACACTTCTGTGTTTAACACTATACAATTGCACTGTCAGAAAAATGTCGTTGTTTTATATCATAATTGTCTGTTGATAGCAATTATTATAAGTAGAGATAATAAGCTCTATTTTTTTCTCTATTATAATACAATATTATACCAGATATAAGTTTTAAAGATAATTCACCATAAAAAGATGAATGATACAATTATAATCAATGATTGAAATATTAATCATTAATCATGAATTGGACACCATTTTAAAATAGATGTTTTCCTAAATATAAAAGTAAGACTTTTTATGGTTCAGCCAAGAATGGTTTACTGCTTCGTAATAAAGCAATACCATATTTAACTAGTTTCTTTCGACACAAGTTGCAATAAGTCTTCTGAAGATTTTCAGCGTCAAAGTGTACTTGAAACCTCGGAGGAGCTTAATTGCGTTGTGGGGAGAGTGCACTGCGACAAAGATTCTTTCTATCGATAGGCTTTTGGAAGGCTTGAGTTTGAAACAAATAGGAATATTTATTGTGATGGAACTGGGGATTGTTTCATGCATACTAATTTAGTCTGATGCTTTTAGTTTGAAACCGTTCTCAAACATAACAGGTTAGTTTTGTGCTGGAACTATGTTTTATCTTAGTTCGAAGACTTAGGTTTGGAACAGTCTCTAAACGTATAAATGTATATTTATGCTGGAACTGAGCATTGTTCCAAGCAAACAGTTTTGGTATTAGTTTGAAAACGTTCTCAAACAATAACTTTATTTAAGTGCTGAAACTTGGCTTTGTTTCATGCGCTCTAGTTTAGTTTGAAAACTAAGGTTTGAAACAGTCTTTAAACATATAAGTGTACTCTTATGCTGGAACTGAATAGTGTTTCAGACATACAGTTATGGTTTGAGTTTGAAACAAGTTTCAAACTGTGTCAGACACATTGTCTGAACAGGTTGTCTCAACATTAAAATAGTGTTGAGCAATAGTTAGTTCAACTATACAGGGTTTGAAACATCATATTATATGTAGTTGATTGGTGTGATCATTTGTCTGTATGATTTTGAATACTAGAATCGTTTTATTATCTTTATTTTATTTGAAGTTAACCAATCATGAGGCCAGAAGCCTGAGGAAAATTTATATACTATATAGTTTGAACATAATTGTTCAACATAGTTTCAAGCTAAGCTGTTTTACAGCTTAATCCAGTGAAGACACAGTCGCCTTACAGAAGATGACGTTTTTAGTTCAAGATACTCACCCATACTCATCTTGACATGCATGTTATCGTATTTGCTAGTGTCATATTGCTTTAATAGACGGTTATCGAATTTCAATTCAAGATAAGCTTCACACGCAGTATCATTAAATTCATAAAATGATACGTTGGTATGCATGTATGAATTTTGGTTTCGCTTAAGAACACGTTAGATTTTAAATAATAGCCGATAATCTTTTAAAGTATGGCCGACTTTCTTTTAAAGTACAGCCGATTATTTTTAGCAAATAAATCATCTTAATGTGCATCATTCGTGTTTCTGTTCGACATTCATCCCGCATTTTGCCAGGACGTTCGATTAACTCATTCAGTAGCGCGCCTGACTATCAATCTAGGGGTCGTAAGTGCGAATCCCCGCTCTGCCACAGTCTCCTTGATAACTGATATACGACATTGCTTCTCATTATCATTCGTCTCTCACCGCTGATTCAACTGAGAAGGCTAGCAGTTACTTGCAGAGAGGGTTTGTGCTCGAGTACTGGTTAACCTTCAAGGATCCCAGGTAAAGGCTGTTAGGTTAACCGACCTGTTAGCTTTCGATGGTTACAATGCACGAATTTAAAACCATCATGTATTAAGGCTTCAACTTTGTAGTTTTCTTAGTTATATCATTGCACGAACGTGTCAGTGTCAACTTTCTAGACACGTGACTTATCAGTAATCTAAATAAGTTTGGACTGAATTCATTAATTGTATCATTTACTCGTATTACAGAGTATATTCTCAATCTAGTATATAGATATGGCAACGTTTCTGACCCTGTAACACTACTAAATATAAAGTTACTTAAATTCGGATTGCTGTTGTCGTTTTGCAACTGCATATGCATATCCAAAAAGGGAGATAAGACACCAAGATATCAACTCTGAGATTAAAAATAAATGATTAAACGGCATCATTTTTCAATAAATATCACTTTATTAGTTTTAAATGAATTGCTTACAATTATATTAAAAATTATCTGATATAACTTAACTGTATCATAGTACTTCACACAATCACCAAGTACTAACAAAGTTTTAAAAGTTTCGTGCTAAAATGTGACAAATTAATACAATGCATTTTGCAAAACTTAGACAACAAAGCGGATTAAAAATGAACTGATTAACGAAATGTTTTTTTATTGAACATAAAATATATTTTGTGAATATAAAATCATTGGAATAGAATCAATTACTATAAACACGATATTGTACTTTATTCCGTAGGTATAATGTTCGCCTTAGATCATCTAACTTACGACATGAAATTAATCTTCGTAATCCGTTTTGGTTTAAACATACTACAATTCTCATATATATTTTACAGCATATTATACACTAGCAGGTACAGGACTGAAACAAAAGATAAGCTTATGTATGGTGTTTCTCTCCCCGATAAGGATACTTTACATTACTGTAGATGGCGATTACACAATAGATTTTACAATAGTTCTTATACTATACATCTACAGTATTTACGCATCCTTGACGCATCCTTGTCGCATCCCTGACGCATTCTTGACGATTTATAAATATGAAATCATATCGATTATTTATAGTTATTGAAAGTTATTGAAACTGACCGTGATATCAGGAGATCAGTGAAAGTATATATAGAACACGCAATACCTCTCACAACCCTTAGCGTCGGCTTGAATTGGACTCTATCCTCGGGTTGTCTATCCCAGAACCTTATATCCCCAGAATAACACATTGCTGAATAAACTTACTGTGATATCAGAAGGTCAGTGAAAATGCATATAGAACATACACTACCTCTCACAACCCTTAGCGTCGGCTTGAATAGTACTCTATCCTCGGGTTGTCTGTCCCAGAACCTTATATCTCCAGAATAACACATTGCTGAATAAACTTACCGTGATATCAGAAGGTCAGTGAAAATACATATAGAACATGCAATACATCTCACAACCCTTAGCGTCGGCTTGAATAGTACTCTTTCCTCGGGTTGTCTGTCCAAGAACCTTATATCCCCAGAATAACACATTGCTGAATAAACTTACTGTGATATCAGAAGATCAGTGAAAATACATATAGAACATGCAATACATCTCACAACCCTTATCGTCGGCTTGAATAGTACTCTTTCCTCGGGTTGTCTGTCCAAGAACCTTATATCCCCAGAATAACACATTGCTGAATAAACTTACTGTGATATCAGAAGATCAGTGAAAATACATATAGAACATGCAATACATCTCACAACCCTTATCGTCGGCTTGAATAGTACTCTATCCTCGGGTTGTCTGTCCCAGAACCTTATATCCCCAGAATAACACATTGCTGAATAAACTTACCGTGATATCAGAAGGTCAGTGAAAATGCATATAGAACATGCAATACATCTCACAACCCTTAGCGTCGGCTTGAATAGTACTCTATCCTCGGGTTGTCTATCCCAGAACCTTATATCCCCAGAATAACACATTGCTGAATAAACTTACCGTGATATCAGAAGGTCAGTGAAAATGCATATAGAACATGCAATACATCTCACAACCCTTAGCGTCGGCTTGAATAGTACTCTTTCCTCGGGTTGTCTATCCCAGAACCTTATATCCCCAGAATAACACATTGCTGAATAAACTTACCGTGATATCAGAAGGTCAGTGAAAATACATATAGAACATGCAATACCTCTCACAACCCTTAGCGTCGGCTTGAATAGTACTCTATCCTAGGGTTATCTATCCCAGAACCTTATATCTCCACAATTAGATATATTAATCCGAATGAACAAGAAGGGCAATGTTCTGCATGTCCCGTAATTCAAAGCAAGTGAACGCTTACTTAACGATGACATCATTCAAACTTTCAGTTGAAGCAACTGACCAATAAACGTGCTCAAAAGTGGCTTTCTTGTACTATTGTTATATAATTGACGCAATCGGGGGAGCTAAGTCCGTTCTACAGACTAATATTTGAGCAATAATGATTACATGTAGAAAGTTGTCTAGATATTTGGGAACGTGATATCAATCGATGTGTTATATAAAGCACCTAAATAAGCCTTAGTTTGTTGTGTTTAAATTGAAATTGTTTGAATATTTATTTAATTCTGATGTTAACATGCTCAATGTTTTAAGAAAAGAAAATAATTAATGTTTTAAACCTTCCTTTTTACATGTTTATATACATACGTATTGGTTCAGTTATGTCACCTTCACCTACTCGATGAAATGTATATGACAAAACAAACACGTTCGGACTTTAAGAAAATTCGTTTGGCATTGATCATAATTGTACACATTCAAGACTTAAAAATGGTACTAGATTAGAATGGGCTGTAAAATAAGCTTTCTCGCTTGACGCTCAGCATTTAGAGGAGAGTTCAAGGCCTGATTGGCCCGATGTCAATGCAATGTGACTGGGTGGGGTATCATACCATGTGTTTGTAGCATAATACCCGAGTGCAGCAGCTCTTTGGAATACTGTATCAAGTAGAGATCCACGCGATATGACTGAAAAAAGTGTTGAAAGCGACACTAAACTCCATACAATCTCCAAATACATGTATATGCACTAAATGACATAACTATATACTAATTTGATACGATGTGTACTGTTATTCCTAGCCGCATGGGTTAGATTGATCCAATGTTTGAAGGCAATAATCGATAGATATTACTTATATATACACACAAGCTTTACAAGTAAACTATATTTCTTATACGCAAACTTTACAAGTAAACTATATTTCTTATATCATATAACTCATAGACAAACTTTTAACACCATGTACGGAAGTAGTGATTAAAAAATCACAAGACAAACTAAGTTTCTAATAGTTAATCTAAATCTACAACTAATGCGTAATCGTATAGTACTAAGTTTCTACATGTTAATATAATTCCACAACTCGCGTAAACGTATAGTGGTTGATTAAGCACGGCCCGTCAGTCTGCATAGTTCAACAATCCTAACTTCCCCAGCATCACACTAACTCTATTAACCCTACTTACCGTCGCTCCTAACCCCACATCCCAAACTGATTGCTCAAGAGCTCTCAACTCCAGAACTTACTAAGAATGTACTGCAGAGCTCACTAAGACTGCACACACTCTCTGACAGAGTAACATGTACTTTTATAACGCTTCAGCGATTTAACCTTTACTTCCAGTTTGGAAATTCGCTGGGCGGATATTAACCTATATTGGTAGTTCTATCAACAGGTGTTTTGCCTTATCCATTGAGTTACACTGGATCAGGTATTCAGTGGTAATGTAAGGCATAACACCTGGGGTGTTACATACCTTCCAACCAATTGAGAAATATTTTCCCTGGAAAATATTTCCTTTTACGACCTAGCTCTCCTGGTCCTAACGAATACTTTACAACCTCGCCGTCTCCTCTTACAGCGACGGATAAATCATTTGGACTAATTTGTCCAACGGCCTTTGGCTACTCGGTGTGAAGGGTACTGGACCTCAAGCAGCTGTATTTTGGCTTTCGACTTTGGTCGGCACCACTTTGTCATCCCTTTGAGAGCTTTGCTTATCAAATCCACACATACTTTTGGCTGAACAGTATTTTGTACAGAGATTATTCTCATAACAGTATCGACCCAGTAGTATTAGCAACAGCACGCATAGCCCGATACAAATATTACTCCATATTGGCGTTTTGCTTTTTCTTATCTCGACTTTTTGGAGACCCTCCAGTAGACCTATTAAATGTTTCATTGGGATGTCTTTGATTTTTTTATGGTTCAGGAAATTTAATTGAAGTCATTTTTGGAAATTTCTGTGTAAACGGTGACCATTCTGAAGTAGAGGACAAATTCAGTGTTTGTAGGAAAATACTTTCAATGTCCTGTACGTCCGTCCGACTTTCACGTTCGGTATCTGAGTATAAAGTCAAGTATTTGGTGGATGCAATGCATTTTTATGGCAATTTTAGCAACGTTATGGGTCCGTGTACCTGTTTCGCATACGATAGAAAATTGTATTTTTTCCGTGGTCACTATGGCCCATTGTCCATCAAACAAGGATACAGCCATTGGTAACATTGTATTCAATGTCACGGTTGATCTGCAGTGTTCCGTTACTGCGTCATCCATCATTAAAATATGTTTAAAATGCATCACTTGGATCAATTGACAATATAGACTGCATTCTCAGTCTTACACAATTTAGTTTTTGGATTACTGCATATTTTCGTCTCGTCCTTTGTTAACAACGAGAATTTAGTACGACTTTGTCAATCAACAGCCCGGCAGCTTCAAGATCGTAGGTAGCAAGTAACTTGCTCGACTTTTCAATTAGTGTATCACCATCATGGTATGGAATTGGTAGGTTAAATACTGTTTAAACCTCGAATCTACTGTCTAGACGTAACAAAGGTATAGAGATAATGATTATGATTTTATGCCCCTCAGTTATCGCATTGCTTCTGAGATTTTTGTAGAAAAGTCATAATTCTGTTTTCAGATCACCAATTAGTGATAACATAGGCGGAGGGTGGGCTTTTATGTCAATTAATATTCCCCGTAGATTTCTTGCTGATACAACAGATGGTGTTAATCTGCCAAAGGTAATGATGTTAATTTGGTTTTAATGTGTTCTAGGTAAAACAACGCACCTTGCAACATATCTTTGATTTCATCTACAATAAGATCGAGTTTCAAGAACATATCTAAGAAGTATTTCGTCTCATAGATTTCCTTTTTCAAGGCCACGGTAATATCATTTAATGTGTTATCAAGAGAATGCAGGGAGCTTACAAGCTCTGTGATAGCTTGTCGATTTTCACTAATGTGTAAACGTGACGCGTTTAAAATCGATAGGCTTTGTTCTACCACATGGATGATCCGCTTTTAATTTTCGCAACTGTGGCTACGTTTATTCGAGTCAGATTCTGACGCTACGCCAAACAACCATGCTAGTCCATCGCCAATGAATAGTAGTAGGCTCCTTTTTGATCTATTATGTAATGAGTTCACATCATCAAAACTTTCAGCCACTACATTTTGAGTATTATTTAAAAATTGAATATCTATTTTCAAGGCGCCAAATGTGTTTCTATACTCCTAATGTTGAGGTAATTTGTATTGATTCAAGATACATTCTGCGGTCACGGCTGTATTAACGATATCATTTTGTAATTTAATTAAGAACTCGTCAAAAGGTTTGGGATAAACAATAAATGAAGCTAGCCACTTTGCTCGAGTGGTCGTGATACATGTATCATTAGTTTTTTTAAAAAATGACATTCTGGTTAATAACAACACATCAAGATAAGCTAAACAGTAGTGGGATTAAACCAATTGCTCTCATTTTGCCTCTGACTTTGTCTGAAAAATACAGAACAAGAGTCATAACATTTTTACCTTAAATACCGTAAATGTGGGTACCGCAATAAACGTACACATAGTACCATTTATATATGAAAATAACATGTAACAAGTTGTATATAACAACAAAATACTTAGTTTTGAAACCCTCCTTCTATTGTTTAATAACAGTAAAACATTTCTTATGTTTTACAACCACAACAAAACAACTTTAGTTTTGAAACCCTTAAGCAACCCTTATTTTATTTTTTTATATACAGTAAAACATTTCTTATGTTTTACATGTATATATAAAAAAAAAACTTTTGTTTTTGAAGCCTTAAGCAACCCTTCTACTGTATATAACAATAAAACAATTCTTATGTTTTACAACACCACAAAACAACTTTTGTTTTGTAACCTAAAACAATCCTTCTATTGCTCTCAATAAGTTTTTAGCACTCCCATTTCTTGTCTGTTTTCTAATGGGCGATTTTTAGATTTCTTTTTTTAAGTTTGTATTGTTTGGCGCAAAAACTTCGTTTACGCTTTTGTCTGACATTTGGTTGGCGAAAATATCCGACGCACCCATTTTAGTTTTGGTCATTAATTTTCTTTCCTTTCACACAAAAACTTCATTAATATTTTCATCTGACATTTGGTCTGACATTTCATTGACGGACATATCCGACACATCTGCTTTCCAACCCTTATTTTTAGAAGATGGTAAGGCGTTACTTGCTTGTGAACACAAAGAAACAGATGTGGAGGAGGATGTGTCAGAACTGTGATCTGACATGACAGATTTATCATCCTCATCTCTAGCTCGTACCCTCATTTGGAGTTCCATGATTGGGATACCATCCTCATTAGCGGGACGTACTTTACGATAACGCTTGGCAATCTTAGCGTCATCACTGTCAGAGACAGGTGAATCAGAACTAGATTTACTAATTGGCGGTACCACATAATCAGTAGGACGAAGCACACGCCCAACTTTATCTTTTGGTAGCTGTCACTCATCGACAGGAGCCAAACAGATGTGCTCAGCATGTACTTTAGTGGTAGTACAATCAAGCTGATTCTTAAGTCACAGGTGATGTTTGGTCAAGAATACGGTAAAACAGTCGCCACTTAGAATCAAGTTTTTTTTACGGAGATGGTTTTGGAATCGACGGGATTGCCTACTTCAAACTTTATTGCCTGTGTATTCCTATTTGCGTACTTATCCTGTCGTTTCTTAGATTTCCGGAGACAGTTATGAACTTACAGAAAAGATATGTGCTGCTGCTCTAGCGCAATTTTATGCATATCTTCACCACCATCTTTTCGGCGAGGCTGAAGAATTGTGTCTTGTGGAAGGACCACATCACGGTAATAAAGTAGGAAGAAAGGAGAAAATTTAGAAGATTCACTTACGTTTAAGCGAATTGCAGACAAGGTTTGATTTAAGAACACATCTCACGTGTTGTGATTTTCATTTAATTTCTTAGATAATACGTAATGTAACGTACGTAGAAAACGTTCGACCTAAGCGTTTCCTTGAGTATGGTAAAAGGAGGTAGTCACATGATGAATGTTCAAGGTCTTTAAAGTTTCACGCACTACCCGATTTGCATTCTCTGTCTCATTATCAGTGACAATTTTGAGCGGGGCACCATATCTTGGAAATATTACCTCAATAAGGAGGTGAGCGATATTATCCGCTCCCTTATCAGGCACAGCAAAAGCCACGGGAAAACCACTGTACAAATCAATGAAGCTGATTATGTACTTATAACCAGGAAGTCAAGTTGGGTACGGTCCTGAGAGATCTAGACCAATTTTAGCGAAATCATATGGTGGAACAATAGTTTTCTGTAAGGGCGGTCTTACCTTCTGCATGTTTCTCGTCTGACATGCAACGCAACTTGCACCATACGTATGTAGTTCTTTATAAAGGATGGTCCAAAAGTACATTAGTTTAATTGAATCATATGTCTTGTCAACCGCCAAATTGCCGTTTTCATTATCGTATTGTCTTATCACCTCACTTCGCAAGTGACTTGTTATATACAAACGTACTACTGGATCAGAATCGGTATTGGAAATGTAATACAAAATATTGTCAGATATTAAATGACGATTAGCAATTGCTGCTGACAATTTATCTTTTGGAGACCAATTTTCAATTCCATTAACAGGTCGTCTTTTTCCTGTTCTGTAGCCATATCAATAGCCGTAACCAAGATAGGTTTGACAGCATTACCATCAAGGTCAACATAGGGTGCATCATCGTAAAGCATAGCTCCTAATGGCATACGTGACAATAAATCAGCGCATGAATTGTCAGTACCTGCAATTAAATCGACCTTGCAGTTATAGCCAGCAATCTGAAGTGCCCAGAACTGAATTTGTTTGTTTTGCATTGGTGATTCTAAAATGAATTTCAGGAATTTATGATCAGTACGTATCACAAATTCGGAATGATGAAGATACATATCCAATTTATTTAACGCATAATGAACGGCTAACGTCTCCTTAACAATTGTACACCATCGCGTTTGTGTATCGCTTAATTTATGAGAAAGATCATGAATGGATTTTTCGTTTTGAATTCCAGGAAATTCAGTAGAAAGGTCGTCAACTGGTTGCGTCAAACAAGCACCCACACATTTATCACTGGCGTGAGTATACAACACATATATTTTGTTTGTGTCAGGGTAACCTAGTGTCGGTATAATGGACACTTTTCTTTCGTTAAAATCAAAGGCACTCCGACATTCCGGATCCCATTTGAATTCAGCATACTGTTTTGTTAGCGCAATTATTGGGTTAGCAACATCTGAAAAGTTAGGAATAAAACTGCGATAATAACTACACATCCCAATAAAAGTACGTACTTCTCTCACACATGTTGATGCGGGCAGTGATTTAATGACTTCTACTTTCTTTGGGTCAGGTTTAACTCCATGTTTGTTTATAACAAACCCTAGATAAAAAAAAAAATTCTTTTAGGGGACAACACTTTTAAAGTTTAAGTTTAAGTTTTAAATTATGGGTTCTCAGTCTATCAAATACTTTCTGAATGCGGGCTAAATGATTTTCGAAAGTTGAAGAGAATATAAGAATATCGTCCAGATATGCGATGTTAAATTTATCTAACCCTCGCATTGGTCAATCCGAACTGCATAATAATAAAGTGAAATCATTTTGGGCAAAAGATCAGAATTTGATTGTAATAAATGTGGTTTATGACAATCGAGTGCATTAAATGTAAGAATTTTTTTTTTCATTTAAATCCGCGTTTGATTTTTCTACAAAAGAGATGTTTCCTACCTCAATTTTATAAAATTTTGCTAATGGGCAACCTTTCTTCAACTTATATGTATTGTAAACAACAATAACAGGTAAAGTTCTATTTTAATGTAACCTTGATACAGAATTCGCTATCATTACACCTGGTTGATAATTGATAAAATCATTTTCTGTTGGCGAGACTTGATAAATGCCAGCATGCGGGATATCGGGACTGTAGCGTATTTTACATTTACACACAGCGCTTGTTTGAGGTGCTAGTTTTGTTATAGTACTTAAACGTGCTATAGATGAACTATGAATATCCTCTTGTAAAGGTACATGTTTCTGATTTACTCTAATACAGCCAAAATCATAATATAACCGAACCCCATTTTTCATTAACAATCTTTGACTAGAATTCAACTTCGGTTCATGTCACGGACTATAAAAAATGTGTGACTAATTTTTGAACCTCCAATTTCAAATATTATATAAAGTGTAATAGATCCACCATTCATTGACTGTAGACAAGCTTTCTTATTCCCAAGTTTTGGTTTAATTTTTAAACAATCATAAACTTTGCGATGCATCAGTCCACGTCAGCACCAGATTGAATGAGAGCTCTGAGATTTTGTTTCTAATTTTAACAGACAAGTATTAGGATAGTCAGCAATTGAAATATTATATTTGGGTATGCTAATAATATATTCCTCCCACGGGCTTCTACATGTGAGGAGCTCTTTCGTTTGACCAATTCGGCCAGCTTTTTTGATACACTTCATGAAATCTTTGGCATTCTCGCGCAAAATGTCCAGCTTCCCGGAAGTTCCAACATTTAACATTAACATGATTCTGAGCCCCCTGTCAGCAATTTGTTGTTGACCGACAAATGCGTCTTCCCCCAGCGCAATCAAACGCTTTGCATATACTTAGATTGTTTCCCTTTCGTTTTGTTTTACTTTCCTTAGGAGCAAAAGTGCATGTTGCGTGTCAATAACCTCAGCAAACCTTAACTTCAATTCTGTTTTGGTTTAATCCCAGGTCTCATTGGGATTGGCAACCAAATGTCGCTTTAAAAAATCATTAACAGTGCCATTATTTGCCTGGTAGGCCAATAATTTAATGGATTCGTCAGTCATTCCTACAAGCTTAGAATATTTTTCAACACTTTTTATCAATTTTTTAAATTGTTTACCGTCTCCCTCAAAAGATTTCATAATTCTGGCTATCCCTTGCGCACCCATTGTAGTGGTCAACCACCCAATTTGGTCCCCCATATTTCTAAACATAGTTAATAATTCTACCTGTTCAGCCATCGTTTAGCAAGCTTCTCACATCATTTGCAACTCCACTTGAATTACTCCTCTCCTGTTATGAATCACATGTTTCTAACAAGTCCACCTTGTGTACCACGAGAACCACAAGTTCTAATTTCAAAATAAAATTTGAATCCTAAGACACGGCGCCATAAAACCGACATGTAACACCATGTACGGAAATAGTGATTAAGAAATCACAAGACAAACTATGTTTCTAATATTTAATAAAAATGTACAACTAATGCGTAATCGTATAGTACTAAGTTTCTACATGTTAATATAATTCCATAACTCGCGTAAACGTATAGTGGTTAGTTAAGCCCGGCCCGTAAGTCTTCATAGTTCAACAATCCTAACTTCCCCAGCATCCCACTAACTCTCTTAACCATACTTACCGCAGCTCCTAACCCCACATCCTAAACTGATAACGCTCTAAGAGCTCTCAAAGCCAGAACTTACCAAGAATGTTCTGCAGAACTCACTAAGACTGCACACACTCTCTCTGACAGAATAACATGTACTTTTATATCTCGTCTCAGAGTTCCAGGAAGAATCATCATAACGCTACAGCAATCTTACTTTTACTTTCACATTGGGTAATTCGCTGGGCGGATATTAATCTATGATTGGCAGTTCTATTAATTAACAAGTGCTTTGCCTTATCCATTGAGTTACACTGGATCAGGTAATCAGTGGTAATGTGAGGCATAACACCTAGGTGTTACAAACTTTACAAGTAAACTATGTTTCATATATCTTATATCTTATACACAAACTTTACAAGTAAACTATATTTCTTATATCTCATACACAAAATTTACAAGAAAACTATACTTGAGGCTTTTACTACATTGTTATTTTATGCACCGATCAGAATTTTTTACATATTACGGAACGCAGATACTCAAAATTGCTGCCCACACAACCCAATTGATTCAATGGAAATAAAACTATATATTTAAAACGTTTACTGTTCACATGATGCTTGTGATTTAGTTATTTTGCAGTATTAAAAAGTATGCACTGAATAAAACATTGCATATATGTTTTAGAGGCCATGTTGTTGTATTTCGATTATTTGACTCCTATAAAAAACCTAACTGCAGCTGTACAATTCACTAAATAGTTATTGCTCTTAATAAAGCGTATGGCAGCGATGTATGACTAAAACTCCTGTTATGCCTTAGACAATTCGTGTTATTCTGATGTCTTCATATGGCAACCCTCATTGTATTGTCAGAGGGGTTGTTATGTGATGTCTTGTCTGCTGCATGTTGAATAATACTATATTGTCTTTTGATGTTTTGGTTGCATGTATTGTCATGCCTTGTCTATTTTCATTTTGTTGGTGTGCTATGTTGATTAAAATGATACCGTTATGCCGATAAGGAAAATAATCGACACAATGGTCGTGCCGATAGCCTTATCCTTGATATTTACCAACTCAATCAGGCAACTCGCTCGGGAAATATCGGATTGATATTAGTTGTTTTGTTGAATTTATCACGGGACGCGATTTAATCGACAATATCATTCTGACTGTAAAACACGCATTTCAGAAGCAGAAAAAACACATGATTCTGAATAAAAAAAAGTCATAAAATAACTATATTTATATGACAGCATTTCAACACTTCAGTGTTAAATATCCTAAAAATATAGGCCATGCCTCTTTAAATAGTTGTAAAAGATATCAAGTTAATAATTCTGGATAAATGTACATTGTAAATGAAATATAATATGCAATATTACATATATTTAGCAGACAAAACTGAAAGGTTTCTTTTGGAGTTGAGTGTTTATACAAACAACTTAGACATAACAATCAACGTTTGCATGAAATCATATAGGGTTCAATTATTTCATACATACTAAATGAAAAGTCATATCTCATGATCTTTCGATATATTATCGTAGAATGCCCTTAAATCGAGACAAACCTTGGTTCGAGGCCATTTTTGTTTTCTCGCTATTCTCACGAGATTTCACAGTGCACGCGCCATAATTACGTCACGGTTAACTACAAAGTTACTCAACCATGCAAACCTGTCAAATTATTTTGAATGTATTCTAAGAAGGTATGGATAGTTGAAAATTTACCTTAAAACAATATTCCCAAAATAATGGTGACTAAAATCCCTCATTTTTGTACCTAAAATTTAAAATTTGTAATTTGAAATGTCTTCGTCTACTTTTGTCGCCATTTTATCAATGGCGATCACATGGCGGAAGTTGAAATATTAATTTAGGTCAAGTAAAATAATGTGTTTTTCGTACCGATAACCCTTCGCCCCAGTTTTCTAATTTTTACTTATTTTTATTAGTTTCAAAGTCTACTCGCAGTCGGTCATAAGTAATTATTCACGTTCTAAATGGGATAATCTGAATAATGGGAATTTATTTAAATATTTATGCCGAATGTATTCGCAGCACTTTTGTATTTAGGTTAAAAAGATGTATTCTATTAGCAAAACGGAAAACACATAAGACTAAAACCCCTACCAGCTAAGTGTTTAAAAATACTTCATTGCTTTGAAATGCTGTTTTTAATTGATAAAATCAAAAAATAAATCATAATTTATTGTATTGACTGTGTTTGACTTTTCAAGTCACGTGATTAAAGTGGCCGTCTGCTCTGACGTCATATCCGCGATTTGAGGTTGTGTATTTAGACTGATATATTATTTACATGACTGTTTTTTGACTGATTTTCCATGGTCTTTTTAGTGAATATTATCAATTGGAACATATTTTTAGAAGGAAGTGGAATTATTCAAACAAGTAAGTAGAAATTTGCTTGTGAAATAACTGAACTCATTTATTGTTTTGAATTTGTACGTTAAAATATCGAACCATGTTATTGCGGGGATATATTATTTCCCGAAATGTCGCTCTCTGGTTGGGTATGTTAGAATGACGCTGCTGTGCTCTAGCTATATGTGTGTTCTATGGCTACACTTCAAAATGATATATGAGAATGTTTGCCAGGACCTTGGTTCTACTCAGGTTTATTCTGAGGTCTTCCTTCACCTCTAAAACAGAATATGCCTATATAACCGTCCACGTGTTGGAAATGGCGTTAAACTCCATTCATTTCAAAACTGCTCTCATGTGTAAATATAAAACAGTTTACTACATGAATAGATGTCTTGATATTGTGTCTTTGGCTTGCATTGTAGCTTGGCGCACACGCCATAGTCTGGTCTGTACATTTATGTCTGGTTGTTCACAAATAATTATCTCCATAATTATATATATATCATACATTGTGAATGTGCATTTGAAAAAATCCCGAAAAATCGGATATTCCGTTGTTGTGATTACAATTATTTGCCTTTATGAAATAAATTCATATGATTCCATTGTTTCTTCATGATCCAACGGGTTTATAATCTGTCTTTTATATAGCATGTGAGTAGTCATGAATTCTTAACTGGGTCCTACAGGTATGAACATCAGTTTATGTATGTAAAGTTTCCGTACTTTCCAGATGTGTTGCATATAAAACCATAGTATATGTCATGGTTTACACCAAATATATTGGTTTGGTAGATGCACTGATATTGTGTCTATGGTTTGCAGTACATGTTACTAGGCGCGCTCGCCTTAATCTGGTCTGTACATTTATGTCTGATTGTACATTATATATCATAAATTGAATACGCATCTGAATTTTCTTTTTAAAAATCGGAAATTCCGTTTTTGAGATTTCAGTTTTTCCTTTATAAAAAATATAGTTTCACAATAGCATAATAATTAGTAGTTACAGTAGTAGAAATTAGAAGAAATACATGTAAAGCAGCAGCAATAGTAGTAGTGTAATACATTGCAGTAGTAGTAAAAATCGTTAATTGTTAAATAAGTATAGTATCGGGTTGATAATAAATGAATTTATCTTCAAATCTTTGAAATTAGTCGAAAAAGGATAACACATAAATTATCTTTCCACCCATATGTGTCAAAAAGTAGATTTATGTCATGACGCTTTTATTGATCATAGTGTTCTTATAAAGATAAGTGAGCCTGTGCCGTTATATATTTGCATAATTTTGCAAAATTGTAACGATTTTCCATCATTAGTTTATTTTTTATTGCAACTAGTGAAACGCCAATTTACGTAGTCGGGGCAGTGTTTGCTTTTTTCTACCTTTACTATTCAAACAAGCATAGAGTTGCCAAAACGGGTTGTATTTCTTATATAAAAAAAACAATATAAAAAATATATAAAAAAAATGTGTTCTATATTGACTGCTTGTTTATACCCTTTAAGAAAACGGCATACTTATCGACATCTTAAAATTGCGTCGATATTATGATGTTACGCCGATTTGAAGACATGGTTTACAGAGTATTGTGCCCAGTATACCATCTTCATGTGCAGATGGTAGAATATATGAATAGACCATGGAAGAGAGTAATTTTAGAAAGAGTGACTTAGTCAATGTGATATGAAAGGACATTTATATAATAATTACGCCGGTTTTTTGGTGAACACGTCGTCATTTTGTCCAAACATATGTGTCTGTTATGCTTTGAATAGCGCCTTATTTTTTTTGATAGTTGACGTTTTATACTAAAATCATCAAAACATTTCCCATATACATTTATTTCAAATACAATAACATTATTTTGCATAACATAATTGATATAAATACGTTATGGCAAAAGTCTACGAAGTTTCCTACCCCACCCCATCCCAACCCCCTTATATTGTCATTATATAACAAACTCCATTAATGTGTCTTTTTTGTAAATTTTGTAAGGTGCAATCCCAATTTTTAATCAGACATTCAAGATAAAGGCATTGGAATAAGTCCCATCTATCGAATTTACAAAACACAACGTGCTATTATATTTTCTCTTAACTGGATTATTAAAACCACATTGCCATTTCTGTTTGCGGGAAAGGTCTTGGTAACCTTTCTTAATACTTTTATGAATTACCTTTCCTACAATTTTGCTCCAACCATTTATACCTGTGATTTTGTTCCTGCTTAGATTGTTAATAAGCATACTAATATATTCTTATACCTTCTTCCCTTTGACCGACTCAGGGGCATTGTCTAACAATAGTAATTTACAGTGAATTGTACATGTGTATCACACATATACAGGTGAAAAAAGAATACCGTGAAATAACCGTGTATTTAATGTTTTTGTTAATATCTGTTTTAGTTAATAAAAGAGGTTAACTATGACACAAATCTTTGAAATTACCCCCTCTATATCACCCAATTTTGCGGGATTTCCCAAAGGAGGAAAACTTCATCTGCTATGTCACTTGACAGCTTTCTCACAAGACCTGATCATATATATTTTCATTTTCGTGCCTACAAAAATAATTTAAAACTTGATTTTAATGTAGAAAATCATTAGAAATGACAGGCACTACGTTAGAATAGTGACGTCAACGTATATATTCATGACATCTTGATTACCTACGAAAATAGGGTTAGGGAAAATATATATAAAGTGAATTATTTAAACAAACAATTTACGGGGAGATCAAAAAATGTATTTTCTGGAGCGATTTTAGTATGTACTTTAAAGTGCCAATTTCAGCACATGTATGTGGACCTTCGCTTTTTGGCGTATTAACACGCATTTAAAACATAGAATTTTTTTTTGGAAGACGGCCATTACTGTTTATCATTTGACTGAGATAATGAGGAGAAACGCAATTCATCATGAGTTCAACCATATGTCAAATATTCCGATAGGAACGCTGCGAACTAACTTAAGATCAAACTGTTTGCTTCATTTATTACAAGGCGATGTTGTCGATACAAATAAAATCGATGCTCTCTATGGGATTAAAAATGTCTTTTTTTATAATATGTCATGACAATATATACTCACTGATCCCGTTTTTTCAAAAATGTCATATATTTAAACATGCCAAACAGGGATTTCCTTTCTAGGGCTACGCAGGTTAGACTGCAAATCATTTCCCGCTTAAAATTAACATAGTTTCTGACGTTTTAAACGCGTCACATGTTTTTAATTTGATTCGTTGTCCAGGTTTTATGTAGCAAAATTTGTTTCGTCCTAGAAACAGTCGATGTAAGGTTGTGAAGAAGTATTTGAGAGCTGTCTATTTTAAGAATAGGAAATTGAGTTTTTCAATTAAATTTAATATCGATTTTGTCACGGTTCGGTGATTTTGACATACCAAACTAATCGGATTTTACTAATTAATGATAATGAGATGCTTTTTATCAATTTTAAACTCGTTAATTTTTAAGATATTCATAGCGTTTATTCCTGATATTGTTTTTAAAGCCAAACTAATCAGCAAAAATTGATCCATTGCTGTCGTAAAGTCGATGATTGGAGTAAAACCCGGGTCGCGAATGGTAGACTTCATGTTACTAATCCAGAGCATAGACGCGCTATTGAAGCATATTTACTGTTATTAAACTGCGAGTTGACGATCCGCTTTAACTTGACAGTGTGACATTTCGGAAGGTTTAAAACAGCTAGCGGCCAAAACTTAGAAAGGTTAAAAACAGCCAGCAGCGAAAACTTAGGCGAAGGTTCTTTTAGAAATGCTTAACAAGTTACAATACACTGGTGTAATTACTTTTACGCATTTATGCACTCTAGTTGATCTATCAAATTATGAGTCAATTTTTAAAGCAAAGATTTAAAATGAAATGTTGCAAATGAATTCTGAGATAGCTCTTAATAATTATTCGCCTGTATCAGAAGCTGAAGTGGCTTGAGTATCTGTTAATCTAGCATTGTGTAAAGCGGAAAGGACCAAATCATCAAGAATAGGCAATGTAGTTTGTGAACATTTTATATAAAGTGGTATAGTTATCAAAAATTACTTTCTCAACCATATACTGGTTTGCTAAGATAAGCATATATACATATAAACATAAAAATGAGTGAAATTATAATATTTATACAAGGAGGTAATAAATCGAGAAACGACGACCACGACAGTTATCGTGCTATTATCTTTTTCTTTCTATTTTAGTTCGACTATATGAAAATATACTCCTTAATACCATTGAAGTTGATAGTAGGTCTTTAAAACAACCAATATTCAGTAGAATTTGGTTGTGTTATGACATGTTACACTTAACATGCGTTTGTCTAAGTAATGAGTCAAATAATCTTCAAATAGATGTGCAAACTTATTAAGCTTTTGAGCGCCTATACTATGATTTAGAGAGATGTGTTTAAGTTCAGGGTTATTATTCAGATTGGTTTTCAGTTCTATAGGGAACCAGGCATGGCGGCGTAACGAGTCACGTGACTTATTTATTATTCATTGATTGGCTCATATAGGAGCTGCACGACTCAGTCTTAGGATTTGCTCATTCGATTTAAATATTTCAATCCCGAATGTTGCAGATGCTATGTGTTTGATCGAAATTGCTCTATATCTAAAGATTTACTACCGATATGCATGTTGCTAGTGTTATGATGATTTGCAGTAATTATATATCGAAGGGTAATTTCCTTGCAAAGAATATATTACTTAATAAATTTATCCGATATAACGGTGAGCCATACCGTAAAAGGGGATTCATTTCTGATATTTATAGGGAAAATATCATCAACATATATACACGTTAATTTCTTGCAAGATGGAAGATTCTATTCAAAATACTGCTAGAAAACTATAATAATTAAACATCATTGTACATGTATATCCGCTTATACAAAAATAATGGTTGTCAAAGAGTCATGCTAGACGATCCGCCTACTTAATGAATATATATATAGCCGTTACTGTCGTGTTTCTCCGTCAGCACTGTGACTGTTAATTGAAATAAAGCCATTGCTTTTAGGTGAATAACAGAGTCCCATCTTATTAAGTATTACGTATATTGTGCTCTCGTATTTTTTTATTTTCAGCAGTGTGTGGTGCAGTTGTAAGCTAGCCAGCAGTACACATTGTTTTTGAATGTATAAAGACATGTGCTAGGTACCGTTGGAGGAAATTTACACACAATTTAGGACGGCTGTTTTTAAAAGTTTGTAAATCTTAATAAGAAAAGTCAAATAATCCATAGAAGTGCTGACATATCTCTTCATTTACAAGTAAAGATATTTTAAGGTTTTTTCATCGCATGACATTTTGCTAAATATTGATTGAATGGCAATTCCGTGATAGTTCATTTTTATTTCAATTTTCTCCTCCTATGTTTCGTTCTTATTTATTCTTTTTTATTTTTTGTTTCTTGGAATATTTGCGTTCGATAAATGGTTTTGGATTCGATTTTATCTTTATTTTTCACCTACATTGTCTTTCATTTTCTAATCTTAACTTACTTTTGATAGAATTTTACATAATATAATATTTTCTTGCAATGTATATTTTTATTCACATGCATATGCGCTCCCATGAATATGTTTAATTTTTTAACCCGCATGTGCGCGCGTGTATGTATATGCATGTGGGAAAGCATGCATGAGTGTGTAACGTAATTTATGTGCTCATTGTATTGTATATTTGTGTTGCCTATATAATTGTATATTGCATGTTTTCATGTGTTTTTGTTTGTAACTTATCCATATTGGAGGATAGTAACAATGACACATGTAGTGACGGTTGCAGGATTCTTGAGCCCAAGAAATCAAAAGAGTAAAAAGTGGTTTGAGTATTTTTGTTTTGAAAATGCTTAAACATATCAGGTTTCTTTGCACAGATGAGGACACAGATGGAACATTTTCATTACTTTTGCCAGGTTTGGATGGCAATAGGTGCTTTCGTGTAAATATATTAAAAAATGAAAATGCGTAGTGATACTACGCAACGAATTAACAGAATTTTCAGAATTGAAGGGATGTCACCAAACCATCGAAATTGTAAAAGTACAACCGGATTAACCCGATATTTCCCTGCATATTTTGGACCAACATAGACACAGGGCATTTTAGAACCATTGATGAAGTGTTCAGGTATCCTAAATCATTTACCTTATTCCATATGTCTGCTGCAATGCATATATAGGTAATATAGCAAACGTCAAAACATGTTTTTTACGATTATCAACGATAATTTGCACCAGATGTGATCCAGATATTCACATTTTATGCTATACCAGCTATTTATTGAATTAAAATACTCACATTTGCTGGTTATGTCGTTATCAAGAGGACTTAATATCCAAATGGAATAAGAGGGGTCCATAAAGGGATACAATTGTGAATTCCAAAATTATTCACCTCAAGAGCCGAGCAGCCAAATTAATTCAAATGTGTTATAAATGAACCTATGAATTGGGGTTTGATTTTGTAAGAGGACCTTTGGAAAGGGATTTTGATTTTACATAAGAATACTATGGGAAACGGGTAGTTATCTATTTCTCGTCATTTTTTCTTAAATTTTGAAGATCTTAATCATTGCTTAGTTATAACAATTGAGACTAAGCCCTTTGAAGGGGTTTGATATCACCAAAGGTCCAAATAGGGATATAATAAAAAAAGACACATATTTTATTTAATAAATATGAAAACTCTTCTCAAGAACGGATAAGTGAAATGTGTCCATATTTCGTTTAAATGATCGTATGGAAAGTGATTTCAAGTTTGTTCAAATAGAGAGACTAAGGTCTATTGAGACAAAGTAAGCAGTCTTTTATTTTTACATAGAAATACTATGAAATTATCTCCCTTTTTATATATTTTAGATATATGTTTTTAATCATTTTGAGGTCTTGAGGTTTGTTAAGTCATAATAATTTAGACTGAGTATTCGTCCAGGCAAGAGTGTCCATATTGTGTATAAAATAGGGTAAGGGTTTCAAATGTATGTAAATAAATAATGGTCATAAGCTTCCAGTTAGGGTATTTTTGATTTACATATTATGTAGATTACAATGGGGAAACAGTAAATTCTGTTTTCTCACATCTTTTCAGGAAGTAATCTTAAGATGAGGCATTTTGCTTAGCAACAACTGTTGAGGCTAGTTCTTTAAATAGGTTTTAATACAATAATGGAACAGCAGGTGCAGAAAAAGGGATAAAATGGTGATTAAAAAAATCTTACAAACTGATAAGCCAAATTTCCTAATATTTGGTATAACAGATCCATATGAGAAGGAGATAGTTCAAATACAATGGCTAAGGCCAATTAATGGCTTAGTAAGATATTTTGGATTTTACATGGGAATTCTGATGGGAAGCAGATGGTAGTTATTTTCTCGTCTGTAAGATTTTCATAGGCTTAGCCCGTTAACAATTTGAATATAAGTGACAAATGAAATAATGTGAGCGAATGAGGCCTAATAAGGACTCATTGCTCATTTTATTTGAGCCTTGAATCGATAATTTAGTAGGAATATCCCTTTGAATCTGAAACGATGTAGCCTGTCTGTTATACGCGTACTATGAGTAATTTAGCAGGCGAAGTTTAAACATTGAAAACTCACAAGATATTTAACTTAACAATAAGGTTACCTAGTCTGTCACTTACAAATTTTGGTTGTTTTATATGTTTCCAAGAGATCGTTTTATCAGATGTCCATGGTTATCACAAAAGCAAAAGTACATGCTATGTAGCGCCCGCATACAGCCATTCCGTATTACTGAGTTCTTGAAGTCATGAAGCAAATTCAGCATTGCTTGATAACAGAATATATTTACCGGTACTTATAAGGCGGATGCGTGATTGGTGTTGCATATTTATTACCCTTCATGAACATGCTGAACAACTGTATCTGCTAGTTTCTTATGTTGTTTGCGTTCTGTGCTTATGAGAGATGTATCACATATAAATTCTTGTATTATTGCTTTATTTGGTAAAGGTACCCTGTCAATAACTGAATAGAATCAGAGATAGGTCATTAAGATAAAGGCCATTTAAATTCTTCAGTAATACATAAGTTCCATGATATGTCATTTATATTTATGTATTTGATGGGTTTTTCTGAATAGGAAGACTGAAAAATACATATACGTGATATTTAGGCTAAAGGTATTATTTAGAAGAATGGATATTGAAGTAGAAGTAGTGGTAGTAATAGAAGTAATAGTAGTATTAGAAGTAATAGTAGTAGTAGTATTTGTTGTAGTAGTAATGGTAGCAGTAGTAGTAGATGTTGTAGTAGTGATGGTAGCAGTAGTAGTAGTAAATGTTGTAGTAGTAACTGTAGTAGTTATAGCAATAGTTGTAGTAGTAGAAGTAGTAGTTGTTGTTGTTGTAGTAGTAATGGTAGCAGTAGTAGCAGTAATAGTTGTTGTTGTTGTAGTAGTAATGGTAAAAGTGTAGTAGTAGAAGTAGTAGTAGTAGTGTTGTTGTAGTAATGGTAGTAGTAGTAGTAGTAGTAGTAGTAGTAGTAGTAGTTGTAGCAGTGGTAGTAGTAGAAGTAGTAGTAATAGATGTAGTAGTAGTAGTGGTAGTAGTAGTAGTAGTAGTAGTAGTATTTGTTATTGTTATTGAAGTAGTAGCAGAAGTAGTAGTAGCAGAAGTAGTAAGAGTAGGAGTAGAAGTAGTAGTAGTAGTAGTAGTAGTTGATATAATTGAAGCAGTAGTAGTAGTAGTAGAAGAAGTAGAAGTAGAAGAAGTAGAAGTAGTAGTAGTTGATATAATCGAAGCAGTTGTAGTAGAAGAAGTAGTATTAGTAGTAGTAATACAAATAGTAGTAGTAGTAGTAGTAGTTGTTGTTGTATTAGAAGAAATGTTAGCAGCAGTAGTAGTAGTTGTTGTTGTAGTAGTAATTGTAGCTGTAATAGTAGTAGTAGCTGTTGTTGTAGTAGTAATGGTAGCAAGAGTAGTAGTTGTAGTGTTGTTGTAGTAATGGTAGTAGTAGTAGTAGTAGTAATGGTAGTAGTAGAAGTAGTAGTAGTTAATGTAGAAGAAGTAGTAGTAGCAGTAGTAGTAAGAGTAGTAGTAGTAGAAATATAAGTAGTAGTGGTTGTTGTAGTAGTAAATGTAATTGTAGCTGTATTATTATTAGTAGTTGTTGTTGTAGTAGTAAACGTAGTAGTAGTAGTTGTTGTTGTAGTAAAATTGGTAGTAGAAGTAGAAGTAGTTTATATAGAAGTAGTAGAAGTAGTAGTAGTAGTAGTAGTAATACTACTGTACTATGTAGTAAAAATGGTAGAAGTAGTAGTAGTTGTAGTAGTAGTAGTAGAAGTAGCTGATATTGATGTAGTAGTAGTGGTAGTAAAAGTAGTAGTAGTAGTAGTAGTTATTGTTGTTAATGAAGTAGTAGTTATAGTAGTAGTAGTAGTAATAGTATTAGTAGTAGAAGTAGTTGATATTGAAGAAGTAGTGAAGTACTACATAAGTAGTAGTAAAAGTAGTAGTAGTAGAAGTAGTAGTAGTAGTAGTAGTAGTGGTAGTAAGAGTAGTAGTAGTAGTAGTAGTAGTAGTAGTACTAGTAGTAGTAGTAGAAGTAGTAGTAGTAGTGGTAGAAGTAGTTGATATTGAAGTAGTAGTAGTAGTAGACGTAGTTGATATTGAAGTAGTAGTAGTAGACGTAGTAGTAGTAGTCATAACTTGTCATGTTACTTTTCGGACATACATTGTATACATATACACGCTTTGACTACACAGTTTAATAATACAGGTAATGTGAGATATTATATTGACAAATGTGTGCATTTTATTCGGACTGACCAGTACTTGTTATATAAAAGGTGGATGAATTAAATAAAATTTAAATTGCAAAATGACGAATGTAAATGTTCCATTTAAGATTGGCATGTCAAAATGTTTTATAAATACTAAGAACATCTACGACTTTTATACAATGGTTGGAAATATGTTAATGTAACTGTAAGTTTGTTCAATTCCAATTAAACATTAATATCGAATCATCTGTTTTTGAGGTTCTGGAAGTATATGGCTTATGTTTTAATGAAGGAAACTTTATAATCATGAGAGTTTCCGTCAAGTGTCCTTTCGTTGTTTTGTAAAACAGCCAGAAAAGGCAACCTGAATATACTTGTTGTTCAATTTTATTTATTTCAAGAAACATTCCTGACAAATAACGTCTTTGTTCTTCTGTTGTTTCAATTATTAATATAAAGCAAGCAAGAAATCATTACGATTTTTAACTTCGAAGTGTATTATATATAAGTCAAACAAACACACTTAAAGAAACCTAAATATACTGTTTACATAACACTCGCGTTTACTAGTTTGATTTATATGATCGCACTATAACACTAAACGACACCATTGGCATTACCGCGTCTTCGCCTATATATTATTAGTACACATACACTCACTAGTATACCAATGCCTATGGCAATAGACAATGGCTCGATCGTTGATGCAGGTAGATCCGTATTTTTTTCCTGTCTTGGACCAAGTGTTGCATCGGTTGTTTGGTTAATCAGTTTTTCTATCGTCGCTTCAGTAGTGACATGTTCATAATATACCGTAGGCTGGGATTTATCTATGGTCGTATTTTCAATGTTTATGTGTTCCTCCGTAACCAGTTGATAGCCGTCGGTGGTGGTGTGAACGCGTTGGATTGTGTTAGCTTGATACTTTTCAAGTGTTTTATTACAATCTAGTGTAGCGCATGTACCCATTTCTGTTAATATTATCCCATCCCCTAAAATACTCTGTAGACTTCCACTTTCCACTGCGTACACGAATTCTTCAAGTACCTCTGTCAAATTAACTGATGATACATTGCTGGCAGCGTTTAAGTCATAAAGTGACTTTGATACTACCATAAGTTTAAATTTGACTTGTATGGAATCGTTACCAAAATCACTGGTTTCTTTAACAGGGTAAACAAACCATGCGAGTCCACGCTCTTGCCAGTCCAGTTCATTTGCAATTGCCGTTGTCACGTTTGCAGCTATTGTATTTGCATCTATATATAGCATAGACCTTTTATATCTGTTTGAATACCACAAGTGTTTAAGATAAAGAAATACTAGTTCCATTGCAATATGCAAAGTTGTCAATGGATGTTTAATTACATTTATCACTATTTGATCTTTGCATCTCTCTTTCACCACCGCCATTTGCTGTCTACTATTGTCATTAATAGCGTCAGTACCAACTGTATAAAGAACTTGCAGCCATTCATCTGCTGAAAGATTGCAAATGGACGGTGTCCCTCGTGTGTAGCATGCACTGTGTGTTGCAAATGCTATGTCCATAATATCGGTACAAGTGTATTGCTTATAATTACGAAGAACTGGAACCAACTCTACTTGAAGACATCGTCTCACCGAGTCAATCCATTGTTGTCCTGCTCTTGAGAATTTATTGTAATGATCTTCGTATAGATTGCAAATTCTTTCAGCAAAGTCTATAGCGTATGAAGCATCTGTTCCACTACACGGGTGTTGTTTCTGTTGTTAAATTGAAAATTGTTTGAAAATTGTCAATTTATATGTGAAAACATGTAGAATTATATATTGCTTTGATAATATATTATCAGTTTTGCAAGGTTTTCGTTTGATTGACTTATTTCAATTTGTATACCACTAAACATTTTAGGGCATTTATTAATTATAATTATGTGTGAACAATACATCGATTAATGCAATCTTCTTTGATTTATTGATGATATGTTAACACAGAATGGCTTCTTAATATTTTGATAACATTTTATATGAAAAAAATCAATTCCATTTGCAAACATGACCATAAGAATTAATCAGTTACCTCTAAACATTCGGAATACCAGCTGCAAACGGAACCATCGGGACTTAAGCACCATGGAGGCAATGTTATTTCGGTCAAAACAGGTAAGGTTACTGGGGTGTCTTTGTCACAGGCACAATCTGGTGATACGTCTCCTAAATATATTTCATACGAAGCAAGTTTAATGTTCGTGCCATTGTTTGTAAAAAACTATAAACATAAAAAATCAACAGTAATGCTTATTTTACCATAGTTAAGTGTCCTACGTCGGAAAGTAAGTTTTAATTTATATAATATATTCAAGGTACGATACAATTAACACTTCATCTCAGTTATTGAAACAATCTTGACATTGTTGAACTTTGAAAGCTATATTCATGCCGCTGATGACGTTACATCAACACAACTTTGCCAGCTAATTGACGTAATTTCATATCCCATGACGTAACTTAAGTACAATGGCTGTAATCGGATCAGTAATCCTCGTATTTATGTAAATTTCACATGGTTTGGTGGTCTTCGTTATATGCGTATACTGCCGCAACAAACTCTCCGTTTTAAATCCATTATACAACTTTTAGAGTACGGGAAAATTAGCAGAGATAAATGGAATTAGCATTAATATGTTCCCTGTTCATTCTACGAAATTCACCAGTATATGTAGTTTGTGAGATTATCTTAAATGTGAAACCTTTCGATGATGTAATAAAAAATATGTGTACAGTGACTTACTTCGGTAAGTCATGTAAATATATGATAAAACATGTCCTATGTAATAATATCACTACTACTACTAATACCTACCGAATTTATTATGAAGTTCCATCATGCATTGGTAATAACAATATGTTCTTGACTGGTCTTGGCATTGGTGTTCTTCATTTGATTTTGCCTTTATATATTCATCCGTTAGGCACGAAGCCCATTGGTAGTTGGTATAATCTTCAAGCAATACACATTCAGGCGATCCAACAGGACCGTTCTTGGAATCACACTCACACACTGATAAGCCAAACCACAGCATCACTACAAAAAGTTTTAAAACAAGCATCATATTTCTTAAGTGAATATCAGTATTCATTTAGTTAGATGTTAGCGTTTGATGTGTAACAGAACGTTTTATCTCAAACAACAGTTCAAGTGTTTTTCTCATTTCTTATCTGTAAATATTATCAGTGTTGGCCCGCATTTGAAGAATGTTACCGGTAAAGCTATTGATAAACATGTATTTTGACAAAGTTTAACATAAACTATGGCTATAATGTGATTTAGTAAAAAAAAAAAGATCATTTAAAAAAAACTAAAGACAATTTGTTTATACCATGTGCAACCGTATGTTTGCTATCTGTATGATTTAGTAGCCAAATCAGAAACTGTCTTAAAATATCAAACTTCAAATCATAAGTTTGTTTTACAATTTTACAATTTATCACATAAAAATAATTGGTTAAAATACACCCTCAGGTCAACTAGACTTTGGATTTTCTTTACAACGATTGGACAGAAATGATCAAAATGAACAACATGCAATGTTGACATTGTTATCTCCCTTCATTAAATTTACACTTTTGTCCGGAGTATAACTCCAAAACTATTCAAGGGGTTTTGTTGAATCTTCACACAATGGCTGAGGACAGTAAGCGGAAGTTTAGTGTCAAGAACCATAATTCTACTTTGGACTAACTCTAAAAGCACGAAATGGAGTTTATTCAAACTGCATACAAGGTCAGAGGATATGAAGGGGAAGTGCAGTGTCTAAGAATCATAACTCTCTCTTGCCGCATTATTGAAATATCACTTTTAGTATACTTGTCATAAAGATTACCCAAGAACTATTCAAGGGATTTGGTACATAGTTCACACAATGATAGAGGATATTGAGAGGAAGTGCATTGTCAAAGAACTATAGCATTACATTGCCCAATTTCTAATTATCTCCCTTTATTATATTTTATTATGCTAGTCCGGAACATATCTCAGAAAGTATTCAAGAGATTTAGTTGATATTTCACACAGTGATAGAGGACACTGAGAGGAAGTGCAGTGAGTATGACAATGAAGCATAACTCTTCTTCTGTCTTTACATAATTATTCTCCTTTGTTATTTTCCAATGTTTGGAACATACCTTGAAAAGTTTTGAAGTAAATGCTTTGAAACTGCATACAATGATAGGGAGCATTGGCAGGAAGTGGACAGTACAAGAATTTGGTTCGGTGAGGGGATGGGGCGTTGACACTATCAACATTTCGTATAAAAGAAAAAAAAATTATATGAAAAATAGTTTGGGATTAAGACAAAAAAGGTAACCGAACATGCAAACAGGCGTTTGTAAAATGTTAATTATCTGAAATGGTTAATCACCTTTTCGATATATATTTAAGGTATATTAGTATTACAGCGACTGAATTCTGTGATTCAAATCGAAAGTGTTATGGAATAGTTTTAGCTATTACAACATATGTCTTACGAGCTGTGCGGTGGCCGTTTATAGTTGTCCGTACTTTGACTCAGTGTTGTTGTTATTATTTCTGAATATGGAGGGCATGCAGGTCTCACTATACAGTTGAATGTTGTTCTTTGTTCTAAATAAAATAAGGTCCACTGTAAAAACATCAATAACTTTTTAAGGTATTATTTTTCATAGCAGGAATGTATCCGACTATGAAAATGCACAATAACTGGTAGATTGTCCAGCTTTGTTTTAAAGGACAGTGCAGTGACACCCCATACTTGTTTTAAAAAAGAATTCCTCTAATGCTCATAAACACATGCATATTTTGAAATCTTATGAAAGTACCTTTTGAACACCAGTTATGTTTTATTGCAGTATATGCTTTGCCAGCTGTTTCTCTACTCATCCGCAGCAAGGAATTACAACCACTTAGAACAACTTTCAAACCAAATTGCATACTTAATTAAGACGTTTTTAAAAGCAACTATCATGTAACCGTAGCAAAAAAGGCACAATTGTGTAGTGAAACGTGAAGTGTTGATCGAGAATAGAATAGCTCTCATCTCGGTACTAGGGACGTAATTGATATAGCATATTTCGTAACCACATTTTAATAAAATCTGCCATGCTATATTTTTTTTGGTTCCGTTCTGTCCTGCCAATAGATTTTCATCAGATAAAAACAATACCCGTATCTTTGCTTTACAAGGTAAAGATACCGAGTCAATATACCAACAGACTAATTCCTCGTTGTAATAATATTTCGATATACATGGCATTATTAGATGCTTACTTCTGGCACCGGAATACTAAAATAAGGCAAAATAATTTGAGGATTGATCTAACGTTGTAATTTAGAAGAATCATAAACATTTACTGTATAAAGTTGTTGAACGATTTCGGTTCGTCATTAAGTGATACAACATGGTTTCTGGTCAGTTATATTTAATCCGTCGAGTCATATGAAGTATTTATTTTGTGTTAACATGATTAATTTTTCTAAATTTTTGTCTTGAACTGTTTTATTGACAATTATAAGGGTTCATCATGACAAAGTGTTTTATCTCTCACCAATGAGGACATGGATTCGAGATAACCTACGTCCAAAAATAAATATGTGACTCTAAGCCTGCCAGTCACTACATGTACAAGAAATACGGTGATTTTATTCAGATTTAATATGTTTTGTGAACATGTAATAATTGGTAACACTGAGAGTCAGACGTCACCACAGGTCGTTATGAGGTACACCAAACCGGTATTGACCACATTTTATATTGGAGAAAACTGATAGTCAGAAGCCTTGTGCTCTGGCAATAAAATACAATACATATACTTCGACTACAGGGTCACATCATTGATATGAGCATGTTATATGTTCGCCATATGTGTGCGAGAGTTGGGATCATGAATCTAGATTGAACATAATCAAACATGTACTATGTTATTGGGAAGAAATAATATATAGCCATTTCAACGCTTTGTTTACTGTAAATCTACCTATATTTGCAGATTTTTTAATGAATATATTACATGAATAACTATGAACAGTAGTTTACAAAGATAGATATTCAACTTTTTAAGCAATCATTTATAAGACATATAAATTTAAAATTTTAGTGTCTCCAAGGGAAAAATACTGGTCCCAATCTTTAATTACCATGATTAACTAAATCAATAAAAAAAAAACATCAACAATTTATATGGTATACTGTTAGTAAGTGTCCGACCATTCATTTTGCCATGTTCTAGTGTAATGCAAAAAATTCAATATCAAATAACATACCATTACTTTCAAATTTCAAAGCAGATTTTTACAAAGGATAATATACAAGTACTTGGAAAATTAACTTTCCCCTTTAAAATCAACATGAAATAGGACAGCTAAGGCGTCATTATCAATTTATTCATTGTCTGCATATAAAATATTATAATACTACGTACATGCAAGACATAACAGATCTATAATTTACATAATTTATAATGCGTTTCACATGATCTATATACTTTAATATGACAACAAGCCATATTTAAAGTCATTTCTTACCGTATCTCGAAGTTTAATTTAACACTGGTGCCGGCCTTAAATGTTATGTTTAAAAACGGCGCGATGAACATACGCCAGTTCCTTTCACCAGAGGAAGTGATGGTATTTCCGGTAACAGAATGATGTTGTTTTTTATTACAACAATCTTAACGGCCATTACGCAACACGCGGTTCATTACACACTTGCTAAATATTCCTAAACATAAGAAGACAACAAATTAATTAAATGAATAATGTAAAGAATAAATATATAACATATAAATTATAATATATCTAAACAGATAGATATAAATAATTAACTACATGAATAAAATGTAATCAAATAGTTTAATGAAATATTGATACTATTTTTTTTGTATTTGAACAAAGACTAGTTTAGTCAAGCCCTAGTCACACCGGGTCCGCGACCAGGGTACGACCTAGCTGTGATCGAAACATGTTGGAATCGTGGGTAAATCTTAAAAAGAGCTCACTAATCGAAGTGGTCGCAGGTAATCGTCAGAGCCAAATCAGTCGCAACAAGGTCGATGGTCATGTTAAAAACGTCTGACCTGCGATTCCAAATCGTTAGAGATCGCTGACATGTCTTACATAGTCGCACCACCAGTAGCACATGGACACACATCCAAGCGTACATGATTACACGATTACCTGCGAATGATCTTGCGATCGAACTTATCCAATCATTGCCGATTGGTCGTAACTCGGCCATATTGCCACCAACCGCACATTGACGCACACCCAAGCGTACTTGATTACACAATTACCTACGAACGATGTTGCAATCGAACTTATCCAAACATTGCCGATTGGTCGTAACTCGGACATATTGCGACCAATCACACGATCCAGAAAATGTACGATCCAGTGTAGCTGAGGCTTTACACATATGACAAAGAGGCGCGATATTGGCTAATAGTCATATCGCTTTCTTGGGTTAATATCACCAAGAGGCAACCTGTCCCAGCTGATAACAGCTTAATCCCATTTCATTAAAATTCTTTAATTGAAATCAATGCCAGTATTTTTCCAGACATTGACTGAAACGAAGTGGACTTGATTTGTTCATTCAAATGTGGAGAAAAGTCCCTTTGAAACTGATTAGGAAATATTCCCACCACAACAATAAGAAAAAAATAAAATATAAATATGATTAATTAATGTGATGCAAAAGGAAATACTTTCACCACAAAACTATATAATTCCGGTATAAAATGATATAATTCTGATAGAAAAAGCTATAAATCTGGTACGAAATTAAATGATTCTGATACAATAAAATTAAATTCTTGTATGAGATGATGATAATCTGATATAAAAAATATATAATTTTGTTACTCGTATGAATAATACGGCTACTAGATTCTAAACGTTATTCTGTTATAAGTAGATACACTTTTGTTACTGTAAAAAAGATGATATAATTCTGCATATAAAAATACGTAATTGTATATATATTAAAATCATTAGCTGTAATAATGTTAAAATATATGTATATATCATGATATTAACATTGTCAAGTAACACTCTTTATTATCACAGGTACACAACAATTTCCAAATATAACTTAATAGAAGTACTGTACTGTATATAGCAGGTTATCCTCCTTGCAATATGAGGCTTAAAATCATTAAAATGATCATAAAATCATGGTCACATTTTGTTTTAACATGATGATGATCAGTTTACGAAATCGATACTATTACAGAAAAAAGTCAGTTAAGTAGGTCAAGATCAGTGATATATTATTTTAGCAAGATGGTGATTAGTTTATTGAATCAGTACCTATGAACTAAAAAACAAAATAGATTAAAAAATAATATTTATTCAAAATAAAGTACTAGCACGGCAAAACAAAAACTTGATTTTAAAGTCTAAATTATGGAAATTTAGGTTATATACATTGTTTGTATATCATGATATCAATTTGTTAATGACTTTTGTGATTATAACACACGTGCTTTGTTCAGAAATAAAGACAATGCTGAGCTGAACATACGGCCTAAACCGAACTGTGCAAGTCAATTAATTAAGGTCGGTGATGTAAATTGTTTTAACATAATGATGGTCAGTACACAGACTCCTCATTACCTATTTTCCTATCAATGACAAAGAAAGCAGATAAGATATCCAGCCAGAGCTTAACAAAACTATTTAACCTAAGCTGTTAGAGCCCAAAGTATGGAACTTTTGGTTAGTTTAGTTTGTATAAGATGGTATGAATGTTTTTATAAAGTTTAGTCTCAAATACATGAGACATTTGTTCCGAAACAGAGAATAATCTGAGCTGAGCATACAACTTAAACAAGACGACGATGAGGACGACAATGACGCCGACGCATGGGTCTTGACAATATCTCATACTTGTTTTTCAAAAACACAAAACGAGTAACAGTGAGTGTTGCTGTTATAAACCCAATACGCTATTTTGAAACTACGTCAATCTATTTTTAGATGGAACCTACCATATTAGGGGTGACAGCACATCCATCTGTTACATACATTATACAATACAATAGATTTAATATGAATATGTCACCTGTATTGGACGAGTATTAATTATGAATAGAATGACTTAGTTCCACAATAGCGAATTCGGTTTATACTTGGCTAATTTGTTTTATATAGCGTGCCATTAAATCTTAATATTATGTAGACGTACAATTAAGTTTGTGTACTGTCTGGTGTAGCTGTTATTTTCATTTTTTGTCGGCCGATGGTATCAGGATCACGGGCTGCATGCTTATTTCAATGTGTCGGTTGCAAAATTGGACTTTATGTACTGGCCCGGTAATGGTACCTGTGATGAATGGGAACGTTATATAGAATACCCGGATAAAAGGTAAATCAGCGTGTTGGTTCATGGAATTTTATATATGTCACTCAATGTAGGTATCGGCCAGTACATCTGTTTCTTTACAAGCTCTTTATTATTTGTGTATTGGATGTAATGACTGTGAAGAGATCATTGTTTTCTATAACATGCGTATAGTATTTTTGTGCTTATTTACTATTTTGGTCTGAGTAGAAATTTGGCAAATGTACTTACTATTGGAAGTGCAATAATCGAAGTGATTGTATCTCAGATTATTTAGATGTTTACATTAGTATTGTGATAATAGAAGGGACATATTAAAACTATGATACCCTTCTGCCAGGTCTTCGAATACTTCCTCTCCTGGTATGCTTTTTAAAGGTTTCTCCTGTTTCAATAACAAATTAAGTGCGTATTTTCAAAAAAAAAAGAAGATCTTTGGAGGATATTAAAATTCAAAATTCGTATTGTCGTTAATTACGTTGCAATTTTCTTTTTTTATGAGAGTTGCAATGGAGTCTATCAGCGTTTGTGTTACTCAGATTCATTTTTCGAAAATTTAGATCATCATCTTTTAAATTAGTTTTGCGAAAATGAATTTGAGTATAGCTGTTATTAATTTCACAATAATATTTCACAACAAATAAATTTTCAAAAAAAATGCCATAACATATCGTTCTTGTTTTCTTCTTAATTTGGATAAAATCCTTTTTCAAATAGTTGAGAAAGCAGGCTAAAGCCTATGTGTTAAATGTTTTGTTTAGTATATTTGTCTACATGTCTTGTCATATTATGCTGATTGGTCCATATATTGGAACTTTAGTCAAGTTTAAGATATGTGTTTAATTGATTTATATTGGTATACATTAGTGTGTAACATGATTAAATATGAAGGTGAGTACATCAGGACTTTTAAAACCCTGTATTTCATAAGTATATGTAATAAATGGTATAATAGTTTGATCGGATATCTTTACCTGATGGCAGAAGATCGATTGACGAATTGAGATTATATATAATGTCATGTAGTAAATGTTAATCTTTATTTGCTATGTGACATTAAGTTTCCTTGGTTTGCGCGGAACTTCTTGGTATAGAAAAGTTAACACCTAGATACTTGATTTTTTTCTTTGATTTTTATTATTTTTTAAATAGTTAAGTTAAGCTTTGAAATATTTATTGCTCCAAAGTTTATGACTATCATGCTACTCGTTTGATATTTATTGTTTATTTTCACAAAAGCTTTAAGCTCATTTAGGCATTTCTAAAAGTCTTCAGGAGTTTCACTTGAGACTAGTGTGTCATCGCGTATAATAAAAATAGTGATATTAAATTTCTCGTTGTAGCCAAACGTGACACCATTAGTATTGTTATGTTAAGAAAGCGAATACGTTCAATATCTTTACTAAACAGTTAGAAGAATACAAAGGACTTTCATCTCTACCCTTATCACTTACGAAGATTTGGGATTGTTGTCCTTTTATGAAAAAAAATGATTAAATATTACTTTACATACTCTGTGCAACTTACAAGAACTCCGAATTTATTTTATTTATACCATAGGTCCACAGAAAAACAAAATCTTGTGAAAAATCAATAAAAGAACACATTTTACTCTTTGTTGCTCGTCACGTTACAATCAAGGAATTAGAACACGAAAACGTAGTCATAGGTAGAGTACTTTAAAAGTGAAGCCGGCATGGTTTTCTGATAAAGTATCATATTCTTTTAGAAAAATATTTAATCTATTATAAGGCACTGACGTGAACAATTTACCTAGACAATTAAATATTGTTATTGGGCGATACCTTTACGAACTGGGTGGTAAACCTTTGTTTTTATATACTGTCAGTATCATTTCTTCAAACCATTTTATAGTAATATTCCATGGTCAAGTATTGGTTAAGTAAGGAACAATATATTGACAGTATAAGTGTTTCTACTCTTGTAGTAAATACATAATGATAATGCCATTACTCTTACTGGTCTACATACTCATTTTGTCGATTTGGAAGATAGATATAGGGCAGTCTAAGACGACTTCAACTATGGATCTCTGTGATCATCCTATGGATGGGTGCAGTCCAGTATCAAAGTTATACTGTGTGCCGTGCACAGTGTAATATTATATATACTGGGTCATTGGAGGTTCATATCTTACTTAAGCTGGTCCTTACAAAACTACGTTCAAAACACATACGCCTGCAAAATTCAATAATGCTAACCAAACATGTATTACAACGAAGTCAAACAGCATCAACGCAGTTGTCAACGAGTGATAGTTCCAAATTATGAATCACCTTCATCTAAAACAGTTCAATCATCTGCTAAATGCCGGAGCCAGTCTTTACGAAAAACACCACCATACAAACAGTTATCTGAAGTCTCGAACATAAGTCAACACGATGAAGATCACATTATGCGTATGATAGAATCGGGAAAAACACTAACATCGGAAGAATTTCTTCATCAGTATGAAGGTACCGCATATGTTCGACCAGACCACAACAGTACAAAACAAATGCCATCAAAAAGAAAAATTCACAGCTCCGATCCAGTAATTCCTACTGTGGATGACGTCAGTAACATTAACAACTTCGAGTTTTTCTCCGAGACATCCGCCGTTATTCGGCCAGACCACAACCGCATTAAAAGATTTAACACAAATAGAATAGCTCCAACATCGGAACCAGTAACTTCTAGTTTGGATGTTATTCAAAGCCATAACAGCGAGGATCCATCCATTGATGAGCTCGCTACACGTTGACCAACAACGGATCAGTTGGTCAAAGAAACAATCCACCCAGTACAAGTATCGCATGTTTCGAAAGATACAGCCGGGATTCGCTTAATTCAGAGATAAAAGGACATTTACCAGCCTATTAAAACAATGCATGCGAATTTGACGAAAGCAAGAAGGAAATAACACTACGAACGAGCAGATATATTAGAAAAATTATACCGTATCAGAGTTCCAATGATATTAACCCTTAATTATCTGATAAATTCTGGTCTATCCCACAGGCATCCAACAAACCATTTCATCTTCCCAACAAGGCAATGTGTCATACACAACTCTGAACAAACAATATACAACTGACCCCGACGACGGAACCCGCAACACAGATTTACCAGATGACATATCAGCTCTACAATCGGGGTCATAGTTTTGACTATAATTCAATCACTCTCATCCAGATTATGACGAGAAACCTAAGATTCTTATCATGACAAAGGTTCTCTTTCGGAGCAGTTAATTGTACCTTTATCTGCTGACAAACTAACGTCCAACGATTGATTGATTGATTGATTGATTGAATATTAAGCGTCATTTTTATGCCATCGAGAGCTAACAGACGATCAGTTAACCTAACCACTGTTTCCTGGGATTAACCAGTACTCAAGCACACCCCATCTCCGCAAGTAACTGATAACTTTCTCACTTGAATCATTGGTGAGAGACGAATGAAAATGAGACACAATGTCGTATATCAATCATCACGGAGACTGTTGCCGGGCAGGGGATTCGAACTCACGACCCCTGGATCGTCCAACGATAAACAAGTTTGAAATACAAATGAAAGTTAAGGAAACTGCTAATGAGAAACACATTTTATTATTCTGTAGGAAACTTTTAAGATGAGAAACTTCTGTTTAAATTAAAATGTGATTGATCCAATAATTGTATTAAGTATATATATTTAGAAACGTATTACAAATGAGTTCTTTTTCTCACACAACTGTCCTCCTTTTGGGCACCAACACTATCTTAATATAAACTGTGAACCTATAGGGAAATAAGGTCGTTTTGCGTTTTATTTTAATAATCTGACATATATTTAATCTACATTAATATGTGTCATATGTTCGATAATTTTAACGTATTTATTCAAAACTTCACCAATCTCTCTTACATTTTGCCACCTACAAAATTAAGTCTATGTTATGAGAATTTTCAAACATATGCATTAATTCAAATAGAAAATAATATAGTAGAACCGATTTATATTTTATTTCAGACTTTGATACATCGTTGTTATAACATACCTCGGTCATTATAATGGTTTTACAACATATAATGTCGCGTGATTTATACATCATTATTATAGTAATGTTTCATTTATTTTAATCATTTTATATCAATTCAAATTTTGATATAAATATAAAAATCGAAATAATGCAAGATGTACTTATAACAGTCATTAATGATGCAAGAAATAATTTTAATCATACGTTACTTAAAAGAATATAAAAAAAACATGCTGTTAAATTAACTATTTGTTATAGTTATACCTTAATTTGTAGCAAAGTTGTAGCACATTACTCGAATAAATTGAATAAAATCTTTAGCACATACTATTTAGAGAGAAAGAGAATATATATTTAAACCATATAATTATGGTATTTTCATTGCATTAGACATTGAATCATGTATATCGACCATGAGAAAGTTGATTATAGATCACATGCATCTAAGGTTGAACCAATGCCTCGATTACATGTGAAGAAAATAATGGCTTTAAGCAATATGTTACATGCTTAAGGATTTTTACTCTATTACTCGGAATATTTTTATTTGCCTGGAATTTTTAACTATAACACTTTGACTTATTCGGCTTACTGAGTTTTGGCCGTATGATCCAATTTGATCACGCAACAAAAAGAAAGCGTTGCACACTACATGCAACTACAATTAACTGTCGGTTGAAGTATGACATCGCTATTTACTGGTTACATTCCATATAGAAGAATTTTAATAAAAAATCTGTGTTATATATATGTTTTAAAAGCAGAGTCAAAATATAATTTAAGAATGGTTATTGTAAATTTTCCATTAACTATAAATGTTGAAATAAAATCATCGATTTCGTTATTATATATGATATATCATATTTTAACATTACAACTGTTAAACTAGATATACAAACAGTATTTTTTTTACCTTAACACATTGTGTGTAACGATCCTAAATCTTTCAATAGGATTGTGTTTAGTTTTGGGATACGGGTTTTGTTACGTTTTCAACAGCGCATCTAATCACCATTCCTGGAATTCGCCAGGCAGTTAACCGGCATTTTACAAACATTATCTCTACAAGCCAATAGGTACTTCTCCACATATTCAGAGGTGGGAGATTCTGATCGTAGATTAAAGTTGGTGATGCGTCACCATGAGGCTGCTGTGAACAAACGACCCATAAATTGACAGTGAGGCTTTACCGATTGAGGTTTTATTTTTAAACACATTGATCAACATTAAGTAATAAAAGAGCTCATCATAATGCCGTGTTGTTGTTGTTGTTGCTCAAGCTAAACATACACACATGTCGGATTGTGTAACTTCTAATAATAATTTAGAACCTTATACGTGTTGACTGCACAAATGTATGTTTTAAACGTATATAATCGTGTACGACATTTTTTGCATAAAAATTAAGTAGCAACGTTTATTATATAATAAGAAAACATGGTTGGCAAAGACGCTCAAATCGTTAATCGGACAAAAAAATCCCATTCTAAAAACACTTAAAGACTGCTTGATGACCATCGCATTGACATTTGGATTCTTCCTTAGATGAAACATTTTTTACCTCGTGTTGACCTGTATAACAAGTCATATTGAAATCAAAATGAAATCACATATAGTCGAACATGTTGCAATTTTAAGCGGGACATACATTGAAATCTAACCTAGGCGCGTAACCTAAGTTAGGAAATCCATTTTCAATACATTATTTTGGCATGTTTGAATAACTTTTTTTTTTCAAAACGGGTTTTGCTCAATTGATAATGTTTGGAAAATATCCATCTGATATTAATTGAATTTGAATGTTTTTTTTATATGTTTTTAGTCGAGTTTTTAAATAAATACATTTGATGTGGATACTGACAACGATTATATTTTTTGAAGATGATGCATTACAATAGCATAAACGAGTTCATCTGTGACCTGGGAAAGTGTTATCAAATCATTTGTTCACTCCACCGAACACTTATGATCATTTATATACAGTCGAACTTGATTAGAATTAGTTTATTTGGTATATTAGGCTAAACGCCCATAGGGATACATATACAAGCATATTTCATGACGAACAGTAAAAGTAACAATTTTGTGTATAAGTACAATTTCCCTAAAATGTTTGATTTATATACGAGAACAAAATTAATTCATAGATATACAACCAAAGCTAACTACACATATGTATACACATATTTTTGGAGAAGGTATCACAATAGTATGATGCACAGACTTTGATATTTACAATAGATAAACAACATGTATTGAATTTGAAAATACAAATACATACAGTACATATTATATTGAACTCATCAGCAGGTACAAAACAATTTAATTATATAAAGGGTTCGATTTATCTATATAGTATAGTCAATATCTGAATAATATATCATGCATGTGTTTTAAACATTCATCGCAAGTAACATTCCTTTTCAAGTCGCAACAGTGAAAATGCAGAGTGATTTTATATGCTTGATGTTTATATGTATAAATACATATATTATATATAAATCCTATCGTTGCAACTGTTATGCTATATAAGAATTATAAAACAGTAAGGGGACAGAAATACCAATGTCTTGTCACTTTTTAAAGAAATCAATGCAATTAAACCTAAACATCTGAGACCACTTAAATATGTTTTAAGCATAGTCGCCTCAGTTATTCACAAAATTTTAAATGTTGACTTTCGTCTTAAAGTGTTAAGTGCTACATTTTGACAAAATGAAAACAAGGCACTATTGCACAATGTAAAGAATATTTTTTAAAAATTAATTATCACCTCAATGCAGATTTGAAATGAAATGATTATATAGTTTTTGAATAAAACATAATATTAAAATCAGTTGTAATAAGAAAGAAGGATACCATAGTACATTTCATACAAATTCAGCAACGTGCATATACATGTATGTATATGGTTAAACACAAAGATGCGTGCAACACATCGAAACATTACAATATAATCTGTTTAAAATCATAGTGAATATTTTAAAATTATTTTTTATAGTTTTGGTTTAATTATATTATATTTCAGTATTTTCAGATAAACAAGTACAATTTACAACATGTAAAGAATAACAACGGAAGAATTTTTATAAAGTTATTTTCCAAACTTTATAGTTTTGATGTACAATATATCAACAAAGTGGATAGATAAAACATTTTTGAATTTCGAACTGTTTATTGGAATGAAATTTAATTTACTTTACAGCATTCATATAATTTATATTCATTAAGTCTCCGAGTAAAATGTCCCTCACACAATACCTAATCTGAAACGCTAGGGTTCGTTTCAGGTTTTGACTTAGCACATCTTGTGTTATATCTTAAAAAAAAATTACCAGTTAAAACCATTATTGAACTGATTATCTAATCCGATTATGCTGAAAAGTAGACGCATGATAACCCACAACATGTGAAGACAAGTTTGAATTTCAAGCCTAGTTAAGAACAAAAGCAGTTTTAAAACCTAGCATTTGCAATAATTGTTCTTGTTCAAATTTACATGTACATTCTCATCCGTCACTAGAGTAAATTTACTGATTGCATCGCCAAAAAATGTTTGCCAAAACTTGTTTGTGTTTTCATTATGAAATTATGTTATCATTACTTTCCAACGTTTTTAAATGTCTTAATTGTGAAATGAAGACACATCTCGGGCTAATTATATCAGTGCATAAGTTGGCTTCAGCTTCTAACTTATTGATTGCATCTGATCAATCTCTTACACCTGCTCCATGTTTATGATCTCGTATTTGGTAACTGGATTGATCAATCCGTATTTACTGCTTCAACTATGCATTGCCTATTCGCAACATATGGTTGGCAATAAAGCTAAATAAATAAACTTCCCACGTATCAGAGAGTGGTTCACCATCAAAATCTGTTTGATCAGTTGTACCTTCTATCTCACAGTTCTATATCCATTATTTTCCATTTTACCATACCATCCATACCGACTCTTAAAACTACAAAATTTCCGTTTATGACTGTTCAAAATAGTCCTTTAATTCATAACATCTTGATGTCGTTCTCTTGTTTGTTTAAGGTTTGCACGTTAATCAAATAGTGATTTCAGATTAACATGTAAATCTTTATAACGGATTAGTGTGACTAATTATTGAATATGTGTTGCAACTTTGAGCGGGAACTTTTAGTCAAACCCAGGAGCGTAAACCAAGATAGGTTATAAACTCTCTTTTCAATATATTATCTTGGCATGTTTAAATCGAGATATATATTTAAAAATTTGAAAAGTCCCGATATGTTCCCTTTAATATCAAACAATCTCGACTGATCACTGAAATCACTTTATTTCACTCTTGACATTTTCTTAAAGGAACAAATGGTAGTTTAAAATATTTCCACTTAAAACTTTTTCTGAAATTTATGCACATGGAATTACAATACCCCGGTAAATAACTTCATTCCCGGTTTTGGAAAAACTTCTAGCAAATGGTTGAAAGACTTAATGTCATCAGTGACAAAATGTTTTGATCTTTGTGATGAAGTAAATGCCATTTTGTAGTTTAAAGATGCTTACGCATGTAAGCCAGCACTTGTTTTATAAAAACATCAATATGCAATTATCGCCATCGTATTTTAATGAAACCATATCTGTCAAGCAGTGTGAGTTTATTTAATTTATTCAATGAAAATTTGGCTTGGATAAGCATGGTACAGTATTGTCTCCTTTTTCAGATACAATAAGCCTCCTTGTTAACCAATTGACTACATTGATTATTATTTATATCACATGTTCAACTACTACGATTAATTTCAAATTCTAATATATTAAAAAAAGTGTATATGCTAATATATCGTTCCCGTATATGTTTTACAGGTTAAACTATATATGTAGTTAATACTTTTGAAATGCTGGTATATGTTACCGTAATGGAATAGTAATGCCTTTGTAACTGAGTGCACATCGTCAGTTAAGACATTTTTGATTAATTAGGGGGCATACCTCGAGTGATACTGGTAAAATTTGCTATATATTTCTTACAAACGGCTGTCGGGACGTTTGGTGGCCATTTTGTCCCTTATTTAAACTTTTTGTTCATAAATCAACCATATGTTTAGTCTTTTGTACTCTAAAACTCGTCATGTAACTTACAACAACAAATAAATCTAAGTTGTAACACTTTCCAATATTTGACTGCCATTTTGGTGGCCATCTTGGATTTGTGACTTAACGCCCCAACAGCCGTTAAATTTACATCTCTATATAAGTTTCAAACCTTTTGGACATAAAAAGTAAACACCACCCCCTTCTCAATCTCTGGGACTTTTATGTTTAATTGACTGTTTAAACTCAATTATGATCTTTCGTTAGTTTCTGTCTCTCTAAAGACCACGGCGTTGTCTAGTTGTGGAGTGTCCGCCTCGCATGCGGAAGGTCGTGGGTTTAATCCCCGGCCGGGTCATACCAAAGACTTTAAAAATGGTACTAGAAGCTTCCTCGCTTGGCGCTCAGCATTTTGAGGACAGTTTTAGGTCTGGTCGGCCCGGTGTCAGTATAATATGACTGGGTGGGGTCTGCGGCATGATACCCCAGTGTGACAGCGCTCAGAATACTGTCTCAAGTAGACACCGTCGCGATATGACTGAAAAATTGTTGAAAGCGACGCTAAACACCATACAACATAGTTTCTGTCTCAGAATATATTTGGTTAAATATTTTACATAAACAGAGACAATATCTAAGATGTAGTTAATGTATCATCCAGTCTTCTGACGATGAGCACGCCATCCCGGATTGGAACTAGTACCTGTGAATAAATAATATAATACTTACAATTTCCAAACCTCTTACTGGCATCTTGTTTGTCGAACTATCGAAATATAAATATATATTCTTCCGTCTACAGTAAATAGTTAATATTACCAAAGCATTCAAAGGACACTGCCATCCAAACAACAGAAGTAAATATATACATAAACTATTAATGAGGATAATGCAAACGCGAATAAAAATGACAGCAGGGGCTACCTCCCCAGAAACCCTCATCCACTTGGGAATCTAAAAACTGCTTTACGACTGCACCAAACCTTGCCCTTTTCAAGCCTTCACATCATAAAATAAAAGTAGTACCCTTATCCATTGTCAACATGTAATTGATGTAAAACATAGAATATTTCAGTTAAATGTATGTTTTAAAGATACAAGTGGCGCATATATGAAAGTAATTAAGGGTACGTCTTCTCGATAACAGAGCTAGTACCAATAGCCGTTTCGCTTTAAGCAACTGAATACTTCTTGTCGGTCGTAGCTTTTTCAAAGAAGAAACCCTTATGCCTAACTGTAAAAGTCAAAATATGCATTATGTTGTAAAGTCGAAGGATCATAGTTTCTAATGATAGATATATTGATATGTTATTAATAATGAATTTAAATTGAAATCAAAACATGGACTTGCTTCTAATACCATGTTCAAGTCTTGGATATGACCCGATCGGGGATCAGAAATGTATTAAGTCGGTCATTGAACAATATTCATGATGTAACATTCAGTTTATTTATATATTTATTTATTTTGGAGGAAGGGTCTTATGGTTCATAAAATAACGGCTTCATATATTTTGATAATTTTGCTTAAATGTTATGAAGAGCTTAATAAGTTTTAACCAGTGCCAACTTGCCGTATGGATGTTTTTCTGCGTACGTATATAGTCCATACAGTTTCGAATATCCAGACCTTGCTGTTGTTGCATGCAGCTATCGTTCATATATGCCAAACCGAACATGAAAGCATTGTCAAACAGAATAGTGCCGCCTTTCGCCAGTAGATCGTGTTCCATTATAATCTGCAATAACATTATAAAGTTTAACATTAAACACACACGTAAAACCTCAAACCCCTCTTTGCTATATTATACACATAAATATCATACATTTTTACAATTGAAACAGTTTTCAATATTTGAATTTTAAAAGGTTTAACGTAACAAGTAAATAAATGTCAATGTTAACGAATGATTGACAAAATTATCGAAAACAAAAACACAGAATCGTATTTTGAAATATAGTACTACGCCTTGCATATAAAGTTTGAGAGCGTTACTTAAACAATTGTTATAAAACGAAATCGGCGGTTTTTTTTACACTTCTTTGACCGCTCAAGTCTCTTCCGACGCCAACAGTCATAAAGCCATTTCTCCTGACATGATATATAGTCAATCGAAATTTAATAATCCGTTATATAATCCGCAATGTTGGGAAAGCAACTCACATTTCAGCACGTTGATTGATCAGTTGCTTCAACTGAAAGTTTGAATGTTATAACAGTTTAGTAAACGTTCAATTTCTGTGAATAGTGGGAAAGGCATATCTATTCCATGCCTTGTCACTATGTGTTAATACTAATCCTAATTTGGGAGACATTACATTCAAAGAAATGTTAATGACAATTTGATATCGTATATCAGTTAACTGTTTTGGAAGGTTTCATCAACAAATCAACTGATACATTGTACTCGAGACTCAGAGCGCATATAAATCACGCACATATCTTTCTTTTCATGAACGTTGTTTGAAATGGCAAGAACAGGTTTTTTTTTCATATTTGTTATGCAAGCGGAGTTACTTTTGTGTTAATTGCAAATCTTTAATGAGGAATTTTATATAATTATGTTCGTATTGAACTATTGCCTGTATCTACCGAAATAATTATATGACGTTTTGAGTTGTTACTTTTTATAACTCATTCCATTTATTGGAATAAAAGAAATAAATCAATACCTGATAGTATTCCTTATAGCCATTTTTGTTGGCATCTATGAACACCACATCGAATTTTTCTTTCTCTGAAGCCAATACAAGCAAGGTGTCTTTTGCATGACCTTTAATGCCAAGAAAGAGTATTTTACAGGTCGGTGGCTGTCCATTTTAGATGTTTTGTCTCCGATAGAAGATAGTTTTTTATTAACAATGTGTAGGTTAAGTATACTTGGAATCATATTATGCTTTCTGATATTTATGTTTATGTGTGTATGCGCAAGCGTAGGTGTGAGTGTTGGTGTTATTTTCTTTCCAGCTGCTGTGATTTGAAAAACTGACAAGAGGAGTGGAAGACATTTAGTTTATTCGGTTGAGTATAACCTTAAATACATATGTATACACATCTTAGAATAACCGCTATACTTCCGAGAGTAAATAAATAAATAAATGTCTTTGGACTTAGTCAGATTTAAACACGGCCTCACCGGTAACTGGCAAGTGATTTTTAGAAAGCACGTGAGAGCATTCGGCCACAAGGTGAGGGATGTTGTTTTTCCTACTTATTTTCAGACGTACAATTTCAAAGATTTATTAAGTTTTACTGTGTGCTATTCCAGACTGCTATCAGCATGCAACATATCTATGAAATATAGAAAAATCTAATTATGATTTATTACTACAGTCTCAAATGTCTGAAGTTGTCGGTCAAAGGAAGGATCAAAAGTGGCATCGTAAGAAAGGTTGTTGTTTAATACATATTAGAATGCTCTGAAACCATATATATATATATGGGATAGAGCAGCAAATGTGACTGCTAACGGCAAGTGTCTGCTTAAGGTGGCCGCTAACACAGGTTTTACTGTACTATCATATTGATATATGTAGGTAGTTGTATTTATATACAAAAATGTACGGTCTTACCTAAGCGAATTGTGACCTTTTCGCCATGAATTGAGTTCTGATGGAAGTTTCTGGCAAGAATTGCCATGTGTGGATCGATCTCACATGTAATTACTTTGCCATCTTTCGGAAGAGCCTCTGCGCATGCGAGCGATGAATATCCGGTAAATGTACCGATATCTAATACTCGTTTCGCCTTTGACATGCTAATAATAGACTGTAGGAAATTCCCTGAAAATAACATAACAAAACAGAACCACGTGCAAAAAAACAAACTTTCACATATGTATACATACTTACTGAAATGATAAATAAATCTCGGATTTGATATGTACTTTACGACAAAACGTGTTAGCTCATGAAAAGTTCTGGAACAGCTGGTTAAATAGTTTTGATGTTGGACTTCTTTTGTCATGTAATTCCTCTAGCTTTCTGTGTATGCCGCAAAAGAATATTCGTTATATCAGTTATACAGCGAGTGTCAAAAGACAGTTGGGGTTAATGAACCGTTATGCTTGTCACTACTTTTTTCTATTCTTGTTGTTATATATTAACAAATCAGAGTTGTTGGGGATGGACTTGAACAATATATATGCAGCCAGTCATGGACACAAAGCCTTTCGCTAACAGGACGTTTGCTTTACCGAGTATCTGATTGCTGACATGTGTACTTTTTAACACATTACGAACAAACTGTAAATTACCCAAAACACATCCCCGAAGGTTCGTAAAGAATAGATATATAAGACCCAACCCCGCATTGGACATCAATATAACAGAACAAGACAAATACGAATGCGAATCCAGTACCTTTCACTTACAGGGCGATGTTCTGCAGATTGATTTAGCCGGACTGGTGACATACGTGCAACTCAATATGGAAATGCGATCAATATGTTCCATCGAAAACCTTCTGATCGCTGCTTAAAAGTAAATTGGCATATGAAGCGGATCGACAATCCAGTGAAAAGAGTGTTGGCCTGGAACGCTAGCAGTTTCCGGTTCGATCCATTGGTCTGCAATAAAACCTTCAGTACTTCTTTTAACGATAGCGGATTAAAACACTTTGAGCATATTTGGCAATCGAGTTAAAATGATTAAGTACTAACTTCTATAGATCGGAATAAATACTGAATTATTGAAAGAACTCTATGACTCATGGCAATCAGATTCAGTTTACCTTCCAATGTACCAGTCATCATGGCTGCATACAGTTCAGACGAAAGTTTTCCCTCTTTAAAAGCTTCACCAAAAGGGTACGCATTCGTTTCTTGTGAAATCGTTTTCAAAACTGTACTCGGCTCCGATGTCATTTGATCACAATACTGTTTTTTTGCCTAGAATGATAAATATAATGACATAAACGAATAAACTGTAGTTGAAATAAAATGTCGTAACGAGCTAACCATATATGTTCATGAAGGTTTTCTAGTTGCTTTGAATTAAATCTTTAAAGATAATCTGAATTTCTAACATCATATGTTTAACTACATATTTTGAACTGTTATAAGACAACTTGATTCAATTCAATTTGCGGACCGACTATCATAAAGATACGCATTGTTTATGCTTTCTTTTTTTTATACAGATTCATTTGAATAATCTAAACACATTCAAATTTGAATTTCAAATTAAATAGCATAAAACGCTAGTAATCAACAAGATTGTTACTCTTATAAACTAACCTACAGTTCCTTTCATATTCATACTCATACTGTTATTATTTTGAAGTAAGGGGTGATAAACATTAAATCAGAATTTTTCTCTATGAGCTATATTACTCCATTTAATTTGTTTGATAAATTTTGTTATCCTACGGAAAATAATATTCTCATTGTTTTGAACGTACCTCGTATCTTATGACGAAGTCCAATATCAGTAAATAATTGCTTTGTTATAAGAACAAGACGTTGACTGTTGATATTATATTGTTATTTAGATAATTGATTATAAGTTTGAAAAAAAAAACAACATTTAGTCAATCAACACCAACAAACATACTTCAATTATCTTGACAGCTTTATCAATTCCAAGTTTTATCGAATCATCTGCTTGTCTTTCTTCGCAAAGCTTTTGGAGATTTTGTAACTCCCTAAACACTGGATCCATCGTCAAGATATCGGAGACCATTGTGCTGTCAGTGACTTAACTGATATGTCTGAAATAGTAAACACACCGTTTTACCGGCAATCGCGAAGGCAGAGGACAATCACAGTTGACAGACACAAGATACTTGTTTACAGTCTTGAGATGCTATTTCAACAATAAATATCTGAACAGTACTTTTGTTTTGGTTTCCATCCTCGTCTTGGTCTCCAGCGCATGATGTTTCCACTTTAAATCCCGATGAAAGTTTTCTTTTTAATATATTTTATGGTTATTTTCTAAACTTTGAACATGATTGAGCAAAAAAGAGCTTTGGAATTTCATATATGTCAACCTTAAAAGTTCATTTTACAAAAATAGACGCATAAATAGAAAGGATGTTTACGCTGTTTTTCACCATAAATTTCAATTTAAATAAAAATGAAACACACGACGTTTACTTGCGGTGTCGTATTTCTATTTTCTTATCTCTATTATAATACAATATTATACCAGATATAAGTTTTTAAATATAATTCACCATAAAAAGATGAATGATACAATTATAACCAATGATTGAAATATTAATCATTCATCATGAATTGGTAACCATTTTAAAATAGGTGTTTTCCTGAATATAAAAGTAAGAGTTTTAATGGTTCAGCCAAGGATGGTTAACTACTTCGTAATAAAGCAATACCATATTTAACTAGTTTCTTTCGACGCAAGTTGCAAGAAGTCTTCTTGAGATTTTCAGCGTCAAAGTGTACTTGAAACCTCGGAGGAGCTTAATTGCGTTGTGGGGAGAGTGCACTGCGACAAAGATTCTTTCTATCGATAGGCTTTGGGAAGGCTTGAGTTTGAAACACATAGGAATATGTATTGTGATGGAACTGGAGATTGTTTCATGCATACTAATTTAGTCTGATGCTTTTAGTTTGAAACCGTTCTCAAACATAACAGGTTAGTTTTGTGCTGGAACTGGATTTTTATCTTAGTTCGAAGACTTAAGTTTGGAACAGTCTCTAAACGTATAAGTGTATATTTATGCTGGAACAGAGCATACAGTTTTGTTATAAGTTTGAAACCGTTCTCAAACAATAACTTTATTTTCATGTTGAAACTTTGCTTTGTTTCATGCGCTCTAGTTTAGTTTGAAAACTAAGTTTTGAAACAGTCTTCAAACATATAAGTGTACTCTTATACTGGAACTGAACAGTGTTCCAGACATACATTATTGGTTTGAAATAAGTCTCAAACGTATGTTGTCCAGACACATTGCCTGAACAGGTTGTCTCATTATTAAAATAGTGTTGAACAATAGTTAGTTCAACTATACAGGGTTTGAAACATTATACTAAATATAGTTGATTGGTATGATCATTTGTTTGTATGATTTCTGAATATTAGAATCGTTTTATTATCTTTATTTTGTTTGAAGTTTACTTATCATGAGGCAAGAAGCCTGAGGAAAATTTATATGTGATACAGTTTGAACAACATTGTTCAACATAGTTTCAAGCTAGGCTGTTTCACAGCTTAATCCAGTGAAGACACAGTCGTCTTACAGAAGATGACGTTTTTAGTTCAAGATACTTACCCAACATCTTGAAATGCACGTTGTCGTATTTGCTAGTGTCGTATTGCTTTAATATACGGTTATCGAATTTAAATTCAAGATAAGTTTCATACTCGGTATCATTAAATTCATAAAATGATACGTTGGTATGCGTGTATGAATATTGGTTTCGCTTAAGAACACGTTAGATTTTAAATAATAGCCGATAATCTTTTAAAGTATGGCCGATTATCTTTTAAAGTACGACCGATTATTTTTAGCAAATAAATCATCTTAATGTGCATCATACGTGTTTCTGTTCGACATTCATCCCGCCTTTTGCCAGGAGGTTTGATTAACTCTGTCAGTAGCGCGTCTGACTATCAATATAGGGGTCGTAAGATCGAATCCCCGCTCTGCCACAGTCTCCGTGATAATTGATATACGACATTGCTTTTCCCGCTTTTAATCTTACTGTTCATTTTAAGTATCCCATACCGTAATACGGTTACAATGTACGATATTTAAAACCATCATGTATTAAGGCTTCAACTTTGTAGTTTTCTTAGTTATATAATTGCACAAACATATCAGTGTCAACTTTCTAGACACGTGGCTTATCAGTAATCTAAATAAGTTTGACACTGACATCAGTGACCATAGTGCCACATATATAACTTTGCCTTTTTCTTACAATTTACAGCCAACTTATACTCGCACAGTATGGCTATATAAAAAAGCCAATTTTAACTTATTGAATGATCTCATATCAGACTATGACTGGAGCGATATTTTACGCAGAACTGTAAATGATGCCTGTAATAGTTTTACAGATACCTTTTTAGTACTTGTCGAAAAATGCATACCATCCAAAACGGTTACTGTACGCCCCAATGATAAACCTTGGTATGACTCCACTATAAGAACATATTCAAAAATAAGAGATCGACTGAAATCCAAAGCATTAAGATCAGGAAATCCATGTGACTGGTGTAAATATAAACAATCTAGAAATAAAGTTAATAATTTGAAAAAACACGCCAAAGAAAATTTCTTAAACACCCTGGATCTTACTCAAACTGATTTGCAATTCAATGACAAAAGAGGTTTCTAGAAAGTTATAAGACACTTTGTTTAAAAAAATGACACCTCTAGTAATATACCACCATTATGTCGTGCCACAACGACAGGTGAAACCGAGTTCTTTCTAACTGATCATGAAAAAGCTGACGGTTTGAATTCATAATTTGCATCTATCTCGTGTATTAATGAAGATAATTTTCATCTTCCCCCAATTTCATTGAAAACTCATAATGTTCTTGATAACGTCATGGTAACAGAAACAGAAATAGAAGATGTAATTCTCTCATTGAATCCAAATAAGGCAAGTGGGCCGGATATTATAAGTCATAAAATGTTAAAAGGAGTTGTCAAATCAGTATCTAAACCATCAACATTATTATTTAATCGCTCTCTATCAGAAAGTATTTTTCCAGATAGGTGGAAAACAGCAAATGTAATTCCTATATTTAAAAAAGGAGATAAATCCATGGTTAGTAATTATAGACCAGTGTCATTATTAAGCTGCACCGGAAAATTGTAAGAAAGATTAGTGTTCAAATATTTGTATAATTTTTTAATTAGCAATAATTTATTATATAAATATCAATCGGTTTCTTTGCGTAACCACTCTACAACTTTTCAACTTATTGATATATATCATCATATTTGCCAATCATTTGACAGTAAACAGCATTCCTGTATGATATTTTGTGATATTTCTAAAGCATTTGATAGAGTCTGGCACAAAGGTTTATTATTTAAACTAAAAGAAAATGGGGTAAATGGCAATATGCTCAATTGGATTAATAATTATCTTAGTGATAGAAAACAAAGAGTGGTGATTCAAACGTGTAACTCTGATCTCAAATATATATCGGCAGGTGTTCCTCAAGGCTCTGTACTTGGCCCTTTACTGTTTCTTATATTCTTCAATGACATAACAGAATCATTGTTAAGCTTAACAAGATTGTATGCGGATGACTGTTCACTTTTCTGTACAGTTCACTGCAACTGCATATGCAGATCCAATAAGGGAGATAAGCCACCAAGATAACAACTCTGAGATTAAAAATATATCATTAAACGGCGTCATTTTTCAATTAATATCACTTTATTAGTTTTAAATGAATTGCTTACAATTATATAAACAAATATCTGATATAACTAAACTGTATCATAGTACTTCACACAATCATCAAGTACTCACAAAGTTTTAAAAGTTTCATGCTAAAATTTGACAAATTAAAACAATGAATTTTGCAAAACTTAGACAACAAAGTTTTTTTTTCATTCAAAGCGGATTAAAAATGAACTGATTAACGAAATGTTTTTAATTGAACATAAAATATATTTTGTGAATATATAAAACATTAAAATAGAATCAGTTATTATAAAAAAGATATTTTACTTCAGTCCGTAGGTATAATGTTCGCCTTGGATCATCTAACTGACGACATGAAATTAATCTTCAATATCCGTTTTGGTTTAAACATATTACAATTCTCATATATATTTTACAGCATAATATACACTATCAGGTACAGGACTGAAACAAAAGATAAGCTTATGTATGTTTCTCTCCCTGATAAGGATACTTTACATTACTGTAGATGGCGATTACACAATATATTTTACAATAGTTCTTATACTATACATCTACGTCATATACGCATCCTTGACGCATTTTTGACATTTATAAATATGAAACATTATAAATTATATCGATAATTTATAGTTAGTGAAAGGAAAATAAAACTGAAACAAATATGACAAAGTAAATAAAATGTAACACAGTTTCTTAAAATTGGTCATAAATCTAAACATCCGTTTTATAAACACACTTGTCCCCTTAATCTCCTTTAGTGAGGAAACATGTATCCTTTGGAAGATTCCGAATCTATATCCGCAGTGTAACACATTGCTAAATAAACCGTGATATCAGAAGGTCAGTGAAAGTATATATAGAACACGCAATACCTCTCACAACCCTTAGCGTCGGCTTGAATTGTACTCTATCCTCGGGTTGTCTATCCCAGAACCTTATATCTCCAGAATAACACATTGCTGAATAAACTTACCGTGATATCAGAAGGTCAGTGAAAATGCATATAGAACATGCAATACCTCTCACAACCCTTAGCGTCGGCTTGAATAGTACTCTATCCTCGGGTTGTCTATCCCAGAACCTTATATCCCCAGAATAACACATTGCTGAATAAACTTACCGTGATATCAGAAGGTCAGTGAAAATGCATATAGAACATACACTACCTCTCACAACACTTAGCGTCGGCTTGAATAGTACTCTATCCTCGGGTTGTCTATCCCAGAACCTTATATCCCCAGAATAACACATTGCTGAATAAACTTACCGTGATATCAGAAGGTCAGTGAAAATGCATATAGAACATACACTACCTCTCACAACACTTAGCGTCGGCTTGAATAGTACTCTATCCTCGGGTTGTCTATCCCAGAACCTTATATCTCCAGAATAACACATTGCTGAATAAACTTACCGTGATATCAGAAGGTCAGTGAAAATGCATATAGAACATACACTACCTCTCACAACACTTAGCGTCGGCTTGAATAGTACTCTATCCTCGGGTTGTCTATCCCAGAACCTTATATCCCCAGAATAACACATTGCTGAATAAACTTACCGTGATATCAGAAGGTCAGTGAAAATACATATAGAACACCCAATACCTCTCACAACACTTAGCGTCGGCTTGAATAGTACTCTATCCTCGGGTTGTCTATCCAAGAACCTTATATCTCCAGAATAACACATTGCTGAATAAACTTACCGTGATATCAGAAGGTCAGTGAAAATGCATATAGAACATACACTACCTCTCACAACACTTAGCGTCGGCTTGAATAGTACTCTATCCTCGGGTTGTCTATCCCAGAACCTTATATCCCCAGAATAACACATTGCTGAATAAACTTACCGTGATATCAGAAGGTCAGTGAAAATACATATAGAACACCCAATACCTCTCACAACACTTAGCGTCGGCTTGAATAGTACTCTATCCTCGGGTTGTCTATCCAAGAACCTTATATCTCCAGAATAACACATTGCTGAATAAACTTACCGTGATATCAGAAGGTCAGTGAAAATGCATATAGAACATACACTACCTCTCACAACACTTAGCGTCGGCTTGAATAGTACTCTATCCTCGGGTTGTCTATCCAAGAACCTTATATCTCCAGAATAACACATTGCTGAATAAACTTACCGTGATATCAGAAGGTCAGTGAAAATACATATAGAACACCCAATACCTCTCACAACACTTAGCGTCGGCTTGAATAGTACTCTATCCTCGGGTTGTCTATCCCAGAACCTTATATCCCCAGAATAACACATTGCTGAATAAACTTACCGTGATATCAGAAGGTCAGTGAAAATACATATAGAACACCCAATACCTCTCACAACACTTAGCGTCGGCTTGAATAGTACTCTATCCTCGGGTTGTCTATCCAAGAACCTTATATCTCCAGAATAACACATTGCTGAATAAACTTACCGTGACATCAGAAGGTCAGTGAAAGTGCATATAGAACATACACTACCTCTCACAACACTTAGCGTCGGCTTGAATAGTACTCTATCCTCGGGTTGTCTATCCCAGAACCTTATATCTCCAGAATAACACATTGCTGAATAAACTTACCGTGATATCAGAAGGTCAGTGAAAATGCATATAGAACATACACTACCTCTCACAACACTTAGCGTCGGCTTGAATAGTACTCTATCCTCGGGTTGTCTATCCCAGAACCTTATATCTCCAGAATAACACATTGCTGAATAAACTTACCGTGATATCAGAAGGTCAGTGAAAGTGCATATAGAACATACACTACCTCTCACAACACTTAGCGTCGGCTTGAATAGTACTCTATCCTCGGGTTGTCTATCCCAGAACCTTATATCCCCAGAATAACACATTGCTGAATAAACTTACCGTGATATCAGAAGGTCAGTGAAAATACATATAGAACATACACTACCTCTCACAACACTTAGCGTCGGCTTGAATAGTACTCTATCCTCGGGTTGTCTATCCCAGAACCTTATATCCCCAGAATAACACATTGCTGAATAAACTTACCGTGATATCAGAAGGTCAGTGAAAATGCATATAGAACATACACTACCTCTCACAACACTTAGCGTCGGCTTGAATAGTACTCTATCCTCGGGTTGTCTATCCCAGAACCTTATATCTCCAGAATAACACATTGCTGAATAAACTTACCGTGATATCAGAAGGTCAGTGAAAATGCATATAGAACATACACTACCTCTCACAACACTTAGCGTCGGCTTGAATAGTACTCTATCCTCGGGTTGTCTATCCCAGAACCTTATATCCCCAGAATAACACATTGCTGAATAAACTTACCGTGATATCAGAAGGTCAGTGAAAATGCATATAGAACATACACTACCTCTCACAACACTTAGCGTCGGCTTGAATAGTACTCTATCCTCGGGTTGTCTATCCCAGAACCTTATATCTCCAGAATAACACATTGCTGAATAAACTTACCGTGATATCAGAAGGTCAGTGAAAATACATATAGAACATACACTACCTCTCACAACCCTTAGCGTCGGCTTGAATAGTACTCTATCCTCGGGTTGTCTATCCCAGAACCTTATATCCCCAGAATAACACATTGCTGAATAAACTTACCGTGATATCAGAAGGTCAGTGAAAATGCATATAGAACATACACTACCTCTCACAACACTTAGCGTCGGCTTGAATAGTACTCTATCCTCGGGTTGTCTATCGCAGAACCTTATATCTCCAGAATAACACATTGCTGAATAAACTTACCGTGATATCAGAAGGTCAGTGAAAATGCATATAGAACATACACTACCTCTCACAACACTTAGCGTCGGCTTGAATAGTACTCTATCCTCGGGTTGTCTATCCCAGAACCTTATATCCCCAGAATAACACATTGCTGAATAAACTTACCGTGATATCAGAAGGTCAGTGAAAATGCATATAGAACATACACTACCTCTCACAACACTTAGCGTCGGCTTGAATAGTACTCTATCCTCGGGTTGTCTATCCCAGAACCTTATATCTCCAGAATAACACATTGCTGAATAAACTTACCGTGATATCAGAAGGTCAGTGAAAATGCATATAGAACATACACTACCTCTCACAACACTTAGCGTCGGCTTGAATAGTACTCTATCCTCGGGTTGTCTATCCCAGAACCTTATATCTCCAGAATAACACATTGCTGAATAAACTTACCGTGATATCAGAAGGTCAGTGAAAATGCATATAGAACATACACTACCTCTCACAACACTTAGCGTCGGCTTGAATAGTACTCTATCCTCGGGTTGTCTATCCCAGAACCTTATATCCCCAGAATAACACATTGCTGAATAAACTTACCGTGATATCAGAAGGTCAGTGAAAATGCATATAGAACATACACTACCTCTCACAACACTTAGCGTCGGCTTGAATAGTACTCTATCCTCGGGTTGTCTATCCCAGAACCTTATATCCCCAGAATAACACATTGCTGAATAAACTTACCGTGATATCAGAAGGTCAGTGAAAATGCATATAGAACATACACTACCTCTCACAACACTTAGCGTCGGCTTGAATAGTACTCTATCCTCGGGTTGTCTTTCCCAGAACCTTATATCTCCACATTTAGATATATTAACCCGAATGAACAAGCAGGGAAATGTTCAGCATGTCGCGTAATTCAAAGCAAGTGAACGCTTACTAAACGATGACATCATTCAAACTTTGAGTTGAAGCAACTGACCAATAAACGTGCTCAAAAGTGGCCTTCTTACATGTAGCATTGTTATTTCATTGACGCAATCGGGAGAGCTAAGTCCGTTCTACAGACTTATATTTGAACAATAATGATTTCATGTAGAAAAATGTCTAGTTATTTGGGAACATTATATCAATCGATTTGTTATATAAAGCACCTAAATATGCCTTAGTTTGTTGTGTTTAAATTGAAATTGTTTGAATATTTATTTAATTCTGATGTTAACATTTCTCAATGTTTCATGATAAGAAAAGAATTAATGTTATAAACCTTCCTTTTCAAATGTTTATATACATACGTATCGGTACAGTTATGTCACCTTCACCTGCTCGATGAAATATATATGACAAAACAAACACGTTCGGACTTAAGTAAATTCGTTTGGTATTGATCATAATTGTACACATTCAAGACTTTAAAATAGCTACATTAGAACGCACTTTCTAGTGGTAGATCATCGAACCTAGAAAAGGAGAATTCAATTCTATTCCACGGTTATGTGTTTTAGTGTCCATGAACAAGACACTTTTCCGCATGTGTTTAGTACTGGTTTGGTCCAGGCAGACTGAGAGTGCGGTTTATTTTAGTTGTAATAACTTGTTTCACAATCGATGAAAAGTAAGCTTTCTCGCTTGACGCTCAGCATTTAGAGGTGAGTTCAAGGCCTTATTGACCCGATGTCAGTGCAATGTGACTGGGTGGGGTATCATACCATGTGTTTGTAGCATGATACCCGAGTGCAGCAGTGGTTTGGAATACTGTCTCATGTAGACACCCACGCGATATGCCTGAAAAAAATGTTTAAAGCGACACTAAACACCATACAATCTCCAAATACATGTATATGCACTAAATGATTATATACTAATTTGATGTGATATGTACTGTTATTCCTAGCCGCGTGGGTTAGATTGATTCAATGTTTGAAGGCAATAATCGATAGATATGACTTATATATATACAACAAACTTTACAAGTAAACTATATTTCTTATACACAAACTTTACAAGTAAACTATATTTCTTTTACACACACTTTACAAGCAAACTTTATTTCTTATATCATATATCTCATACACAAACTTGTAACACCATGTACGGAAGTAGTGATTAAAAAATCACAAGACAAACTAAGTTTCTAATATTTAATCTAAATCTACAACTAATGCGTAATCGTATAGTACTAAGTTATTACATGTTAATATAATTCCATAACTCGCGTAAACGTATAGTGGTTAATTAAGCCCGGCCCGTCAGTCTGCATAGTTCAACAATCCTAACTTCCCCAGCATCACACTAACTCTCTTAACCCTACTTACCGCCGTTCCTTACCCCACATCCTAAACTGATAACTCTCTAAGAGCTCTCAACTCCACAACTTACTAAGACTGTACTGCAGAGCTCACTTAGACTGCACACACACTCTGACAGAGTAACATGTACTTTTATTTCTTGTCAAAGAGTTCCAGGACGAATCATCATAACGCTACAGCGATCTAACCTTTACTATCCAGTTGGGTTATTCACAGGTATTCAGTGGTAATGTGAGTCATAACACCTGGGGTGTAACATACCTTTCCACCAATTGAGAAATATTTTTCCTGGAAAATATTTCTTTTGACTACCTAGTTCTCTTGGTCCTAACGAGTACTTTACAACCTCGCCGTCTCCTCTGACAGCGACAGATAAATCATTTTGACTAATGTGTCCAACGGCCTTTGGCCACTCGGTGTGAAGGGTACTGGACCTCCAGCAGCTGTATTTTGGCTTTCGATTTCGGTCGGCACCGCTTTGTCATCCCTTTGAGAGCTTTGCTTATCAAATCCACACCTACTTCTGGCTGAACAGTATTTTGTACAGAGATTATTTTTATAACAGTATCGACCCAGTAGTATTAGCAACAACACGCATAGCCCGATACAAATATAACTCCATATTGGCGTTTTGCTTTTTTCTATCTCGACTTTTTGGAGACCGTCCAGTTGACTTATTAAATGTTGCATTGGGATTTCTTTGATTTCTTTTTATGGTTCAGGAAATTTAATTGAAGTCATATTTGGAAATTTCTGTGTAAACGGTGACCATACTGAAGTAGAGGACAAATTCAATTTGTGTAGGAAAATACTTTCAATGTCCTGTACGTCCGTCCGTCTTTCACGTTCGGTATCTGAGTATAAAGTCAAGTATTTGGTGGATGCGACGCATTTTTGTGGTGATTTTAGCAACGTCATGTGTCCGTGTACCTGTTTTGTTTGGGTAATACCTTCGTCGCATACGATAGAAAATTGTATTTTTTTCCGTGGTTACTATGGTCCATTGTCCATCAAACAAGGATACGGCCATTGGTAACATTGTATTCAATGTCACGGTTGATCTACAGTGTTTCGTTATTGCGTCATCCATCATTAAAATATATTTAAAATGCATAACTTGGATAAATTGACTATATAGACTGCATTCTCAGTTTTACACCATTTAGTTTTTGGAATACTACATATTTTCGTCTTGTCCTTTGTTAACAAAGTACGACTTTGTCAATCAACAGCCCGGCGGCTTCAAGGTCGAAGGTCGCAAGTAACTTGCTCGAACTTTCAATTAGTGTTTCACCATCATGGTATGGAAGTGGTAGGTTAAATACTTTTTAAACCACGAATCTACTGTCTAGACGTAACAAAGGTATAGAGATAATGATTATGATATTATGCCCCTCAGTTATCGCATTGCTTCTGCGATTTTTGTAGAAAAGCCATAATTCTGTTTTCGGATCACCAATTAGTGATAACATAGGCGGAAGGTGGGCTTTTATGTCAATTAATAATCCCCGTAGATTTCTTGGTGATATAACAGATGGTGTTAATCTGCCAAAGGTAATGATGTTAATTTGGTTTTAATGTGTTCTAGGTAAAACAACGCACCTTGCAACATATCTTTGATTTCATCTACAATAAGATCGAGTTTCAAGTATATATCTAAGAAGTATTTCGTCTCATAGATTTCCTTTTTCAAGACCACGGTGATATCATTTAATTTGTTATCAAGATATTGCAGGGAGCTTACAAGCTCTGTGATAGCTTGTCGATTTTCACGAATGTGTAAACGTGACACGTTTAAAATCGATAGGCTATATTCTACCACATGGATGATCCGCATTTGATTTTTCGCAACTGTGGCTACGTTTTTTCGAATATCCTCAGCCTGATCCTGACGTTACGCCAAACAACCATGCTAGTCCATCGCCAATGAATGGTAGTAGACTCCTTTTTGATATATTATGTAATGAGTTCACATCATCGAATATTTCAGCCACTACATTTCGAATATTATTTTAACATTCAATTTCTTTTTTCAAGGTGACAAATGTGTTTCTATACTCCTCATGCTGAGGTAATTTGTATTGATTCAAGATACATTCTGCGGCCACGGCTGTATTAACGATATCATTTTGTAATTTAATTAAGAACTCGTCAAAAGGTTTGAGATAAACAATAAATGAAGCAAGCCACTTTGCTGGAGTGGTCGTGATATCATTAGTTTTTTTGAAAAAAATGACATTCTGGTTAATAATAACACATCCAGATAAGCCAAACAGTAGTGGGATTAAATCAAATGCTCTCATTTTGCCTCTGACTTTGTCTGAAAAATACAGAACAATAGTCATAACGTTTGTATCTTTAGTACCGTAAATGTGGGTACCGTAATAAACGTACACATAGTACCATTAATACATGAAAATAACATGTAACAAGTTGTATATAACAACAAAACACTTAGTTTTAAAGCCCTCCTTCTATTGTTTAATAACAGTAAAACATTTTTTATGTTTTACAACCACAACAAAACAACTTTAGTTTTGAAACCATAAAGCAAACATTATTTTATTTTTTTATATACAGTAAAACATTTCTTATGTTTTATATAGAAACAAAACAACTTTTGTTTTTGAAGCCTAAAGAAACCCTTTCTATTATATATAACAGTAAAACATTTCTTATGTTTTACAACACCACAGAACAACTTTTGATTTGTAGTCTAAAGCAACCCTTCTATTGCTTTCAATAAATTTTTAACACTCCCATTTCTTGTCTGTTTTCCAATTGGGGGCTTTTAAGATTTCTTTTTGGCTATTAAGTTGTATTGTTTGGCGCAAAAACTTCGTTTACGTTTTCGTCTGACATTTCGTTGACGGACATATCCGACGCGACCATTTTAGATTTGTTTTTGGTCATTAATTTTCTTTCTTTTGGCACAAAAACTTCATTAATGTTGTCATCTGACATTTGTTCTTACATTTCGTTGACGGACATATCCGACACATCTGCTTTCCCTCCCTTATTTTTAAAAGATGGTAAGGCGTCACCAGCTTGTGAACACAAAGAAACAGATGTGGAGGAAGATTTGTCAGAACTTTGATCTGACATGACAGATTTATCATCCTCATCTCTAGCACACACCCTCATTTGGAGTTCCATGAGTGGGATATCATCCTCATTAGCGGAATCGAGACGTACTTTACGATAACGCTTGGCAATATTAGCCAAATGCACATCGTCATCACACGCACACGCCTAACTTTATCTTTTGGTAGCTGTGACTCATCGACAGGAGCCAAACGGATGTGCTCAACATGTACTTTCGTGGTAGTACCATCAAGCTGATTCTTAATAATATAAGTGACAGGTGATGTTTGGTCAAGAATTCGGTAATGCGGTTGCCACTTAGAATCAAGTTTATTTTTATGGAGATGGTTTTTGTAATAAACGGGATTGCCCATTTTAAACTTTATTTCCTGTGTACCCCTATTTCCGGAGATAGTTATGAACTAAAAGAAAAGATATATGCTGATGCTGCAGCGCAATTCTATGCATATCTTCACCAGCATATTTTCGGCGAGGCTTAAGAATGGTGTCTAGTGGAAGGACGACATCACGGTTATAAAGTAGAAAGAAAGGGGAGAATTTAGAAGATTCACTTACGTTAAAGCGAATTGCAGCCAAAGATTGATTTAAGAACACGTCCCACGTGTTGTGATTGTCCCTGAGTCCCTTCGATAATACGTCATGTAACATACGATGAAAACGTTCGACCTGAGCGTTTCCTTGAGTATGGTAAAAGGAGGTAGTCACATGATGAATGTTCAAGGTCTTTAAAGTTTCACGCACTACCCGATTTACATTCTCTGTCCCATTATCCGTGACAATTTCGAGCGGGGCATCATATCTTGGAAATATTTTCTCAATAAGGAGGTGAGCGATATTATCCGCTCTCTTATTATGCAAAGTAAATGCCTCGGGAAAACCACTGTACAAATCAATGAAGCTGAGTATGTACTTATTACCGGAAAGGCAAGTTTGGTACGGTCATGATAGATCTAGACCAATTTTAGCGAAAGCATATGGTGGAATAATAGTTTCCTGTAATGGCGGTCTTACTTTCTGCATGTTTCTCGTCTGACATGCAACGCAACTTGTAACATACGTATGTAGTTTTTTTTTATAAAGGCTGGTCCAAAAATACTTTAGTTTGATTGAATTATACGTCTTGTCAACCGCCATATGGCCGTTTTCATTATGGTATTGTCTTATCACCTCACTTCGCAAGTGACTAGGTATATACAAACATAATACTGGATCAGAATCGGCACTGGAAATGTTATACAAAATATTGTCAGATATTAAAGGACGATTCGCATTTGCTGCTGACAATTTATCATTTTGGAGACCAATTTTCAATTCCGTTAACAGTTCGTCTTTTTCCTGTTCTGTAGCCATGTCAATAGCCGTATCGAAGATAGATTTGACAGTATTACCATCAAGTTAACATAGGGTGCATCATCGTAAGGCATAGCTCATAATGGCATACGTGACAATAAATCAGCACATGAATTGTCAGTACCTGCAATGAAATCGACTTTGCAGTTATAGCCGGCAATCCGAAGTGCCCAGATTTTTGCATTGGTGATTCTAAAATGAATTTATGGGGTTTATGATCAGTGCGTATCACAAATTCGGCATTATGAAGATGCAAATCCAATTTATTTAACGCATAATGAATGGCAAAGCCTCCTTAACAATTGCTGACCATCGAGTTTGTGTATCGCTTAATTTATGAGAAAGATAATAAATGTTTTTTTCGTTTCTAATACCAGGAATTTCAGTAGAAGGGTCGTCAACTGCTTGTGTCAAACAAGCACCCACATATTTGTCACTGGCATCAGTATAAAACACATATGGTTTGTTTGTGTTAGGGTAACCTAGTGTTGGTATAATGGACAATTTTCTTTTGATAAAATCAAAGGCACTCTGCCATTTCGGATCCCATTTGAATTTAGCATACTGTTTTGTAAGCGCAATTATTGGGTTAGCAACGTCTGAAAAGTTAGGAATGAACACTTATTAAATCAAGGGAGGTAAAATATTTAGCTTGACCAAACAGAGCCAAAATATCATCAATTAACGGCAGTGGGTAAGAAGTTTGTTTGTTATTTTGTTAAGAGCCCTAAAATCCACTTAAAATCGTCCACTTACCATCTTTCTTATCTACAATTACAACTGGAAAACTCCAGGGAGATGTTGATCTACTAATATTTTTTGAATCTAGCATTTCATCAACAGCAGCATTAATGATATGTCTATTAATGAGTTGAGTTCGATATGGTCTTAACTTAATTGGTTTATTGTACCCAATATCAATTTTCATTTTGACAGTATCAGTGTGACTCAATTCCGAATCATTTTGGGCAAAAAGATCAGAATTTGATTGTAATAAATTAATCAAATGTGGTTGATGACAATCGAGTGCATTAACTGTACTAACATTTTTTATCTAAATCCTCGTTTGATTTTTCTACATAAGAGATATTTCCTACCTCAATTTTATAAATTTTTGCTAATGGGCAACCTTTCTTCAACTTATATGTTTTATTTGTATTGTTAACAACAATAACAGGTAAAGTTATATTTTTTATGTAACCTTGATACAGAATTCGCTATTTTATCATTACACCTGGTTGATAATTGATAAAACCATTTTCTGTTGGCGAGACTTCATAAATGCCAGCTTGCAGGATATCGGGACTGTAGCGTATTTTACATTTACACACAACGCTTGTTTGAGGTGCTAGTTATGTTTTAGTACTGAAACGTGCTATAGATGAACTACGAATATCCTCTTGTAAAGGTACATATTTCTGATTTACTCTTATACATCCAAGATCATAATAAAACCTAACCCCATTTTTCATTAGCCAATCTTTGCCTAGAATTAGCCTTCGGTTCATGTCACGGACTATAAAAAATCTGTGACTCATTTTTGAACCTCCAATTTCAAATATTATATCTGCAAAGCCATCAATTGTAATAGATCCACCATTCACTGACTGTAGACAAGCTTTCTAATCCTAAGTTTTGGTTTAATTTTTAAACAATCATAAACTTTGCAATGCATCAAGGACACGTCAGCACCAGAATCAATAAGAGCTCTGAGATTTTTTTCCTGAATTTTTAACAGACAAGAATTAGGATAGCCAGCAATTGAAATATTATATTTGGGTATGCTTATAAATTTATTCCTCCAACGGGTTTCTTATTGTGAGGAGCTCTTTCGTTTGACCAATTCGGCCATCTTCTTTTCTTATACATTTCATGAAATCTTTGTCATTCTAGCGCAAAATGCCCAGCTTCACCGCAGTTCCAACATTTGACATTAACATGATTTTGACCCCCACCCCCGACACGAATACCCACTTTCGCGTGCGACGTTGACTGCATTTACTTGGTTGTTCACATTTTTTCCTGCAATCTCTCGCATCATGGCCTATTTTTGACAATGATAACATTTGTTCACCTGTTTCCTATTATGATCGACTTCAATGGGTTGTGGCCTAGTTTCTCTAGTATGTGTTTTCTAATATTTTGTTCATTAGTGACGCATGTTACCGCCGCTTGGAGCGTTTGAGGGTTATCTCGCATAACCTTCATTTTCATGTAGTCATTCAACAGTCCGTCAATGAAATAACCAATTAATTGCCTGTCAGCATTTTGTTGTTGACCGACAAATGTGTCTTCCCCCAGCGCAATCAAACGCTCTGCATATACCTGGATTGTCTCCCTTTGTTTTGTTTTACTTTCCTTAGGAGCAAAAGTGCATGTTGCGTGTCAATAACCTCAGCAAACCTTAACTTCAATTCTGTTTTGGTTTGATTCCAGGTCTCATTGGGATTGGGCTTTAAAAATCACTAACAGTGCCATTACTTGCCTGGTAGGCCAATAATTTAATGGATTCGTCAGTCATTCCTAAAGCTTAGAATATTTTTCAACATTTTTTATCCATTCTTTAAATTGTTTACCGTCCCCCTCAAAAGATTTTACAACTCTGGCTATCCCTTGCGCACCCATTGTAGTGGTCAATCCCCCATTTCGGTCCCCCATATTTCTAAACATAGTTAATAATTCTACCTGTTCAGCCATCGTTTAGTGTGAAAATAAAACAAACAAGTTACTCACCACAATTGTAACTCCACTTGAATTACTCCTCTCCTGTTATTAATCATATGTTTCTAACAAGTCCACCTTGTGTACCACGACAAATACAAGTTCTTATTCAAAATAAAATTTGAATTCTAAGACACGGCGCCATAAAACTGACATGTAACACCATGTACGGAAATAGTGATTAAAGAATCACAAGACAAACTAAGTTTCTAATATTTAATCTAAATCTACAACTAATGCGTAATCGTATAGTACTAAGTTTCTACATGTTAATATAATTCCATAACTCGCGTAAACGTATAGTGGTTAATTAAGCCCGGCATGTAAGTCTTCATAGTTCAACAATCCTAACTTCCTTAGCATCCCACTAACTCTCTTAACCCTACTTACCGCCGCTCCTAACCCCACATCCTAAACTGATAACGCTCTAAGAGCTCTCAACTCCAGAACTTACAAGACTGTACTGCAGAACTCATTAAGACTGCACACACACTCTGACAGAGTAACATGTACATTTTTTTTATCTCGTCTCAGAGTTCCAGGATGAATAATCATAACGCTACAGCGATCTTACCTTTACTTTCCAGTTGTGTAATTCGCTGGGCGGATATTAACCTATGATTGGCAGTTCTATTAACATGTGTTTTGCCTTATCCATTGAGTTACACTGTATCAGGTAATCAAAGGTAATGTGAGGCATAACACCTGTGGTGTTACAAACTTTACAAGTAAACTTTGTTTCTTTTATCTTATATCTCATACACAAACTTTACAAGTAAACTATATTTCTTATACCTTATATCTCATACACAAAATTTACAATAAAACTATATTTCTTATATCTCATACACAAAATTTACAATAAAACTATATTTGATGCTTTTACTACATTGTTATATAATGCACCAACCAGATTTTTTTTAAATATTACGGAACGCAGATACTAAAAATTGCTGCCCACACAACCCAATTGATTCAATGGAAATAAAACTATATATTTAAAACGTTTACTGTTCACATGATGCTTGTGATTTAGTTATTTTGCGGTATTAAAAAGTATACAATGAATAAAACCTTGCATATATGTTTTAGAGGCCATTTTGTTGTATTTCGATTATTTGACTCCTATAAAAACCTAACTGCAGCTGTACAATTTACCAAATAATTATTGCTGTTAATAAAGCGTATGCCAGCGATGTATGACTAAAACTCCTGTTATGCCTTTTCGTGTTATTCTTATGTTTTCATATGGCAGCCTTCATTGTATTGTCAGAGGGGTTGTTATGTGATGTCTTGTCTGCTGCATGTTGTTTAAAACTATATTGTCTTCTGATGTTTTGGTTGCATGTATTGTCATGCCTTGTCTATTTTCATTTTGTTCATGTGCTGTGTAAATTAAAATAATTCCGTTGTGCCGATAAGAAAATAATCGACACAATGGTCGTGCCGATAGCCTTATCCTTGATATTTACCAATTTATTCCAGCGAACTCGCTCGGGAATTATCGGATTGATGTTAGTTGTTTTATTGAATTCATCACGGGACGCGATTTAATCGACAATACCATTCTGACTGTAAAACGCGCATTACAGAAGCAGAAAAAAAACACATGTTTCTGAATAAAAAAAGGTCATAAAATAACTATATTTACAGACCCTTAACCGCTCAAGTACCCTAATTGCACGCAAACGGAGTGCACTCAGGGCGTAAACGGAGCGCGAACGTAGCACAGACGGAGCGCAAACGGAGCGCAGATTGAGCGCTGACGGAGTGGACCTGGACCGTTAGCGAACGCTGGATTTTGAATAATAAACGCACTCCTGAACGCATGAAATAGATCGAGTGCACTCAGATGCACAGTTTATGCACTATACGCTAGATACAGTAAGATAACTGAAAACTAAACCATTCGCGCGCTACTGAGTGCACTTGTTCATTCGAATACACTCTTTTTTCATTATTTGAGCGTGAAGTCAATAATCAAAATCGAGATAAATAAGAAATTTTCTGTTCACATAAATATAAACCATGTAGTATATATAAATGTTTTATCAATGGTATAACGCATGATAAAACTAATTTTGGTCAACAATTTGTCAATTATATCATAAATATCAATATTGAGCTAATCAATATTATAAAGTTTAAAAACTTATTATACAATAGACGACGCATCAATTGTTATCTACGGTTTCAAGGCCAATTTAGTTGCACATTTAAACATGATTTGGTTTGCGCAACAAAAATATAGATAAATTTATATATTATGTAAATAACAATTCGAAAATATGTAATATGAAATCACTATTTGCCTTGTTATTTCGATATAAATTAGTTATAGAACATACAAAACATTTATTTCAATTGGATTTAAGCGTATACAGCTCTAAACACAAAAAAATCAATGCATTTGTGAATCAAACAAAACATAGATACGCCCAAAATTATATGATTATGATTCTATTTGTTTGAGTATTTTGGCAAAATAAAAATTACCCATTTTAATTTCAATTTGGAGTTTAGTTTTATACTTTCCCCAAACATAGTTACACCGAGTCTGTGCTTAGTTGTGAAAAAAATGCACGTAAAACTGTAAAAATTGCAATTAAAGTGAAAACAGTATACTCGTGCACATCTCATTAAAATATGAAAATAATAGTACCAAATTAATATCATTATTAAATATAAAGTGGGTCAGTAGTGCAGTGTATATAGCTGGCTTTAGACGGCAGAGGTCGCGAGTTTGACCAGCGCTCTACCCTATGACCTCTCGAAACACAATTCAGTACCAGATCTAATAAAGGAATGCACTGGAGAATGATTTGCATAAGCTCCGAGCTTGCTTCACAATCAAGCTAAATTAAATTAATGTAAAATAAATGTATGTATGCCAAAACAACACGACAGGCCGAATAAAAATGATAATAGTAATAATATTATAAAAAAATATGCATTTTTTAGTATTGATTTTGACTATATATTTCTAAATGAATCACGTTAAATTAAGATTCATTAATCTGGTACAAATTATAATCAAAATACACGCACGCACGTATCCAATATAAAAACTGTGACAAATCACCGAGTCAAAATATATCTTTTATAATAACAGATCCAATGATAATAATTTAAAAAAAATAAAACAAATAATAATAATACAAATAAATACTACATTTTCATTAGTTTTAAAATTGTAGGATTGTTTATATCTTGTGAAATTAACAAATCTGATTTGTAGCTTTATCTGTTTTTTATCAAAAGATATGCTGACGTTCATCTCCTGCAGATTGGGAATGTAATTGACTTGTTTATTTAACCCACGGGACTAATGACAGATACTTAACGGACAAAAACTGCAAACTATTAAAATTGTCAAATATGTTCGTAATTTATAATAAATGCATTTGTTACGTAAAATAAAACAACTAAATCGTAAGTATATTGCCCATGCATGCACGTTGATTTATTTTTTGTTTTAAATTTATTTATTTTACATCAAAAGTCAAGATCCAGAATGCCAGCTGTGGTAAATTGACAGCCCTAGATACACATCCCTTAATAGGTGTGTCACACTTTCTACCATTCACTCAGTACTGGTTATATTTTATAACGTGTGGTTTTCGTTTCGTTAATTAAATGATATTAATATCATGGGTTTACATACTAAAGTATCGTTCTGAAACCCCGAATAACCAATATCTTAAATGAATTTGTTTGGTTTGTTGTTAATTGGCTGGCAATTTTTCTTATATCTTTTCTTTTCAATCACATACTGCGGGTTCAATAAAGATTCGTTCGTCTGGCACTAACTACAATCAAAATGAAAGCATCCGCAGGGTTCTTCCGTGGGCAATAGACCGGTAAGTCACCGCTATGGTGAATAATTTAATTGACACGGCTGTCACTGGCATGAAATAACGTAATTAACACCACGGGTGCTTGTATTGCTGCGTGTCATATAAGTAGCGATATAGCACAGTGGGTATATTTTCAAACAAGTTTAATATAGTTTATATTTTAAATAATATATTAACATGAATCAGATATTTATATTACATCCGCAAAAGTGGCCGAGGAGTATGGTCGGTTCACCGCCACCCTCAACAGGAATGGTGTAATTTTGAACACCTTGCATGTGTCGGATTTTGGCCAATGAAATTTTTAAAGATTTAGGACTTCACTACTTTGTTAAAACTTGTTTAAAAGAACATTTAAGTAGCTGCTTTTTTGCATTTTATCCTCTTTAACTATGAATATCTTTAAGACCCGCACCTATTTCTAATCTAGTCAACCTTGTACGCATTTAATTTATGATGTTCAACTATGAAATAAAGTGTATTGTGTAACAATAATACACAATGAATTTTCTTTAATAAATGTTCAAACTGTTGCAGAGAAAGTTGAGTTTCTTCACTTCAACGAGATTTAAACAGTAATAGATTCTACCTATACTAATTAATGGTATTACTGTAATTCTTTGTACAGAAAACGTCAATAGTTCCTAATGATATTCCCATTAAATGCATTTCATAGGAAAATATCAAATCCAGGAAATCTCAACCCCATGAGATATTTAGCAGGATTTAATTATAAGTAAATAATCAGAAAGTTAGAAATAATTAAACCTTTTTGTTTTCTTTATTTATTGACATTTTTTTTTACTATTTAGACATTGGGGAACAGTTAGATTTAATATATTTTGTAAAATTAAATTCACTGACATTCAAAAATTAATCTTGTGAAGATGCATTTAATTCATATATTTCATCAGATTTATTGTCCTTAAATTTCACTGATTTTAGGATTTCATGAAATTTCAGAGCGACCAAAATGCCAAAGAAATCTGAGCATTTCATGAAAAGTTAAATGCATATAATATTCAAAGTAAATTACCAAACTGAGTTTACATTAAATCCACTTCCATGCAATTGAATTCGAAATTTAGTTATAGTGTAGGAGACATTTAATTTCAAAGTAAATCCAAAAGTTTATGCAGTGTTCGAATCCAAATACCATTTTGAAATTGATAAAATATACAGTACAAAACAAAACTATAAACTATTTTTGCACAAAGAAAAGCAAAAAGTATCAAGGAAAATAGACAGAAAAGAAAACGAGTCAAAGAAAATACACTAAAAGAAGAAAAATATAGATTGAACGAAGAGTTAACAACAGATCCAAATAATCATAATCTATTATATGTATTTAAGCTTTTGTTTCTGTTTCGAATTTATTTTTCGAATTAATATAAGGGACATATAGGTTAGTATTCCGTCAGCGGCGTTGTTGTGTCAACATCTGAAATGTTTATTATGACTCATCATATATACTTTGCCCCACCCAATCTATTGTTGAGTATGTACCGACCCGATCATTTCCTTACACGATAATATGTTGCACTCATAACTATATAGTAGTCCGTTAACTATAAGTTATCAAGTTCAGACGTTTCAATCTGGATTGAGGAGCTGTTGAGGCAGCTGATCCCTCTACATTCACCACTACATTTACCACACATCGTGCTTTCTGCACGTACCGCGACCAGTTCGACAATCAGTTTTACATTTACACCGTATAATCTGCAGGAGTCTGTCTGGAGCAGGTGATTTTTCTGTTTGCAATGCTAAAAGCTTACCGTTTGATATCTTCCACCCCCATAACTGAGAATCAATATCGTTGTTTCCTTTCCAAACTTGAACCTGATGATAAACTCTGAGACTGTGGTTCTATGCAGCTTCAGATGTTGGAGGCAAATTTTCTGGGGTAACACATTTATCACTGACGGCAACTTTCTGGAAGAACCTGCTTACTCTTAGGGAATTTAAGGTTTATTCCTTCTTTCCATTGTTTAAAACTACTATGACTTTTTCCCCTGTTTCAACGACTTCATTCTTTGACGCGTTTCCATAACTGAAAACCAAAGCACATTTACGAAATTACTCATTTGTTTCAAATTTTTTAAGGGATACAGCTTTGCCAATGCCGTAAATACGTGAGGTGACATCGCAACCCAGTATTGCATGGAAAATAGAATATTGTTGCAAACATCTTGACCGAGTTTCACCTTTGTTTCTTGAATATTCCATGATTTTTTAATTTTTGAGTTTTTCTTTGGTCTTGGTTTTAAAAAGATAGTGTGATCCTTGCAGTTGGCATAATAACACAGTAATATAACAAGATCTGTATCATCACCTATCACAATCGTTTGATTTTCTATTGTACATTCCACGGTTGTTTCACAATCAGTAGATCAGCATCAGCTTCTGCATGGATGGTTTTAATGTCAGTTGATTCTAAATTGCTCACTTAACATGTGAATAAAATGCTGCTTGTTTTTAAAATTCGTAAGAAAGACTTCTTTTTTTCATATTTAAGGTCATGTTTCAAGTGAAATGAACGGTGCTTCCAATGTGACCAATATTTCTTCTCAAGTGTGCAGTATCTTTTGTTGACGGACCTTCTGGATACCCATCAAACACAATTACAACATTCCTGCCAAAATTCTTAATAATGTAGTCAAGATATTGTTGGAAAATCACCTGATATGTTACACCACGATTCCATGGTATTCTCTGAAGAAGTGACCCTTCATCTAAGACATACTGTGACACATGGTTACCATCGGTGACTGCTTGTTTCCCAACATATTTCATAATTGCATCAGCTAGTTGGGGTTTATTATCGACCCGAATCAAACCATCTTTGTCAAATACAGATACTGGATGTGTGCATAACTTATACGTAAAAAGAGAAGCTAGCTCTTCTTGGGTTACCATGTCTCTTGCAGCAGATATGAGACGTTGAAACAACAACAGTGGGTCAACCTTAATGCACTCTTCATCTATTTTTACAGATACTTTTGTGTCAAGGGTCACGGCCTGATTTCTTTTTTTGAAAGAAAATTCAAACACCCGTTGACCAGACATAGATTTCAGAACCATTTGGCCAATTTCCTTGGCACTGTCTACATTAACAATTTCGTCTGCTGTTACGCCGCTATGAATGCTACGTAAGGTTTTGTCTTCCGTGAAAGGCATTCTTACTAGCAAATATTCGCATATCTTTTTCATGTCATGATCGTCTCTCTGTCTTCTTGCTTTTGTGCTTTCTTTGTGTTGTTCACTCAAAGTGAATGTCTCACCCTTTAACTGTTGCATAGCTTCATTTGTACCTGCACATGCAGGGATGGAGAGTAACCAAACAGCACGTTGTAGTTCTGTCATTCCCTTCCCCTTGTAAGACAACTGGATGTTTTTAAAGTTCTCAATAGCACTTGCTCTATGACAAATTCTTTCGACAGTCCTCCCCAATATCTATCGCTCCTTCGCACCACATGAAACCCTTCACTAAAATGTCGGTACACCTCTGGGTGGTCGTTTTGCAATTGAGACATATTTTGTAGGTACAAATACGCTGACTTTGTATAGAGATTGTGACCAGCAGATGCGAAATATGGCAGCATACGAGACAAGAATTGAAGAAGAAGTGCCCAGTTACCAATGCGCTCTGCTGTAATGAAGTTTCGTAACATTTCAACCATTTCGAGATACTGCAGCCACAGTTTCAAAGTTCTAGAATGTGATACAGACGATTGATAGTTTTTCAATTTATGATTTATATGAGCTATAAAATCGAGTGAACAAACATCATGAATATCTCTATCAGTGCCTACAAAAGCTCAATTAATATGTTTTCTGCCTGTTTAAGATCGTTCGACTTGTCTTCTTCTTAAAATTCAGGTTCGTTGTCATGAAAAATAGTAATTGTTTCATCACTACGTTCTACTGAGGTGTTACTCCCAGGTTCTACCAGCATCTCCACTGGTAACGGAACGTCATATATTGCTGACAGCATTTCCACTGGTAACGGAACGTCATATATTGCTGACAGAATAATCGAGTAAATAACAGCTTCTACTAGTAGATGCCCTCGAATAGCTCTTGATATGGCTTTTCCAGTCAACATCTGGCTAACTGTACTGTCTGCATAAACTGTTTCTAAAGCCTCTCGTAACCCTGAACCCCCTTCCCCCCCCCCCCCCCCCCCCATTAACTGCCCGATGCTTCCCAAGAAACTCATTTCTACATGAAGACCCCTAGCCGCAAGACAAGTGTTCTGAGCATGCTGTTTGGCTCTTCATGTTGCTGTATTGCTACACCATAGTGGTTGATCGAATATCAAATAGGGGTGTAGCCTGGTATTTTCTGGCTTGGTCACTAACAAAACACATAGTGGAATAGATGCAATTATCATCATTTGATTTCAAATCAATCATTGGCATGAATAACAAAGACGACTTGCCGGGAAAAGAGCCGTGTTGCACCATTTGCATTAAACCATTCCATGATGACGTTGAAGGTTTCAATAACCAAGACATTTTACAAAGCACATCAATATTTGTGACACCTTCTGTCAAAAATGTGGGCAGTTTTTTAAACTCTAGTAAAATATTGAAAAATTTCCAATGGTTTAAAGTAATTTATATTTATTCTGCTTACTGCAGAAATATCTTCTAATGTAACTGTGATTCGAGGCACAGGCTTACTCGAAAAGATTCCTAGTGTGACAGATGTGATGATTCCCATCCCATGAAACGTATTCAAACCATCTAAGGTCCTAATGTTATGGTCGACATTGTCTGCAACAAATTGAAGACACATCCCAGGATTAAAACCAGTTATTTCAGTACCTTGGTGTACCGCTGCACTTCGTTCATATTTCTGTAGTTCAGAATATGACACTGCAAAACCATGCGCGTTAAGTGAATCTATTAGAAAACGTGAACCAAACTGCCTGTGCATTTGCACTCCGAGACCAAACTGAAGGGGTGCTAAAAGTGTTCTTGGTCGCACACGTTGCATCATGGCTTGTCCAATTGAAGCATCAAGTTCTTTACCAACAAACATTGTGTGGAGAAAATACTTAAGATAAGGTGGTAGAAAGGCCGAATTGTATTCAGCAGAAGACAGTTCTTCAAAAGTCGGATACGAATCCTTACTCTGGTCAAGTGATTTTATATCGTTCTTCAATAACTTTGCTGCAGTCTGAAGTAGTCTGTGATTTTCAGCTTCAATGTCATCTTGCTTTGGTTCTCTGTAAAAAAGTTGAAGTAATGCTGATGCTGTTTCCCTTAAAGTGACGACAATTGGTATTCCGCCAATATTGGTTATAATTATTTTTTCACCAAAATGATCAGTTCAACGTTGTTTTATATGCTTAAAGCTATATGTTTCACATCCTTTCTCCTCTAAAAACTCTCTCATTTTATCTATTAAGTCAGGTATAGATCTGCTCTTCTTCGTTTTCTAGCAGATATTGTGTCACCCGTACAAATGCTGCATCAGTGTCTGAGGTGGAGGGCCTACCTCTAATGGAAGGCAAGAATCGTTACGTTCAGATATGGTATTGATTTGTTAGTTCTAAAACATATGCTACAATCCTGGTGATACATTGCATCTGCAGCATGAAGATCATGTGCGTACTAAATGCGTGCATATACGACATCAGACCAGGAATCTTGTCTTTGTTTGCATACGTTTATAATTGATTTCTAAAATTCAAAGGTACGTACAGGAAAAACCTTGAAATTACTCGATTCTATAGACGTATTGCAAACAAACAATCGCTTTTAAAAGAGAAACGTGGTCTGAACGCAAAGAGCGCTGCTGTTCATTACTGTTCTGCTGGCCTTCATCGCGTCTCCTTTTATAACTGTTAATAATGTTAGAATTTGTAGAATTCAGTCGGCATGTTTTATGTACCCACTGATCGGGCTGAACAGTTATATTGTCCCCACGTTCCCTACTAGCCTTGTGAATTCCCTCACATCCTTTTTCTCTCAAAGCAACGGTCTCTTGTCCGGATTCAACATACTCCTTACAAAATATGCAATCGCTCATATTGCTATTTTACCTATAGAATAGTCAATGTATTGCCATTCTAATTGTGTCATCAATAATGCGATAAATGCATCTATAAAGAAACAGTACACCACATATAACTGCTACTTTTGCATAAAAAATGTCGTCGTGCATTATAGTACAAAATAGCATCTGGGCTGCTTTTGTGAACTAAATATAGTGCTGACATCAATATAGTTGTGTATAAATGCTTGTTACAGAATGAAATAAGAAAATAATACGAGTTATGATGTGTTTGCACAACACTGTAAAATATAACTTTTAATATAGTCACTCGAGAATAGACCTACACATATTTTCACAACAACTTAGCAGGTTATAGAGACAGTGTTTCAGGGCATTAAATGAATTTAGAATCGATCAAATTTGTATTTACAATAGCAGCAATATTTTGTAATGACAAGTTGTCAAAAATATCTTCACTATTTAATCCGATAAAGTAATATGATCAAGATATAAATAATTTACAAATCAAAAGTAGAAAAGTTGTATGGTATTTAGACACGCCTTTAGACGAAATATAATTTACAAAATAAACCAATTTACCGAACTTCGTTTTTTCTCTATTTTTATTTTTGAATCGAACTTAACCTATACTGTCAGAAACAACATTAAAATTTTCTGTTGCAATAAGTCCGCAGTAAAATATCAAATTGACTAGACTATTAGCAATCTTAGATGATTCAGAACATTTTTCACCATCCATGTTTGAAACAATGTTTGAAGAAGATTTACTTTTGTTACTGTATTCAATGTGTTTTTTTAATTCCGATTTTTTTGGGGTTCTTTTTTTTTATTTTCATCTACTTAATTTGTTATGTACTCAAGCTTTGCTTGTTTCATGTTTCAATGTTTTCACAGTTGTCCATATGTGTAAAACTATTGTTAGGGAATGTTTTGAAATGTGAACCATTTTGTAAAATGTCACGTTGATAACTGTACACAAGGAAATCTTGCTTTCATATTTAACATGGTATTGTTTCAATAGCGCTTGTCAATCATTAATATTATACTGAGTCTGTATAATGTCTGTGTAAACAATCGATAGACAAAAAAGAATAAATTATTTGTTTGATCCAGGATCAAATGAAACTGTTAGGTTAACTGATCATCTGTTTTCCCTTGATGGCATAAAAATGATTCTAAATGTTCAATCAATCAATCCGTTTCAGTATATGTACTATGTTATATTAAATGATAGATAAGTATTGTATTTACATGACTTAAAATCGTAATGAGTTACCTTCCCACAGTAAGGACATTAAAGGCAGTATATCAGGATAAAACGCTATAAATGTCTTTATAAATATAATAATTATCAAACTGGATAAAAAGCCTATCATTATCACTTAATAATAAATCTGAATACATGTCGTATATACCAAAAGCTGACAAAATCAATATTTAAATTGGATCGGTAAACTTTAAACAATTTTAAGTGTGAAATCCATTTTTAAAATTAGTCTAATTTAGGCGCATGGCCAAAGTTAGGAAAGTTCTTTTCAGTATACATTTTTTGTATTACTGTGGCCAGTTTAAATAGATATAAAAAGTGTTTGTTTATTATTGTGTCACCCTTATTGAAAAGGCCTGCCACACTGAGCTTATGAGACACCTTTACTTCCCGAAAGCTATCATTGCCAAGCGTCAGACTGTTAGACATTTGGTACCCCTTAATTTAACTAGCTGCTGGGTGTGCAACCGGCTGCATCAGAAAAAATCCAAGTGCTTCTTCCGTGATTCGAATCTTTAACCTCCCACAAATCATTGCTTAGGACTTCTACCATTTTACTTAAACTTAGTCATACTGTGTCAGATAAATATTTTGGAACTGTTGAACTATTATAATATTGACATATTCGTTATAAATCTGCTGAAATACATCAAAGTGTTAAATATCAGAGGACTTGTGTGCTGAATTGGATATTGAAATAAATGTACACTACTGCTTAAGTTGGACTGACACCATGTGTGTCATCGAAAAAGTATTTCTTTCGTGGGCTGTCTAACCAGCTATTTTTTTGGTAAAGCCTATACCGACTGGTTTGAATCTAAAGGCTGACAACAGTTAGACACTATTTCGCGGTCGTTGACATATCACTTCACACCTTTTTGACCAAGGCTGATTAGGCTGCCTGTATCATGAGAGTGACAAACTTTAAAACATCTGTTAAAGCACCTCAGGTTGATATTAATTATTACACATCCCTCAAAGTAGCAAACTATCTTAGTTGTTCATACATCAGGTCATTCCCACCTGAATATACGTGTATTTGTTGCTGACTGTAGGTCACATAACTTTATTTTATCGATTATTACAAATAAAGTTTTAAGTATTTAAAACCTTTACAAAATTTACTGAATGAGCAATTGAGGTGTATTTCTCTATATCATACTATCAAGGCATATCGAGCCACTCACAAATCAAGGTGTGTTTACAAATCGATTTTCCTAAAATAAACTTGGTGTAAAATGTGCAAGTTAAAATCAATCAGTCCGCAATACTCAGCAGGCATTTGATTTGAGATTGTTCAGTGTTCGTTCTAGTCAATTATTGATGATGTTGTATTTTGTTAAAAGTTTATTGTTGTATGCTCCAAAGATTAAATAGAAGGAATCTGATAAAGTTTTAGAATACTAGTATATGATTTTTGAATTCTTTCAAAGCAACAACCGTTAAGTGGGGCGGTAGGGTAATGGAAATAGTGTTGGTCACTCGTGCTAGAGGTTGTGGCTTTGATCCACCGATCTTCCCAATGCCTCTCATAAAACAACACTCAGTACTGGTTCTATCCAGGAAGCGGACTTGAGAGTGGTTCATATAAGCTCTGCGCTTTCATCGCAATCGAGCTAAAATGAATTAGTATAAACTAAAAATAGCCTAACAACCAATAGATAGATGATTTTTCCTGAAGGAAAATATCATTAAAACATATCATGATACATTAGTCCAATACCGTGATACGAATCTATTCGTGATATCCACCACTACAAAGCAGTTGTGTGCATGTGTCTCATTCAGAGTCCTGATTGTGTTGCCAAATATTGTTAGATATTTAACAACAAAAGGAGGAAAAATATAGACAATTTAAAATGACCTTTTATCTTTTGAACCACAATAACTCTGCATTACTATTACTTATTCAACTTTTTCAGACAGCTGAGAAAAGATCCGCAGGTGCTGTTTACTGGTTACAAAAATTCCCACCCACTGGAGCACAAGTTTGTGCTGCGTATTCAGACGACGTCTGATTACATCCCACAGGAAGCTCTCACTAACGCCATCAAAGAACTCATTTCAGAAGTACCTCTTATGGAAGAGAGATTTAAAGTGAGTTTGGACGTGTAAACATTTAACAATTTCATGTTATAAAATACTTAATGGGAGTTGAACACGTTTATTTCCCCCTAATATTATCGCAAGAGACATGAATTATTGATTTTCGCTTTGTCCAGTGTATGTCTGCCTGTTCGTCTGCCCCTCTCTTTGTGACAGCATTGCCTACTAAATTTTTTTCAGCCAATTGAGGTGAAACTTCATGGAACTATCATTATGATTTGAAGATGTGTATATTTTCACACTGTTTCGTTCCGTTGATATCTTTAAGATTTATGGACGTTTCTAAATATTGATCATAGGTTTTTCATTGCATCAGCTCCTATATGTTATGATGTAAGCACGGTAACACCTGAATGTTTTAATTTAAAATTTTGTTGTTTATATGGCTGGCACATTAATTTTGTTTAAATGATTCTTACTTGAGTTATGACCCTTTCTAATCTTGACTAGGTTTTTCGGAAATAGACGAGAGACATGTGTTACTTTACCTTTTTGAGTCGCTGTGGCAGCCATGTCAACAATTCAACATTAAGCTTTAATGCTTATCTCCAGTTGTTAGGAATTGTTATCATATATATTGTCTATACACAAGTAAATCTATGTGTAATGAGTAATACAAAAGTGAACAAACAGAGAGGGGACAGACTCAGCCAGTTTTAGCTCCTCTTTTTAATAAAAACCGAAGTGCTATAATTGTCTTGAACTTGGTAACGCCAATGTAATTGTCGTCGTCCTTATCCATTTACAGTTTTATGTTTCGCTCAGCCTTTTCTCTGTTTCTCAGCAAACTACTTATGTTAACGTGACTAAACTTTATAATGCATATTAGCCAAGTTAGGGTATTTCCATACTTTGAGCTCTAACACCGTAGGTTAGAGTTTTTTGTTGAGCTTGTATTTAATTTTCTAAAATCAATGTTGTATAGGTATATGTAATAGGTATCGTTTTTGTAAACTGATCACCATCATGTTAACGAAAAGTTTACCTCACTGACTTTGATCAGCTGAATGGTAATTAAAAAAGATGAGTGTCTGTACCTGCTTGCGGTGTTCTTGTTTTTCGCCTTGGGGAAAATATAAGAATCTCACTTTTAGTTTTAAATTGAAAATTTCATCCAGAGGGATAACTGTTTTGGCAGGAATGAGGATCTTGTCGAGTTCCCTTGAAAACAGTTGTCCCATGGGACTAAATATATAAGAATCTTACATAGGTTGTATGTTCGGATGAAAATTCCGCCCCGGGGGATAACTGTTTTCTGAACTAAAAATCCATGTAAGATTATTTTTCTTGCATACCAAACATATTGATTACTTGTTTTAATTTAAACATGATTGTATTAAAGGGAGTGTATCAGGAAAAAACGCTATAAATGTCGTAAAAATAAAATTATTTTTGAAATAGATAAAAAGTAACTTATTATCATAAATAGATTAAACCCGAAAGTGACAAAATTGACGTTTCAATTGGAGCGGTAAACTTGAAACGAAATCCCCATTCCAAAAATTGACAGCACTTAAATACTGCTTGACATCGTCACATTTTCATTCGGACTCTTTCTAACATGAAACAAATTTTATGACATGTGACGGGTTAGTTTGTATCAAAATGAAATCACTTGACTCATTTAATACACCACAATATATATTGCAATTTTAAGTGGAAAACCTATTTTAGGTGCGTAGCCGAAGTAAGGAAACCCTTTTTCAACATGTTATTTTAGCATGTTTTAATAGAAATCCTTTTGGTATTGCGGGGTCAATGAGTATACAGGGCATGATCTACTAGAAAAAATTGTTTATAGCCAATTTTAATTCTTTGAAAAATCCTGATAAATTCTCTTTAAGACATCAAATATATTACATCATATGTTTAATACGTCACATAAATGGTTGCAATGTCACAAGAGAGTAAGATGAGCACGTGGAGGGGGTGTAAGATGAAAATTTCGTACCCGGTAAAAAAAAGCGGAAATCCTTGTCCTGTATGTAAGCCATTAACAGGATGACTCATGATAAAATGTAATTGCACAGAAAACAAAAGCACCACAAGTGGATGCAGATGCTCATTTTTATAAATGTCCATTAATGAATGTATTTATGAAGTTTAGTCTCTAAAAATTAATTAGTTTGTTTAGAAACAGAGAAAAAATATAAAACTTTTAACCGAACTTTTTTTAGTTGATGTTTTTCAGTTTACATAATCAATAGCGTTAATAAAAAGTAAAATAGATTAAAAAATTAGACCTGTGCTAACCAAAAACCGACCCACGGTTTTAGAGCCCAAAGTATTGACATTTAGATAAGTTAGCTCTATATAAACATAATATGAATGTGTTTATAAAGTTTAGTCTCCATAACATGAATTGTTTGTTCAGAAACAAAAAAAGGCTGTCAGAGCTAAATATAAGACTTTAACCAGTGAATGACGACAGTGGCGCAAAGCCCTTGGTTATAACAATAGTCTTAAAATGACTTGTTCTGTTTAAAAAGATGAATTCAACATTATAATATGTGTGTGTTTTTTTTCAACTTCAGGAAGCTGTAAGAGAGAGACAAGAGGGAGAAATGTGAGCAACAGATTTGTGGAAATACCTCCCAATCATTTGAAATATTATTTTAAGATAAAACAGAACTCCAGTGATACTCTAATATATATATAAATATATATAAACAACATTCAGCTAGTTTAAAATCAATCATGGATATATATGAAAGCATCATTATTTGTAATCCTTTCCACAAATTGCACCATTTGAGTTGATCACCTCAAAACGATTATTCTATCTATCAACACTTGATAACTGTGGCTGCATGAATTTTTAATTTTTTAAAAGCTGATGGTGCATTTTTAATTTTATCATCATGTAACAACAAAATTAATATTGCAATGTTGTTTTTTGTACCAATTTTTCAACCTGAGAAGAGAATGAATAATTGTAAGTGCATTAATTTACAGTTAAGAGAATTTTCAGTGTTACTGCGACTTTTGTATGAAACTGGATTTATTTTTTTTGTTTCAAAATCCATATACAGTGTATACAAATATATGCAGACAATTTATAAGATACTTTTCAAAAGCGATAACCTTTCAGATGATTCTCATATGTACGTAATGTTACTAATTTTCTACAATTTTGACATTTAGCGGTATACACATACATGTATACATAAAAACCACAACATATAATTAAGTGTTCGTTATTCTGAACATCTTCAACTGTTTATTTATTAAAATCATGCTAATTATGTTCACCAAAGTTTCAGAGGAAATCGTGTTCATTATTTCACATTTATATCAGTATCATAATCATCATCATTATTTTTAAGTTCATTAATGTACATAGATTATTATTATCATTGTCATTGTCAACAAAACATCATTATTACGACTGGTGTATAATATGTTTACCAGTACATCCATATTGGCGAAATAAAAAAATAAAAACAAAATAGATTGTCATTTGTTCAATTGATTGCATATTAACGCTTATAATACCACAATAATGGCGATAGTGTAGTGTATGGAATGTTGGCTGCTCATGCCTGAGGTTGCAGGTTTGATCCCCAGCTCAATCCATTATAACATTCAGTACCGGTTCTACACAGGAAGCAGACTCGAGAGAGGTTCATAGCTCTGAGCTTTCATCGTAATCGAGCTAAAATAAATCAATCTTGACTAAATTTACAACATATTCTTTAGCTCACATGAGCAAAGCTCAAGGTGAGCAATGGGGGTTACCCTATGTCATGCATCTGTAAACTGTTTGTTGTGTGCACTCAAACGTACATATTTTTATTGGATCTCCACCAAACTTGCACAGCATAACCATAACATATCGGAACAATTTTATGAACTAGCCAAACCGTATAATGACTGCCAGAGTTACGACCCTTGAATCGTCAAAAAGTGGTTATTTGATGTGTGCATTAGAACTCTTTTTTTTTATAACAATATATTACTATATTGTCCCTTTAATCAAACTGGAACATAAATCCGGAACTTGTAGGAAAGAAAATTATTCTTGTCTCTTGTTCAAAATCTGAGGTATGTGAGCTGACAACAAGCCATCAACTAGACATTTCGTTTATTCAATAACTCTTCCATATACTAGTATGTGTTTCGTTATTATGAGTGACTATCATAGGATGTTCAAATGCCTTTACATGTGTTATGTTTTTCATCTTAAAAGAAACTTCGGATTCCAATGAACTGTCTTCCAAATGAACTTCGTCGGTGGAGGCTAAATTTATTACTAATAACAAACATTCTCTATTGAAGCAATTATTGTATAAACATTTGCAATCAGTTACTAGTCCCCGAGTGGACTATAGGTTTACTCTCCACCCCCTCTGTCCAGCGTCTGTCCTTCCGGAAAAGATTATACAAAACCTAAAGCTAAGTTTGTGAAACGTTGCATGTGGATAGAGGGCAATAAAGAAGAGATAATGCAGGTCATTTTATTTTTCCAGTCGGGCAAAAATTGTGATTGCTATGGTAACAAAACTTGGTAAAATTACAGATACAACCTGGATCATGTGGTAAAACAAAAACAGTAAACAGTACCCAAGCTACATTTGTGAAATAAGCATGTAAATAAAGGGCAATAAGGAGACAGTGACGGTCATTTTATTGTTTCCAGTCGGGCAAAAATTTTGATTGTTATGGTAACACAATTGGTAAAATTACAGATACTACCTGGATTCTTTGGTAACACAGTCCAAGCTACATTTGTGAAACTGGCATTTGGATAATGGACTATTAGGATATAATGCATGATTGTCATTTTTTCCAGTCGTACAATTGTGGTCTTCTGGTTTCTTTAGTTCAGAAATGTCCACCCGCTGATGTAGCATGTCTAACTTTTAAATAAGGTTTTAAAGCAGCATACCAGGATTTGTTCCCTATGTTAAAATTGGCTAAAATATATTTTACTAATATATCATGACCATATATACGCGTTGACTCTGTATTGCCAAGAGGATATCTATTTAAACATACCAAAATAATATATAGAAAAGGGGTTTCCTAACTTGGGCTGCGCGCCTAGATCAGGCTGAAATAAATTTCCCCTTAAAATTGCAACATATTTTGTGATGTATTATGTGAATCGCATGATGTCATTTTGATTTCAATTTGAAATCTTGAATGACGATGCGATGGTAGCCAAGCAGTTATTTATGCGTTTCTGTGGATTTGATACACCGAACCTTCGGTTTTTATTTATTTATGATACAGAGATGCTTTCTATCCATTTTAGATAATTTTATTTTGGAAGACATTTGTAACGTTTTTTTCCTGATATGTTCCCTTTAAGATTTAAAATCACTAACAATGACTGTTTATAGATAAAAGTTTATTAAATAATTTCTCCAACAGTGAACGGCTGTAATTAATTCAGCATTCACTGACAAAGTTCGTTTGGAAGACAGTTTGGCACATTCCATCTTCAAGTATTATTTCCTTTGGTGATATCCGTATTTTTTGGGGTGTAAAAAACAAGTTCATGTGTACCCCAACCCCCTTGTCTGTTCTATTTTATCAAGCATTTCAACATACTGAATGTACAGCACCATCTTCTGCTGTTTCACATGCGCAGGCCGGGGAAGTCAGTTTTCTGTAGTTTTTTGTAGAAATATGTTTTTGCATTTGTGACTCATAACATTTTTCACATTTGTAACGTTTTTATATATTATTAAGTGGTAAAATCATTTCGCAGTTGTGACCATTGTATTATTTGATGGTTCTATAATCCACTGGAAGCAAATAATGCACACAAGAAAATAAAATAGCAGCCACTGCTTGGTCACACCAAAAACTTTAACATTGTACTCAATGCTTCCTCGCTAAGCGCTCAACATTTATAGGATACTTCTAGGTCTTGTCTTGTCTCATTTAATCGCCGTAATTGGGGTGGGACTAGCCCCTTTAGAGGACGATCAAATACATAGGTATCAAATTGTTCGACAACGTGCTTTGATATGCACTATGTCTTGTCGTATATATGTCAGTATGTGACCATGTTGGGTATCTTACCATCTTACTCGATTGACCGATCGGCAATCCGCAGACATAACCACTACGTCACGAAGTTATATACTATAATTATAAATTAAGATCTGCGGTATAAATCTAAACCACTAACCCGGATTAAATCGTCTTTGATGCCTGAAAATTTCTGGACGTTTAAGAATATAAGTGCTTAATCAATTACATTATTCCCCGGGCCAGGACTAATTCAAATATCGATCATAATAGCGAGTTTATTTATGATATGTACCAGACATGATCTAGATGGTCACAATTTATACTAAATATTGCACTTATACCATTTTTTTTGAGAGGACATACATACTGCTTATGTCGCTTTAAATTTAAGTTGCATAAAGTTTAAGACATAGTCGGATGCAGCATTTTACGCTCATTTCTATATCGTCTGGTTGTCAATTCAAAAATGTCAAACATGTGAACATTACAGAACAGCACACCTCAAAGAGCCGATTACCAAACGGAGCCTCCATCTTTTCAGCTGAACTCAAAGCCATTGATTTGGCATTGGACTACATTAATGATTCTGAGGAAAAACAGTTTATTATATTTTCTGATTCACTTTCATCTCTTCAAGCCATAGATGGCATGAAAGATGATAATCCTCTTGTTCTTCAACTTTTAAATAAATACAATGTTCTATGTAAAGATAATACTATTGTTTTCTGCTGGCTTCCTAGCCATTCAGGAATTCGAGGAAACGATAAAGCTGATAAGGCTGCAAAAGCAGCCTTAAGCTTGAATATTATTACTTTTAAACTGCCTTTTACAGATTTTAAATCTCATATTAATAAATATATTTTTAGGTCATGGCAGTCCTCTTGGGATCTTGCTATAAATAACAAATTACATGTTATAAAACCAAAACTTGGCGAATGGCATCCTAGCAATAGGTGTATTCGTCGAGAAGAAATTGTATTAGCTCGGTGTAGAATTGGGCATACGCGCTGTACACATTCATATCTTTTAAAACGTGAACCTGTTCCAGGGTGTGTGCCCTGTTTTGCATCGCTTACTGTGAATCACATACTGATCGACTGTGTGGACTTTTCTCCAATGCGAGAAAAATACTACAGAGTCGACAGTATGAATGAATTATTTGATAAAATTGATGTTTCACATATATTTGGTTTCCTTAAAGAGGTTAAGCTTTTTAATCATTTTTAGTACAATTATTATATTATTGACCTTGTTCACTTATTTGTTGTTGTTTTTTTCATTTATTTATTTGTAAATAATTTTCATTTATTTATTTGTAAATAGTTTTAATAAATTTTTAACCGTATTTATTTAATATATTTTTGTCATCATCACGTCCATTAATCTTTGCGCGCACAAAATGACCTATTTATGTGTCGACGTGCCGTAAAATACCATTCATTCATTCATTCATTCATTCATTAGAGCAAATTAACCTGTATTAAACAACAACTCGTCTTCAAAGGCCACCTTTGCTCATTCCCTTGACTAGCTGCTTAAAACAGGTTTAAAGGGATTAAATTGGAATATAACTGTCAATTCCCTGTCCTAAATACACACGCTTAGCATGAAGATACATTTAAAACTTAAATATATACGCGTTTAAAGTGTCTTATTGTATAACCTCTTCATTGCAAGCAGCGGGTTTCTGAGCCAAGTTCTTGTTTTTTGTTTACATTCGCCATTTCTGACGAACCGCTTTCGGATTTCCGATCAGTCACCGTATAACATCGTGAAGACTCGTTTCCGATCTAGTTTTCGGAGGTAAACATCCAATTCGGATGACCACTAAAAGAGCAATGCTAAGTTATTTTAGCGAATATTTTGTTAAGATACATCGTATACCATTGTTTGTGTTACGTAACACTAGCATATACACACGACAATTTCAATAACCTCTGGTTGTCAATTCAAAAATGTCAAGTAGAGTCAAACATGTGTAAGCAGTCACCACTACTGAGCAGCCACTTGTCTTAAGCAGCCACATTTGTTATTTGCCATTTCTATTCTAATAGAGCAAATTAACCTGTATTAAACAACAACTCGTCTTTAAAGGTCACCTTTGCTCCTTACCTTGACTAGCTGGTTAAGACAGGTTTAAAGGGATTAAATTGGCATATTACTGTATATTCCCTGTCCTAAATACACACGCCCAGCATGGAGATACATTTATAACTTACATATATACGCGTCTAAAGTGTCTAATTGTATAACCTCTCATTGCAAGCGGCGGTTTTCTGAAGCCAAGTTTTTGTTTTTGTTTACATTCGCCATTTCTGACGAACCGCTTTCGGTTTTCCGATCAATCATCGTATAACATCGTAAAGACTCGTTTTGATATCCGGTGACCTCAGTCAGCAAAACAATTGCGCAATAGCAATGTATTGGTAAGTAAGCCCGATTTACTTTCTTTTTAAAGAGAACATTGTAAACTGAAGTCCACGATGCTGGGATTTGAAACCAGAATTTCTACAAAAGTGTAGATGTGTTAGCCAGTTACACCATAAAAGCATATCATGTTGTACTAAGATAATGGACTCCAATATTTACCAAATCAAATTACTCAAATTAAAAGTTAAAAGAATTTGAACTAGTCCCATTTTCTTTTTTTAGAATACACTGTTGTAACACACACTCACAGCAGCACATTTTCTTAAATAATATATAGGATAATCAAATAAAAAACTGGTCAACTTATCCTTTTAAATGGTAGAAAAAAGCCTAACCAAACTGTAAGCCAGTCTTTAGTCAAAATATACACATTGGTTTCAAATCTGGTTTTATTAAACATTTAAAGACATTTCTTCGAGTTACTTCTAACGCGGAGATTTTTTTAAATTTTGCACACTTACTTTGAAGTAAGACAAGTTTAAAACACTTGAAAAAATGTAGGTCACATTGCTTGTTTTTTTGCTACGACTAATTTTAAACTACACCGTTTTATATTTTTATAAAGAAAAGACAGCAACAGCAAAGGGGTGCAAGTTATAAATCGTGTTTTATTTACTAAAAGAGTGTTATATTTAAACAACATATTGTTGTCATCCATATAACAAAAGATAAAGTATCTAAACCAGAAAAAAATTCATGATGCTGTTTTGGGTTTCACCTTTCATACAATGATTTTCATAAATTGCTACGATTATAAATTTGGCCGCAAATATTGCAATTTTACATTAATTCAAAAATAAAAAAAGTTCTACCGTGAATAATTGTTTCATTCTCTCTAAATTGAGGCCCTATAACAACCATATCAGAAAAAATATATATGTCACCATGCTTGTTACTAAGTGACAGTGCTAAATTTTATCTCCCTTTTTCATAAAATGGCCGCAATCGATGCATTTCACAAAAAATTCAATAATAAAAACAGTTCTAACTTGGAGAATTGTTTCATTCTTTTTACAAGGAGGCACTTTAACAATATAAATCGAAAATAAAATAAAAAATACTGGTCACCATACTTGTTACAATGAAAGAATAGGGTTTTACGGCGTACCAACACATTTATTTATAATTTATAGGTTTTTCGATGCCAACAGGAAGGAAGATTCCAGGTTAACTGTACATGTTCAAAAACAACAAATTAACATACAGATTAAAAAAAAATACATCAACAAATGAATATGCAGAATGAACCTAGAACCTTGATACCTGCAGAACTGCAGGGTTTCAGCAAATTCTATCGTATTACTCAATTTGTCGCTTCTTACGACATGCATAAGCCATAGTGATCCTATTCTTGCCATCACTCATGGCTGAATGCAGACACAATGTAGGTAAATGAATGATGCTGTGCAAAGTTATCTTGAAATCTACAATAATCTCGTAATGTAATAAAGCTAGTGTAAAATGAACATTATTCATAATTGGAACCTGAATGCACCCACATAATTGGTATATGAACTTTCGTGTGCAAAGGTAGCTCATAGCATACAATGTGGTCGAAAAAGGAGCAACTAAAGAAAAATATATACAAATACATCTGAATGTACACTCGCACGAAACCTGAGCAATCCCAGCAGTGTATATTGCTTCTGTAATGAGTTGGCGCCATTCACAGAGTGAACGCATGTTCAACATGGGAACAATTATAGATAAAAGTTGCATGGTATAACTCAACAGAAAACAACAAAGCTCGCCCATGGGATAAATTTCACCACCCTTGCAAATATTGAGATTGGAGGCAAACACCCATTGTTAAACGCAACTGAAAGCAAAAGTTTAACCAGGGTGTCTACAGACGAAATATTAAGTCCAAAAAGAGACATAACTGCGCCAAACTTCAGCCCTGAGTGATGGTTCTTGTCTCTGTGTTCCATCGATGATGGTGAACACACATGCGAAATTTCATTTATATTCCATGAGTGGTTGCATAAATATTTTACCTGATATAAACTTTAACCTGAAAAATTGAGTCGAAGGAGAAACGTCACTGTTAAGTGTCACATGCCCCCAAACATGTCATGATGTTATGTTGATCATTTGTAGCAAGTATCATTAAAATTCATCTATGCATGACAAACTTACAGGCCATAAATGAAATCTCACATAAACTCACAGTGTTGTCAAACAAACTGAAATTGTGAACTTGACCTTTGAGGTACGGGTGTGGGTCTTACTCGCGACACGTCGTCATGTTCTGTTGATCATTTGTTGCAAGTATCAACAAAATCCATCAATGCATGACAAAGTTACAGGCCGGAAACGAAATACCGGACGGAAGGTAGGAAAGACGGACGGAAGGACGGACAGACGGACGGACGCTGCGATTACTATATGCCACCCAAAAAAGGGCCATAACTGCACCAAAATGCAACCAGACTTATGATTCATGTCTGTGTGTGTTCCATCGATGATGGTGGACACACATGCGATGTTTCATTATATCCAATGAGTGGTTGCATAGATATCTTAAACTAAACGCAAAACTTTAACCTAGGTGTCCAAGTCCAAAAAGGGCCAGAACTGTGCCAAGTTAAAATCCAGTATTGTCTATATGTGTTCCATCGATGATGGTGAACACAGATGCGAAGTTTCATTCACATCCAATGAGTGGCTGCATAGATATCTTAAACTTACGCAATATTTAACCTGGGTGTGTACAGACAACGCCGACGCACAAGTCATGACAATAGCAGTCCATGAACTTCGTTCCAGTGAGCTAAAAATGTAAATGCATGGTTAACTCAGATGTAGTACCAATGTCAATTAATTAAATGGCTGTGAACACATAATCAACTAGCTACAATCTTATGGTGTGAATGCAGAATGCGCCAATGTTGAACACGGAAGCAACAATGGAAGAACAGCTTAATTGTTCGTTGGCAACACACAAATATAGGAACAATATTAATAAATCAGAATATGACAAACAAAGTTATTTCAAATTCAACAGTATGTTCGACATGTAAACAATGGTAATACAATATATACATTAATAACACCTTGATGTAATCTCATATTTGGCAAACCAGACATATAGCAAGAACTGAGCAAATATACGAAGATACAATGTTCATGCATAAATAGTATGTACCAATTCAAAGACATGCACATATCCACAAGTGGAAACTACGTTGAACAATGAACAAATAATAACTCACATATGATTATTGCATATGAATGGCACCAATACATACTTGCAATCTTTGGAGATGTCAAGAAGATTGAGCATACAAGGAACAAATGCAACAATCACACCTTTTGCAAGCAGTTTTAGTTTTTCAACCATTTCTCTAAACCGTTTTGGGTCATATTCCTTTTGGCAAATGGGTATGTTTTTCTTTAGTTAAATCAGTAATAAAAATTCACGGACTGTAAACGTGAACTTGCCATTTTTTAACGTAGTCAATATAGTTCTTACCATTGTCATTTGATGACTTTGATTCTTTAATGAAATGGCAAGAGAAACCAGTGAATACAACATTTAGTGTTGTCCGTTTGTTTAATGCCGAATTATTAATTTGCCCACTCATTTGACGTAAGTCATGATTTTTTTAAAAATGATTTCAAAGTAAAAAAAATGTTTCGGTAGCTGAAATTTTGGAAGGAGCACGGAAAAAAAGTTATATTTTAAGGACATGGTTTTGGGATGTCAATTCGTATACAGAACCAAAACTTGTATTTCTTGGGGTAACATGCAAAATATGCATATGACCATCATGGTTCTGAAAACATGGCGTATGCAAAAGGCTGCTGAACACACCAACATATAACAGCAGCAAAGTTAACAATGTACAATAGAATATAAGCATTGCATTTGCATAGCAATCTTTTAGTTGCGATGATCTGAGCTCTCTGGTATCAAATCAGCAATGTTAAAAGAACGTTTTCTAGCACGACGTGGAGAAACTCCAGCAGTTGATGTTGATGGTTGTGGACTGTCACAGGGTTAAACTGATGGTTGTGATGACAAATCCAGAGGAGTGTCATCACTGCCACTAACAATGTCCGCTTCTTGGCTAAAGTGTCGAACTGGGGGTGAGGCGATGGACATGATGCTGGCGCTTTTTTTTGTGAATAAATCGCGTGTGAAATGTATTGAATTGGATGTCTTGCCCTTGGACATTGTGGAACCACTGTGTCTATGGAAGGAACTGTTTTAATAACACTAGTTGGCACCTGTTCTGGACAAGAACGTTCCCTTGCATATTTGTCTGCGGAAGGACGGGGGTAAACCAGCTGAATTCCCATCCTGAATCTTTTCGAAAGCAGCACACATATATGCATCTGCATTTTTCCGCGTCAAGGTAAACTTACCCTGGATGCCTTGCATTTCACCTGCAAATGTTGTTTTGCCACTCGATGACAGTTTCTTGATAGAGCTGATGGTAAGATTGAGGAATGCCTCAACCTTCTCATTGAAAAGCATAACAGTCCCTTCTACACCACTTTTATCAACAATCACAACCCTCAGTTTGAGACCTTCCGCTGCAACAATATAGTCAGTGCTACATTTGTTGCAACGAAAGAACAGACCCACCGAATATACTGACCAACGACAATTCTTAGCAGGGCAACGATCATATATTGTGTCTTCGATATCAACTGTCACGACTCGAGCAACACATGCAACAACTGCACCAGCAGTCATGGACGATAAATCACCCAGTCTTGCATTTACTTTGGTAGGTGACAAGTTTACAGCGACGTTAGCTTTGTCTACTCCAGCTAAACATGACAAAACAATATTCTGCGGATTAACAGTTTGTACACCAGAGCTCATCGAAATACAGTGGTATTGCCCATACCTTTTAACTTCATCATGGTCAACCAAGACAGTATGACCTTCAGCACATTTCACAGTATCGCACATATCACTGGAAAAGTGCAGTCCACTTCAGCTGTAGTGTCTCTCACTTTCATCTGCAATTACTGGCCATTTGCGTCATCACTAGAGAGACAACTGTTACATGTAGCAACACATATGCCAACAAAATTGACACATTCACCAATATGTTTTTTTTATATCACTGATAGGAATGTTTAAGACTGGTTTATGTTCATGTTTACATGATGTGTCGTGCTCGACAACTGTGGTTGATGTAAAGCGAATCTGACATTCATGTCCTGTTTTGCTGTATTTTTTTTTGATAATCCAACCTTACAGTTATGCACTTTGTAGGTGTTACCGGTCAAAAGTCGACAGTTGAAGCGCTCCGCTTGTGTGTCCCCCAAAACAAAGTCAATATTCCCAATTGAGTCAGTCAAAATGCCACAGATGCAATGCTGCTGTTGACCCCATGGCAACAGGACAGTTCGCTGTGTGCCAGTTACATGTATGTCAACCTCATTGTTGTTCATGTGCTGTGTTATGCTGTTTATGGCCTGGAACCTGAACATGGAAAGTAACATGGTGTTTAAAATACGCTTACTTATTTGTCGACATTGGAGTACACGACATGAAAAAGTGCTAGTTTTGACGTGTGCATCTACAATGACTGCCAGTACGTAGGTGAAAGGTTTAATGTTCTCCAAGAGTTGCCATTAGTTTGTAAGTTTTATATATTTACATTCATTCTATGCCATCCAGTGCAAAATATCCAGCATACCAGCTTACCAGACTTCACTATCGTTTAAGGCACACTAAAGTTTGAGAACACACCTGTAAGCGAGTAATAAGAACTTTACCACTTGAAGCACAGCATATGACCTAAGTGCAACCACCCTCCTGGGACATTACAGCGAGACACAGGGACATGAAAACCACAACTGTTATAAATTACCCATATGTGTTAGCAACTATGCTCAACATTTGTTTCTCAGTGATTTAGACAGTAAGGACATATTCAAACATCACCTCAAATTTGACTATTTTGGCCCCGACCACTAGAGCACAGGGGAATTGGGGACAATGCAATATGCAATTTAGATACACACTACCAAAAGTGTGTCAGACATTCAATTGTACCAACAGTTTTAGAATACAAAACAAAAATATGTACAATCAATGGGCAAACAAAATGTTACATTAATTTTTGTTTTGTTTCGACACTCTCTTGGCAAAGATCAAGGTGGAAGAAAACATGCAATCCACAGGTGAGATTCACACATAGGCACCTAGACGACTGCATACAACATTTCAGTACAAATGTAGAAATGAACATTTTTTTAGAATCAGTAGAAAATGCCAGTAGTATATTCATCGCAATAACTAACATGAAACGAAATCCGACGCAACATAAGAAATGAGACGTTGCTTCATTTTTGTAGTTTAATACCATTTGAAGGTAGCTAGTGGGTGCATACAGATTGAGCTACCATTTTACCAAGAAAATCCTTATTTGTGGAAAGAGACGCCAGATGGTCTCGCAGAGCAGAACTGCAATGTAAACCAGCATCTGTTACGAATATGACTGTTGTAGCTAATGAAGGTTTTCATACAAAGGTTGTTGAATACGAGAATAACATTTAAAGTACAGTGCAAGTATGCATTTGAGTTGATACTTACGACATGTTCATTTACGACTAGTGACAGCAATAACAAGATAGTCACCAACACAAACAAGGTTAGCTGGTAGTTCACAGCAAAAACAACGTCACACATTTGAACTGTAAAAAACACAGAGAAAGGCAAATGTAAACAAGACTGTATATAATCTAAACATGTTATGATTTTTCGTGCAAAAAACGGAGTATGGTAATTGAAGAATGGAAGCATTTTTTAAAACTGATATATATATATATATATATATATATATATATATATATATATATATATATATATATATGTTATCACAGCGACTCACTTTTGCAAGTTCCGATATTTAAGCATCCACAATTAGTGAGTGGAATAGTACATCTCATCGCAGGAAAACAACATGCAACCCCTTCCACTAACATCTTCATCACAATAGCAAGGGTAATAAGCAATTTAGCAGTATAAGCAATGATTCACAAAAAATGTGGCAGGATGTGGCTTTTGTTTTGCAGACACATAAATGGGTTGCCCATGCAACTACGACGCACAGAAAGTAATTGCCGGTAGCAACCACAATGTTGAGTTGTGTAAATCTATACCCAACATGTTGTAGCTTTCATTTTTGTACATAGTTTTGATGCAATCTGGCAACTTCTTTTAAATTTGAACTAAACCACACCGAAACTAATGTTTCCACTACACATCTGCAGCCTGTTGTTTATATTAATTGCAATTTAGCAAATAGGGTTGGTAAACAGTGAACATAATTCTCCACTGAACTAAACATATTTATTATAAAAAAAGAAAAACTATCTTTGACGAACAGATCTAATTCATTCGCATGACACATCGTCTTGCGCTGGTAAGCATTGCTGCAAATTTATTTAAAATTCCAACCACAATCAAAGAATATACGGTCCACACAAAAGGAAACACAGCGTATACATTGGATTACAAACACTTGACCTTTAGCTATGACCTAAACTTTTGATGAACAACCCCAAGTCAATTCACATAACACATCGTCTTGCCCCAGTGAACATTTGTTTTTTAAAATTCCAATGACAACTGAATAAAATACGGTGCAAACAACAGGGGACACAGACGGACGCATCCCATTTGGGATGAAAATATTAGGGTTGAAAAATTGACATTCTCATGAGACTACTATTTAAAACAAAATAATAAACACTTAAAAAAAACAATAATATATGCCGTTTCCAACTGCTTATATAAATGCATCATATTTAAATCTCAATGCTTAAGTACACTTGAATAGTGCTGGTATGGATCACAGTACGCATTTGTATTCTCTTAACAAACAGTATCGTACCAACTGGGAAAAACTTGTATATATGTTCCATATTATGGAACATGGACATATGCAAGTGTTATATTTTAACTAAATTATATTTAAATCAAAGGAAAGCTCTTGAAAGGTATGCTTACTTAACAATGGAAAGGATGACATGTTATTCATTTAACTTAAATTACCACAGAAGCATTCACTCTAAAATAAGTAGAAAAAATAGTACTTACAATGTATGGAACAGCTGGACGGGCAACCGCCTACTTGCAATCAAGCTGGTAGGCACACTGTAGTTGATAAGGTGTAAACTGGAGCAGCGACAGGCTGAAATTGAATAAACAAAGAAACCACATGAAGATCATTAGTAAGGAAAACATATACAGACAAGGTATGCCAGTGATAATTTCAGTAATTGCTCTTTTGCATCTGCCATCGTAAAGTATAGTAAGGCAGGAATGAACAAGTAAACAAAATATTTAACCTTAGCTGGGATCCGAACCTAAAACTTATTACTTTGTAAGTTAATCATTCTACCTTTGTAACAGCAGCTTTTTAAAGAGGCCATTGTTAACTGCAGTCCAGTGTTTTCTCCAGAGCGCATTGCTTGCGGTTTTGACACAATTAAATCTTATTTTACGCAATCAAGTTTGTTCAGTGCGTCCACTATGACACAACCTGTTTCGGCAAGCTGTTTTCAGAGCAATTTTTACAATGCTAGCTAGACAGATCAGGTGGTCTGATTAAGCGAAACACCGGTCACTCTTTTATTGTGGTTATTAACGCTTTATTGATGCAAACGCATAAACAATTATGATCACGTACATAATTTTTCGCGAACCAATATTGTAGTTTGAAGACAACATCTGTGGAAGCAAACGTACACTGCAACAAAAGCACTGATATATACCCAGTTTTAGATTGTTTGTATATAAAGATGAAATGTGGAAATCGTGAAACTTGTCAAAAAAGTTGTTTAAAATGTACAGATGATATTCTATCTGAAAACTTTTTATTTTGTTTTCTATAAGGTATTGAGACATTTTAATACCAGTTAAAACATCGGCCGGTCCAACTTTTTCATCGCGGTATTCCCAGCGCCGTTTATGTTTCTTTAACGGACGATGTAAAGGTTATGGAAAAAAGAAATTAACTTTTAGAAAGTTATATTCATTTTGAAATATGATTACATTATTTCAACAATGTAATTAGTTTTTGTGAAGTTATCATTAAAATCTTTTTATATTATTTATTTAGATAATATTGCTCTAAAATGAGTCTAGCTATGAGCCAGAAGAAAATGCTTCTGGGAAAAAGAAAACAACAAAGTTTTGATTTCCAAAGAGTATAATGCTTGGTAACGCTAAACATGTAGCTCAGCTGAAATATAAAATATTGAAATAATTCTAGTATTTTTCATTTAAACCAGTTAGGGCCATTGAGATTTAGCTGTGGCCATGACAATAACAAGTTCATGGCCATGATCATAAAAACAACTAGTTTCTAGTTGTTGTAACTTGTTGCCAGAAATGAAACACTCGTTTGAAATTAAATTGCTTCGTAGTTGTTAACTTAAGTTGCAGTTTTGATGGAGACATTTGTGTGAAGCAGGAAGTAAAACTGGTTAAGTAAAATATGTATTTTTTAACTCCATTTATTCAAGTGAATTAAGTTTAAAACTGATCAACTGATAACCCCCAGATTATGAAAAAGACCCCAGATGTTTAGGCAGCGGGTCATCAATGACCCCCAAAAAATTTGAGCTGGAGAAAACACTGTAAGTTTAAAACCTTGTCAACTGATGACCACCAGTTTTTGAAAATGACCCCCAGATTTTTAGGCAGCGGGTCATCAATGACCCCCAAAAAATTTGAGCTGAAGAAAACACTGGCAGTCCATGGAAAATGTATATAAAATATATTTTTGAATGGACAAACACAAAATACCTTCATGTCTCAAAACTTAAATTATTAAAAGGAAACTGTGAAAATGTGAACATCACATGTTTCAACCACAGAAAATGCTCTTAAATTAAAGATATTTAGGTTTTAATAAAATTCATGATAATTCGCCGTTATTTTAGCTGCAGTATACACATTATTTTGTAACCACAAGCACGCCAACAGAATAGTATTGTTTTGATTACATTTTCATTCTGCAGTGTAAGAATTACGATTTGTGTTCCAAGTTGAGTGGGAGTGTATTAAAAGCAAGATAATTGTTAGTACCCGACATCTAACCATTATTGTGCAACGAAGTTGAGAGCAGTGAAACTCACATTTTTTTTTCATTGCAAAATGCAAAAATGTATAGTTGTGATCAGAACCAAATGCGTCACATTACACCATGCTGCTATACGCCAATGTCACTCCGTAAAGACCAAATCTGAAAAGCATTGTAAACAGAATGAGCAATTAGAAAATATGGAAACAAAAGCACAATTTGTCTTCACAAAATCTCAACCAGTTGCCTCTCCTTCTCTATATAAAATAATGGCAGAGGGCTTAAAAAAGTAACATCAGCTTCTCCATATTGTTAACCATTGTTATGCACAGACACAAAAAATAAGTAATTAGGCAGAACATCGAAACAACAGACACACAGGCCATTACTTTAAAAAATAATTTATGGAAATGTCGGCCATAAACATCCTCAATCATGAAGCAAAGCATTATCACAAGCAATATATTTTTTATTGTACACCAACTGCTTTGGAAAGCATATGCTTATTGTTTTATAATATAATTCATGGCAACATTTAATAAAAACTCGTATATGTATATATTCCTTCATGCAGACTGACATGTGGAGTCAGAAACCAAGAATTACATAAAACAATTGTGACCTTGACATTAACACCATTTTGTGATCGTGTGTGCAGCGCAAGACGGCGCATGATGCACGGATGACATCAAGCAATGGAAACAGATAGGAAAGATCGCATGAAAGAACCAATGCACAAAACACTCATGCACAGTACGATTCCCGTTAAAAAACACAACAAAGTAATCCTTTTACGCAACACAACAAAAAAGAAAACCACCATTCCAATCAGCCGATACAACATTCGATGTTTACATAAAAGTTAATAAATTTAACCAATGGTCCAATTCAGCTCGTTGTGAAATACAATTCAATTATAAAATATTTACTTACTGCATTGTAGGACATTTCAACTAAACAAAATGTTCAGTAGATAAAAAAAGAGAGAAAACAAAGTAAACAAACGACATCGAATGGCGTTACCCTTTGGAAAACTTGGCACATCACAAAACAACAGTTTTGAATGTTGTTAATCATTATTACGCAGCTTAACTCATCAAAGTTAATACCTACCTTTCCTCGATATATAATGCGATCTAGATAAAGTAAGATATTCAAAATACCGCAACTAAAATAATCAACAGCTGTATCCAAGATGGCAGAAATCTTTGCATGGAAAACGCCCGAATATTAAGTATGTAAATGACATGACGTCTTGCCCTTCCATCAATAAATTTTTCGACCTGGAAATTCCGATTTTAAAAGTGAGGCCTAATTTTCGTGTTTGACATTCCTATGCTTTGAAAAATCAATGAAAAAATAAAACACATAAAAAAACAGCACTTGTGACAAATAGAAATATTGCAAATCAGGTATTACATATTTCTGAACTTCACTTCCGTTTATATACACGAGGGCAGCACATGACCCACGGTTCACCAATCACTCTTTATATGTACTGAACAAAATAATTGGGCCAAATTCGAAAATAGATATAGAGCTTCATATGATAATATAGTAATGACTCCATATTCGAAGAAATATAAATAATGATAACAGTACTAGGAATTAATAACGCTCTATTGAAAAAAGGTCGTCTTTAATATATGCAGTTCATTTACTTCTACGACGTGCGTTAACGCCAAAAATAGAGAACTATCATCACCAACTGACTTAATTGACCTGCAGAAAAATAAATTAAGCTCAGAATCTGACCCTGATATCTCCAGTAGTCTACTTATGGATCCATAAACAACCGCTTTGGCAAATATGACTCTAAGTCATGCTGACATAAACAACATTGCCTCGGTTTTGGACTCCACATTCGAAACAAAACTAAACACACAGCTGGAATCCTTAGTTAAAAAAAATGTTTTCTGGGCTTCTTAATGGTTTCCACAACGAAATGATAAGTAAACGCTCCGCAGTGACAACAATCAACTTAAGGCTAGAATCGAACAATTGGAATTCGTTGTGGATTCTGCCGAGCAATATAGTCGTCGAAATTGCTTACGCATTTCTGGTATCACTGAAACGCAACAGAGAACACCGACATGCTAGGACGTAAAATGGCAGACGCCAAAAATGCACCTCTTGCGTTAGAGGACATCGACCGTTCCCATTGAATTAGGACGTCTTTCGAGTGGTGGGCTCGGGCTATCATAGTCAAGTTTACGTCCAACAGATATCGTCAGGAATTCTTTAATGCGCGTAAACTGGCCAAAGCCCGTGGTTATGATAGAGTCTTCATTAACGAAGATCTCACCATATTCCGTAATGATATCCTGTACAAGGCGTTTAAACTCGTGCAGACGACGTGCATCCTAGGTGCTTAGTCTGTTGTTGGTATTAGTTCTGATCATTTCTATAAATTTAAAAAGAGAACTTCACCACCCAATGTTACAACAGTCAGGTTATACAGTAAGATAGCAACTGGGTGTATTAAAACTTAAAAAAAATAACAACACTACAACTATTATTGTTTGAGTGCGGAAAACAGTGACATTGATAATGTTATTCGATAATTTCCATTTGTTATTTACGTGTCAACTTATGAACCAATACGAATACTACACATGTTTTTAATTTTAAGTCTGTATATTTTGTGTATGTGAAGAAAATAAAAGACCTGGAGAAAATTAATAAAAATAGAGACACACCTAATATAGCCATATTGATTATATTTACGCGTTTTTTTTTCGTTTTATATACTATTATATATAAAAAAGACTTGTTTTATCTTTAATTTCAAAACAAGTGCGGTCTTATTTGTTTTATTATGTAAATATCTTTCTGAAGTAGTTCTAGAGAGTTTCAGATGATGGCAGTAACTGTTGTAGATGGTTTTGTATCCATAACAGTAAAGATTGAATTGATGCGTGAACACAAAACTCGATTTCATGTGTGTCACTCTGTGGTTGTTCTTACTGTTCTTAGTTCATTAATATTAGGTAAGTATAACTACAGGTGGGGGTTAAGGGTAGGTTAATCTCTGGTCCACTGTGTAGATAATAAGCCAAGGGTACATAGTTTCAATTTCTTTAATTTAATATAACTCTATAGATATTACGCATCCTGAAAGTATACATTATGAACAATATTTACAATCAGGTAATACATATTATTGATACACCAAGTTACTGTATATATCATATTGAGCATATCGGATTACCGTATACATTATACTAAGTGTATCTCTTATTCAAATAATATTGATTGATTGATTGATTGAATATTTAGCGTCATTTTTATGCCATCAAGGGCTAACAGACGATCAGTTAACCTAACCACTGTTTCCTGGGATTAACTAGTACTCGAGCACACCCCCGTCGCCGCAAGTAACTGATAACTTCCCACTTGAATCAGTGGTGAGAGACGAATGATAATGAGACGCAATGTCGTATATCAATCATCACGGAGACTGTTGCCGGGCGGGAGATTCGAACTCACGACCCCTGGATTGATAGTCAGACGCGTAACCGACTGAGCTAATCGGACCCGGCTATTCAAATAATAACAATACAGATTAAATCGTACATTTGTGTTGTAGTTTATTACTAATATAAAACACATCTATTTAGGCAAAGTATGTAAACTTACATACACATCAAACATATACAATAACAGCTTATACATGTATATGACAAACACACAATTAGGCTAACCAAGTTGTGGAATTGAATACGCTTTCCTCTAAACAAATATACCAGCTCAGCCTCTCCACACCACACACTACATGGTCTCTGCGACTTTGTTGTTTGTAAATGATTAAATTGGTTACAGTGCAAATTAAGAATGATACAGTGATGTATTTATGGAACACATGTACATTAATCAAAATAGGCTAAACTATCCAAAACAGAATAGGCCAAAAGTCTTAAAGATAAAATCATCTTATGAGACCAATTTACTTAATTGAATACATAATGAGTGGAATCAACAAACTTTACATCCAAATAAATCCTTTATAAAATCATTTAAAAAACATTTAAACCCTCTGCAAAATCATACATGCATTCATTGTCATACCTTTCTAGGAATGGATAAGCATGAATGAAAATAATATACTTTGATGGCTAAACCATTGAAAACAGATTATTCTTGTGGGAAATAATCTGACATCAGGTCCCTTCACCTCATTTAACATGAATTTCCAACACACTCAAAGGGAGATAACTTTAATTGGATACGATAATCAAAGTCCTAAAGGGACTGGTTATTTCAGGACTGCCAAATGTGTCAACATATTCCTAGCGTCTGCTTCACCAACACTTTACATTTATACTTAAACACTTAACTGTTATGACTGGTTATTTATCTATCATATAATCGATATCAATGAAACAATGTGCATTTTTACTGGAACAAGTCTAAAATCGTGATCATCTGTCTGTTTTTCGAAGATTTAAGTTTTTAAGTATTACAATTTCTCACATAAGGTTTTTTGACGGGCTTGGTTCGAACCCGCGAATTCAACGATCAAAGGTTTATGTTCATTAGAGGAAAACACCACTTAACCAGGGAGGACTATTTCTTGGTGGTAAAATCGATTCGTAAAGCCAAGGATGTTTTAATATATAAGCTGTTGAAGTGAATTGATCGTTCAAAGCAAACGCGTGTGTGTTAGTCCTTTTTAGGACCTTTTTGAATATTGACTTGTTCAAATAACTGGTTATCTCGTAAGATAAAGAATTGTATACAAGCCGTGATCGATTCATACTCTAGCCCTGATGGATTTGTACCTTCTATAATTATCCATACTCTTGCCTCTATTGATGTTTTTAATTGCTAGAACATATATCTCTAACAGTATAATTTAATAAAGCTTTATTATAAGTGTAAATTAAGAATTCATAATCTCATAGACACAAGGCTTAAAGATGTAGATTTAGAAAATTATGTTGGCGCTATATTTCTCGAATTACGCAAAGCTTTCAACGTTTTTGATCCTGATATATTAATTTAAACAAATCTGGCGTACCACAAGGGTCTTTCCTCGGTCCACTACTTTTTCTTATATATGAATGACATCGATTGTATTTCTGAAATTTGAAGTACTGACCTCTATGCTGATGATACCTCAATATGTGAAACATCAAACAGTTTACTATTAAATTCAATAAGTAGATGATGTACAAATTATAACATGTAATTACATCTTGAAAAAACCCAAATGTGTGGTAATTGCTACGAAATACAATCTAAAAAATAAAAAGGAACTAAGTTTAACCATTAAATGTGTTTGTAGAAACTTTTACCACTGAGAAATTATTTGGTGTTTATATAGACAATACCTTATCATGGATAACTTACTAAAACATGTGCGCATATACAAAATACAATATATAAATCTCATAAAAGAGCAGCGAGAATAATATTAAATAACCCATTGAAAACAGAATGTCAAGAAATGATCAATGAATTGCAATGTCTTCCATTTCCCAAAAGATATTATTATCGCACTGCTCTTTTTTGTATTTAAGGCTATCAATAATATAGCACTACCGTAAATATCAAACCTTTTGACATTTCAAATAATACATCATTAAACTTACGATATATTGACAGAAAAATCTCGTAACTCAAAAGGCTTGTAATAATTATCTAAAAAGTAGCTTTAATTATAATAGTACACTAATATGGAATGCAATACTAGCACATATAAGACATCTTACAAATAATCACTCATTTAAATGTCAATGTAAAAATTACAAATTTTCCATTCACCTAATACATAGTTTGTGTTATTATTTGAATAAAACAGTATAAATGTACATATATATATAAATGCTAAGTTGCATGATTTACTAAATTGAGTTGTTTTCATTTCTTATTAAGTTATGATATAAACTATGTCAATTGTTCTATTATTCTAACGCCCACCTGATGCGTGAATATCCTGCGTTCACATAAGTCCAACGTATTATGTTCACACCATGTCACTGTGGTATGTCATTTTTATCCCAGTATCACCATAGGTCTCCCAATTAATCGTGTTTTATGACCTTTATTTTCTAAAATTTGGTAACTAGTTTAATATTGTGTGAAGGTTTCATTAACGTGATGAAATTAATTATTCTGCTAAATACATGGATACATGTAATAATAAAGGGTTTAGCGTTGCTTTGAATAATTACGTGTTCCTCCATATGGCTGTTTAAGCAAACTGTCACGTGACCCATACTATTATATTTTGGTAACGGGTGTACTTTTCATGATACACCCCTGATGGGACTCCCCTACTACATGTAATCACGCATTTATTGATAACTAGATGTGTAAATATCATTAAATACTGGTTAAACCTGTTTCATACAGTGATATCATATCAAAATTGATATATCAACACAATGAAAGAAAGTGATATTGTATTTAAGAATTGGGCATGTAATGTTAAAACGTTATTATCGCAGTACGGGTTATGGATGTTTGGGAACACCCAAATCAAATTGGAAATATCAATTCATTTTTGTTAGTTTTGAACATCGATTTCAAGATACTTTTATTCACAAAAGTTAATTTCTGATATCGAAAACAATCACAAATCATTGTTATAATAAAATATGAAAACACTTTTTTTGTTATGATAATTATTCATGTGCGTAGCTCTTGAACATTGCACTTTATCGCAATCTACATCTAGTCGATAATCTTTACTTAAGGTGGTGAACACAATTTATATACATTTAGATCAACAAATGTATTGACGGATAGCAGAGAACATCATGACATATCTTGAAATTATTAAGCGTACTGAACACGTATATGTCGTCTCATTAGTGTAACTATGTACTAACAGAATAGCTTGTTACTTTTCTAAAGTGCTGTCATTTTAACGCTACATAATGTTTATTACGACGTGACAAAGCACTATCTTACTTGTGTGCTGTCATGTTCCCCATCGGTCATCATAAAGCATAATGAGTCCGTGAATTGTGTATTGTCACAATAGAACATACACAAATAAAACAACAATAAAACTAAATAAATAAATCACAAACATACACCTACATTAACCATTTTCAAGATATCAAGTGACACTTGTACTGATGAATGTGTTCATACTAAACAAACTAGTTCTGTGTAAGAAGTTATTTTGCTTTAATTACTTTCATATGAAGAATGCAATGTCAATATGAACGCTATTCAAGGTGGGCGCTATTCTCTTATCAGCATTAACACAAAACGTCCAAAATAACATTCTAAGCATGTCAAATTTACTATTTTTATAACATCTGTGATAATTATATGCATTTTCAAAGCAAAATTTGAACTAAGTATGTATTCTCTTGGCAATATTTATAAGCGATCATGGAGCTGTTTACATGACATATACATCCACTTGACATGACGTGGGTTGTCAATCAAACATGTCTATAATCTAATCAGCTATCGATATTGTTTTCAGGTTGTCCATTTTTCTTAGACACGTTAACAGTCTCTTAGTAAACACTACATTATATTATATTTTATATACTTGGGCAAGTGTGACCAGTGGGCTTGCGACAGTCGCTCCCGCGTCAGGTTGATTTTGCATTTCAAGCCAAGTTAAGAACCATTGCCTTTTGGAAATCGAACGTTTGCAAAAACTGTCTTTGTTCAAATTAACAAATATATGATCATTTGTCACAAGAGTAAAACTGCTATATCCGAAACATATCATCTATACATATTTAGATAGATCAGTTGAAAGAGGGACCATGTCATCTGCTGATGCATTTTCTTACGTTTTCACAGACTCGCCACACAACTTAAATATTTTATATGTTCTTAATTAAAATGTGAAATTGTGACGTTTTATCTAGTCATTCTAGGTGTAAAATGAATATGCTGGATTAAGTTTTTTTGTATTCCATCTGACATATATTTCATATATGCTCCTTGTTTCTGCTTTCATAATGGGTAAGTGGGTTGACCAATTCTCATTTACTCTACTGGATTGCCTAATATTTACAACATCTTTTAAGCTATATCAAATAATTTTCCATCATCTCAGATTGATAAAGATGTAGAATAACAAACCACTTTTTCGAGGTCCAGAGGCAAAGTGGTTCATCTTTAAAATGAAGGTTTCCTCGTGTCTATATTCAACAAATTCTCAGGGTTTCACTGCACACTCTTTAAAAAACCCAACGTGGTCAACCTACGAGTTATTGTGCATTTTTATGAGGGTTAACATTCCTGCTATGAAAAAGATGCACTTTAAAAAAATTCTATGTGGAATTCATTTTTTTACCATTGAAATCCTAGATCTTATTATATATAGAACAATGAACAAAATTCAACTGTGTAGTGAGACCTATATATCGTAGCAAAATAAACACGGTTTATTCATCCGTTTGTATGCAAATTCTAAGCAATGTGTGCATTCTATACTACGATTTAATAATATTAGTTTATTGTTACTTTTTTTATGTTTCCAGAAGCTAGACTCGTGTTCACTTTCGAAAACAACAACATCTGTCAATACATCAAAGCATGCAGTGTAAGGGTTATCAACAAAAACACATCAAATACTTAGATGTAGCAAATTTATCGATTTGTGGATTATACCGGTTAGAAACGGAATTTTTTCTACTTCTGTTTCTACTGGTTACTGTTTAAGATTGATGTTGATAGTTTGTATATTACGTTTAACTTTTATGAATCTGAGAGTGTTATTTGCTTTCGCATGCACATGCTCAAAAATTTCCGCCGTTGCGCTGCCGGAGCGAGCAACGGGACTACAACGGCAGTACAACGTCAGTACTCCGGTATGGCTTGGTTAATGTCGGTAGAGCACCGGTAGCGCCCCGTAATGGATCGGCGGCTTTCTCGTTGTTAATTTTAAGCTCCGGTTTAGTCCCGGCAAGGTACATCGGAAGTGTGTGTGACAGTTCCTTTTAGAATGATCAACTGACATAATAATATCCAATCATTGCAGTTTCTTTTTTTGCTGAGTGTATATAAGTTAACATGTAATAAATAATGTGTTCTTATTTTAGCAACATTATGTAATAATGCACTATATAATTATGTCGTATGATTTACAAAACGAACTATTATGAGATGTCTGTTGCTTAGTTAATTCGATTGGTGTAGAGAAAACTATAACACGTACGTCTCGTAATAGTGAAAAAGTCATGGTAACTTATATGCTATGTTAACAATCAACTTCCAATCAAACACATGTCGGGATATACGAAGGGGATCGTACTGTTTATTTGAGGGTGTCTTGAATAGTATCTGAATTACTTAGGAGAGAGTGTTTTTGTAATATAGTTATACATAGCAACTTTTTTAACTCAGCACTTGGTGTTGTGTCATATTTCACTGGTAATTGGACAAGTAGTTATTATTTCATTTTAATAACAATAACGATTGCACTTACTTTCATTGTTCAAAGGTCGCATAATGAATAATGCAACAGTACATAGTATGGCCGAGCTGTGTTATAATGATTGTAGTACAAATAGAAGCATGTACTTGAGGTAATTCAGAAAAAATAAAAGTAGTCCATGTCCGACATACTATACCAGAATAGTACGAAGAGTACATATGTCCAACTTTTACAGAGATAACAACACAAAATAAAGTATGAGTTAGAGTTTTAAAGTATATATAATTTGGAATGACTATTTGTCAACAGTACGTAAATATGTTTTGGGGAGATTCGCTGCAGCTGCAGTCGTATATTGCACAACAACTTGACATAATGACGTCATTACGTGACGTTCGGATTCCCCCCGATCAGTCATAAGGTGCACCCATTCCGGCCTATTTTGGCGTTAACTTATAATTTTCCGTATAATACACCTCGTGTATAGCTCTAGAACACACCAACGCTATTCGCCTGTGTTACAAGTCTGTGTTCATTCACATGAAAGGAACACATTTTGTATCCTTCATTAAGCTGAATTTATGGCGTTATTATATCGATTTTTTTTATTTATACACTCAAGATGGGTCATGTTTATAGGAAAATTTAAAATAATAGTCTTGATTAACCAACTTTTATATTTTCAACGTACATGTATATAAGGTGGCATAAGGGGGCCGCCATTTTATTTCATCATGTGACTGAAAGTAGTTCCAAAATGGCGCCTTATTATGTCAGAGGTCTATTTGCGTAGCATAAAGGCCGAGATGATCAGATTGATCATAATTTATAGCACGGAGAAAGTATTGTTTGTTCGCGGTGACATCACGGCCCTACTCTTAACAAAAATTCGTAGGACCAACCAACACTCCGAGGATGTTAGTTTAAACTTTATATTTTACTTCCGTTGTGAGACAAGTTACTTAGGCAATCACGCTCGAAGTCTTCCTGGTTAAACCAGTACTAAGCATATGCGGATAAAGTTTCTTGCGCGAGGACACCACACATAGCCGTGGCGGAGGAGGTCGTACGATTTTTAATTAGTAATCCCATTTTTCCGTGACGTGTGCTCCTTCCTATCTAATCAATCCCTTATTGACCATTGTCATCGTAGCATGGTATCGTACCACAAGTTGGCTATAAATACGGCGTCCCACGAGCCCATTCCCGCATAATGGAGAACCTTGTCAAAAAGATTATTTTTTACGAGTAATATACGGATATAGTTTCGCTAAAGGCTTAACTTTTTTATCATTATAATACCAAACCGAAGATCATATACATCAAGCATATAACGGATAAATTAGATAACCAGCGGGATCGAATATAATAAGGTCGTTTATAAGCTGACAACAGGTATCTCCTTTATCCAATACTTGAACGCAAGTAACCGTGGGCACAATCGTCTCGTCAAATTTTAACAAATGTTATACTAATAGTCCGGCAGAAACAGCACTGAACCTTGCATGACAGTGTATAGTTATTATCTTTTTAGGGGGAGGGGGGGGGGGGGAATGCTAGATTAGACATTGCTTATGCCAAATAAGCTTCATGGCATCTTGTCACCAGTGAGCCTTTTAAAATCTTCAAGATTGCCGCAAATATGGCGGCAAATGAATTAAAAATTAAGTTTTCCGCCCATTTTGGTTTAAAAAGTGCAAATATAATGTTTTAAATTAATTGATTTTATTTAATAAATATGATACAACCATTTTAAATATAAAACTTAAACAGTTGATAATTTATGAGAATAACATATTCTTAAATAATGTCGGAAAATTTCCACATTTTCCATTACAGCGATATCGGCATTTATACAGCTCTTGTAATACCTTGGAGCAGTCTATCTCTGTTTTGTTTTACTACTCTTGTCAAACTACATAATTTGTAATTAGTAATTAACTTTCATGTGAAATAGAAAAGGTAAATGTAATGTCGTCATAATGAACATGCTATTATTTGATGGGGTAGCGAAAATGTTGGATGGAAAGAAGTTCCCTGAGAATGTCATATCATTATTTTAGCAGTGGAGTTGTTTATGCGGAACATTTTAATAATAAGAGCTGGAAACTGATCTAAACAATTTCGCTGAGAGAAGTAAAACAACAAAGTAATGGGTAGATAATGTAATAAAACCTTGTTTTTTATGATTTTTTACATAAGAGCTGAGAGAAAAGCTGACTGGCCTTTGGATTTGGTAGCTCAATTAAGCTTATGATGCCTTTTTTCGCAACTAGCCATATAAATTATACACGGTTTGGAATCTTCAACCTCAGGTCCATGGAAAGTACTTCATGATTTTATGAAGAGTGATGTGGTTATTGAAACCACGTTTGTGAGATATAGGCATGACAAGAAGGGAATACTTGGGATTATTCTGAAGTCAGAATGACTGGACATAAGGGGATTGAGTTTCCATGTTTGCAGTAGAGTTGAAGATATTTTTGTCAAGTATGAGTATCAATGATGATTGATGCGAAGACTTATCCAAGCAGGATTATATACATGTATTGAAAAATGCGACTAAACTAAACACCCTTTTACTATAATTATGTTAATATCGTCAGTGGTTAAATAGCTCCACAACAGTAAATGCTGATAAAGTAGTTTCCCATGGTAGTAAGCAAATGTGAAAGAAATTTGCCTGACAGCAGTTTCCATCAAAAGATTTCGTAAACTGTTAGGCATGGGCTGTGTCAAAGAGACAAATAAACTTAATTTAATACGACTCTGATATACTAAAGAGTTATAGGATTGAAGACAAGTTCACATGATATAGATATTACAAACCTTCTAGCTCATGAACAAGTTTCAGTCAACGACATCATTGTTCACTAATACAGGATATCTCAGAATCGCGAAATCAACGACATTATTGCAGAAAGAAGTATTGGTCCGACGTAACTCAAATCAATTAACAGACAACAAAGCATATTCATAGACTAGCCTGCTGTTCTGTAATGGCCAATAGATGGTACTTGAAAAAGATTATTTCAAGAATGTATAGCTCTTATACATAGAAACTAAGATGTTTGCCCAGTTTTCGATAAATATTCGAGCTCACATACAGGCATGTACATGGAAACATACAGGCATGAACATGGAAACATGCATTGGATTCTGACTCAAGTACTTTCCGAAGACAGCTCAAACAGAGTTAGCATTTTCTTCTGCAGAATAATTGAAGATGATCATATGTTGACACCCGATGGCATAAAACGACGCTAAATATTCACACAAATCAAACTTCTTTTGGAAAATGGCGGTCATATTAAATGACATGTGCTTTTAATTGCAATTGTGTTTGTCACCTAAACACCAAACACACCAAGCATATGAATAGTTTTATACTTAATAGTAATTTCTATCTTAATATTGCATTTCTAGTAAAATTGCAGCCAATTTGGACGCCGCGTCCGATTTGTTTATTTTAAAATGCTCAATGACAAAACGTCTCCCCAGTCAGTCACTTAGACATCAAACACATTAAAATTCTCCTTTGGCATGATTTTTTCATTTTTATATCTTGTATAAATTTTATCTCAATATTGTCTATTGTGCAAATTGGCGACCATTTTGAATGCCATCTTATTTATTTTAAAATACTCAATGATGACAAAATGCCATCAAATATAAAATCAAAGAACTATATATAGACTATCATTTTAGGAAAAAAATATTACTATACACTCTCATGTATGAATACTTTTATACCTAATAGTAATTTCCATCTTAATATTGCATTTCGAGCAAATTGAGGTCCATTTTGGGCACCATCTTGTTTTATCTCGAAATGCCCAATAATGACAAAATATCATCTCAGTTTGTCATTTTAACATCAAAAGTATCCTTTAGAATAAATAATGTCAATTTCAATGTAATTTAATAGTTTATTTCGGCATATGAACATACATGTTCGTCGCCTTGGCATATGAATAGGCGGCGGTTACAACACATGTGAGAAGAGCATAATATAATCAAGTAAAGTACAATATAAACATTTATATAAAATATTCATCCAAATAAATATATTATTTGGTTAAATCAACTTGTATTGTGTGTGTGTTTAAACAGCATATGGATAAAGAGACGTTCTACATTTGTATTCATACCCTGGACGCAGAAAGTGTATTGACGATCACTAATCTTATTTTAATCACAACAAAGCGAGACACGGCTAGCGCCCATTGCCATTGTTGCATTATAGTATCATAGGCCAGAGTATAAAAACAACTTGTTTGAAGTTCACATTTATAACATTCATCAAATTATAATAAATAAATTGCCTATTAAGTACTATTATCATTACGTCTCTTATTTGCTAAGTAAATATATTGTGCAAGTTTACATATTACACCAGCTTGTTTAGAGGTTAACAATGATATGAATTTCTGTTTTGTCGGCCAATGACAGTAAGTTATGTCATACTTCATAGAAATTATCATCTAAATATTGCATTTCGAGCAAAGGGTGGCCATTTTGGACGCCATCTTGATTTTTTAAAATGCTCAATGATAACAAAATGTCATGCGACATAAAATCAAAGCACTATAGATAGACTATAATTTTAGCCAAAAAAAACTCTGTTCACTCTCATGCAAGGTTCAGTGAAAATATCCGGATTATCCGAGGATAAATACAGCTATTTCTTCTTTGAAACTACTTTAATATCTATTTACATTTTGAAATTTTTCAGAGTGTGACGAGGAAAGTCAATTAAATCTATTGATGGAGACGTTGGTTTGAACATATTCATTCAATTCAATTTTACATCCGCATAAATTAATATAAATTCAATTATGGATTAGAATGGAATATAGAATCGTATTAAGTTCTTCTCCATGACACATATTAAGTATGTACATATGTAACATATTATTGACAATATTCTAGTTTCTATTATTATTATTATTATTATTATTATTATTATTATTATTATTATTATTATTATCATTATTGTTATAACACGATTAGATATGTGTTAAGAGTAATTTTAATAAATCATGACTAAAGCAATATACAATTTTAACAATATAAGGTAACGTATGATTTAGAAAATATAGAAAAGAAGAGTGATTTACAGAACAGGTTATATACTGTTTTTAATATATTACAAACTAGAACACTAGTATATATTAAATGCAAGCTGAGAAATGTTAAGGACGGCATGGACAAACAAGAACTACGGGCTGAAACACAAGCTTGGATATACTTTAGGCAGTTGTGTTTGTTTTATCGTGCATGTTTTCAAAAGAATCTTTCAGTTGATATAATGTATTTGTGAACTGTATCCAACATATTATCGTTATTATCATTAGACAATTGCGGTTTGCCAAACAATTTTTAAAGAGGCTGTATATAACTGACTGACGAGTGTCAGCAATGGACTTTGATAGAGATGACAGTTGAGGAAGTGATGAGCGGTTCTTTCTGGTTCACCAAACGGAACATCTGCAACTCAATCTTCCAAATTGGCTGAAGTAAAACAGGTTTTACACGTTAACAATAACAAGTTGATTATATATAGAAACATTTATTTGTCAAACTTATTCGGAAAACAATATAGAGAATACCTGGTACGTGTCTGATATTATCAACTTTATCAGGTCAGGCTTAGAAAAAAACCCGGGACAATGCTCTGCCTTATCAGGTGAACCTTGACAGAAACTAGGACGAGGCACTGCAGAGTCCTTTTTTCCGTACCGAACCAGATAATGTTGATCATATTAGAGACTAACATGGTTTTCTATTTATCACGTCAATATTTCAGTTTCATTTTTATTCATTTTAAGTAGGATTAAAAGTAGTTTTGTCCAGGTCAAAATGTTTCATACCTAATGAAGTCATAGTCCTGATAAACTGGCATTGACGTGATACATGTAACCCTATGTTTATATGGCAGGCAGTTTATCAACAGAAACTAATGCATTGACATGATAAAATGACTAACAAAACTATAATACATGTAACTATAATAGCAGATCGCAAATCACATAAAATAATCACATTAAATATATATATATTGTTGTGAATTTAATTATCCCCCTTTGTGAAATTAAATATATATGAATTCACTGTATCTATATGATCCAACGGGGGGTTTAAACATCTGTTCTTTATATAGCATGTGAGAAGTCATGAATTCTTTACTGGATCCTACTCATATAAAGCTATCAGTTCGTGTATGTAAATTTGTCGGACCTGTCCAGATGTGTTGCATGTAATTCCATAGTCGACACCAAATTTACTGGTTTGGCAGACACATTGATATTGTGTCTTTGGTTTGCATTGTAGCTAGGTGCACTCGCCGTAGTCTGGTCTGTACATTTATGTCTTGGTCATTCACAAATAATTATCTACGAATTATGTCCCAAAAGCAATAGGACGACCCTGTCATTTACGCATTTAGGGCGTCACATGCAAACCAGTGATATCAACGAGTATATCGACACATCTTCTATTGTCATAAAACATCAAATCAACTTTCAGTCATTATTAGGATCATGCAAAAGTCATCATAGTAATGCAAGTTTAGAAGTACAGGGGACTTTGAAATTAAATGCCATTTAAAAAAAACCAGTTTTGTTTTGGAAAGCAGACGGCTTCCTCAATATGGTGCTTAACGATATGAAATAACAGCAGACGTAATTTAAGATCATGCGCGAACATCGTTTATAAAAATCGACGTTATCGACAGACATTTGAATATTGGGCGCACCTTTGAAATAACAAGTGCGAATTTGAATAGTGAACAAAATGGGCGACGTCACACCTAGAGTGGAAGTTTGGAGTGTGATCAAAGTTGTGTTGGGTGTATCATGACCCCATAGGGTACTCTGAAGTTTAGTTCACATGTCTTTTCAATATGTCATATATGTCATATCCCGGAGTCTTATCTATCGGTGGTACAAACGGCTTTCAAATGGCGAGACAAGTGCAACTGACCGTCGGCGATATTAACGGCCGCCATCTGATGTGGTTTTCCTGGTACTCCCGTCAGATCTTCATGAAAAGCGCTTTTAGGACCTTCAGGCCATGTGCTGTAGGATCTATGGGTCATCATAGTATTTTGATATATACCACAAGAATTTTGTTTTGCACAGCGGTTCATACTTCAAAGAAGAATGGCTTTCATTTGAATCGCGTGAATAACGTCAATCTCACCCGTACTTCGTTACATGTAAGTTTTGACTTGTCAAATTTAATGTTAAATGTTGGTGTACAAATTGAAATTTTGCAAGCCTATAATTTGAATATGGAAATTTCTTCATGAAAAGTTTTATTGTGATTGAAACACTAAAATACATATTTCTAAATGCGTCTTATTACTTTTGGGACATACCTCGTGTATATATATATATGAATACATGAGGATATAACAGACACCTAAAACTAATAAAACTAATTTTATTTTCTTGGCCTAAAAAATAATACAGTTTTGACTATTATTAATCATTTTGCAATTACATTTCCACGTGAGTATGGTTTTACTAATTCAAACATACATAAACTCTAACATTTTCAAAACAGTGCGTGCATTTGTGGAAATATATTAAGTCAATAATCATGAAATTTTCTTTAATTTCTAACATTGTTTTGTAATGCATTCTTTGATGCGAATGCCTTTTTATATTCAATTACATTAAATTACTTAATTTCTAAGTGATAATCATTGTAAAGCATTTACCAAATCGTTTAAAGATTTCATAAATAAGTTCAAAGGCGATTACGGTATTTACAAGCGGGAACCTTGCATGGATTGGCCAGAAGTTATCACATGCCAAAATCACGTGTGTTGAGGTTCTGTGACTTTAATGTCAGCACCATTGTGAAGAATCACTTATTGCATTGGTGTTGACAACAAAAAATATACATTTTGGAACTTAAACACTCGTCGTTATTTTCTGCAGGTTAGTAAAATTTATGTTTGTACTTTGCATACTGGCAGTTGTTTTTGTTAATATTTACGCTTGTGTATATGTACATTCTTTATTTAATACTTAAGTTAAATATTCCTCCTAAACCAGGACTGATAAAATTAATTTAACTAAATTATTCTTATTAATAGAATAGGTTACTTTGCTTATAAAGTGTTTTCGATAAAGTTGGAATTAAGTAGTTATTTATGGGGATTCTAGAATCCTTATTACAACTCGCAAATGTAATCTTGTGGTACAGATTCATATAATCAACAAATAAATTATTCTAAGATCTTTCGATTACTATTTTCTTCAAACAAATTCTATCTAACTAATCTAATCGAACCAAGAAGATTAAGCTCTTCAAATTGAAGTTAGTGAGAATTGTGGAAGAAAAACAGTTTTGTCACTTTCTCTCATTCTATGGGGTGCCGATTTACTTCTCAACCTCAATAAGTGTTATCATTCATTCGGATAGGTGATCTCACTCATTCAAATAAGTGATATCACCTATTCAAATAAATGATATCACTTATTCATATTCTAATAAGTGATATCACTTATTAGAATGAGTGATATCACCTATTCGAATGAGTGAAATCACTTATTCATTTCGAATAGGTGATATTAATCATTCGAATAAGTGATATCACTTATTAGATTTGATTGATTGATTGAATATTTAGCGTCATTTTTATGCCATCGAGGGCTAACAGACGATCAGTTAACATAACCACTGTTTCCTGGAATTAACCAGTACTCGAGCACACCCCGTTTCCGCAAGTAACTGATAACTTTCCCACTTGAATCAGTGGTGAGAGACGAATGAAAATGAGACACAATGTCGTATATCAATCATCACGGACACTGTTGCCGGGCGGAGGATTCGAACTCACGACCCCTGGATTGATAATCAGACGCGTAACCGACTGCGCTAAGAGTTTACTCATGGGACTAGGTATCGTTACCACGAATTCAAAGGTCAATTAAGGTCATGAAACAGAATAGAATCCAATACAATGAAAGCATTTAAAACATTACATACACTTATTATTCTTTGTTTAAATAGGCTAATTAAGTATTTTATGCATTAATACTATCCTGATTGCATGGAAGTCAGTAAATAATAACTTAAAGAACAATTGATGCCAATAAAGCGTTTATAAAAACTGCCTTAAAATATAGTGTTCCAATTGAATAAATTTCTATTACGGTACTTAAATTCAGTAAAAGTCATAAAACAAACAGAAAAAAGTATATATACAAATTAGTTCAAGCATTTAAGAAAATTGAGAACTAATATTTTAAACAGACAATAAATAATTGAACAATTAATGTATGAAAAAGAAAGGAAGTATATAATGTCAAAATGTCAATAATATTTTTTGACTATGCTTTTCCCACTGCAATATCCAAGCCATTTCTTTTCCAAATCCAGCTAATGCCAGGATTTGAAACTGGGTCTCCCACTAAAACAGTGGATGTGTTTGCCAGTTACACCACGGAAGTTTTATTATCTGTACTAAGAAAATGGATTTAAATATTAACAGCATCTAGCAGGAAAGCATTAAAATAATTTGTTTATAATCGTTTCTCGATCCTAGTTTTTAAATATGGATAGGTAGGTAGGGAATTCGCTTTTCTCAAAAACAAAAAAAAACATACAGTATTCTTATCTCAAGGAGGTATTATCTTAATATACCCAATACATCTTATCCTCCATCATCTACTATAACTACCTTATTCCCCATCACTCGTAATCTCATACACCAAACATTACCATATTCCCCATCACTCATTATCTCATACACTACCATATTTCCCATCACTTATTATCTCATACACCATATACTACCTTATTTCCCATCACTTATTATCTCATACACTATATACTACCTTATTCCCTTCACTCATATTTCAAACACCATATACTACCTTATTCCCCATCACTTATTATCTCATACACCATATACTACCTTATTTCCCATCACTTATTATCTCATACATCATATACTGTCTTATCCTCCATCACTACTATCTCATACACCATCTACTATCTTATTTCCCATCACTTATTCTCTTATACACCATATACTACCTTATCCTCCATTACTTACCATCTCATACACCATATACTACCTTATCCACCATCACTTATTATCTCATACACCATACACCACCTTATCCTCCATCACTACTATCTCATACACCATATACTACATTACCCAAAATCACTTACTATCTCATACACCATATACTACCTTACCTACCATCACTTACTATCTCATACACCATATACTATTTTATCCACCTTCACTACTATCTCATACATCATATACTACCTTATCCTCCATCACTACTATCTCATACACCATAAACTACCATATCCCCCATCACTTACTATCTCATACACCATATACTACCTTATCCCCCATCACTTACTATCTCATACACCATATACTACCTTATCCAACATCACTTACTATCTCATACACCATATACTACCTTATCCACCATCACTTACTATCTCATACACCGTATACTACCTTATCCACCATCACTTACTTTCTCATACACCGTATACTACCTTATTCTCCATCACTTACTATGTCATACATCATATACTACCTTATTCTCCATGACTTACTATCTCATACATTATCTACTTCCTTATCCAACATCACTAACTATCTCATACACCATATACTACCTTATCCAACTTCACTTACTATCTCATACACCATTTATTACCTTATCCACCATCACTTACTATATCATACACCGTATACTACCTTATCCTCCATCACTTACTATCTCATACACCGTATACTACCTTATTCTCCATCACTTACTATGTCATACATCATATACTACCTTATTCTCCATCACTTACTATCTCATACATCATGTACTTTCTTATCCAACATCACTAACTATCTCATACACCATTTACTACCTTATCAAACATCACTTACTATCTCATACACCATATACTATCTTATTCTCCATCACTTACTATCTCATACATCATATACTACCTTATTCTCCATCACTTACTATCTCATACATCATATACTACCTTATTCTCCATCACTTACTATCTCATACATCATATACTACCTTATCTTCCATCACTACTATCTCATACATCATATACTACCTTATTCTCCATCACTTACTATCTCATACATCATGTACTTTCTTATCCAACATCACTAACTATCTCATACACCATTTACTACCTTATCAAACATCACTTACTATCTCATACACCATATACTATCTTATTCTCCATCATTTACTATCTCATACACTGTATACTACCTTATTCTCCATCACTTACTATGTCATACATCATATACTACCTTATTCTCCATCACTTACTATCTCATACATCATGTACTGTCTTATCCAACATCACTAACTATCTCATACACCATTTACTACCTTATCAAACATCACTTACTATCTCATACACCATATACTATCTTATTCTCCATCACTTACTATCTCATACATCATATACTACCTTATTATCCATCACTCACTATCTCATAGATCATATACTATCTTATTCTCCATCACTTACTATCTCATACATCATATACTACCTTATCTTCCATCACTTACTATTTCATAGATCATATACTACCTTATCCACCATCACTTACTATCTCATAGATCATATACTACCTTATCCTCCATCACTTACTATCTCATATTCCATATACAACCTTATTCTCCATCACTTACTATCTCATACATCATATACTACCTTATTCTCCATCACTTACTATCTCATACATCATATACTACCTTATCTTCCATCACTTACTATCTCATAGATCATATACTACCTTATCCACCATCACTTACTATCTCATACATCATATACTACCTTATTCTCCATCACTTACTATCTCATAGATCATATACTACCTTATCCACCATCACTTACTATCTCATACATCATATACTACCTTATCTTCCATCACTTACTATCTCATAGATCATATACTACCTTATCCACCATCACTTACTATCTCATAGATCATATACTACCTTATCCACCATCACTTACTATCTCATACACCATATACTACCTTATCTTCCATCACTTACTATCTCATACATCATATACTACCTTATCTTCCATCACTTACTATCTCATACACCATATACTACCTCATCTTCCATCACTTACTATCTCATACATCATATACTACCTTATTCTCCATCACTTACTATCTCATAGATCATATACTACCTTATCCACCATCACTTACTATCTCATAGATCATATACTACCTTATCCACCATCACTTACTATCTCATACACCATATACTACCTTATCCACCATCACTTACTATCTCATACATCATATACTACCTTATCCTCCATCACTTACTATCTCATACACCATATACTACCTTATCCACCATCACTTACTATCTCATACATCATATACTACCTTATTCTCCATCACTTACTATCTCATAGATCATATAAATACCTTATTCTCCATCACTTACTATCTCATACACCATATACTACCTTATCCACCATCACTTACTATGTCATACATCATATACTACCTTATTCTCCATCACTTACTATCTCATAGATCATAAACTACCTTATCCTCCATCACTTACTATCTAATACACCATATACATATTATCTCATTTGCAAATCTTACTTTTTCGCACACAATATACTATATCATGTGTAAAGCTTACTTTCTTGTATACTATCTCACGCACCATATACTACCTTATTCTCCATCACTTACTATCTCATACATCATATACTACCTTATTCTCCATCACTTACTATCTCATACACCATATACTACCTTATCCACCATTACTTACTACCTCATACACCATATACTACCTTATCCACCATCACTTACTATCTCATACATCATATACTACCTTATTCTCCATCACTTACTATCTCATACACCATATACTACCTTATCCACCATCACTTACTTTCTCATACATCATATACTACCTTATCCACCATCACTTACTATCTCATAGATCATAAACTACCTTATCCTCCATCACTTACTATCTAATACACCATATACATATTATCTCATTTGCAAATTTTACTCTTGCACAGAATATACTATATCATGTGTAAAGCTTACTTTCCTGTATACTATCTAGAGCGTATAACTTTCTGTCTCGCACACAATAAACTATCTCATGCGTAAAACTTACTTTCTTGTACAACATATTAAACCATGTCTTCTGCAGTACTTACTTCCTTTTACAATATATACTGGCACTATCTCAAGCACATAACTTTCCTTCTCATACACAATATACTATCTCATGCGCAAAACTTACTCCCTCGCACACATATACTAAATCATGCATAACTTACTTTCTTGTACAACATATATTATCTCAAGCGCATAACTTGCCGTCCTGCACACAATATACTATCTCATGTACAAACTGACTTTCTCGCATACCATATACTATCTCATGCACAAAATTTACTTGCAGTTAATCAGTACTAAAAACACCATACCTCTGCCAGTCACTAACTACTTCTTCACATAAGTTCAAGGTAGGAGATTCATGTCCAATTATTGCAGTGTGGCTGGTCTGGGATTTTAACTTAAGACTATCTATCTTCACAAACTGATAAACCCTATCCGGGTAATAAAATGACCGCTGTAATGATGGTACCGACTAAGCAACATGGATCCCGGACCTTTCGCTGAAAGTGGGGTGCTTAGAATCTTGCAGAAGTTGGGAGTTGTACAAATTTATTCGATATGAAGGCGACATTATTACACTTTACATATAGAAAAGATGAGTCGGTAAAATTTTATTAACATCCATAAATATTTAGACACAGCAAGCGAATACTCAACTGGTTGTTTCTAACAGGTTATGAATACATTGTCAAAAGGTATCCAGCAACACAATGTATGGTAATGATAGCAGCAAAAAAACTGTAAACACATGCAACACTTACAGATATAGTGGGTGGGGTATTTTTTTAAAGATATTGCAGAAAGTAATCGCTGTTTATAATGCAATTAAAAGTTTTATTGTCAGTTTAAATTGCCGATTTCAGGCAATAATGTCTTCTCACTGCATCCACCATTTTTTAACCATGTACATGTGAAAAATGGCCAGAAATAAACATAACAAAAATGACCTTCGTTTTAAATAGGCCTTTGTCGATTTCTTTACGAATACAGTTTTATGCATTTCTAAAAATACCGAAGGTGTTATAAAAAAAAACAATGTAAGATAATTAACGTTAGATCTAGTAAGATTATGAATTTGAAACGGTATAAACAGATAAAACACATTTGATCGATTCGTAGTTTACCAATGTCGCCCAAATATCGAAGTTATCCGTGTTATTCATCAATGATAATCACTCAAATCGAACGTAAATCAGTTGAACTTACCTTAGTATATAATGCGTTATAAATATCTTGGAACAATATGGTTTAATTCAACTTAAAAACGGTGTAATACACCATCAGAAAATGTGCATATTTACAGCATATCGAATTAACGGCCATGTTGTTGTATTTTAATGACGTCATCCAATTCGTGGTAGAGTTCTGTTTGATTGGTTAATTCGTGGTAACATCGTGGTAGCGTTCTGTGCTGCGATTAGTCAAAACTACCACGATATCTACCACGAATTTACCTAGACAGATGCGTTGGATGTACGGGCTCACTTATTAGAATATGAATAAGTGATATCACTTATTCGAATGAGTGATATCACCTATTTGAATGAGTGATATCACCTATTCGAAACAAATCAGTGATATCAATTATTCGGATAGGTGATATCACTATTCGATTCATCAAGCATTAAAAAAATGACTGATCCCTGCTTAAATGATTTAGCAGTGAATACATGATGAAAATGATTCAGCAGATAACGATATATGTGATCCAGCAGTGAATATATGACCATCAGCTGCCAAAACACATTGGTCTTTAAAATGATTATAGAATAAACCAATATATATTCTACATTCACAATAATATTTATTTTATAACACAACATGTTTTTACACAATATATTTGATATTTCCATTTTATTCTCGTTTTAGATCTACATCTATATTTTGTTCAATATGTTTACATCCTAGGGAGAAATCATTGTCTTTATTCATTTTCTAATAAGTGATATCACCTATTCGAAAAGGTGATACGTGATATCATCTATTCGAAAATAATGAGTGATTTCACTTATGCGAATAGGTGATATAACTCATTCGAATAAGTGATATCACCTATCGAAACGAATAGGTGATATCATTTATTGATTCTACGTGTTTATCTTATCGGATAAAATGTCGTAAGAACACAGTTTCATAAAAATACTAACCATTATTATTCATCGGGTCTGTTTCTCGGGACATTTAAACTATGCGCAACGAACCATATTTTGTGTAATGGACGTTAACTGTGTTGTAAAAAAACACAACGTCTGTTACTGAAAATTATGTCACTTTCTCCAGTGAATAGAACTGATGTTGTTCTTTTTGCGCTGTTTTAAAACATAACATTTTAGGCCGGATCCATGATTCACGAATTTAATGTATCAATTCATTTGCTGGTCGTGTGCTATGTGTGATGTGTATTTTATGAAGCGACATTAAACTAGCGACAGTTTCCGATTGACTACAATATGTTTGTTTGATACGATGTAAGCTGACACGGACGTATTAAAGACCTGCATATGAATATGACAAAGCATTTTTTCTTATTTGAAATATACTATCGTTTACTATTCATAATGATATTTTGCTGTAAACGATAGCGTTTAGTTCATAACGAATCAATAGAAATACAAAATAAAATATTAACATAACACAAGTGTTTTATTACTGGCACCCTCCAGTTTATAGTATTATGCTGATTTGTGACCTGTATCACTGACATGCCATCGTAAATATGTGAAGATTTACACACTTTAAAAACAGATTGAATAGAATTTTACCTAATAGAAGCGTAATAATAATCGGTTTGAAGAATAAAATACCACGTCAGAATATCCTATGCTCAAAGACTATCACTGTGATAATGTGTTATACGTCTACAAACAAAGCAGCCAAGTTCTATTCCTCATTATTGGCGGAGACACCAACATGTTCACTTGCGACAGTTGCGATAAATCATTTGGCACGCGTGACAACATGTCAAGTCGCAAGAAAACTATTCACGCCGACGAAAGTGATTCGGAATTGAAAACGTTTAGTGACGAGGAAGCAATGATAGACTCAGATAACGTCAGTAGCGACGAATATGAAAAACGGTATTCTTTAGATTTTTGGATATCATTGTAGAGAAAGTTGTTACTCAGTACCAATTGGAATATGAGGAAAAGGTGGAACACTTCATAAAAACGGAATGTGTCACGGAGGAGGTAGCTCGACATAGAATATATAGAAATATGAGACCTAAGTAAAAGGCATGGCGGATGACTTCGCGGCCAAGGTTGAATGGATGAACGCTATGCTCGAAGGTGCCGTGTATTCCGCAATTAAAAACACTGCCGAGAAGTTGAATATAATCGATGATTATGATACCGATGATGCGTGGAAATACGCGACTAAAAACAGAAAGTACGTGTTCGAAAACATTCTAAAGCGATACGATCCTCCGGAGTTCAGGAGTCGGGTTGCAGCTCGACAAAGAGGAGGGGGAGAAGACTCCGCAGAAAGTCCTATACACCGGGCGAATAATTGGCCGAACATGACTTAGAACGAATACAAAACGCCCCTAAAATATCCATCATCGGACGCACGTATTTTTTTAATGAGATACATTGTTGTTTTTTTTTAAAACACTATGTAATACACATTTTTTGTTTCTTAAATAAATGAAATAAATGAAATGTTTTAACGGCTGACTAGTTTTAACGTGTATCATTTCTAAAATTGATAATATTTAAGTCATTCAACCTTGTATATTTAAGATTAGATCTCTTTGCTACAGCTTCGAGTGTTAACGTGTACCTTTACCGATGGCATACGATGCTTCGATAATGTTTATGTCGCTACGACAATCTGTGAAATGGATCAGTGATTTATTTGTCATACACACCTAAATATTTTAAAGTTGGTGGTTGGCGTTGCTTTATGAATATCTTAACAGCGAAAATATGTGATGTTTTTTACAGTGTAAGAAACTTCATTTAATCTTTATACTTATAAAATGACTGAGGTGATTATGTTGAAATATAGTTAATGTATATACGGATGACAAAATTTACTTGAGGAGTGCGGATGTGTTACCTCAATTAATTTAAGGAAATGGTGTCTCACTGGATATGTATTCTCTCAAACTTAATTTATATTTTTATGGCAATAAACTCGTGCATTTGTATAATCCTGCATGTTGCATATTACAAATTGATCTATAAGTGTTGTATATTATCTAAACTATGTATCTATATACTATGCATATGCGTATGCGTTAATTATTCCTGTTAGAGAGCAGCAGAACTATACATACGCCTTAGTTATATATCTCAATACTTGTAGTCATTTATCTGTCAACATTTATCTCCCTTTCGTTAACGCTACATATCTAGTCCAGACAATCTATCATGGTTATTTTAGGCCAACCCGGACAAAATTGCAACAGAATGTTTGTAAGCTGTTTTAGTATCACTATATATCGCTGCAAAACATATCAACAGTTTAACGCAATCGGACTATGGGAAAGCTTATTTTTATACGTTCAAACACACCACCTAACTGAAAAATGTTTAAGCTTTAAAAAGGTCGCCACTAACACTAGTTGTGTTTAATTGAACGTTTTGCCTCTAATAATGTTATTTCCTGTGATATAGATTTACAACTATAAGTTTTGTTATCAGAAAAATACAGATTTTAGATTATTTGGTACCTTAATGTATTGTAGTTGTGCCTTTGGAGCATGTGAAATTACCCCACCCACCTATTTTTACGAGTCAATCTTAAACTAATTAAATTTAAAGTAGATAAACTTGCAACATAATGTTTCTAAATTACTCTGTTTATTGCAATATTATTCCAATCTCAGTATCATATAGGTATTTAAAGCATATTCTCTTTTGACAACTTTTAAAGACTTTTATTTTTCGATAAAACCCGTGAGCCGGACTACTTTTACGTTTCTCTCGTAAACAAAGAAGCATCGACATTTTGATGGTCGGTTTAACAATATACGAACTTAAAAGACGCTCACAACGGTTCCACGCCTTTATTTAATAATAAAACACGACGAAAACAAATGTTAGATCTAGTCCTAGATGGTTTTTAGCTCTACTGGCCAAAGGCCAGAAGTGCTTATGCGATGGCGCGTTGTCTGTCGTCCGTCATCTGTCGTCTGTCGTCTGTTAGCAGCACTTTCTCTGAAACCACTAGGCTAATTAAACTGAAACTTCACATGCATGTTTCTATTGCATAGGAGACTATACAGAAGACTTTTTTTTCGATCTGAAATTCAAAATGGCCGTCGTTACTAAAAATAGTCCAAAATTTAAAAAATCTTCTTCTCATGAACGGCCCAACAGATTTTCAAAATGTTTATGTAGTAATGATAACCAACTATAGAATTGTTAGATTTGTTCAAATGGTGTCCCTAGGGTTAAACATGACCCCGCCCCGAGGGTTTAATTAGGGGACACATGTCATTATAATATTTTTTTTTGTTTTTTTTTTTAAATTGAAATGATTTTGCCTATATCTTCACAGAAGTATTGTTTGGTGAAGGAGGTTCAGATTTGTAAAAATGAATGAGTTCCACTGTCTAAAGGGGTCAGGAGGGGCCCCAAAAGGGTAAAAATTCAGAGTTACTAAAATCGTTTTCTTGAGAACCGGTATGTCAGTTTTTTTCATATTTGGCATAAATTATCCCTATGTGTAGGGGTTTGATTGCAGATAAGAATTTAGGGGCTAAAATTTATAGGGACCCTGTAAGGGGACTTAAAATTTTACATAGGGATACTATGGGAAAACAGAAAATTCTCTTTTTCTTTCATTTTTTCTGAAACCACTAGGCCAATTAAACTGAAACTTCACATGCATGTTTCTCTTGCCTAGGAGACTATACAGAAGATTTTTTTTTTTCGATCTGAAATTCAAAATGGCCGCCGTTACTAAAAAAAGTTCAAAACTTAAAAAATCTTCTCCTCATGAACAGCTCAACAGATTTTCAAAATGTTTATGTAGTAATGATGACCAACTATAGTTTTGTTAGATTTGTTCAAATTGTGTCCCTAGGGTTAAATATGATCCCGCCCCGAGGGTTCAATTAGGGAACACATGTCATTATAATATTTTTTTTTTTTTTTTTAAATGGAAAAGATTTTGCCTATATCTTCACAGAAGCATTGTTTGGTGAAGGAAGTTCAGATTTGTAAAAATGAAAGGGTTCCACTGTCTTAAAGGGTCAGGAGGGGCTCCAAAAGGGTAAAATTGGGGAATTACTAAAATCGTTTTCTTGAGAACCGGTATGTCAGATTTGTTCATATTTGGCATAAATTATCCCTATGTGTAGGGGTTTGATTGCAGATAAGAATTAAGGGGCTTAATTTTATAGGGGCCCTGTAAGGGGACTTAGAATTTTACATAGGGATACTATGGGAAAACAGAAAATTCTCTTTTTCTTTCATTTATTTTGAAACCACTAAGCCAATTAAACTGAAACTTCACATGCATGTTTCTGTTGCATAGGAGACTATACAGAAGAATTTTTTTTTTTCGATCTGAAATTCAAGATGGCTGCCGTAACTAAAAATATTCCAAAACTTAAAAAATCTTCTTCTCATGAATGGTCAAACAGATTTTTAAAATGTGTATGTAGTAATGATGACCAACTATAGTATTGTTAGATTTGTTCAAATGGTGTCCCTAGGGTTAAATATGACCTCGCCCCGATGGTTCAGTTAGGGGACACATGTCACTGTAATTATTTTTTCTTTTTTTTAGAAATGGAAATGATTTTGCCTATATCTTCACAGAAGCATTGTTTGGTGAAGGAGGTTCAGATTTGTAAAAATGAAATGGTTCCACTATCTTAAGGGGTCAGGAGGGGCCCCAAAAGGGTAAAAATGGGGAATTACTAAAATCGTTTTCTTGAGAACCGGTATGTCAGATTTGTTATATTTGGCATAAATTATCCCTATGTGTAGGGGTTTGATTGCAGATAAGAATTAAGGGGTAAAATTTATAGGGGCCCTGTAAGGGGACTTAGAATTTTACATAGGGATACTATGGAAAAACAGAAAATTCTCTTTTTCTTTCATCCTTTCTGAAACCACTAGGCAAATTAAACTGAAACTTCACATGCATGTTTCTGTTGCATAGGAGACTATACAGAAGATTTGTTTTCGGTCTGAAATTCAAGATGGCCACTGTTACTAAAAATAGTCCAAAACTTAAAATCTTCTCATGAACGGCCCAATATATTTTCAAAATGTTTATGTAGTAATGATGACCAATATAGTATTGTTAGATTTGTTCAAATGGTATCCCTAGGGTTAAAAATGACCCCGCCCCGAGGATTCATGAGTCAGTAGAGCGTCCTCAGGCCCTCTTGGGCCTCTTATTTTTTCGGGTTAATGTTTTATAGATTTCTTTGGTTCAGCGATTTAACCAGGCGTCATAATCAGACCATAAGTTGTTTTGAAAAACAATGAAGCAGGTTATAAAATGTTCAGATTTGAGATGTATAGTGTACCATTGAACACAACCTTGGTTTACCGAACGTTAATGCCGTTGACAAAAATTTCCACAGGAAAAATTGAATAAAAACATGTACATATAGATCTAGTTGAAGTTCAGAAGAAGACGATCATGACACAATGTAAATACACAAACCTTGCACGTAAAAATCGTTTAAAACGTTCCAAATTCGGATTCTCCATCAATGAGCCCGGATGTATGTGACCTTCGAAAACATTGACACATCTTTTTAAAAACAAGCGTGTAGACAAAATCTCAACAATAACGTCAGCGTTTACGTATATATATACACACTGCATGGGTATTTCCTGGAATTATTTATTTTATATTTGTCTAAATCGGTAGATAAAAGGCGGGTGTCTAATTTTTACCGCAATATATTTCGTCATTTTACATAATTCAACTAATGTTATAGTGTTCATCTGATAATGGAAGCAACAGCTGTTACGATATTATTGGATATTAGATCTAGAGAATTTGATGTCAACCAGGACAGAGGTGATGTATTCTAACGCGTTTACTTTGTAGCGTAATTATCTTTGTGAGTTTTCTTTATTCACTTGAGGAGTCTCAAATTAAATATAATCATCAGGATTGGAATTATAAGGATTAAATTATTTTTTTCTGGTTTTTATGCATGTGTAAAGAATGTCGAGTCGCGCACAAATCTGACATAGAGTCCTTTTGACTTTATTTGATTTGTGCGTGATTCGACATTCTTTACACTTTATTTAACTTTAGATCAAATTAGATATATTTCAACATAATGATTTTACAATGTTCTTTGTATAAATATATATTGCAGGAAAACATATCAAAAGTTTACCGCAATCTGACTTTGGGAATCTTTTTTAGTTCAAACATACCACCATACTAAAGGAAAAAATGTTAAGCATTGAAAAAGTCATCACTGACCCTAGTTGTGTATAGTGCACTGTTTTACTTCTAACACAGTGATTTTTATGATGCATATGTTGTAATAATAAGTTTGTTCTACACAAATAACACATTTTAGATTATTTGGAGCCTCAGTTTATTGAAAATGTGCCGTTTAAGTATGTGAAGTTATATCCACCCACCTATTTTAACGAGTCAATCTAAACTTATTAAGTTTAGATTAGATAAACTTGCAACAAAATGTTTCTAAACTACTCTGTTTATTTCAATTAGGTCAAAAATATCACTTAACTGAAAAAAAAACTGGAAAAAAAGTTAAGCTTTGAAGAGAAGATCATCACCGACACTAGTGTGTACAGTTCTCTGTTTAGTTTATACTAATTTATTTTAACTCGATTGCGATGAAAGCTCAGAGCGTATATGAACCGTTCTCGAGTCCGCTTCCTGGGTAGAACCAGTATTGAGTGTTGTTTTATGAGAGGCATCGGGTCGAGCTGGGGATCGAACCCGCAACCTCTGGCTTGAGCGGCCAACACTCTAACCATTAGACTCCCCGCTTTATAATAAGCTTCTTATCACAAAACACATCTATTTTAACGGGTCAATATATAACTAGTTTAGATCAAATTAAATATATTTCAACATAATGATTTTACAATGTTCTTTGTATAAATATATATTGCAAAAAAAAAAAACATATCAAAAGTTACCGCAATTGGACGATGGGATTTTTTCTTTGTTTTTTCATCAGTTCAAACATACCACCTAACTGAAGAATGTTTAGCTTTGAAAACGTCATCGCTTACACTATTTATGTATAGTTTTTATTTTTCAACTAAATACTGTTATTTTTTATGATGCATATGTTGTGACAATAAGTTTCTAATCAAAGTCCCCTATCAAGGCCCCTATAAACACTAGCCCCTTGATTCGTACAAACTTCAAACCCCTTTTAATAGGGATAATTTATATCAAATATGAGCTAATTTTACTGACTGTTTGTAGAGAAGAAGATTGTTGAAAAATTACAAATTTAAGCCTTTTGTGACCCCACCTGGCCCCTTATGGAAATGTAATCCTGCTTATTGAATCAAATCTGATTTCATATGACTAGATGATGCTTCAGAACTCAAACTGAATAATAATTTTGAACAAATGTGTGAAAAAATGAGAGTTTTCCGTTTTCCCAATGTATCCCTATGTAAAACTCCAAGTCCCTTCACAGAGCCCCTATAAATACTAGCTCCTTGATTCTTATTTTGATTCAAACCCCTTATCATATTGATAATTTATGCCAAATATGAACAAATTTGACTGACTGATTCTTTAGAGAAAGATTTTTGAAATTCCCACTTTTTACCCTTTTTGGCCCCTCCTGACCCCTTCTGACAGTGGAATCCAGTCATTTTAACAAATCTGAATCTCCTTGACCAAACAATGCTTCTGTAAAATTAAAGGCAATATCAGTTCCATTTTAATTTTTTCTGTTAATGTGTATTATAATCACGTGTCCCGTAATTGAGTCCTCGGTGCAGGGTCATTTTTAACCCTAGGGACACCATTTGAACAAATCTAATGGAAATATAGTTGGTGACCATTACTACATATATATTTCACAATCTGTTGCAATTTTGTCCGGGTAATATGGTATTCTTACTGGACTAATCGTGTTTACAGATACATGTTGTTGAAAGTTTAAAGTTCATGTATGTGAGTAATGCATGTTCTTGTGCATCTTTTAGTAAAATTGAGGAGATGTTAGTGACGAATGTATTATCATCATCAGACTCTATATCTTCATAGAAGAGTGTTGAAGCCATTGAATGACACCACACAATGGATCATATTGTCAGATTTAAACCGTAACGAAAAGCATACCTATAAAATAACTTATTGTAATAAATAAACCCGGACGTTCAAGTGATACACTTTAACAGTTGGGATAAAACTCAGTTAGCAAATCTGCCGAACACCGTCTGCTGTTGTATACAAACATCTCAGATAGTACATCGAACCTACGTAAATCGTCTTCAGTAACCGTATAACATAACTATGATCTGTTATCAAATGGATCAATGCGTACCGCCTTTATACGCTCACAAAAATTCCCTCCTCCAAATAAGATGGCGGTTTTACATATACTTTGATAAATAGCTGTATATTTACTGACTCGTCACAGTCATTCGGCTTTAAATGGCACGTACACACTGAACGAGGTTTAGAATATAGGACATGGTTATAGGCTCGCAACAATCCAAACCTCAACCTCAACATATGAATAGGTGTACAACACTACCAATACACATAAACATAAATGAAATAATGTATTATATAATCGGTCTTCCACCGTTAATGGCGACACCCCCGCAACCTCTGATATAATAATACAACATACATTGACCCGGTTATCCATAAAAATGCCATAGTTATTCGCATTTAAGAAAAACGCTCAGCTCAAAATGTATTTGATTCGTAGAGAAGGTCTGCAGTAAATGATAACCAGTACATATCAAATGTACGGAGTTGAACATATGTTTCCACTTTCCTGGAATATCCCTGTGAGATAGCAACATGAATATTTATTTTATATCCTGTGTTCTAAGAACACAAGGGGTTGTGTGATAAAAATTAAGGCTTCACGAAAAAAAAACGCTGGTTTATTTGAACGGCCAGTGACTTTTTAACACTATATACTTTTAATGTTGAAAAGAATGTTACATTTGTATGAATTGATTATTACGACAAAAAAATTACTTTTTTCATGTATTTGAGGTCCCGAGTAGTGTTTATACATATTACTTGGACTATATTTATTTAAAGAGGACCATATATTCATAAAGACTCGTGCATATAAGAGGTCCAAAAACGGTTAAAATTATGAATATTTTAAAGTCTTCTTCTGCTGAACAAGTTTTCCAAATGTATGTGATATTAAGTACAGTAGTTATTTGGAGAAAATTGTTCACGTCCATCTATTATACGTGCATTTCAGAAACGTAAGTATATTTATATCTGCATTTTGTATAATTCATTTCATATATTTAGATTTTAGTTCTTTATTACTTATCAACATTAGATGGACCTGCCAACTTCAGTGGAGTTTTCCAGCGACGATCAAACAGCTGTGTTATTAGACTACATTACAGTACACGCGGATATTCACATGGAAACGAAAACGGTGATCTCCTCCTTTGAACCAAGTTGTCCAGAAGGTTCTAAACTTCTCTAATATATATAATAATACGCTAAAACTTATTGTCTTGAGTTTATAGAATGATCCCATTTACCTTAATATTAATTAACGGATGAAGTGTATTTTCCAGCATATTTCAATAATTAAAATGTTATATTTATATTGTGACCTTTACATACGTAATCTATCAATCTGTTTCAAACAGGTAAAATACCTGATATCTGCCGAATCTGGTCTATTACCCCACAGTGAAAAAAGCAGGGAATTATGTAGTGCCTGTTCCACAGTCCGTGTCATTTAACACTTACTAAACTATGACGTCATTCAACCATTTCCTTGAAGCAACTGACCAGTCAGCGAGCTCGTAGAAATTGCTTTTTAATGGACCCAATCGGGAGATTTTGGTCCGTCCTACATGTTATTGAAACGGAATCCTGAACAAAAAATAATATGAAAAAATCAAAAATGGTAAACCGGTCTTTGTAATCTAGAAATGAATAATAAAACAAAACCATTATATGTAAATATCATAATATAAACAAAATAATTATCGATGATCAATTATTAAACAAAAAAATATTCAGCTAAACTAAGAAACAATAACTTAATATTTGTTTACTCAAATCATTTCGTGGGTTCGAGCAAATATAGGAAAAACTATACATACACGAATACTTCAATGCTTTAGACAACAGCTGACTAACACTATCAAACGAGTAATCAATGAAATGATTCCTTTAAAATTTAAATTTAACATTGATTTATTGGGCATTTAAAGTGATGTCTCAAGATCATTTAAGTCACATCACTACAGTCACTGAGTCGAATCCAGCTAAGCCCCAAAAAGTTAAAATTAAATATGAAAAAAGATTGGGTTTCTATAACTGCAATTCATTCGAAGGTCTATCAATGGCCCTGGGTTTCAAACATAACATACAATGTGTTGCAAGTTCCTTTTTAAAACTATAATTTCTATGAAGTTTATTTAGTATTTACATCTTTTACTCGTGTACGTTTTAACAACGCAGTTGCCATGACACATTCCATTCATTTAAGAATGTCCAATCGAGTATATCACGTTGAAGGAAGTACCATATCCGGACATCGTTATGAAACCAGTTGCTGTGTACAAGGATCCATTCCGTAAAGGAAATAATAAGATTGTCCTGTGTGATTTGATGAATACGTCAGGAAAATCAGCTGGTACGTACTTCTTAATATAGCAATGCCTTACGAACTCATGGCAATGTATGGCATGAACATTCATTTTTTTCTTGAACTCACTTAAAATATATCCAGTATGTGTCTGCGTTAATGTGACTTCATAGACACATAATGGAAGCGATTATCATACATAATGCTATTACTTTAAGAGTACATTGAAAGGTAAAGTACAGGGAGGTAAAGTAGTAGATAAGACGCTGGATGTTTACGCCAGAATTCGCGCAATCAATCTCGGGCCCGACCGGACGCTATACCGAAAAGATGAAATCACACCTAGTACTAGCTCTACCAAAGAAACGGACTTGAAATTGTATCTCATAGACTATGAAGTGTTTTCACTATCGAGCTAATTAAATAAAAATAAAATATCAAGTAAATATCAACTCCCAGTTTTGTATTATAAATCGTAAATGTGTTAGCAATCTTCTGTACATTTAAGCGGGGTGATACTGTTGTCCTCTCACGTCTTAGTTTACAGGTTGGACCCCACCCCAGATGTATTTTTATTGTATTATTTATCATTATGTGAAACAGTTATTTATATTTGTAGTCAAAAGTAAACGTGAAAAATACTCAGAAATGCTTCAGAGTGCTACAGAGGATGAACCATGGTTTGGATTTGAACAAGAGTACTTCTTTGCCGATGAACATAAACTACCCTATGACTGGTATTTAAATGAACAAGATACAAACAAAGGTAATATAAGATTGTAAAATAGAACTTCTTATCAGATATTTACATTTAAGTAGTCTCGTACATAAACGAAATTCAACTTCTATGAATGTTTGGGTTTGGTGGAATTTTACTGTACATAAAATTGCAGATGACTAATTCGATTTAGCCAATATAAAAGCATGCAATAGCAGTACTCGAAAACAGATATAACATGTATATTTTAAAAAAAAAATCTTTCGCACACATTGGTAAGCTGTCTTTTGCAACTCTTTGACCAAATTTGAATGAATTTTGTGTCATCCGTGTTCGGATAAATAACAATTATACGCGTGTGTGCATTTGTTTTGCCCGAGGGTCAAATGCAATAGTCTGACTAAACCATATAAATCATTGTTTCACGTTTTTATAAATGGTGAGAGATTCCATTTGAATATAATGATTTTACATAGGATAACATGATAAAAGATAATTATATGGGATTCTAATATCTATTTTAGATACTGTTTGAACCATTCGATGTATAGAGCATTATTAAATCATTACAGTTGGATCCTAAACATGATTTCATATCCAAACGTGACCAGCATGCAGCCCCAAAAATGGATAACATTATGATATTTTGAAAAATCTTCTTCTCATAAACTATTGAACCAAACAATCCTTTTGATCTGCTGTTTCAAACGAATTGGCAAATGTATATTGGTTCTTAATAAGGGGACTTTTATTTGTATACGGGAGTGCGATGTGAAATAGGTTATTCTCTTATTCTCATTTAATTTAGGTATAATTCTAATCAGCTTGAGTATGAAAAATGATTGAGCCGTACCGGTGAAAGTTAAACGCTATAAATTGAGCTTTACACGAGGAATGTCCCAAAAGTAATAGGAACCAACATTTAACATTAAAATTGACAAATCAAAATTTACATGTAATGAAGACGGGGGAAATTGACGTTTTTCATGCGATATCAAGTTGATGTTCAAATAAAAGTCATTCTGTTGTGCAAAACAAAATTCTTGTACCCACTTTTATTTTTAAGCTATGTCGATAACTTTGTTTTTTTAACGATGTTCTCAAATGATCTTAAATTGCGTCTGTTGTTATTTCATAACGTTTACCACAATACTGAAAAAGCTGTCTGCTTTCCAAGGCAATGATTTTTTTTAAATGACGTTTAATTTCAAAGCCCACGTTCATCTAAACTTGCGTTACTATGGTGACTTTTGCATGAACCTAACGATGACTGAAAGTTGACTTGATATTTTATGACAATAGACGATGTGTTGATATATCCATTTATACCACAGGTTTACATGTGACGTCCTAAATACGAACATGACACCCGTCCCATTACTTTTGGGACAAACCTCGTATACATAAGGTATCAAAAAGGGCCATAAAATATTGTGAACTTTCTTCTCAAGAACAAACCAGCCAAAATTGTTGATACTTGGTTTAAATGATAAATGATGAGCAGCTGTTTTAAGTTTGTACAAATAAATGGAGTACGTTCCATTTTTTACCAATAAACGGACGTTGATGGCTTTGTCATTCAAAAAAAAATAAATAAAATTAGCATCTTTTTTGTAATTTTATCATTATTTAAGACTAGCAAAATAATTTACCTCTAAAATCAATATTATCAGTAACTCTTGTAAAGAATTAAAATGAGTGATACTGTCAAAATAAACAGCATTGATACAAAAAATGGCTTTTTTTGAAATTGACCATTTGCGTATATATATATATATATATATATATCAATATACTTTAATGCTTTAAATTAAAAATAGGCTTGCATAATGCACTGTTTGGAGGAAAGCATGCGGCGTTACACCGTAACATAACAGAACTACACATGAAGGCGTGCATGTATGCAGGATTGAAGATGTATGGAATGAACAGAGAGTCGATGCCGTCACAGGTATGCATATATATATATATATATATATATATATATATATATATATATATATATATATATATATATATATATACTTTACCAAACGACAATATAAGCAAAACACACAACACTAAACACCAAGCAATATAAAAAGCATACTTTAGAATACTAAGGAACCCCATATAATTTTCATTTGTATGTGGTCAGATTACATTCTGATGTGGTAAGATTACATTATGATGTGGTCAGATTACATTCTGATGTGGTCAGACTACATTATGATGTGGTCAGATTACATTATAATGTGGTCAGACTACATTATAATGTGGTACCCTTTCTTTGTAATGAAATTTATTGTCATTCTTATGTGGTTACTTTATGATCATATAACATTATTATGTGGCTTCTCTTATATTCTGATCTAGTCACTTTACATTTTTATTTAGTCACTTTTCAGTATGATATGGTCACTTTATAGTATAATGTGGTCGTTTCGCCGTATGAAGTTATCACTAAACAGTATAATGTGGTTTCTTTTTCATCATGCTGTGGTCACTTTACAGTACGATATGGTCACGTTACAGTATGATGCGGTCAGTTTAGAGTATGGTGTGGTTACTTTACAGCATTGTGCTTTCACTTTACAGTATGATGTGGTCACTTTACAGAATGCAACGGTTACTTTTTCATCATGCTGTGGTCATTTTACAGTATGACGTGGTTACATTACAGTCTGATGTTGTCACTTTACAGAATGCAACGGTTACTTTTTCATCATGCTGTGGTCATTTTGCAGTATGACGTGGTTACATTACAGTATGATGTTGTCACTTTACAGCAAGATGTGGTCACTTGACAGCATGATGTGGTGATTTTACATTCGGATGTGGTCACATTTTGATCATGGTGTGGTCATTTGACAGTATGACTAGGTTTCTTTTCATTGAATATATACATTGAAAATAGTATGACGTGGTTAAATTTAAATCTGAAGTAAGCACGTTGCATAAAGTAGTGTATTTTCATTCTTATTTGA